>CM026068.1:9930000-10530000 GCA_014839685.1 Anableps anableps | reverse complement strand
ATCAAAAGGTTTGGCCTTTCACATCCACATGACTACCCAGACGTATACAGTATAGTATATTGCACACTCTTTGAACATTTCTGAATTTTTTCACATTACAACCATAAACTTGAATGTATTTTTTAGGGATGTCATCTTGAATGTGAACAAAACAAAAGGAGATGATTGTAGATTTCAGGAGAAACAGGGTCAGATCAAACCCTATTTCCATCATGGGAGAAGAAGTGGAGGTGGTTGAGGAATATAAATACCTCAGTGTTCATCTAGACAACAGACTGGACTGAATACTCATCAGTGAAGCCGTCTAGAGGACAGAGCAGACTGTACTTCTTGAGGAAGCTAAGATCCTTCAAGGTTTGCAGCAAGATGTTGCAGATCTGTTGTTAAGAGTGCCATCTCCTCTGCCATCATCTGTTGGGGCAGCAGTATCAGAGCCAGGGACCGAAAAAGGCTCAACAACCTGAAAAAGAAGGGTGGTTCTGTTCTGGGGACGACTGTGGAACCTCTGGAGTTGATAGTGCAAAGAAGGATTTTGCATAAAATCAAGAAAATTATGGACAACCCTGGACATCCTCTTCATGAGACTGTTATTGGAAAACAGTCTCTTCAATCAAACACTTCTTCAGTTTGGTTGTAAAACGGACCGCTACAGGAGATCTTTCCTGCCCACAGCCATCTCCATCTATAATAACTCCTTGACTAAATGAGTTACATCAACATTTAATTTCCCTTTGGGATAAATAAAGTATTTTTGAATTTGAATTTGAATAATTACAAAGTGAAAGGAAAAGTTTTCCAGAGAAAAGGATTGATTAAATGGGTTTCAAAATGTTTGACAAACAAAAATCTGTAAAGTTTTGTGTGGATTTGTGTTTAACTTCTTTTAAAGTGTTGCCCCTAAATAAACTCCATTCCAATCTACTGTCTTCAGAAGCCACACAATTAGTAAACAGAGTCCACTGGTATTCCAGAGCCTAATCTTGGCATTAATCCAGCTGGTCTGTGAAGGCCTCAAATATTTTTCAGCGAAGTTTCCTGAACAAACACCATCATTAATAGCAGGGAACACACTAAGAAGTTTCAAGCAAGATTAGTTTAAAAAAGAACAAAGCTTTGGACATCCCTCAAATCAATGTTCCATCAGTCATTCCAAAAATGGAAATGGTATTGCATAAACCCAAAACTACCAAGACATGGCTGTCCAGCTAAACCACCAGGCTGGGAAAAGAGAGCATTAATAAGAGAAGCAAACAAGAGGTAACTTGGAACAAGCAGTCGACATCCAAAGCTCGGGTGGGAGAATCTGTTGACATGAAAAATATCAGTCATGCTCTCCACAAATATGACATATTCATATTCATATGTTATGAGAGACTGGCCAAAAGAAAGCCATTGTTGAAACAAATCAATAAAAAGTCAACTTTAAAGTTTGTCACAAATTATGTAGAGGACACAGCAAATGTGAAGGAAGGCGCTGAAGTCAGATAAAACCATAACTGAACTTTTGACTTGTGTGGAGGAAAACTTACACTGCACATATCCCTGAATATAATTAAAGTAGTGGCAACATGGTGCTGTGGGAATGCTTCTCTTCATCAGGGTCAGGAATGCTGGTCAGAGCTGATAAGAACACAGAAGGAGCTAAATTCAGGCCTAGAAGAAGACCTCTTGCAGATTTGAAACTGGGGCAGAGGTTCACCTTACAGCAGGACTACAACCCTATACATACAACCAGAGTTACAATGAAATTGTTCATATCAAAACAAATTCACGTATTAGAATGGTCCAGTCAAAGTTCAGGACTTACTCCAACAAAGAAACTTTGGCAAGATTTAAAACGGATGCTCACTATCCACTCTGACTGTCCTTGAACTGTTTTGCAAAGAAGAATGGAAAAATAATTAAATCTGTAGATGTGCTGAACTGCTAGAGACATCCCCCAAAAAACCTGCAGCTGTAAAACAGCATTTAGTCCTTAAAGTATAATGCTATTTAATTTTTTTTTTTTTTTTTTTTTTTCTTTTTCTTTTTCTTTTTTTTCCCCCAACTTAAAAAAAAAAAAAACATGTCTTGTTTTCCTTCCGCTTCACAACTATGCACTGGTTTGTTTTGGTCTATTATATTATGGCCCCCTAAAACACACTGAATGCTGTGGTTGTAGTGTAACAACATCTAAAAACATTTGAAAGACATGAATAATTTTACATGACAGTGTATTCAGAGAATGTTTACTTCAATCCCAAACAACCCACTCTCTTGTCTCCTCCAAAGGAAAGTTCATTTATTCATGAGGGTTCAGAGCACCCACAGAGTCAGGTTTCTTCTCCTACAGCCTAACACCAGAAAGCTGATACACTGCTCACAAAACTCCCAGTCTCATAGTAACAAGGGAGTTTCTTTACGGCTGATGCATTCCTTCACACACATACACAGTCTTCATGGTGCATGTGGGGGTGTTAGAAAATAGCTGTCCAGTGTACCAGCTGCTTACCAGAGTGTTTAATTGTGGCAGCCACTTGATTTGTTTGAGGAAACACTCAAAAACCCTACAAAAACATACACAACGTATGTTAAAAGTAGTTGAAGTTAGATTATTTGTATGAAATAGGAGCACTAGAAGCAGAGAGTAATCTCTGCATTTTGGGGTGTATTCATGTGACACCAGCTGTCTGTCACTGTAAACCTCTTTGTCTTTCACACCCGGTCAACCACACTCAAGCCACTCAAATCAAATCAAAAAACTCCCCAAGGACTGTCCTTTCAGATAGTGGTGGGGGGTGGGGGGTGCCAGCCTCTTTCTAACTGGGATGGCTACCGGCTGAGTGCAATAAAAGCCTTTGTTGTACTCCCCAGCTACAAGCAGCAAATTCAACTGTGGCACAAAATGCCTCATCAATCATACTGATCGTATCTTGATTGTAACAGCAAAGAAGCCCAGGTAGATGGCAAAAAATTTGCAAATGAGCACCAAAATGATTCTGGAATAGAAATGTTCTTCTGTTTGAACCTGGAGCAGTGCAATAAAGATAAGAGCTGTTAATATTAAGAGTTCCTGTTTTGCTAAATTAGAACACGTGCACAGCTGCTTGGATACTGCATTCAGTATCCAAGCAGCTGTAAGTGTAAAGTGACAGGTAGGATGTGTGCAGCCGATCAGGAAGGAAACAAAATGTACTAAATAAAGAAAAAATACATAGAAATCACTTGAAACATCAGTTTACTTACGTCTTTTACTTCAGTTTCAGCCTTTGAAACTCTGTTCTCAGTTTCCTCATAAAACGTAATCCCTGTCAGCAGCAGTGAGTGTAAAAGCAGTCCATCATAAAGAGGAAATCCATTGTGTTACATATTAGTTGAAATCCTAGTGGTTTGGTTTAAAGACAGAGAGGGTCCGAACAACTTCCCTGCACTGTGTGGGCAAGTACCCACCACTGCATCAAGCATGGTGCCTTTTCAAATAACCACTACTGGTGTGGGACAAGTGAGTTTGGCAAAGCCTGAAATGGATTTCGGATTGGAGCTTACTGTCCTTAGAGTGAAAAAGAAACAAAAGATAAATAACTCAAAATCATTTAATTTTTCTGTGTGAAATGAATAAAAGGGAAACAAATTAACTGATACTTTTTGTAAAAAATGAAATCAATAAAACATTGCTTTAAATATCAATCAAGGAGAAGAAGAGTGGAGAGGATAAGAATCCAAGTTACATGAGGCCAACTGTGACATTTCTGCAGGTAGGAATGATTTAAATAGTCATTTCATCTGTTGGAATTAGAAAACTCAATGCGTTTTATCAACTCCAAAGTCAGTACAGCAGTCTATTCACTTCATGCTTCCCTCTGCTGACAAATTTTCTGGAGATGTTGATTTCATTTTGCAGCAGGACTTGAAACCTGCCCACACCGCTAAACGTACAAATACGTGGTTCGACCGTCTCATTAAAATAGAGTTTTTGCTTTTGGCTATTAAACTTAACTGTTATTGCACAGTGAAAAACTCACAGTAATATTTAATAACTGGCAGATATTGAAGGTTAAAGTTATATTTAACCTTCAAACAGGGAGGAACATTCTATAAACTCTATAGCCTGCAGACCTATATATAATTGTGATCAAAAGACAGTTAATGACCACAGTACCACCATACTTGATTAGCAAAAAAAAAAACCCCAAAAACTATGAGGTATTGTTAAGAGACCTCTTTTCAAGCAAGCTGGGTTAACTTTAACACCTCAGCAGAGCAACAGGCTGATCGCCTACATGTGACACAGCACTGATGTAGTAATTCATACAAAAGAAGCACTGACAAAGTATTAAGTGCATATATGCTACAGAGTATGGACATACAATTTCAGCAAGCAGACATTTATAAATTAAAAATCATTTTTTATTGGTCTTAATCATGTAAAACTCTAAGTTTCTAAGAGATTAAACAGTGGGTTTTAAGTAATGAAACCACATAATGTATGAGTTTACCTTTTGAATTGAATTATTGAAATGTAGTTTTCTATATTATTCTAAGTCATTAAGTTGAACCTATATATTATAAGTGACCATTCAGCACAATGATTCTATCACTTGCTCTCGACAAACATTACCAGATTGGGTAGATGAAGTAGTGAATCTTCAAAAAACTGTGCACTACATCAACTAATCAGTTCAATGAACAGCCCACACTGTCTATAAACTCTGGCGTTAAAAACTTTCCTCTTCCTTCTCCGTCTGAGCCGTGGTTTTACTCTTACTCTTCCTTCCTTGACAGTTCAAAGTCTACACCCACATCAGCCCCGAATGCACCTTACAATTTAAACCTGCCCACCAATCACAAGCCTCTATGGCAGTAACAGTCCCTGGTGACATTTGCACAACAAAAGAGACGACAAGCTGATTCATCAGCACCCCTCCCTCTCTCTTTCTCCCCCATCCCAGTATCCTCACCCCCTCTACTTCGTTCCCTTTCCCTTCCCCTGTGACTCCTCCTCTCCTGCTTTTGTGTTCAGATCCAAAATCCCCTTCCACGGCTGTGACCCTCCTCCCTTCTGCACTAATCTCCTTGTGCTCCTTTGGATGGACTGCGACGGTGTTAACTCTCACTACACCAAGACCCCTGCACCCCACAGGGCACGCTGCGGTTTGGCCTCATTTACAGACCTCCTCCTCTTCTGATTCAAACAAAGAAATAAATGGTGTATAATTCTGGCAGAAAGCTTGTATGTTAAACAGCAACATAAGCATGAGCAATCACAACTGTGAACAGATCGTATATTTATGCCAGGGCCCAGGTGTTGACGGTCCCTTGTCAGAATGAAATAAGTGGCTAAAATCGCAGTTTATTACCCTCTTGGGCTTTTTATACTGATTTCTCATTATAAAACATAAGTGTTATGATTAGAAAGGAAGGTTAATAACCATTTCTTTTCACTTTCAAGCTTAAACGGCGCAAAGCTTTGGTAAAACCACAAATAAAAGGAACGGCTTTTTAAGTATCCCTTACATGTTGCATATAAGACTCCCTCCAATGGGGATCGGAGAGGAACCAATATAGAGTTTAGCCTTTATTGTGCTTTGTGTTTCACATTTAGTGCTCCTGTAGTGGAAGCTTCCAACAGTGGATATGTGCCCCCCCCTTTCATTCTCTATTTTGAACACCATTAACTGATCCCACCCTAGTGGGAAGTCCCAGTCAAACATGTACACATGAATTAATGACAAAGGCTTTGAATTCCTGTAGATTAGTTTGTTGATGATACAAGCAGGTACCTGTACCAACATTTTTAATGATTTCAAACACTGTCAAACTGGTTAAATTACAAAAAGGTCTTAAACATGTGTAAGAAGAATTTAGTGTATTTGTTACTTGCCATATAGGAAAGAAGAAGAAAGTTAAGAAAGTTTGACTCACTGTTTCCCATGTTATATTCACATCTTTTGGGATTTTGCAAGGTTTCTAAGCTTACTTAAGCTGTGGACAATCTCTACCAATAAAGCAATGGTGGCTTTCGAAACTCCTGGCAACAAAGTGTTTAACTTGGATTAATGAGTCACTCAGTGCGAGTCCTTTTAAAGATCCTCTCGATCAGTCTGAGTAAAGGATGGTCTTTGAGAGCTTTGGAAGCCCTTTCCCACAAGCTCTCCTTCTTCCACAGTCCCCGACCCTTTTTCTCAGCTTTCACCTCTGCCCTGTGCAGCAGTTTGTGCAGGCGCCAGTAGCGGGGAGAGCTCAGCAGGACACCTGCGATGGGTGCGCTGCGAGCCAGGCCCAGCCTGAGGAGCTCCTCGTTCATGCAGTGGCTCCATATTGACCCCTGCTGGAAAGACAGAAGAAGGTTAGAAAATTACAAAACAAAAAGTATCAAAGAAGAAAAGCTACTCCAATGCGTGTTGTGCAAATCTAGACTTAACAAAGTCTACTTTTAAATTCAGTACATGAACTAGTTCTTGTTCCTTTAATATATCATGTCTGAAATGTGTCTCCTCAAAGACTTGGAGTTGATCAGCAAAGATAACTTTCGAAAATACAAGTCGAAACATCAAAAAACCTAGTACTTAGTTATAAAAAGTGTTTGATTGATGAAATACCAATAAAGTCTTTTCCACTGACTTTTGTGAAGAGGATACATATCTTTTTGTCATGTGCTTTGCCATGTTAATAAAAACACTGTATTGGTGGCAAGATAACCGTCAAGCCTTTTTAAATCACAGTTCCAATTGTTTTAAACGTTTTATTTGCTGTTGATGTGTGAACCGTTTCTGCACTGAATGCCATGTTTTGGATCCTTATTCTGTTGAATGACCCAGTGATGACCAATTTGAAGCTTTCTTGTAGAGTCTGCCAGATTTTTATTTCAAAACATCCCGTATTCAGTTTATGATGCCATACACCCACACCATCACAGATCCTCCATATTACCAAACAGTCATCATGGGCTTCATTTCCACATATATTCATCCCTTGTTTCACTCCAAACCAACCTGCAGTGTTTGTTGCCACAAGGCTCAGACTCATGACCAAAGTACACAGTTCCAGTGTTCACCCAGCTCCACACATTTACATTTATGATAACAGAAAGAAAAGTCTTTTCCAGGCGCACTTCCCTCAACAACCAGTTGGCATGTAGACAGCACCCAGTGGTTGTTATGGAGACCTGGTGGCCTTAAGAAGCAATTATTCACTGGTGTTTTCTGAGAGTGAGCTTTGGTATTTTTTTCTACCTCTCTTTAAATCCTCCTCACTGTGCATTGGGGTAAAACAAACGTGGGTCTTCCCAGCCTTGTCTGACACAGTTCCCGTTGTTTTAAACTTTTACATTGTTACTCTGATTGTAGACATCAGTAAGTTAATTAAAGTTTAGATTTTCCTTTTTTTTTTTTACAATGGGGTTATGCTACTCCCAAAAAAGTAAAGATCTACAGAGTTTAATTTAAAGGTTTATATACATCTTGAAGTGTGGAGGGTTCTGTATTTGATTTTGACAAATAACACAACTGTGATAGACTTTATCTCTTTGAATGACTCAATGCCTCACCCTGCTCTGCGACACCAAGCAGTGTAGCATGTTGTCCTCTCGGCTGATGAGTTTTAGCCAGACTGTTTGAGCAGGAACCAGGTTTTTCTGCAGCCACATCTTTCCCTCCGGCGTCAGCTCCACTCCAGCCAGATGCACCAGCAGTGGAGATGTAGACACATCTGAACAGAGCAGAGAAAGAGTATTTGTGATCGATGTTACAGTAAATCACTGGTTATAGTTGAGCTGTTGTCCTTTATCCTCATTTGCATGGCCTGAAATCTTTATGTGCACTTTAGTTTTACAGTCTTAAACACTATCCTTAACATATATGGTTTAGGAGCATGCAAAAATGGACTTAGAATGTCCAATGATGGTAGATAAAACACTGTGGTAAATGTGGTTCTCTTCCAATTGATCAGTGCTCTGTAGAGATATATTTCCAGTTTAGTGAAAAAAAAAAAAAAGTCTTAACTTTTTGAAAACCATTTTCTTAGTAATCTACTAAATGAAGATTCAAACAAATAACCAAGATACAAGTTTTTGTTGAGTTTTTGGAAACATCCAACTCTTTCTATAAGCACTATTTTTAACAGCGGAGCCAATGAAATACTTGGTAAGAATACTAAAAAGGTACTTTTTATCTAAGTACTGTAAAACAAGAACTACACAAAATTCTAAAGAGATCAAAATACAATCAATACCTTTCAATCCCTATTTATGAATGGTTTTAATGTTTACAGTCGTTTACACAAGTATTTACACCCCCTTGAACTTCTTCATATTTTGTAACATTGCCACAAACCTGACTATATTTCATTGCCATGATAGATAAACACAAAGTAGTGAAAGGTGGATAATAAAGTTTTTGGTTTTCATTTTTTTCTGAAAATCAAACTGGAGATATGTTAAGTTGCCCCTTCACTATGATATCCCTAAATAAAAATCCAGAGAAACTGCCTTCTGGAGTCATTTAATCAGAAGTCATTTAATTAGTAAAAAGAGTACAAATGTGTGTAATCTAGGAAAATAGGAAAACAGAAAGAGTATTGCACAACTCAAAGCTTAACAAGACACAGAAATCCCGCTAAATTGACAGACAAGGGAAAAACAGCTTTAGAAGCAGTCAAAGTAGATCTGGAGAAGCTGCAGAGATAAATAGTTCAAAAAGGAGAATCTGCTAACAGGACAAGAACTAATTATACACTTCACATTCATATTCAATAAATTAGAATATGGGTTCTGATGAGATTTATTTGTCAGATTAAGATTACCTTTTAGAAAATAACAACCTATAAAATAGCATTAAACATATTTTTCATTAAGTCCACATTTCTGTATTATTTTTTTCTTGTTATTATTGGTCTGATGTAGTCTAATCTTAAAGGTTGTACTTTCATTAGTTTTAAGCAGAAAACCATCATAATTCAGAGAAATAAAGGTTTGAAAATATCAGTCTGGGTGTATTTAATCTGTATGTGGTTCACTTATTGAATTGAGTAACTGAAATAAATTTAGGTTTTCAATAATCTTACTTATTTAATATGATTGTAAAATCTATCCTTTGTGGAAAAGGGGCAAAATAAAAACTAATGTTGAAGGAAAACCATAAGATGTCCCATGCAATATAAGAGATACAGTTAATGTAAGGAAGAAGAAGCTGCTCTGGCCTTCATGCAAAACCCTAAGTGTGGCAAAAAAAATTACAACGTATACATCACCTTGAACACATCAACCCCACTGAAACATAGTGGTGGTGGCATTATGCTGTGGGGTTGACTTTCCTTACCAGAGACAAAGAAGCTGGTCAAGCTTAATTGGAAGATGGAAGGAGCTAAAAACAGGAAGAAAACCTGTTGGAGGCAGGAAAAGATATGAGAGTGGGGGTTCACCTCCCAGCAGCTCACAGCTAAAGGTGGTTTTACAAAGTATTTCCTCAAGAGAGCTCATTACAAATGAACAATTTACAATTCAATTACAAAAAAACTCTAAAAAAAAAAAAAAAAAAAAAAATCTAAAAAAAAAAAAAAAAAACACTTCCTTCCTATTCACAATTATGCACTACTTTTAATACAGCACATTGAACTTTGTGATAGCAGCATGACAAATGTGAAAAAGTTCAAGGGGCATGAATATTTTTAAAAGGCAAAGTAAACTAATAAAGTAAAAATAAATATATTGTAATACATTTATCAGAAAAAAATTTGATTTTCTCAGATGCTGAAATGTTGTAAATTTGCAATTGCTACACCACTGGGGCCTCCCTGCAGATCTGGGCTTCTTGGCCCACTTCCTTAAGCAAATTGTCACAAATCTTGGGGTGAAAAGAGATACTGATCTGAAGCCCGACTGCCAGATCATCCAAGCCCATGTGACCACTTGGCTGGATAACTGTAGTCCACTTTATGTGGGAGTCAGTGGGTTCCCCATCGCCCGTCTTCAGACGTTGCAAAATGCTGCTGCACGTTTTTTGACTGTGGAACGGTCTTCCTCTCCACATCAGACAGGTGTCCACTCTGTTTTTAAAGCCAATCTCAAACCCATCTTTTCTCTTTGGCTTTTGACACCAGGTGAGATGTTTAATATGTCACATATTATTTAATTGTTATTTACAGCATTTTTTTTTTTTTTTTTTTTTTTTTTTTTTACTTCTGTTTTATTCTTTTTTAATTGTTGTAATTGCATAGCTGTTTCTTTTAATCTATTCTTGTACTTTATTCTTTTATTTTGTTTTTATTTTTCTGTACAGCACTTTGGTCCACTGTGGTTGTTTTAAATTGCTTTATAAAATAAGATGGATTGGATTAGGAGATATTTTCTAACATAATACGACCAGAATTTTGTAAGAAAAAACTCAAAAGTTTACTGAGAACATAAAGTCAGATAGTTGCAATAAAAAGTGACAGAAGTCCTCTGCGGTTTAGGTGGTAAAGTTAGGAGATGAAAATCTGAATATTTTCCAAAGTGTTGGTGGTACATAGACTCACCATGAAAGGCTCGAATGGGATCCAGAGTACACACCTGAGATAGTGAGGAAAAACATAACAGCATCGAAACTTGTGGAATATTTTGTTGCAAATGTCTGACTTTATATTCTTAGTAAACTTCTGAGTAGTTTCTGTTAAATTTAAGAATTTTTTCCTTCCACATTTCTGACTTTATGTCAAAGAATATACCAGTCTTATTATTGCAAATTTATACCTATAATCATAGAAAATTGTATTTTTTCCCCTTGCAAGGTCAGGACTTTTCAACATCAGAGAATATCCACATTTTTTTTTCTTGTAAGTATGAGAAATTAATGTTAAAATTTCTGAGTTTTCAGGTGAAAATTTACTCCTCCGTGGCCAATACTTTTTCTTTTATCCACAATGGCCCTAATACGCTGCCGTGTTACTGTGTCTGCATTTCCTTATTTTTACTCAATTAACTCATTTAAGATTTTATTCCTTTTAAATTATTTTTACTCGTGTTTCTATTAGTTTTTGAAAATGTTTCTTCAACAATAATTCTGCTCATGTCTGTATTACAGTCAACAAACTCAGTGGTTTTTGAGTGCATATTAATCTCTTATAACATATCTTTTAACTGTTTTATTTGTTTTTGGGGTGGCAGATTTGCCTCCATTTGTCAAAGCATACTTGAGACAATATATATCCTATGTAAAAAAAAAAAAAAAAAAAAAAAAAGCTGACGTTACCCCGGTGCTTTGACAGTAACGGAGAGATGACTGGCAGATAAATCGGGATGTGTTCCACTTCAATTCCTCTTTCTGTGACAGAATGAACTTTTCCTCGAAGGCTGACGCTCCTCTCAATGAAACGGACAGGGATCTCAGACACAGCTTGAAATTTAGTGATCTGGAGAGATGAAGCGAGACTGAGCGACAATGTTTAAGGAATCCTTGGATTACATTATACAATGTGTTGCAAAAGTGTTCAAACCCATTGAGCCTTTTCATATTTTGTCAGGATACGAGTCTTGACACAAGTTGTCAATTAGATTTAAATCTGGACTTTGATTGGGCCATTCAAACACATAAGTGTTATTTGATCTAAGCCGCTCCACTGGAGCTCTGGCTGTAAGTTTAGGGTCATTGTCCTGCTGGATAGTAACCCTCTGCCAAAGTGAAACAAAGTATTCCAACACTATGATGCTGCCTCCACCATGTTTCATGGTAGGGCCTGTGTTCTGGGTGACATCCTGTATTTCCCTTCATAGCGTTTTGTGTGTAAACCACAAACCTCCTACTCCATTGTCAAGTCTCACTCTAATGTCTGGTTCGATTCTAGCCAAGTTGGGAGCATCTCCATTGACATTTCTTACTACTGTGGGCATGAATATGGGCAAGAATGCGGGAACATGGGCGGGCTGTGAGTGCACAGGGGCTGTGGTCGACGCTCCTATGATGCCATTTGCAGTGACACTCGGAAATGGAGAACCTCAAGGTTGTGGTTTTGATGGACTCAAATAAACCCAAATATTTCATTTAGTCATTTTGTTTGTACTATTTCACCTATATGACTTGTAGCAAACATTAAATGCCTCTGGCTTTCTTATAACAAAGTCTTTGTTTTTGTCCTTCTTGCATAAAGGATATATTTGTAGAGTACATGGCTATTAGTTTTCCCGTCAACAGATTCTGCAACCAGAGCTATATATCTCTGCTGCTCCTCCAGAATTACCATGGGCCTCTTGGCTGCTCTCCTTGCCTGGCTTGTTAATTTAGGCGGAGAGCCATGTCTTTATAGGGTTGCAGTTTTGCTCCATTTTCAAATGAGAAAATGGAGACACACTGATCCCTATAAAATACATACCTCTATGACTCTAAATGAGAAATAGGTCAATGGGTGTGCATACTTTCGCTTGGCAGTGTGATCTGCACAAGTGTTTCATACTTTTTTCTATACTTAAAGTGATGTTTTGGTACCCAAATTGTGTCTTAATGGGCAATTCAGGCTCCATACTAAAGCTTACCACTCTGATGCTCCTTGCGATTACAATCACACCAGCAACAGCCAGTCCAGTGCTAATGTTCTGTGAGACAGGAGAGAGATGTGAGGGGTGTGCAGAGGTGACAAGAGGAGAGAAAGCTTACATGTAGCAGAGCATGTTGTTTGGCAATGACAGCAGCAGCGCAAGAGCAGCAAAAGCTGCTGATGACAGCTGCTGATGATGGGGTATGTGCGCAGTGTGCTTGAATCACTGACACCACATTCAAAAATGGAAGTGCTTAGATGTGATTGTACGTGTTTTTATTCACAGAGAACCACGAATTTCTTCCCATTTAAAAAAAAAATAATAAAAAATCGTTTCATAACAGCGCTACTTCCACTTCTCCATCCCGCTGCTTCCAAACACACCGAAAGCAAAGCGTCCTACCCGCACAAGTGTCAAATTGTCGTCCGCAAACTGAGATATTACTGACACTATGTTACGAGACGTCTGGTTCTCTTGGTCTCTTTGTTGTCTGTCCCTCCCTCTCTCCTCGGTTTCTGTTTCTCTGGAAGACTCCGGCATGTTGTTGACATTTTCTCGATGAATCTGAAGGCCCGCCTTTATGGGAGGGCCATTCAAAACGAGGGCTGGGTTTGAGTCTCCGCCTTGTGGTGTAATATGGTAACGACAGGTGGGCCTCCTGACTGCATCAAGTTTACATAAAAGAAATAATGGAAATATTAAAACCTTTCAAGCATGACTGTGGATATCCCCACTCAGGGTTTTTTTCCCAAAGCGTTTCCAATAATCTTTAGGAATTAAAAAAAAAAATTTCAAATAGTTTTTTTACAGTGTCACATGGCTTTGAAACAGGTCAAACAAGAAATAGGTCAATAATTATACATAAAGTGGCTCTCAAAATTGTGCACACCTGTGTTGAAATGTCAGGTTGTCGAAAGTGAAAAAAACAAATCTTTGATAAATCATTTAAAAACATTTTTTCCAGATAATTTGATATATACTGTTCAATTGAAGTAAACAAAATTAGAGGAAAGAGTTTAGGGGTTTTTTGCTGTTGTTTTTTGTTTTTTTTTGTTTTTTTGTTTTTTTTTCAAAAAATAATAAAAAAAGCTGTAATAACCTGATTGCAACTAATACTTTGTGTTCATGGGTTCACACCTGCCTTCAAATTTAATGGATCTGACTCAACCATAAATAAAGTTTTCATGACATTTTCTCATTTGCATCCTTTTAGCTATGAAACCATGGTGTGCAGAGATCACTTAAGAGTACAGATGGTCTCATTGTACAATATCAGTCAGGAGAAGAATATACGAAAACCTGCTGCATTAGATAATGTTATGGTCAAAATTATTCAAAATGTATAAAGTTTTTTTTTTTTTTTCATTGAACCAAGAAGTTTGTTCCTGATCTGAAAGGCTTCTCTCAAAAGTTAGAGGCTATTTAATAACATTTCATTTTAAAATGACAAATCAAAAACATTTATACCTGTCTATGTGGAAAAATCTCTAGTGGCATTTTACAATTGCATACCACATTTAAACATTTTTCCACCAGTATTTTAATAATTTCATGGTGACAAACTCCAATTTTTTTGGTGTTAAGGCCCTAGTTATCACCCTAATATTTAGTTCCCACCAAACATTCTCTGTCAGACTCAAGTCAGGGCTCTTATTTGGCCATGCCAAAACTTAAAAAAAAAACACTTTGGTAAAATTAAAAGTTTAATTTAACTTAAATCTGCCAGATATATGAATAATTTTTACGACTTACATGTTTTTTTTCTTTTCTCTACATGCTCCTGTCGGTTTCATATATATATATATATATATATATATATATATATATATATATATATATATATATATATATATATATATATATATATATAAACAAACCGAGTGAAATGATCCAAAATGCCAACATGCAGTGACTGGCTGCTGCCAGGAAGATACAGGAAGATGCAATTTTATATTTTGTAGATTTGTTTTAAAGAAGTATGTTTAAAATACTTCTTTTAAACATATAAAATTATAGATAGATAGATAGATAGATAGATAGATAGATAGATAGATAGATAGATAGATAGATAGATAGATAGATAGATAGATAGATAGATAGATAGACATTGCCAGGTTGCAACTTGGCTTCACATTTTGACCTTAAGGCATAAGGCATACCACTAAGGTTGTCTGCACAGTTTAACCCAGATTACCTAATAAACAGTATAACTCTTAATTACACAATGCAGTTCTGATATTCATGTTTTTGTTAAAAGGCATTGCCTGTGAAAATGGCAACATTTCTCTAAAGGTGTACTGAATGACATTGAGAACAATATTTAAATCTGCAAAGATCAGATACCTACTGAGGCTTTATAGTTTTTTCTGATCAGCTGAACGCCAACAGGAAAAAATTACAGCCAGAGAGAGATTATTATCATTGCAGCTGTTAATTCAATATGGATTTTTAACCAGGTAAGTGTTCTTACATGAGTAAGTATTTTGTATGTGTGCAGGCATGCGCCGGAAACTAGTAACATGGTATATTAAGGTTTTACCAGAATATGATTATGTGAGAATGTCATGCCAGCACCGTGTCTGTCTTTGTGTAAGATGTTGCGCAGTCTGGCTCCCTTCCACTGAAAAAAAAATCTAATTTTGTCAACCAGAACTATAACTTTAGGGAACTGTAGAATCCCGTTCAAGAAAAAGAGCCTTTCAGCCTGCAACCACTCTTAGTTTGTTCTCTTAATAAACGAAACAATTTTATGCATCATGTTTTTGTTCATTTGTTATTATTATTATTTTAGCTCAATTCTATCAGTTAGCCAGCTGTCTAAAAATGAGACAGTTAAATGATGAGTTAAATTTAAATAGTCAAAGGAACAAGAACACAGCTGTTTAGGGCCCCCACACCAGCAGGGGCCCCTAAAAGCACCGAAATTATCAGAACAGTCAAATGTAAGAGTCACTCTACACTATTTGTACTTGGAAGTTGGATTTAAGCTACATAAAACAATTGATAAAATTTGATGATCTTGGATAAAATTAAAACACACTGATATCGCTACAAACAATCGTTTGTTTTGTTTATTTAAAGAAATCTAAAGATATTCTGATGGGGCAGAATTTCAGCACCAAAAGATTTTTTCCAATTTGACAGTTTGCTCTGACTGTACATTATAGAAGATAATTTTGCAGGGTATGGAAGGTTAGCCATTTCTTTGTTTGTTTTGTTTTAATCAAGCATTTTAGTTCGTAAATATAATATTCATTAAGAGTTACATTGTAACAACATTATCTGCTTAACTTTGGTAACTAATTCTACCTAAACATTTTGATTAGACAGAGCATATTGATTCAGTCAGCTGTTATTATCATTCCTCGTATGTGGTGTCTAGCAGAGAACTGTGATGCTTATATAGGTTGCATTATAAATGGTTACATCATTTTAGTAAATGTTAAGTAATGTTATAAGACTTCTGGCTGAGAAAGTTTCTACGCTGGAGCAAGAATTTAAATTTTCATCCAATTTTATTAGTTAAATTCTGACAGTCTGCTTTATCAGTGCTCACTATTTGCTCTGAGATTTACATTAAGTGCTGTACATTAATATGAACTGGAGTCAAGAAAGGAAAATGTTTTGCTTGGAGGAAAGAAAGAAATATTTAATTTGTGTTATTTTTAAATTTGTCAATTAGACTTAGAATTCTTGCAATATTATTAACATGATTTTCCACATTTATATCGAATAAAAATATAGGTCTTTTACTCATTTTTTTATTATTAACCATTGCATATGTTTATATCTGTTTATAAATACACAGTAGTGTGAATAATGCAAAATACATTTTATATAAATATAAAAACAAAAGAAAAAGTTGAAATTGGGTTCTATCAGAAATGGCAAATAACATGCACTGAGCCAGGAAGTATTTAAAGGGGAGGAAAAAAGAAAAAAGAAATCACAGCTTGTAGGTCAACACAGATATTTACAGATTTACTTGCCTTTAGGAAATAGTATTAATAAATGTTTCTAAATCTTTATAAAAAAAAAGGGGGGGGCGGGCTTTTAGTCCAGAGATTTTAAACTTGTGCAAAAATATACCAATCATAATCATCAAAATGCATTTTAAAAAATTATGTTTTTATCCTATATCAGGAACCATAACATAACATGTGAAATGTAAATGTGAGAGAAATTATAGTCATTTTGTCAGTAATAAATCTGAAAATTTATTTCCACAACTTTTTGCCATATAAACAATGCCAAAAATTAGGTACATCCTCAGACGTGAAAGAGCAAAACATGCAGTCTTTATCAAAATCACTTTTAAATTTCTAGATGAATTGTTTGTTCTACTAATTCTTCTTCTACTTGATATGAAAGTTACAGAATATCCGGTTCTGTCAGAAATGAACTCCTCAACATTATATCCAAGCTCTCAGAATGACAAAACAGCTTAATGACAGTTTGTTGTTCAATATTACAAAAGGTGCATTTAACAGCTATGACAGACGCTGTGGAGCTCTCATCTTGTAAACTGTGAAGTCATGGAGCTTCTTGAAGCCGAATGACGCCCCCCATCAACACATTTTGGCCAATGGGAGCTGAGAGGCAGAGTTGTCCTCCTGGCCGCCATTAAAAGAATTCAATCCATGTAGTGAAATAATGGAAATCTGCAGGAGCCATGGATCCAGGCAGAGAAGAGCAGCCGACGACTAGTCTCGGAGATTGTGGCGTTTAATCTGTTTTAGGTTCAGTTTTATTATGACGGAGCGACGCGGTGTTTTTAGTGTATATGAGGGCGGTGTAGCTCATTGTTTTATTGAGGCTCTGGTATGTTAGCTCGGGTGCTAGCACAGGCTAGCTGAGCTCAGGGGGAGGGGAGAGTTCCTTTGCTTTGAAATTGTTTCTAGCTGACATTAGCATTAGCATACCAGGGACCAAGCTTTTGTGATGAAGTTTTTCTAGCTCATTTTTTTCCTTTCGCATTTAACTTTTCTCATGTTGGATTTAAACGCTTGTAATGTCATGGTTGCGTTAACGTTGACTGGTTGATCTTTCGGTAATGTGGCCGTGGGCTTGAGCCTAACCGGATCAGACAATACATTTCAAATAGGATTGATGAATCAAATTGCTATAAGCTTACGTTTGTCGCTCTCTGGCTGCCTGTCTAACGTTAGCTTAGCCGCCAGGCTAGCGGCGGCTAGCGCCGGTTAGAAGTTGCTGAGCGTTTCAAACGTCGCTTCGACACCCGAGTTACACCTATCGGCTCCTGCCCCGAAAGGCGATTGAGACAATGGACTTTAACGTTGCCGTCACGGTGTGAAAGGATGAGTTCTTGCTTTGTACCAAACGGGGCCAGTTTGGAGGACTGCCACTCCAACATCTTCTGCCTGGTAAGTCTCCGCTGCTAGCGCTAGCTTCTGTGTTGCTGAGAGGCCAGAAAGCCATTTTGGCTAATAAGGCAACAAGCTTTGTAACGTCAGTTGCAGATTGGCGTGAAGGAATTAGTGGGCCTGTAACTTGGAAGCCGTGACCTGGCTAACTTTCATTACAGGAGGACTCCATATTGCATTGCAGATTTATATAAAAGAGTTGTTTATGAGTGCAGAGTGATCCTGTGTTTACAATGCAGTTGATACAGGAATTTTCAGAGCTAGCTGCTGTAACAGGTCGGGTCAACAGGCGAATTAACGTAAACACATCCTACTATTTTTTTTTTTATTTTTTTTTTTTTATGTTTTAATTCTGCACTCAGATCACATAGGCCAATTATTGTCTGAAATTACACTAATAAACCAGATCTACATTATTAAGCAGTGTGAGAAAGTTATGTTTTAAGGGAATGTTTGTGTTGCCTGCAATGTTGTCAACAATTCCACTGTCTCTATCTCTTGTGTAAAATTAAAACATATCAGCCTTCAGCTAACTGGTGTGTGTTCCATGTTGAAGAAATGCACTCATGCATAGCTATGCAGTCAGGAACAGACAGTTGCCCCCTCACTCTGTTAAAAATTTCACCTTGTTTGCCTTCTCCTTTCTAGGCTGACTTGACGGGGATAAAGTGGCGGCGTTTCGTGTGGCAGGGACCCACTTCGTCGCCCATCCTTTTCCCGGTGACCGAGGAGGACCCCATCCTGTGCAGCTTCAGCCGATGCCTGGCAGCAGATGTGCTGAGTGTGTGGAGAAGACACCACACCCCGGGTCGCAGGGAGCTCTGGCTCTTCTGGTGGGGGGATGACCCCAGTTTCGCGGAGCTGATCCACAATGAGCTCTTGAGTAAGTGAATCGCATCCATTTGCATGTTTTCAGGGGCTTTATGATGCTTGCATTATCCCGTTTCCTCACACTAAATTATGTGGTCATTTTTGGAATGTAGCAGACATGGATAGGATAGGATATATAATAGGATATTCTCAAAAATACCATTGCATTTATGCAATCATTTCCAACTGAAATATGTGCGTTATATAAATAGGAATATAGCAAGCTGATATTTACTGGTTAATTTGTCAGGCTATCTGCTGAAGTGGTCCTCTTGCAGTCACTAGTAAGCTTGCCAACTGCACTTTTATAACAGCATTGCTTTACAAAGAATGATAGATGGAGCTCCTTTGGTTTCCACACCATGGCTATCTGTGTTTATATGTTAAGAAACATTTCCAAACAGCAAAATGTATCTCTTTTTGGAAGCAAGAGTATCATTTGTCACCAGACAAGGAAATCTGTGCACGTGTAGGCTTGGTTTGCATGCCATTTCCAATGTATTATCAGCCAAAGAGCAGAAGAGTTGACACCCCCTGCGACCATGCGACTAAAATCCACATAGCAGATCTATGGGTGCTGTGACTGAAAATCTTATCCTCAATAAAGAATAAAACCTGTGGACTATGATACATTTCAGGCTGTGCATTAACCAGCAGGCAATCTCCTGTAGTTTATTTGCTATTATTGTGTTTACATTGTCAGTAGGGTAATGATGTAATAACCTCAGGTCCCTCTGATAGGCTTTCTATGACTTTGTGGCCCAGGTAGATGCTTTGCTTCTAATCACTTCTTCCAGGGCCATTCCCTGACAAACTATTAAGGAATTTGCCCATTGAAGTAGCCTTCTTTCAGCCAGCTAATGAGTAGTGCGCAGACCTGCTGTTGCCAGAAAATGCTTAGTTTTCATTAGGTGAGATTTGCTTACATTAATTTATTTAAAACTGTTGTTTTTCATCCTAAAAACAGGGTGTCCGTGCATCCTCAAAAAGACTTAAATTCATGTGTCTAAAATTGAGGCCTTAAAATGTCTTAAATTCACTTAAAAAATGTAAGTTGGCCTTAAATACATTAATCACAGGTCTTAAATTTTAATCTCATATATTCTATTGGGTTTATTTTTGTTTTCTGTTTGAGATGCATGCAGACATCTTCGTTACATTCTGTGACTCGAGGCGGTTGAGGCTACTGCTAAGTAGCAGCTACTATACCCTTGCTAAGTAGCAGCTACTATACCCTTGCTAAGTAGCAGCTACTATACCCTTGCTAAGTAGCAGCTACAATACCCTTGCTAAGTAGCAGCTACAATACCCTTGCTAAGTAGCAGCTACAATACCCTTGCTAAGTAGCAGCTACAATACCCTTGCTAAGTAGCAGCTACAATACCCTTGCTAAGTAGCAGCTACTATACCCTTGCTAACTAGCAGCTACTATACCCTTGCTAACTAGCAGCTACTATACCCTTGCTAGCTAGCTTTTTTGCATCTAACATGGGTAAGTGTGAATTTATCGCCAGCTGGTTGGACGACATTCGTCTCCGCTACTGGCTCGCTTCTGTTGCCGACCCATACGGTATTAGCTGCAGTCTGTGCAAAAAAAAACTTGCTGCTACTACAATATAAAATATGCAATTTTCTTTTGTACATTTCTGTTGTGATACAGGTCTTAAATTTCATTCATATTGGTTTTAAAAAGGTCTTAAAAAGCCTCAAATTTGAGTTGGTGAAACCTGCAGAAACCCTGAAAAAGTTTTTGTTTTTTTTTCCCCACAAAGAATGTAATTTAATTTAATTTTTTTTTTTCATCCCTTTTAAAATAACAAAATGAACAAAAATAGGACTCAATTCAGTCACAGTGAACTTCCAAAGGAGAAAAAAAAGTTTGTATAACATCTTTTGGTGAAAATCTAACACTAGAGATTGTAACTTTTAGCAAAATGTGTTATTTAAAAATTTGTCTTGTTTTAACCTGGTTATTCACAGTATTTGCACAATTAAATCTGATTAAGATGAGATGAAGTTCAGTCAATTTGAACTTATGCACAAATACTTTACATTATAACATGTAGGCATAGCTGTGCAGCTAATTAGTTGAACGTGTGGGAAAAACAAAAGCAGACAGCTGGTCTAACCTCAGAGAGCATCAACAGAAGCCTCAAAATAACCCAAACCTTGGGGTGTTTTTCTCTGATCTGTGTTAACCCCTGGGTTAATTCCTGCAGCTTCTTATGCTTACAGCAAAACCTTACAGACTATACAAACCTACGTCTCCCATGGCCTAACTAGCAGTATGTCTGTACTTTAGACCACTTTGGCCTGAGAAGAACTTTTTATTACCCAAATCCTTATGCCGAACCCCTGACTGACTTAAAGGGACAGGCGCACATGCACTGCTCCAGACTGTCGGGAAAGGACTTGGCACATACAAAACAGTCTAGAGGAAAAATTTTGTGCCAACTTTTAGGGGGGAAATAAAAAAAAAAAAAAAAAAAAAAAAAAAAGATGAAATCATAAAAATTACAAGTCAGTTAAAAATGTTGATGTTGATGGGTTTTTGTGGTCAAATCCCAGCAGCTCTTACTTTCAGCTCTTTTCCTGGTTGATCCGCCCGCTGTTGAGGAATACGCCCAATGTAGTAGCATTAAAAGGACTTTAAACTGTAGGAACATAGTGATGGAAATTCTTTCAGGGTTTTAAAGCTGTCACTTTGTAAAACCTGTGTAACCCATGCCTAGTACACAGGGTTACGTGATACAGCTTAACAAATTAAATCCAGATATTGTTTAATTTACTGAGCATTGATGCATATGGGTGGTTTTGAATTTAAATATTTTTGCCTTCCTTGCATAAACTTATGAAAAAACATGGGTTGTTAAAAAGTATATCTTCAATGTGCAGTCCTATATTGAACAACAGAAACAACACATTTCTTTAAATATTTACATTAATTTATATAAAAGCTGGTTGTCAACAGCTGTCAAAACATTTAAATTAAAAGGTTGAAGTGTATAATACTTCCAGTATGTGCCACAAAATTCTTTTGCATTGCTTTTTGATAAAATCACAAGGGAAATGTTACCATGACAGAGCTATACTGCCCATTGATATGGTCTGGTATTTTTACATATGAAGACCTACTTCCTTCTCTTTTTCCTGCACAAATGTAGGTGCTGCAGTATTTTGCTCCCTTTACTGTCCCAATATTATCAAAGTGGCTAACACCATTAATGAAGCATGTATCCACTGCATGCTTTTCCATTGTAGTGCTGCAACAGGTTTGTTGTGCTACTTCTTAGTTCCTGTACATGACTTTAAGCCTCGACAGTGCGGACGTTGGTTCATGTTGAACCATGCTCAGTCAAACCATTTACCTATCTCTGAGGTAACAACGCTACCTCTCCTTGGTATTACTGCGTCGCCCTCAGGGATTCTTGTCATTAATCAAACTTGTTGACTTGCAAAGCTTGTACTTGCAGGCATCTCCACAGAAACGACATCTCTCTTTACTGTCAAAACTGCAGACGGCTGTTGGTGTTTGAGTGCCAGCAGAGGAAGTGCTGATTCTCATTGGCAGTTTTTTTTTTTTTTTTTTTTTTTTTTTTTTTTTTTTTTTTTTCTCCACACAATTAAACTTTTTAAGTAACTTATTGTCCTGCCCTAATTTGTGTGTTTGTGTTCACATTTGCTCATGTCTAATATTTGCAAATGATTGATCTTGATAACAGGCTCCCAGAAGAGCTGCTGTGCTAGCACTTGCTGGAAAAAATGCTACAATTTGTGGGAACTTTGTTCATGTTTAAACACGTTAAGTGTTTGACAACCAAGCCATTTCATTATAAACTGTGTCAGGAGCTTATTGATAATAAAAGATTTGATAATTAATGAAAGCCACAGAAAGAGAAAGTCTGTCTGGACTGCATCAGGTATTGCTACCAGACAGCAGTGCTTAGCCATTACACATACAGAGTGAGGTTTTTCAGAAATCTCAGCTAAGCTTCTGAAACAACAGTAATGCTTAACCTGTCTTTGAAAGTATAATTGATGGATTAATGAGACTCTTTCTTGACCATATCTAGAAATGTGTTTTAATCTTTTTTTTGAACTGGTATTGTTAAAAAATAAATTCAAAGAATTGTGATACTCTGATCAGAAGTTCTGCTTACTAATCTCACTTCTTTCTGTAATTAACATCATTTGTGAATATATATTTTTCCTATTTTTCTGCTGTAAATGATGATTATGTTTGAAGCAAAGCCAGCATCACACATTATGTGAGATAGGAAGGGTTTACACATTTAAAACAGACCCCTAACTGTCTAAATTTATGTACAATTATTAAAATGTATATTTGTTTTTGCTGTCAAGTCGAGGCTAAATTAAGTAGAGATCAATTTAAATATAACACAAGATATGTGTGTGATATGAAAATTAGACTTAACTTGGTGTAACTCTGCCCACTAGATGCCGGTAAAGTGCTTCCAATACGATCTTAGGTACGTGCAGTATTTTTATTCAACCGGTATCAGTGGTATACCTGTCTGCATTCAGACCCTAAGCAGTTGGATGCAAATTTGCAACAACAGTCTGTAAAAGAACAAGCTGTCTTTACCCTCTTTATATTAGCATGTAACTAACTAACTAACTAACAATGAAGATGGTTACCTTATGAGACATTTCTAAAAGTTTTAAAGCTCAGCAAGAAAAAATAGACCAATGTTGTTGTAAGACAGTTGGCCTTCCTGTTAGCTGCAGAAGTGTACTCCAGGTCAATTTGCTGTTTCACAAATTTGACAAAATGTCCCTAAGGTGGGTATGAATTGATGTCAGGTGGCTGGCAGTTTCTTTTTGTAGTTGTAAAAGCCACATACAAAATGGCAAAGTAGTGAAATGACTAGCACCGGCTGAAGTTGAGCTTTCCGTTGTGCTAGCCTGAATAAACATGTCTTCAGTTTTCTTTTAAGTAACCTTTTACACCGTTTGTGACTTCATTTTGAAAAACCTTATAGAAACTGAAAATGGCTAACTTTGAGTCTTTTTTCCACTGTAACAACTTCTACACCAAAAACTGTTGTAGTCAGTGAGATGTAGTAGCACTTCGGCACAGTGTGTTTAGTGACAGACAGATCAGATTTTTGAGTTTTAGACCAAAAGCTCTCCAGTCAAAGCAAGACCAGCTGAAAACCATCCTTTTCTGGTTAACAGCTGTTTTCTTGGCACATTTTATTTCAGACACCAAATCTTTTCATGTCTTCCAAAGCCTTAGTGGTGCCATTTAGTTTGCAAACCAAAATATGTTGGCAAATTTCTGACTGATTTTGCTCATTCCTGTGTACTCTCAACATTAGACGCTTAGTTTGACTCATATGGTTTAACGCCTATGTCTTGTTTCAGGCGAGGAGGATGGTGAGTGGGAGAGTGGCCTGTCCTATGAGTGTCGGACGCTGCTGTTCAAAGCCATTCACAACCTGCTGGAGCGCTGCCTCATGAACCGCGGCTTTGTTCGCATCGGCAAGTGGTTCGTTAAGCCATACCAAAAGGAGGAGAAGATCATCAATAAAAGGTAGGTGGTTTTTATTAATGATCATCAAATCAAATCCAGCAATTGTAAAAACAAAAAAAATGCTAAGCGTTTAGATCAGTAGAATTCTGCTTTAAGAAAAAAATGCCTCAGGCAAAAGTAAGGTTAAATTCTGACTTAATACACGTTTGAGTGTTGAGCTGTTTAACAAAAAAAAGAATGTGAAGATGTTTTAAAGTGTCAGTTCCATTCAACACAAAGAGTTCAAAAGGGTTTAGAGGGCAAATGTCTCTTTTTAAGAGTATGCTTTTAACATAGTTTAAGCATATTTCAGTTAAGGCCCTTATCGCTGGCGGCATAAAAACATTTCACATTCAAGCTCTATTCGTTTCTTTAAAACCCAAAACAGGCACAGTCACTAATGTGAAATATAGCTGTCAAGGAGATTCATAGGATTTGCGCTCATGCTATCAGGCCAAATATTGGTCGATTTCTTCTGTTTGGGTATTAATTCAGATTTTCAACATGCAACAATCAGCTGATATTCTTTTAACAAAAAAAGTTTACTGGTGAAAGTATAATTTTGTTTTCTTAAAAATGTTAAGTTTCTTGTACATGTGTTACAGAAAGATGTGTGTTTATACGTTCTGCAGGGGGAAGTCTTTCTTAGCAGATGTTGTGAAAGTTGTGGTTGAAAGTTAGCTCAACAGTCAGTGGCCTTTCACATCCTTTTTAATGATTAAAATTCTCTTTTGGGATTCAGCTGGAGACGTGCTGCTGAAACTGGCATGGCTATTATTAGAATATCGGTTTCTGGTTGTGAGACGTTGCCTTACAAAAAGAGCAAAGATTAATACAAGGCTGCATTTCTTAGTCAAATACTGTGAGAGATTTCCAGCTGTCTTTGGTGGACCTCCTGCTTTTGGTTATATTAATATGCATTTTACCAGGTGTATTTTAGGGAGATATGTGTGACTTTTCTTTTTAAGTTGTACAATTTTCTGGAGTCTTAATGAATAAAAACAAACAAAATAAAAAATATTTGATTTGCTATGGTCAACTTAAAGAAGAAATGCAGTGTAAAATGCAGCCCAACAAGCTATGTTGGAGCCATCTTCTTTTCAGCTGATGAGGTACACTACATAGGTTGTGTTTGGCCAATACTGATTTTAAGGGTTTCTCCATTGGCTTGTCAACTGTGATTCTGACTGATTATGATTATGCTTTTTTGTTTGGTTGGGTTTTTATTTTATTTATTTTATTTTTTATTTTTTTTTGTCAAAAGGACTATTTGCCTTTAAAAAAAATGATGCACATTCTTTAATAGAGATAGTAGTTTTAAATCCAATCCAGCTCAGAATTAAGAAATTACAAGATTGAAACCATGAATGCATGACAGTGTATGTTCCTAACTTTAAACCCAAGAATGTGCATCAAAGTTCTTGCTGTTGGATGATGTGTTGGTAAACCAGAAATAGTGTGAGTTTCTAGTTTAGATTCATTAAAGTAGCAGGGAACACATTTGTTTTAGTACTTCAACTGCTGATCACGGTTTAGAACTGATCAATGGAAAATTACAGGTCCTGATATTTGGCAGATTTTTTTTTTTTTTTTTTTTCTCCTACATCTCTAGCTTTACAGGATGTAGGTGGACACTTTTGCCTCATTACCACTGAGCGGTACGGCACGGGCTGATGCGGTTCTGTATGCTATTTTGTGGTCCGGCATATTCAGGAAAGCGTTTGCTCCACCAGTTGGACTCTCACTGGGCAGGTGGGGGCAGGTGGGGTTAAACCCTAATGTGGCGTCACACTAGTGCGACAGTATGTCTTGTGCTTGTTGCAGGCAGTGACGTTTTTCTGTTCCCTCAGTCAATGGACTGTGTTGTGTGAAACCAGTAGCTCCACCCTAACCGTACCATTGTCCTATGGCCTTGCGACTAAGGAAAGGTGCAGTCTCCACTTTTTTTCCTCTATGATCTGGGTTCTTTAATACTTCTATATAAACAAGTCTTCAGTTTTAAGCTTGAGGGTCTACAGCAGTGATTCAAACAACCTGAAATAAGAATAATATGAGATTCTGTTTGAATTTGGCAGTCAGATTTTCCCTGTTAGACCTCTCATTGAATGCTAGCTGTCTGAATGTCTGTTGTCTCCCAAATGTCTATTTGAGACCATCAACAGTTGTTGCTTAGGTGGACAAATTGTGCGGAACTTATTAGATATACTTATTTTTATTTTGTTAGTTTCCTATATTGGTGCATTCAGTGATGAGTTAAAAAATTGTTTCCAACCTCTGGAGGGGAACAAATTAAAGAGGAAAACACTTTTCTTTTTTTTTTTTTTGTGCAAGTTAGGATTGGAAATGCTAGACATATTGTTACCAGTAAAAGAATGTTAGCTGAATTGTTTCTGAAATTGGCTTTAGTTTGATCACTTGATTCGATCATTTCAAAAATCTTCAGCGGGCTTTAAGTATAAAATCATTTTACGTAATTTATACATCAGTGTGGATGTGTTTGAGGTTCCTGAGAGGGGGGAATTATGCACATTTTTTTTTTTTTTTTTTTTTTCTTGTCCTGTAAGTATACGAAAATAGATTTAGTGTTTGCTCTCAAACAAGGGGCCAGGGGAACCCTAGAGTTTTCTGACGAGCTAATTTGAGCCCTCCGTTTTGGCTGGCCTCATGTGACTCGTGTGTTTGAAGCGCGGCCGGTTGGTCTGGCTCCATCTGGCAGCTTTCTCTTTGATTTCAGGGATGTGTTTTAGCAGCTATTTCAAAGAACTGCTGCATATAAGAGGGTGTGATTTACCATTCACTTGTAGTCACCTTTAAGAGCTTTTAACTTTTTCTTTTTTCCAATTCAAAGTGATCTCAACACAAATCAACTCTTAAACAAACTGTGTCCTCGACCACAACACACACAGAAGCACCTTTTAACAGAAGTGTGTTTGTGTGTTAGCCTTGCTGTCGCCTGCTCTCTCTAGCTGGTAAACACACGAGTCTTTGGAAAATGCTGAGTGGGCACTGTGGTTTTTACAGCAGCCGTGTCAACAAATACTGTTTCAGTACATTTTTTTTAGATTTCTAGATGGTTAGAAAATACACATGCAATATTTAGGGCTTACAATCACTTCCAGTGTTTATTTTTGGCTCATTTCTGCAGGAAGGTTTGGTGAATAATTTAAGCTAGTGTGGGGAGTTATGTAGGCTTCAAATTGAGAACATGCCAGTATGGTTACCTTTAGTACAATACCACAATATTGAGGTATTTACACACAGATTTAAGTCATTTAAATTAATCAAATAGTTATTCCCCTTCGTGGTTGATACCAAATTCAAATTTTTCCTTGAGGTCTGGCCAGCAGAATCAGATTGTGACCAATTCTGTTTTTTTTTTTTTTTTTGTTTTGTTTTTTTTCCTAAGGATTATAAAAACACCAAATGATAAATGTTTTTCTTTGTTTAAAGACAAAAAAAAAAAAAAGTTTTGTAGCTATGAATCCAATGAAAAATGAATCCCTTACAAGTTTATGGACATTAATAAAAGTATATTTGTCCCTAATGTTTGTCCAGTTTATTAAACTCGGAACAAGTGAATCAAAATATGTGCTGTTGGTTGATGTTTTATAGATCAGAGACAGTAGGTTTCAGTTTTTAATTTTTTTTAAATTATGGAAGAAAAAACTAAAAAATGACTTCATCACTGTTTGGCCTGCCAATCACCATTCAGAGCCAGCTGTGATAAAATCAAAACTTATCTCTGATCTCTAGGTGATGCATTATTAATAACATTAGCTATGTGTTTAATCCAAAAACAACCTTTCATGCTCTAGATTAGAATTTCCAGAGGAAATAAATGACAGATGTTTGGCCCTCTAGTCAAAGAACTTATGTTTTGCGTAGATGGTAGCTCATTGTTCTAAACGTTATTGTTTCTGTTGTATTTGTCTCTCTTTGCAGCGAGCACCTGTCCTGCGCCTTCACTTTCTTTGTCCACGGTGACAGCAATGTCTGCACGAGTGTGGAGATTGCTCAACATCAGCCTCTTCAGAGACTTGGCGAGGAGCATCTCAGCCTCGCACAGCAGAGCTCCAGCCCCTTGCAAGGTGAGATCAAACTCAAAAGTTTATATTTACTTGTAACTCATTTATTTATATGGTTTATACATTGTCGGCAAAGCTATGGAATTTAAGTTTAATATTCTCTATTTATGGATTAAGTTTAGCTGGGGGGGGGTTTCATGATTTAAAAGACATATATCTGAATTTTTGAGAATTTACGTGTCTTTTTAAATATATAATTGGGAAAGTTTCTTTAATTTGCCAATTTTTTTTCACTTATCTGTCAATGAGGTTGGACATAAATGTCATAGAGAAATCCAAAGAGAGCATTTACACTACTATTTTAGGCCTCTAGACCCTCTCGGTGCATGTGGTTGTTAAGACTTGGTCAGTCTTGCAGGTGCATAAAATCCTTTAAATGTTTAAGGAAGTGCTTTCAAGGTTTTAAAAGTGTCTAAAGCTTGGTTAAAGTGCTTAAAAATCCTGAATGCTACCCAGAACCACTAATCTGTTGGGTTTTTTTTACAGAGCTATGCTGATAAACTCTTTTCAGCCTCTGAAATTAGTGTAACACCTTGCTTTTTTTTTTTTTTTAATTTTGGTAGCTTTAATTCAGCATTTTTGAGAAGTTATTGAAGTTTAGCAGTAGAAAATTTGAACCATTTTTAAATATACTGTAAATATTTATCTCAATTATTTAGTTTAATTTAAACTTAAATATTGTTTCATATAGACTTAAATAGGCAGTATTTCGCCGTTTCTAAGTTTGTTCAGATCCCAAAAAAAAAAGAATTACAGTAGCACTTTAACTCATTGCTGAATTGTAAACCTGCTTTAATGTTCAATTCAAAAAGACTTGAATCTCACGGGGAAGTTAGATAAATAGCGTTTTTTCGATTGTAGCAATAAAACTCCTCAACGAGGTTAATACTTTCTACACAAATATCCAAAATGTTGTAAAACTGCTGGGAAACATCTAGAATTTTTGAGTCTAGAAAAGTGAGCTTTTAAAACGGAGATCTCGAAGGAAAACTATTGTTGGGTGTTGTGATTTCTTTAATCTATTGTGAATCTTCTCCCCCACAGTCATCCTCAGCCCGTACGGCCTAAACGGAACTCTCACCAGTCAAGCTTTCAAGATGTCAGATCACCCGACGCAGAAGCTCATAGAGGAGTGGAGGCAGTTTTATCCCATTTGCCCCAATCCAAAGGAGGTCCCCGAAGACAAGATGGAAGATGCAGACTGGGAGGATGACTCATTGGCTGCTGTGGAGGTCCTTGTCGGTAAGGTTTTATAATTATTTTATAAGGCGCCGATGGGTGGAAGGAATGCAAGCAGGTAAGATGCAGTAAAACTTTTTATAATAACTTTAAATTACTTTTCAAGACTAAGAGAGTTGGAAAATTAATTTGAAAGCAAATGTATTTCTTCAAACTTGGAATATTTCTAACCCAAGCACAACTTTAAGAAAATTGACTGATGTTGATGGACGATTGAACTCCATTAAAGGACCTTACATCAATACGTTTTTTGCAGATTTTTAAAATTGGTAAATGTGCTATCTTCCAGCTGGAGTTAGGATGGTTTACCCCTCCTGCCTGGTGCTGCTCCCCCTGTCGGACCTCCCAGCCGTGGTTCCTCAGGGCTCAGCCAACACCCCGGGAATCCAGAGCGGTGCTCACCAGGGTCAGGCAGCTCACAGAGACTCCACCATGTCCTCAGTCACTCTGACTCCTCCAACATCGCCGGAAGAGGCCCACACTGGTACATTTCTGACCCCGACGTTGATCTTATAAGCTCTTTCTATTGTAAGGTTCTCCAGACTTAACACTGCTCCAATGCTTTTTTTTTTTTTTTTTTTTTTTTTTTTTTTTTTTTTTTTTTTCTCTTTTCTTCCCCTAGACTATCAGCCCGCCCAGAGATGGCTGAAGATGTCTTCAGGGTCTGATTGCTACAGCTCTAACAACACTCTTCATGGCGGAAAAATCCCCCGCAGGCTTTCCAGCCAGATGGTGGAAACGGTGTGGCAGGAGTATAACATAAACCGTGCAGGGAACAAGTATGTTTAACGCCATTCCTTTCTGTAAAAGGAATGAATATTTCCTGACTGATTTATTTTCTTTTGTCCTGACCAAAAATGTGGCTTTGCTCCGATTGCAAGGAGGAAGTTTACAGCCTTGACAAATGGAGCCTGCGAGGAGGAGTCAGACAGAAGTGGACTCTGGGATTTTGTGGAACCGAATCACAGGCCATTGTGCAGTTGCTCAAGGTAAACCAGGGGGAACACATTTACCTGTCTTTATTTATTTTTCTTATTCAAAACTAGGTCAAGGTGCATTGCTCAGAACTTTGTGGCCAATTTTCGTGTTTTTGTACAGATTTTGACCTTCTCAGGGTGTTCGCACATCCTCTTTCCATAATATTCTTGGATACAATACTCTACAAACAGCCAGTTTCTTCAGCTAAATTTTTTTTGTTGTTGTTTTTGTTCCTTGTTCCTTGTGGAGGGCGTTAGTGAATTTCAAAAATTCTTTACGTTGGTCTTAAGTAAAATTAAAATTTTCTGAGAAACTGAATTTTGTAATTTGTAAATATATATTTATATTAACCATTTACACTTCTGATTATACAACAATCAAATCTCCAAAAATGCAGGCACTTGACTTACAAAAACATCCTCTGTGCCTATAACTAAAAAAAAAGAAACCAACAATACCCATTTACATATATGTAACTGCATAATAATGCTGTAAGTGAACATAAAGAGCAGCCTAAACCCTCTGATAAACCACAGTCAGCAGCTATAATTATGCCTATTGCATATCACAGTCTGGCTGTCTGGAAATTTAGGTGTAAGTTGGATCATCAAAGTAAATAGAAATAAATGCTTGACATCAGAGATTGAATGTGTAATAAATCTAAATGAGTTTGACATTAACCTTTTTATGTTAGTGGTTTATGAGCCCAGCGTCACTACAACAGCAGTCTCCAGTAGGGATGCACAATTTATTGGCATTAACGTCGGTATCGGCCGGCATCAGTCCGATAAGTAAAGTTGGGCCGATATTATTAACTGAAGTTTACTTTATGTTTGGTCATGTCAGTGATGATGATGAAAGCGCAGGATTGTGTGGAAGCAATTCCAGCAGTGTGGTCATTTTTTTCAAGGTGTCAAAAGAGCAGGGAAATATATACAATATCAATAAATATCAGCTATTGGTCACAACTGCAATATTTATATCAGTATTGAACTTTTAGTCTTCTACCATCAATAACAGCATCCGGCCTAAGTGCACTAGTCAGCAGAAACTAGTAGCATTTGCTTATGGTGTGTTTAGCTTTCTTTTTCTGATCAGTAGTTATGAGTTGGGCACGATCAAGGTGAAAATTGTTCCATTTTGGTCAACAGCAGATTTGGTGGTGAATCTGGAAATATTGTCTCTCTCTCTCTCTCTCGCTCTCGCTCTCTCTCTCTCTCTCTCTCTCTCTCTCTCTCTCTCTCTCTCTCTCTCTCTCTCTATCTCTCTCTCTCTCTCTACCTTTACTCAGGCCTAAAAATCAGAAGCAGCGATCCAGCAGCACCTCAGGACACCCGCCGTCATCAGGCCAGCCGACCCAGCCCGCTGCCAAGCACAAGCTGGGCGAGAAGCTGGAGAAGAGCGACAAGCAACAGAGGAGGCCGCAGACGCCCTTTCACCACCGCAACTCTGTGAGCGAGGAGCAGTCCATGGAGCCACAGACTCAGAGGCTTTGCCCGAGGCCTCAGGAGGAGGGGTCGTATCCCAGCTTGCACCACGTCGACACGGCGCCGCCCAAAGCCCCCACCTTGCATGCACATGGCCCACCCGCGGACCTTGTTGGCTCCCCGCCGCCCCCTCCTCTCAGCCCGCATCCCTGTGATCACGTCGACGGTGACCTGACGCCAGGCGGCATCAAGAATTCCTCGACGCCCATCCACCAACCGTTCTACCCGCCGTCTGTGGAGCCCTGCCTGATGCCTCAGAAGGGCTCATCGGAGGAACCACAGCCGGAGAGCACCGCCTATCCCTCAAACTACAATGAAACCTTGGAACCCACAGTGTTTATAGGTTCAGCCATAAACCCCAGTGAAGACTCCACTCACAACCCCTGGAAATACTTCAACCTGCCCAGGAAGAAAACCTCCAACTTTTTGACTCCTCAGTTACCCGTTGATAAAACACGAGATGATTCCTTAGGAAGTTCGGAAACAGTGGTCTCTGTCACAGAGTAAGCCTTTTCTTCTTCTCTTGAAGTGCATTAAAACAAATCGAGAAGAAGAAACATTTGTGCTTATCCTAACAGTTTATCTCTTCTCAGGCTGATGTGCAACTCCTCGCAGCCCCTCAAAGTGTCGCAAGAGCTGGTCAGGACCTACGCTCAGCGGAGGAACAGCCATCTTGGCTCCTCCACAGGAGACGGAGAACACAGTGATGAGTCCGACCCTTACGCCTTTGTAGATGGAGACGACGAATTCAGCCTTACGGAGAAGAGGGACAAGACTGGACCTGAGAAGGACGGCAACAAGAAGCAGAAGGTGGGTTCCGTTTGGGCGTGGACATCCTCAGTTTGATCTCAGTTGCTACAGATATCAGTTTCCATTAGCTGGCTCTGTGGGGGAATAGATTGTCAACAGAGCCTGTAAACGAAGGGTTGTAATTCTGTGGACTTTTAGTCATAATACATTACGAAAGTGTACAAGAACATATAAATGCAAAAATAATAAGTGAATAGTTAATCAGCCAATGTTGGAAAGTTGAATTATTCTTTTTTTTTTTTTTTTTTTTTGGACTCAGTTGGATGATGGGGTAACAACGACGTCTTCAGATGGTGAGAAAGAAGCACCATTTGTCCTTCAGCTTTACATTCATTTCAATAAGGTGTTCAAGGTTGCTTTACTCAACGCTTCCCTTTTATTCTGTCATGCTTTTCAGATGGTCAAGGTCCATCCGGCAGTAAACCTTCAGCCTCGACCAGCCTCATTCATGAGAAAGACTTGGTCGTTTCCCTCAGCGACCTAGAAAAGATGTTTAACTCTGACGAAGATGAGCAAGAGGTGAGCGATACATGAAGAGTTGGAGGAAGTTTGCCTCCGGTCCAAAATTCCCTTTTAAATCTCTTGATGCTTGTCTGTGTTAAAAAAACTTTTTTTTTTTTTTTTCCTTCAGCCTGGATCCAAAAGAGCTGGAGTCGGTACCGATGACAAAAGCAACCCTAAAGACCCCAAACCAGAACGGTTGGATCCCTTGTCATCGTGTATGTAGACAAGCCATTCAGTGCTTTTTATTTGAACACCTTGAACTTTTTCACGGTTTGTCTTGGTACTGCAACAAACATCAGTGCATAGTATTGGGATTTTATGTGAAAGACTAAAAAAAATGATTAAAAATGGTTTTGTCTGATCAGCCAAAACCCCAACGTCCCCCCCCCCCTTTTTTTTTTCTCCCCCCCAACACCCGAGAGACCACATTTGTAGAGAGCACTGGATTTATTTAGGTGGACCCATTGCTTTGACATGCCCTCTCCGTTGTTGGATGATGAGTTGATCTGTGAAATATTTTTCAACTTTTGGGAAATGGATCTATAAGCTAACCTTGCTTTAAACTTTATCTCTACACCTTTTCTCATATTTTTCTTGGTCTTCTAGAGACAATTAGTTGCACTGGATTTTGTTTTTGGTAGAACGGTAAAGGGGGAGAGGAGTAAATACAAATCTTTAAATTGTGGACTACTTTGTGTCGGCCTATCGCATAAAATCCCAATAAAATACATTAAAGTTTGTTTGTAACGAGACAAAATGCAAAAAAAAAAAAAAAAAATCTCCAATGCTGTATTAATCATTGTGCGTCACCCGCTGTCATTTTTACTCATTAATGTCTTATTTCCGTGGGTTCAGCAGACCTCATGATGATGTATCCCACCCCACCCTCTCTGGATCAAAATGGCTACTCTCCTGGGAACTCTGGCACCAAGGACGGCCTGGAAACGGGGGCGGGTCTGACCCTTTTGGACAGCAGCCAGCTCAACAACCACTTCAAGATCGAGGTGGAGGAGGGATTCTGCAGCCCGAAGCCATCTGAAATAAAGGTGCCGCTTATGACGCTACTGGCAAGAAATAGAAGGGCAGATACAACAGAACTGTACCAGCGTTTTTTTTTTTTTTTTTAGTTATTTGATTTTTAAGAAGTGACCCGTTTCTGTTTTCAGGACTTCTCCTTTGTCTACAAGCCAGAGACGTGTCAGTCTATCACAGGCTGTTCGATGTATGCCCCCTTAAAGACGCTACCCAGCCAGTGTCTGTTATCCGTCAAACTGCCTGAGGACTGTGTGTACACGCCGAGCTGGACGATGGGGAAAATGGAGCTGATGCCCCCTGTATCGACCGTCAGTCTCCTCACCAAAGACAGGTAACGACTAACATGATTCTTAACAAGTTTTAAAAGTCATGAGCCTTAAGTTTGAATCGTTATATGGCCGTCTGTTGACAGTAACGTCCCCAGTGTGGAGCCAGACTACAACCAGCCCTTCACCCCTCAGACCAACACCCCCTTCCTGCCCGGCAGCGCTCCACCCAGCAACAGCGGCCCGGGCATCCTGCCTTCTCCGGCCACGCCGCGCTTCTCCGTGCCCACTCCCCGCACGCCGCGCACTCCTCGCACACCCCGCGGCCCGTCCAGCGTCCAGGGCTCGCTCAAGTACGAGAACTCTGACCTTTACTCCCCGGCGTCTACGCCCTCCACCTGTCGGCCCCTCAGCTCTGTCGAGCCGGCCACCGTGCCCTCCATCCCGGAGGCCCACAGCCTTTACGTCACCCTCATACTCTCCGAGTCGGTCATGAACCTGTTTAAGGACTGCAACTTCGACAGCTGCTGCGTGTGCGTTTGCAACATGAACATCCGGGGGGCGGATGTGGGCGTTTACCTCAAAGACAACGGCGAGGACCAGTACCCATGCACCTGCGGCTTCAGCGCCGTCACCAACCGGCGCTTCGGCCAGTCGGCTGGGCTCTTCCTGGAGGACGAGCTGGATGTGGTGGGACGCGGCTCGGACGCCAGCCGGGACACCGAACGGCGTTTCGAGGAGCTGAGAGGCAGTCTGAAGGAGAAGCCTCCAGATGATCTGATTCTGCTGCTGCAGGACCAGTGCACCAACCCGCTGGCCCCGATGGCGGGCGTGGAATGGCCCAAACTGAGCTCGGCCCCCAGCTCATTCCTTAGGGTCGAAGAAAGAGACTGTTATAACGACTGCTACATGGCACTGGAGCATGGCAGGCAGTTCATGGACAATATGTCAGGAGGCAAAGTGGATGAAACACTAGTGAAAAGCACCAGCCTTCATCAGTGGCCACAATGCAAATGTATGCATCATTTTGTTGTTTTTTTACATTCTACATGATTATTTTTCTCCCATTTAATTGCACATTAAACCTCTGAGTTTTTTTTTTTGTCCCCCCCCCCCCCGTCTTCCTCCTGTAGCTGCAGACATGAGTAAGCTGTTCTCTCAGGATGTCTTGCGGGTGCTGTTGTCCCTCCAGCCTGTGCTTCAGGACACCATTCAGAAGAAGAGCGTGCGCTCGTGGGGCGTTCAGGGACCACTCACCTGGCAGCAGTTCCACAAAATGGCCGGGAGAGGCTCATATGGTATGTGGAAAGTGCTTATAGAGGGCGCAGGATTTTGCAGCAGATTTCTGATATGTAAAACCTTCAAAATGAACAAACTTTCACTACTGAATAGAAACGGCAAAATGTTCCCAATGTCAGGCCGTCTAAATGCATCCCACTGAATGTCTCTGGTTTGCAACTCTCTTTCCTATGACTCTTGCTTTGGTTTGTTTTCGAATCATTTGACGATTTACCTCTAGAACTTTGCTGTTAACTTTAAAACTCAGTTTCTTGTAGTCAAATGTATAAAATTATTAAAGCTTAGAAGATTATTCATTTTGTGGGTTTTTCAAGATGCTACTTCTCTGGCTTTGGGTCTTAAACCTTCAGAGCTTGTTTACGCTTGGATATCACAGGCTTTAAAACTGATTGGTGAGCCAATAGTTTATCCCTCCTATTACCTTACCAACTGATCTTCCCTACCTCTCCTACGGTCTGGGATTTTTGCAGGTTTCATATTTAAGTGTGAGGCATTTTGTTTTGGTAGAATGCGTAGGAACACTGACAGCAGTTTAGCAAAACCAATCTTGTTTCCTTTTTTCTTTTTTGTCCTGTTTTCACGCAGGTACCGACGAGTCTCCCGAGCCTCTGCCGATCCCAACATTTCTGGTTGGTTATGAGTATGATTTTGTGGTGCTGTCTCCTTTTGGGTTGCCGTACTGGGAGAAGCTGCTTCTGGATCCTTTCGGTTCCCAGAGGGATGTGGGATATGTTGTCATCTGCCCAGAAAATCAGTCGCTGCTCCGTGGAGCCAAGACCTTTTTCAAAGATCTAAGTGTTATGTATGAGGTACGCATCTGTACAAATCTTAGTGCTCACCTTCTGTCAAAATGGTTTCAATTTTTAAAATTCTTATTCCTATTGTCTGGAAGTTTATTCTTTTCTTCCTTTAATTAGCTTTTTTCCTTTGTCTCTGGTTTTTGGAGGTTCCATATTTAAAACCTGACTGTAGTAATATTTGCCATTTCTAAATTCATAGAACATTTTATTGTTCTTACTTTAAAATTATGTGAAAATTACTTAAAACCACCACATGGTATTAAAGTTTATCATGGAAAAATGTGCAGAATCTCTACTTTTTGGTCATTAAAAAATGACCGTTTCTTTAATGCAATCACTATCATGCTGTTTATAGGCATGCCAGCTGGGACAACACAAACCCATCTGCAAGAACCACCCAGAGGGTGTTCTGACAGTCGGCTCCCCAGAAGGCAGGAGCATGACGGAGCAGCCCCTCAGTGACTGGTTCCTCAAGATGGCTGCCAGGGAATCAAATAATGACGCCTTTAACAAACTCAAACTCTTTGCGCAAGTGTGTCGCTATGATTTAGGTAATATATTGATTAATACTATGACATGTGTTATTAATTTTGTTTGTAAAAGTGACGACTAAATGTTTTCTTTTACCTCTTTCAGCTCCAAACTTGTCTGAGCTGCCTTTGGATAGCTCCCTCTTGTCACAGCGTAATCCCGCCTCGCAGACCTCCAACTCTTCCAGCATCTCCTCAGGACTTCAGAGCACCAACACTACCAGCACCAGCTCTTCCCAGCCTGCACAGGTCAACAGCACCCCTCCCTCATCCTCATCCTCATCATCAGGCTCTCAAACTAATGGAGCAATGGCCTCAGGCAAGCCAAGCTCCTACATGCCGTTTGGGACGGGGGGCCTGCAGAACAGCACTACTCAGAACGGACCTCAGTCAAACTCGCAAAGCGCTGGAGGCCTTGGTGAGAACGGGTCCAGCCAGCCTCAAGTCTCCGCGGAGACACAAGAGAGGTATGTGAGCCCTTGTTTCCAGAGACACATCAGTCGGAATTTTTATGGCTAATTTATTTCTGAGCTCCAGTTTTCCTTAAAGCTCTGACCTGCCAGAACCAATTTTCAATCTGGTTCCAAATTTTTTTTTATTATTTTTTAACAAGGAACAGAAGCATCCAACGTGTGTGAGAGCAGTCGCTGTAAAAGCATGGGATTACTCATTTAAAACACAAAATTATTTGGACGTGAGATCTTTAACTTGTTTTTAGTCTTGTACATTGGCTAGTAGCAGATTCAGCATTAGCATCTGTGTGTCCCAGAGAATCTAGATCCTTACATTAACTCTGAGGGTTCCTAAAGGCTGCCAACATTTCCGAATCACACGTGCTCCGAGATGGAGAAAAAAGTAGAAGGCACCAAAGAATTAGAGCAGCTCTGCTGTAATGTGTCCAGCCTTCCTAGTATCTACTGAAGTCGCTCTTGGGCAGATCTCTCTAATTATTAATAGACTTTTTGTGGCAGCCGGCTTCTTTTCATGTCCAGAACGAAATGACTAAGAACTCAAGATTACAAAGGAGTGAAATGGTATTTTGCGGCGCTCAGCATGGCTTTGTAGAAAATAGTTTTCTTTTAAATGGCTTCCTACAGCCCACTGAGACTGAAAATGGCGAACTTTGAGTTTTCTTCACTCTGACAATTGGTGACATGATCTTGTTGCTCTTGCATATGGTGCGTTCGCTTACCGGAAAAAGATCGGATTTTAGGCACTATAAAGCTGAAGGTCCTCCTTTTCTGATTACCAGCTAATTTCTTGTTGCCGGTCATCTTTGTTTTTATATTAGCTAAAAGGTTTTTAGACATTTGTTGTGAATGTTTGCGTACCTGGTTCGGCTTTAGACTAACATCAGTGATGCTTTCCACATTTTATGGTTTAAAGATGCTGGACACAAACGTTTTATCATCTGAGCGGTTTAGAGCCATCTAGAAATATTTGGCTTTTTCCTTGGTGTGCCAGGCTCTTCTATTATGTGTACTTTTGATGTTTATTCAGAATTGAAATATGAGGCATTTAAATTCTGAATACCCAAGTCCACTTATTTATTTATTTATTTATTTATTTATTTATTTTATTTCTCTTAAACACAATTAAAATACTTCATTATTTCCAGTTACTTTCATCATAGCATTGTCACCATACTAGCACGCCTACTTTAAATTACACACTAGTCCAGTTCCATACCATCATGTTTTAATGTTTTTAATATATATAAACGAAATATTTGTTGCCATTTTGTATAAGTTTTGTTGTTTTTCTTCGAACAGCACAATGGAGAGAGACAAAGTGGGCAAGCCAACAGATGGAGAGTCCCATGCTGTCTCGTACCCGCCTGCCATAGTGGTCTACATTGTTGATCCCTTCAGCTACGAAAACGCAGACAAAGAGGTCCACTCCAGCACTTACACACTGGGCCTGTTGCGCTGCTATATGGAGATGCTCCCATTCCTACCTGCTCACATCAGAAACGCCGTCTCCGTGCAGGTATGGTGGTTTTTCTGAGTTGCTGTCGATAGAACGGACAGGGGAATAATTAGCAGTGACTAATTGAGGTGGAAACTGCTCCCACTTGTTATACTGTGACACAAAGTTGCATCAACATACCAGCGGGAATTTTAAAACACAAGAGATCTGAACATATGAGCTAATGGGTTCAGTGTTGGTGCAACAGCAGCTACCGGTACTTAACTAAATAGATTTTCATTTGGCTCTAATATTTCTCATATCTGGAAAAAAAATTTTGATTTATGCAAAAGTTTATCAATAAATATAAAAGTCTATTCTATTGGATAGTTTGTGTGTCAAATGTTCAGTACATCAGAACTAATGTACAGTTTACTGTTAAAATTTTTTTGTGCCCTGAGATAGAAAGTCGAAGGCCATCAGTTTTTCATCGAAGATCAATTGACTGTTAATTTGTACAACATAAATTTGTTCATAATCTCCAGTAATTAAACAGTTTCTTGAACATCTCACCTTTGAGATCAGTTTGTAGTTTTTAATATTTGTTTTTTAAAATTATTTTCAGATTGTTCCCTGCCAGTATCTGCTGCAACCGGTGCACAGCGGCGATCGCCACATCTACAGCCAGCACCTGAAGTCGTTGGCCTTTTCTGTGTACACCCAGTGTCGTCGGCCTCTGCCAAACTCCACCAACTTCAAGGCCTTGACGGGCTTTGGGCCCGGGCTCGCTCTCGACATGGCCCTCAAGAACCCAGAGGTGACTGCTCCAATGGTTCCACCTCTTAATCTCCTCATGGAGCTCTTTGACATTTTGTGTTTAAAACTTCTGTTGTTGATTAGAAACTAACAAGCTTCTTTTCCCTCCCATCTGCGCAGCGGCCAGAGTGTCTGCGTCTGTATACACCGTCCTTCATTTTGGCTCCAGTAAAAGACAAGCAGACTGAGCTCGGGGAGACGTTCGGCGAGGCATCGCAGAAGTACAACGTGCTTTTTGTCGGCTACTGCCTGTCTCACGACCAGCGCTGGTTGCTGGCATCCTGCACCGACCAACACGGGGAACTGCTGGAGTCCTGCATCATCAGTATTGACGTACCCAACAGGTGTGTGTGCTCGCTCAAACACTAAATATACATCTCAGCAATACGAGGTTGCTCAATTAGTCAATACTAACTGCTTTTTTATTTATAATAACCGCAGGGCTCGCAGGAAAAAGAGCTCTGCCAGACGAGTGGGCTTACAGAAACTGTGGGAGTGGTGCGTCGGCCTGGTTCAGGTGACATCGCTACCATGGAGGGTGGTGATTGGGCGGCTTGGCAGGATGGGCCATGGCGAGCTTAGAGGTACAATGTTCTCTAAAAAGAGAAGTTCACTTGGTGACAAATGCACAAATGGTACTGCTGCTATGAAGGTCTTCACAAGAACCAGTATGTTCTAATGTTTATACGGGCAGAACCCAAGCTCTTTAGAGTTGTCTTCCTAAGTGAAAATGGGCATCTCTCAAGGTTCTGCCTTAGGCCCATTATTGTTCAGTATTTACAAAAATAGTTTTAGACAAGATATTTGTAACTCAACTTGTAATTTTTATGGAGATGATACTGTCGTATCTTGTACAGCACCGACTCTTTCTGGTCCCTTTACTTACATTTGGTAGAGAACAAGTACAACTTTATCAACTTGTTGTTCTAAATCCAGACCGAACAAAATGTGTGTTCTTTACCACCCCAAAGACTGAAGGGTTAACATGTACAAAAAAAAAAAAATCTTCAAGAATAACTAAAGTCGATATCCCAGTTGAAAAATGTAGGAATTTTACTTGAGTTTTACCCCTTGTAAAGCAGAAATGGGTGAATGCTTCCGTTCATCATCTTCCCATGGTGGATGGTGTGTGTTCCATGGAGCACTAAGAATTCTTACCACCTGTGGCCTCCTCGCTCACTATTGTGTATTTTATTGTTCATTTGACGCCTTTATGTGCCCGACACCTCAGTCACTGGTGTGTGTTTATATATAGAAATGTTGGGTGTTATTCCTTCCTATTTGACTTGTCTCTTAACAATGTGACTTCTACTGCTATCACCAATCCATGAGTACTTTGCAATTCCACATCCCCAATCTAAGAACTGAGCTGGGAAAGACATGATTTAAGTTTTTGTCATCAAATGCTTGGAAAAAATTAGTAACTGAGCTTCAGATTTATTTATATCTTATCCACAAGCAGCTCCATTCGTGTATATTTGTCAAGGTTAAAAATCCAAATGTCAAATGTGGCAACTACTGTGTAAAAGGGGGCATAATCATGTAACTTCAGTACAAAACAATGAACTTGCAGAACCAAACATGTAGAAAAGTTGACAGGTATATTCAATCCACCCAAGTTATTGAGTTAAGTTTCTGAGAAAGTAAGTTAACTTTTAGAAATTTACATTGGTCTTGTATTTATTTTCCTTTGTTTTATGTTTCAGACTGGAGTATTCTGCTGAGTCGGACAAACTTGCAGTCTCTCAGTAAGCGTCTGAAGGAGACGTGTAGGATGTGCGGCATCTCTGCTGCCGACACGCCCAGCATCCTCAGCGCCTGTCTGGTTGCCATGGAGCCACAGGGGTCCTTCGTGATCATGCCAGGTAAAACAATAAGATTTAAACTTACCTGGGGGGGAAAGTGCTTCTATTAGTTGATCTTAAGCCATAAATCTGACGGCCTTTCCTTTGGCAGACTCCGTCTCAACTGGTTCAGTGTTCGGCCGCAGCACCACCCTCAACATGCAAACCTCTCAGCTGAGCACGCCGCAGGACACATCCTGCACGCACATTCTGGTGTTCCCCACGTCAGCCATGGTGCAGGTCAACACCAACACTTCAGAGCCCATCGACATCAGCTTCAACCCCATTAACCCCGGTACGTGTCATCCCTGAGAGAGCTGTCAGTGCAGTATCAAATAGTCTCCGTTGTAAGGAGTCAAACTGCTAAGTTCAAACCACTTTTCTTCCCTTGTAGATGGATCCGAAGGGATGGGAATCTTTGACTTGTTTGGCAGCGACATGGATCCAGAACTCATAAACATCCTGCCCAACTCCCCAACGACCTCTCTTGTTCACTCTCCAGGCCACCACTACCATCATGGAGGAGACGTAGGCAAGGTCTGTCCAAAAAGTCTAAAACATACCATGAATGTCGCATTAATTCTGGGCCTAATATGAAAGGATTGGGTGCGCAAGTTTGAACTGTGAATTTTCTCCCATCCACCAGGACTGGATATCTTACATAGAGGATCAAATATATTCATACACCCCCAGTAATGTCTGGGCTTAGGCTCAAGATCATTCCAGAAGCTTAGTGATGGTCTTTATCCATTCCTAAACCACTTTTTATCAGTGTTTTAGGATCGTTGTCCTCAGGGTTTCCCCCAGAAAACTTGTTAACCCCGGTAGTTGGGGTGCTAGGGCAGTCCACCGGTGGTCCACCATGTTTTTGAGTTTAAAAAATGTTAAAAGTAAATTCTGGTGGGCCGCCAGGCTTATAATACACTGGGGGGGAACCCTGTCATCTTATTGCAACACCAAACTGTGTCAAAGTTTGAACTATTGTCTCCCTCAGAGGAAAAGAATTTGGTTGAATCATGTCTTTTGTTTGTTTGTTTTCTCACAAACATGACGTGTCATGGGGGGGGTTGCAGTGGAAAACTTGCAGTATATTGTAGCTGTCTCTGTGTTGATCCTGAAATTGTTAAATAAAACTCTGGGCGTGAGGTGAAAAGTCTGACGGTTTGTGTTTTTTGCCGTGCAGGGCCAGGGTACGGATCGGATGGAGTCCCATGAAGAGGCTCTCAGCATCCTGCAGCAGCCGATGGCTCTGGGTTACTTCATTTCCACAGCGAAGGCAGGGCCGCTGCCGGATTGGTTCTGGTCCGCCTGTCCAGAAGCTCAGAACCAGTGTCCGCTCTTCCTCAAGGTAAAAATGCTTCTTTTGTTGTCTTTTGAGTACAGATAATTTTTTTTTTTTTTTTTTTTTTTTTTCCCCCCCAAACGTAGTTTGGGTAAATCAACATTGAATCCTTTAGATCTGAGAAGCAATAAGGACTCAGTTTGTATTTGCATTGTTTTCCCAGGCCTCTCTGCATCTGCACGTGTCTTCTGTCCAATCAGACGAGCTTCTGCACAGTAAACACTCCCACCCTCTGGACTCGAACCACACGTCTGACGTGCTCAGGTGGGAAACCAAGCCGTCTGGTCTAATAGCAGCAATGAGATCTGTCCCACCTCAAGAATTAATTCTTCACTCCTGCCGTTTTGTCTTTAGATTTGTCCTGGAGCAATACAACGCCCTCTCCTGGCTGACGTGCAACCCTGCCACGCAGGACCGGCGCTCGTGTCTGCCTGTTCACTTCGTGGTGCTCACACAGATCTACAACTTCATCATGAACATGCTCTGAAAGTCTTAATGAGATCAAACTGAGATCTGTTTGGAGGAATCATGAAGACAAACTGAATTTTGTGCTCCTCACGCTCCCATCAGGGTGAACGTGGAGAATGCGCTCTCTTCCTCCTCCTCCTCGGTGTATGTCTTCACACGCTGACTGGAAAGTCCCGCCTAATCAATCAAATGCCAAGAATACATTTTAGCATTTTGGATGATCAAGGGACGTTTCATAAAGGAGAAAACTTCTTTTTAATGACAGTAGATTGCGATCTAAGAAATTTTATCTTAATAAAATGCCTGCATATATTATTTATTGTAAGTTTTTAAATGTGGAATTTTTAATGCTTAATATCTTTTATATATTACAAATCCTAGAGGGTGTGTACATCTCGCTGTAAAGGAATTGGTTTAAAAAGTGTAATTTTTTCTCAATTAGAGGATGGAAAGAGAGACCTGTTACAGTGAATTTGCTGTAGATTGCTTTTAGAATCTTATTTTTTCAAAGGGGATTCAGACCTTTTTATTGCTATGCTGTAAAAACGAAGTTAAAAACTGGCCTGGGCATTTTTTTTGTCCCACCCAATGAGTGGATGAGACTTACCTCTGTCTGTCTCTCTCGCACAGTAACTCAATGAGCTCTGAAGAGGAATAAAAGGTACATTGTCAGATTATATATTTTATATAACAGATTTAGGTAATTGTGTGTGCATATGTGTACATATACCTGTGTGCCGCTACTGATGGTGCAGCTTCTGTTTTAGGAATAAAGTGCGTCTACCTAACTGTGTTAGTGTTGACTTTTGAACTTAACGTTGCACTTTCACAACAAAAACACAAAATGTTAGAACTAAAATGAGTCGGCCGACAGAACGTCTTCACATTTTGTCACGCTGTCAATGTATTTTATAGGATAGGTGATACTTTTGTAGCGTTTTGTGAGGTGAAAGTAAAATGTTTTTAAAACGATTTTATCTAATCAAAATCCATGCATTTGTATTCAGCCCATTTGCTCTGGTGCCTTTAAATAAAGTCCAGTTCAACAAATTGCCTTCAGAAGTCACCTAATTAGTAATAATCAACCTGTGTGGAATTTATTGATGATAAATCCGTCAAATGGAAAGAGTTTATACAACTTCAAGCCTACCTAGATTTGGCAGTCCACCTAAAGCTATGATCGTCAAAGCAGCCAAGAGGCTGGTGGTAACTGGAGGAGCTGCAGACATCTACAGCTCAGGTGGGATAATTGGCTAGCCAAATATTGATCCGCACACATCATGCTGTGGAGATGCTCATCTAAAGCAGGGTCAGTGAAGCTGGATAGACGTTGCAAAACACTTGGACCTAAACAGTGACCTCTACAACCGATTGGTTTAGCTTAAAGCATATTCATGCGTTAGAACGGCCCGCTCTCTCCAGTCTGACTGGGCTTGAGTTGTTTGCAAACAAGAATTCTCTAATATTTCAGTCTCAAGCTGTTCAAAGCTGGTAGAGACGTACACCAAAACACAGAAGCTGGTTCACAAAGCTGAATACATTTGACATCTGAAGTGCATGGTCGCTCCTGACTTTTGTTTGGGGATCACAGTTAAGGGACCTGAATACATATGTATGCCACACTTTTCTGATTTCAATTTATGAAAATTTTTTGAAAACCATGTAAAGTTAAGGCCAAGATTAGTTATACCCCTGGCACATTTTGATTTTCATTTAATCAAAGTTTGTTCCTGCGAGGGAATCAGTAAGGCATCGCTCACAAAACTGGAATTTTTTTTTTTTGAGGGGGGGATAATTTAAAGAATGGGAAGGTGAAAATTATTCATACCTTTTTCAGTAAACACTTTTTCTAATTACTAATTTTATGTGCTTCCACTGATATTTTATTGAGTCATCTTTGGTAATGATCTCAAAGACTTTAATGTTGGAAGGCCTCCTTGCCATAACCTTAATCCTCAACTACCTGCAGAGATTTTCCATAAGATTAAAGACGATACTCTGGCTGGATCACTGCAAAAGGTTTGTCTTTCTTCCAGACAGAAGAAACATGTTGAGGGAAGAAAAGATTCATTTTAAAATGGTAAATGGACTGAACTGGTATAGTGCTTTTCCAGTCATACTGACTGCCTAAAGTCATACTGACTTTAGGCAGTAAATGTGTGTAAAGCGCTTTACACACATTTACACCCATCCGCATTCCCAAACACGCACACATTTATACACGTATTATACATATATATGTTTTCTTTTTTTCAGAAGCTGTTGAGGGCCCACCAATGAGCCCTGGCACCCAGTGGAGATGTAGCTTATTGCGGGTAAAGTTCTGTTCTCTGGGCGAACAGCATGGCAGCTCTAACCCTGCCCACACTAACAAGATTTAAACGGTTGTGAGAATGGAATTAGCTAATCAAGGAGAACATGTCATCCCAAAGCCTCATCCAATCACCGTCTTATGTTCTTCTTAATGGGATCCAGTTGAAGGGTAACCCACGTCTAAATTAGGGGCCGTTTGGGACAATAAACCCTGAGGTGGGTTCCAGAATTCAAGGAAACGGGACATTTAACTGGGAAAACCCAAAGTTTGGTCCTTTCACAGGGAGCTGGAGAAGAGATGTTCTTAGAGATATTCCTACTTTGATTAATTTGAGTCATGTTCAGCTTAACCGTGACCTTACATGATGCTGTTTGACTCAAACACATCCTGTTCTAAAAAAAAAAACAAACAAAACAAAACAAACAAAAAAACAACTTCTCCTGAAATAGCCTGATGAAAACAGAGCCAATATCCAACTAAATCAGTTTTGCGTTACAAAAAAAAAATCTTTTAGCTGGATTTAACTAGCTTCTGTTAAATGCTTGGTCCTTTAGTTAATTTAAACTCTCATATTCTATCTAAATATGAAAGTGTTATAATAGAGTTGTTGTGATAATTCCTGTTCTATGTAATATGTTGGGATTTAAAAAGTTGCCAAACCTGCTAGAGGATGGATGCTATTGCTACTAAAGTTGGTTTTTGCGTTTATATTACCTTACAACAAGAAGATAAAACATTTTTATGAAAAGAATCCACATGTTGAGAGTTCATAATTCCAACAAAATATTGGACTTGATTGTGATAGTTTTAGGATAAATGCTATCGTCCTCATTCCCCGAAATCCAGATACATTTTTTTTAGCTTACTCGACAGTAAATTATCAACAATAATCAAAACAAAAAAATCATTATATCAGTGATCCTGAAAATCATATTCATCGAAAAGGATCCACCTCTGTGTGCCATTGAAAATCTTCAAAAGTGTCATAAATGTAAAGTAAATTAACACAAAATGGGTCTAGATTCAAATATACACCTGGGAAATGTTGTATATCATTCATTCTTATCTCAGATTGACTGTTTTTGCTGCAGCTCCTCCTTCTTCTGGCTGCCACAATAAGCTGTCTTTCCCTAAACTCAATCAGAAAGGTTTAGAGGACTGATTAGATTAGTATAAGCAGCTGGGAGTAGTTAATGGTCTTTGCTGGTGTTGATAAGTAACACTGACTAATTGGCCAGGGCCAACAGCAGAGAGCCGACACCAGCTCTCAAAACAGGTGGTTTTTGCAACAAATAGAGGTGGATCAGCACCATCTGTGATGCTGGATGTGGATATGAGGAAGAGCTTTGGGATGTTCTTTACCAGGATATGAACTTTAACCGACAAACAGGATTGTATGCTCCTTTGACTTCCTCATCAGGTAAGACTTAAATTTATAGGAGAAATAGATTTGCTTTTTTGTCTGAGAAACAAAACTCTATCATTAAATTTTGATACAGGTTTAGGGTATGGGCAGATGTGTTACTAAAAAGTTGAAAAAGCTACAGAAATGTGTCAATTTGTAAATTTTCTTTAGAACTGGGGTCAAACACTTCATCTCAGAAAATTCTAATTTCTAAAATAGTCCCATTAGACATGGGCCAGATATGGTACATCAAGGTCTTAAGTAATGGTTTCATCCATCCATCTCCCATATCCACTTATATTTGCAGGACTCAGTTGGTGTCCACCCTGGACCCCGGGACTCCAACCTTGCATGAATTCAAAGTTGAGTGCAATTTAGAGTGACCAGATAACCTAGCATGCATGTTTGTCAACTATGGGGGGAAGCTGGAGTAACCGGCGAGAACCCCCACATGCACTGGGAGAACACGCAAACTTCATGCATTAAGACCTCTGTTGGGTTCCAAACCCAGAACCTCCAGGGATAACAATTGCACCTCTCATTTTATTAAAAATCACAAAATCCCTTTGAAGAGCTGCCAGAGTGAGTGACCTGCGTTTCAAAGGGTGTTAGAACAGATTCTGTTTTGTGACACCAGAGGACGATTTTTAGAAGCTGGACTGAAACACAGAGGTCACATATTCTGGTAGGTGTTATCAGAAAACCACAACTTAAAGGAAAAAATATTAATAATCTAATAAAACTAATCCTTGTGAGATTTCTGGTACTTTTTTAAAATCAAGCATTAACATAGGGAGCTGGATTGAAAAATAGTCACATTTTCTGGTAGAAAAAAAAATGTGACCAGTCACACACCTGTATTTAGTCCCACTTCTCATGTCAGCAGTGAATGATTCTTGAATATCCTCCATGACTGAAAAAAAAAAAAAAAAAATCACTAGAAGTTATAGTCACATCTTAAAACCATTTCTTTAGCCTATTAAGAATAAAATAACGCAGCGCTGCCCCTCACCCCACCCGTTGATGCATACTGCAGGTCAGCTGGCTGAAAAAGGGCTGCTTCAAGACAAATTTTTGATGGTTTGTAAATGTTTCATGTTCCAGAACGACATGTCTGGAGGCTCCCCCCCCGACTAATAAACCAGAATCAGCTCGTTACACTTGTGTTACTCAATAAAGAGAAGAACGCCAACAGGGTGTAAAATTCTGCACCAAAAGCACTTAAAAACCAGATTGAGTGATTAATTCTATATTTTGGCTGAAATATGTGAATAAAAAACACTAATTAATAAATATTAAATATATTAATATTATAATTGCAGTAATCAGCATATTTTAGCATCAGTACCAATAGTAGTTACTTTTCTGTTTTAACTAAGCGCAAGTGGATCATGTTATGCTTTTTTTATTCAAAACAAACTTTTGTGCTAAAATTTTTATTCAAGTTTATGAAACTGAAGTTATTATCTTTGGACCTAAAGATGAACAATCTAGAGTCGCAGCATGTAGCTTCAGTTGTTACAGCTGGAAACTAGTGACCAGGCCTGAAATCTGGGTGTAGTGATGAACTCAGACCTGAACCTTCAGAGACACATAAAAACAGTTACAAAGTCAGCCTTCTATCACCTGAAGAACATTTCAAGGATTAAAAGACTGATGTCTCAGCAAAATCTAAAGAAACTCATCCAAGCGTTTATCTTTAGTCGCATTATTATCATTATCATTAGTCATTTATTACTGCAACAGTGTCTTTACAGGTCTGCTCAAAAAAAAATAATCAGACAGCTGTAGCTGCTCCAGAACAAAGCTGCTCATGTTCTCACTAAAACTAGGAAGATAAAACACATCACACCAATTTTAAAGTCCTTACACTGAGAGTAGAGCCACGTCGTGAGGAGCTAGCTGAGGTGGCTCAGGCATCTGGTTAGGATGCCTCTCAGACACCTCCCTGTTGAGGTGTTCCGGGCACATCCCACCGGGAGAAGACCCAGAGGAAGACCCAGAACACGCTGGAGGAACTACTCGGTCTTCAGGTTCAACTCTACGCTACATCCCCAGAACCAGAACCAAACATGGAAAAGCAGCTTTCAGTTTTTATGCTCCACTAATCTGGAACAAACTCCCAGAAAACTGCAAAACAGTCAAAATACTAAGTTCCTTTAAATCAAGGCTAAAAACCCACCTGTTTAGAGTTGCTGTCAGTTATTATTAACTGGAAAATCAATTTTTGTCTGTAATCCAACTTTTCTTTAGTTTCATTTAATATGTTACTGAAATGTACTCCTTTTTATGTTTTCATTGTTTAAAACACTCTGAATTGCCTACACTTGCCTTTCCATAGAAAAAAAACATTTGCATGCTATGACAACATGCAAATATTTGCTAAACTGAGCCTACCCTGACAGTAATGGTATTCCCAACTAATCACTACTCAGGTGTCCTTGGAGTGGATACATTCTAAAGTTAATAAATGGATTGACTCTGATTAGCAGAACAGGATTACCATCTCTAATGCAATCTTCTGTAACAAGATACTGTGTTGTTTGTCAGGCGAAACTGGCTTCCAAAAATGCTCTTGCCTTCCCCCTCCACATAAAACTAACTGCATATAAAACTGGTTATAGCTTCAGAACGTTATCTGAAGCTATAACGTTCAGATAATCTTCTTGTCTGTTTCTCAGCTTCATTAGCATCAACACACATGCATCGGCACACTGAGCGGCACGCCTTTGCCCCCCTCCTGACCAGACCCCAGGCATACCCACTGATGGGACACCAGGACAGAAATGTAAGCAGACAAATCTGTTCAAAAAATTGCAAACCATATTTGACAGTTCTCTTGTTTAGACCCAACTGCCACTGAAACCTGTCATCCGTACAGTTCAGCCTGCAGCCTCCCAGACAAACACAGAGGCCGTATTTTGGTCATGCCAGTGCCTTTCAAAGAGCAACACAGAAGTACTCCAGCTCAGCAGTGAGTCTTGCAAAACTGGAATCAAAATTTATGTGTTAATATACCCAAGAATAGTTGCAACATATGTATGTCTTTACCTTCCAATACATTTTCAAGAACCACAGACCCCTTTTTTTTTTTTTTTTTTTTTTTTTTTTTTTTTTTTTTTACATCTTTTTACATCAATAAAGTATAAGAGCAAAGTAAACAATTTACAAATTTAATGTATTTTATTGAGATTTTATGCTTAAGAGCATCACAAAATAGGGCATAATTGAGAATTGGAAGGAAAATGATGCACAGTTTTCATTGTTTAAAACATAAAATTCTGAAATGCCTGATATGCTCATGTGTTCGGCTTCCTTTACTGTGATATATCTGAAAAAAATCATCTCAGATTCAGACTATGTTAGAGAATATTAGGAAAGAGCTTCTTGAAGACCCAGGAACACACCAGATCAGAGATAAAGTAACAGAGACGTTTATTGCTGGGTTAGGTTATAAAACTAGAATTCAAAGGTTCGAACATCTCACAGAGGACTGTTCAGTTTTTCATGTAAAAATGGAATAAGTATGGCACAGTTGCCAACTTAGTAAGACATGGTTATCCACCTAAAGTGGCAAGCCAGTTTAGGAGAATATTAACCTAAGAAGCCAGCGAAAGAACCATGCACTCCAGATAGAGTGGTAAGAGTAGTAAGAGGAAAGTCACTAAGGGACAAAGGACGAAGGTTCTTTGGTCAGATGTCTGTACTACATGGAAAATTCTTTGTGTGGCACTGCACATCAAGCTGAACACATCATCCCCATAGTTACATATAGTGGCAGCGTCATGTTGTGATGATGCTTTGTTATCAGCACGGACAGAGAAGGTGGTCAGAGAGGATGTAAAGATAGATGGAACTAAATACTGGGAAATCTTGGAAAAAAACCTGTTAGAAGTTGCAAAAGACCTGAAACTGGGATGAAGGTTCCACTTCCGGAAGATCAACCCAAACATGCAACCTGAGCTACAAGGGAGTGGTTTAGATTAAAGGCTCTTCGTGGGCTGAAGTGGCCCAAAGCCCAGATCTAAACCCAAAACTTAAAATTTATGTTTACAGATGCTTTCTCCCAAATCTTACTGAGCTCTGAAAGAGACATACATCAAAAGCCTCACAGCTGTAACAGCAGCAAAAGATGGTTCTGACTCAAGTCGGCTGCTCACATCTTGTCTTTTCAGATATTTATCGGCAAAACATTTTGAAAACTATTAAGCAAATGAGCACTTTTGCAAGGCACTTTATATTAGCAGCTCTAAATCCATATAAAAAAAAGCATTAAGTTTAAATTACTCAAAAGAAAAAGGTGTGATAAGATATATGTAGTGAGATGTTTTGATTAAAACTAGCATAGCAATTTAGCTAATTTATCATATTTTTTTTTGCAGATACGAAGAAGCAAATCTCTACATGTCTGTATTGCATGGAGGATTTATTACCACAAACAACTGAAGGTACTGATGGCTTTATTTATTTATGTTTTCACTGTAAAAAAAAATTAACATAACTGAAGTGTCCAAAAAGCTACTCTGGACAACACCCACCATTTCAAAATAAATGAAAGTTTAAAATTCAACAAAGTGTTGATGTAACAAACAAAATCAGCACTGTCTTACAAGACTGGATTAATATTTCTGAAAATACTGGAATGAAAAGTTGTTTTTTTAAATGTATTCACAGCGTAAAACAATTTTTGATGCTTGATTTGACAGAAAACGCATCAGAAATCTAGCAGTCTTCCTCAAGAGATGTTGTTGAAACTTCATCATCTGCCTCATTCAGAAAAACCTAAAGAACCAAAGCCCTCCTGCAGACACCCATATTTAGGTGAGTTTTCGTCCAGCAATGCATAAAATGCTTATTGGAACTATAATTGTTCTGTTTTTAAAACTTCCTTTCCTCTCTCTCTTTTAGATTCTGCCTTTAGAAGCACAGCAGGGAGAGAAAAAGAAGCAAATGTCAACCATAACTGGAGCGAGCTACCCAAACCTTACCCATCTAAGCCTGCTTTCCACCTAAGCCATGAAACGCAGCAGGACAACCTCAGCAGGGAAAATGTGAAGCATCCAGTGGAGAAAATGGATGTGAAGAGACACAAGAGCTGCCAAACAAACACAACGCTGAGTCTACCTGTCTGGGACAAATCCTGGGCTCCAAGGATGATCCATGACGGAAAGCAGTGCAGCTCACTCGACGGGAGGAGGCACCAGGAGGACTGCATGTTTGACGATGTGAAGAGGCTGAAGCAGGAAACAGAAGACAAGAAGCTTGACCCATCTTCTTTCACTGGACCTTACACAGAGCCTTCCATACACAAGATACAGGTGCAGCAAATCAGCATCAGCAGTTTATGTGTGTCCTGTTGTAGTGGAAACAGATCTATCATCTCCTATCCAGGCACTGAGCTGCATCCCTACCAAACTGCTTCATGGGAGCGAATTTGGAACCACAGAATGGATGTCCATTTGAGGCAAAAAGTCTTCAAAGGGTATTTCTGCGACCGCTTTCATCCTTTCTTAGCGCCTTATCTTCATTCTCCTCTTGCTCTGAGATCCAAGGACACTGTTTACTTTCCAGACCAGGACACGTTTCTGTCCCCGCAGTAGACGATAACGCTCTCATTCTGGCTTCTTACCCTGGAACTCTAAAAACCAGAGAGCAGATACTCCCATAGCGTCTTATCTATAATAGGTTCTCCATAATCTGCTCTGTAAATGTGTTGATAACACAAAAGAGGTTTCCTCTAAGGGGTTTTAATTTGCTTTAAAATACCACACTTAAGTTGTAAAGGTACCCATTTACAGCTGGCTTATCGCATTAATCTTAACTAGTAATTCATATGCTTTTGTGTTTCATGTTGGGTTTATAGATCAGTATGTTACATTAAAATCGAGTTTTCAAAAAACAACCCTAGAGTTTCTTTAACCTCAATAAAAGTTTATCAGTTTATCGTCTCAATTGAAGTCTTTGTAATTGCATTGTGGGCAAATACACAGTGCCATGAAAGAGTATTTGTCCTTTTTGTTTTGTTTTTTATTTCACTCTTACATTTAGATATCAGACAAAAATAGAGTAAATACAAAAAGGGGTTCTCAAATGATGATTTAATTCATTAAGGTAAAAAAAAAAAAAAAAAAAAAAAAAAAGTTATCCAAACCAACCTGGCTCTATGTGGAAACAGTCATTTTCCCCTAAACTTAATGACTGGTTGTACCACTCTTGGTGGCAACAGTTGCCATCCAACATTTGTGATAGTGAGAGTCAATCTGTCAGATTTCTGTGAATGAATTTTGTTCCATTCTTTTTTGCATATTTTTAAAATTTCAGCCACATTCGAGGGTTTTTGAGCATGAATTGCCTGTTCAGTCATTCCACAGAATCAGATTTAAGTCTTCACTTTGACTAAGCCATTCCAAAAACGTCATATTTTTTAACCCATTCAGAGGTGGATATGCTGGTGTGCTTTGGATGATTGTCCTGCTGCATCATCCATGAGATCTTGAAAGTAAAGTCAGGAACTGATGACGTTCCAATTCAGGTCGTCTTTGGCAGAGAGCATTCATGGCTCCTTGAATTACATTAATCTTGAACACTCACCTTAGATGGGCAGTACTGTGTATTTTCCAGGCACATAGTGTTATTTTATAACAGAGTCAAATAACTATGTTAACATCAATTGCTATAAAAATGCTGTACATATCAAACTTAAAAGAAATTTGACTTCACAAATAACACCTTAAAATTGGCCTCTGTCTCTTTAAGAAGTACTTACTTTTTCCAACACTCTGCCTTCTGCACATCATCACAACAATGCAACTCCATTATACTGTGTGCAACCGTTCTTAGGAGCGCTGGAAGTAGTTTGTATAATAAGCTCAGCAGACGCGCAGTTCCACCAGGTGTTTGCTAATTTCTTCTGCCACTAGTCTGGAGGAGCTGAGTGAGGGAAGGTTCATTACTGTTCCATGTTTTCACCATTTGTGGATAATAGCTCTCATTGTGGTTCACTGGAGTCCCAAAGAATATAAATGGATTTATAACCCTTTCTAGACTGATGGATTTAAGCTTGTTTCGTTTGCTTTTAAGAATGGGGCAGGATGTGTTGCTTTTTGTGATCTTTGTACCTACTTCATGTAGTCAGACAGGTTATTTTTAAGTAATTTCCTGACTGTACAGGTATGGTATTAATCAGGCAACGGTGTGTGTGGTGACATTGATCTCAACTTTCACAAAAAAAAAAAAAAAAAAATCTGTTTATTTATAATTAATTCACAACTTTACAATAGACTGCTGGAGATAGGGACGAGCTCCCCCATGACTCTGCAAGGACAAGCGGGTAAAGAAAATGGATGGATGGAGTTCACAATGTGGGCCAGGTTGGTTTGAGCTGCTTTTTATTTTGACACTTATAACAATGCATTTTGTATTTACTCTGCTATAAGAAATGTTTGATGACGTGAAATATTGAACAAAAAAAGAGGAATAAATTTGTAATACTGAGGGAGAAACTAGCAAAAATCAAAAATAAACCCTCAGAAGACTTATTGATCAGGACCACTTTAAGAGATTAAAGGAAAGTAGAGAAATGTCAGAAATGTCTTAAAATCTTTGCACAGTTCAATACATAAGTTCTCGTCACAAATGAAAAAAATAAATAGAAGTCCTCCGTAAGAGAAATTTAGTGTATTGAGTTAATGTGGATTTTAGTTGGAATCCAATTCTCACCTTATAAAAATGTAACTAATAGTTAAAATATTTCAGTGCACCAAAGCAAAAATTAAAAGAAGGCATACACTTGTATAAATATACAATATTTTAATATATTAAAAAATAAAATTTTTAGATGAGTAAATATCTACATAAAATGGATTCATAGAGCTGCTGAACTATAGTAGTGCATTTTCCCGATTTGTTCAAAGCTTTGCCAAACATCTCGACAAGTCCCTCAATAATAAAAGTAGTTTTGAAATTAAGGGATCACTTTAGAGTGAAAGAACAGAGTGCAGGAAGCTTCTGTGAAAAATAAAACTACTGGTGCAGTCATGTTTCTGCTGACAGCTCCAAAGCTAAAAACACACACAAAAAAAAGACAAAACGGAGCTACATAACAGTCTCGGCTGGACATTTCTGACCGATTAAACCACGTCCATCCCGAGACCCCTCGCGACTTCCGTCAGAGCCTGGACGGCTCCAGAAGTCCCGCCGCCGTCACAGCCGCCCTGCGACGTTCCTCCGGACTCGTCGTCAATGTGAGGAATGGTAGTCATCATGCAGTAGACGGGAGAGTCTCCGCTTCTGGGGCTGTGCTGGGACGAAGCCTCCTCCCCTCCAGAGAGGTCTGAGGAACACGAGGAAGATGAGCTGGAGGAGGGCGAGGAGGAACCAGCGGGGGAACTCCGGCTGCTCTCCGGGGCGACGGCGGCTCTCTTCTTCGCGCTGTTGGACCTCTGACTCTGCCGCAGGTTCCGCGGCTTTTTGGCCATGTTCTTCATGATCTCCTTCGTCACCTCGACCGTCTCAAAGCGCACCATGTTAACTTTTAGGAAGCCATCGACATCCTTCCTGTATCTGTGTGCAAATCACACAGAGTAGTTTTAGCAGGGAGCAGAACATTCATCTTATTTATTAGCTTATTTGTACAGGAACAACTATTAGGCATACATCAAACAAATATCACACATCTTTACATTTATAGTCTAAGCTACATTTCAGGGGCTGCTCTGAGCTCAAACACTGATCTTTTTCACATAACAAACTTCAATTTAATTTATTCAGATTTTATGTGACAGACCAAAACAAAGTATGACATAAAATTTTAAGTGGAAGGGAAAATTAAAAAAAAAAAAAATCTCACATTTTTACAAAACCCAATGAGGAAAATAACACTGGACATTGTCCTGGAAAACATTCCCTATGATAAAACATGGTGGTGGCAGCATCATGCAGTGGCCATGATTTCTCTTGACAGGGACAAGGAAGCCAGTCAGTTGATGGAAAGATGGATAATGCACTGGATTTTATTTAGGGGTATCAAAGTGAGCAGGGCTTAATGCCCATTGAAACCACACCTTTTAAAGTTTTTATTTCCCAAAAACCTCCCAAAGAAAATCACATCTAGAATTCCACAATCGTGCGCTACTTTGTGTCGGTCTGTGACATGAAATCAGATTTAAATAGATTGCATTTTGGAGTTTTGAAGTGAAAAAATGTGAAATTGTTTAAGGGCGTGAATCACTTTTGCAAGGTAGTGTAAAAATTAAAGAGACATTTCGCTAAACGTTTACCTGAAGCGCGAATGCCCAGAGGGCCATTTCAGCTCGTGCTTCTTACGGAGGTGAAGCGTGAGAGTGTAACACCAGGAGAAGACCTTATCACAGATGTGACATTTATACTTTGACATCCCACCAGCCTGTTGGTCAAAAGGAAGTCATTTTGATAAAATATCTTAAAAATGCATCAATATTCCAGCAGGTCTGCGGCTTATGAAGAGTTGACAAACCTCATGAACCCTCTTGAAGTGGTGGTTCATGGTTTGAAGTGTGTAACAGGAATATTCACACCCCTCCACTGTGCAGTGATACACGGTACCCTCATTGTGAACATCTGTGTGCTTCTGGAGATCACGTTGGTTTTTAAACCTGTCATTAGAAAAAAAATAATAATAATAATACAGCTTTAAAATGAGCCTGAATTGGTTTTGAAGCTGATCTGTTTCAACAGGAAATGTCTGTAAAACATAATGAAATGGAGGTATTTGGAACAAAGGGTTAGCAAGTAATGAATGAATTGAAAAATTTTAGCAGACGTTGGTAAATAAATAATAGTTTATGCCTTTTTTCTGACTTTCTTTCTGTAAAGAACATTATGTCGCTATATTGCCAAATAAATATTGGTGTAGGAACTCACAACGGCGTTCCAACAATGTTTTTCTGTCAAAATCCTAAATCAATTAGCGAGGTAGGCAGATTGGTGGTCTTTAATCATAAATCCGGATTTTTTTATGCACTTATCCAGAACTGTAAAATAATAAAACAAAGTTCCACGCATTTCCAAACTTTTTCTAAACTGCATGGTAACCATGAACCTGTTATTTAGGTGGGGTATGAAATGAACAGCCCAATACAACAAGACATTAAATAAGGCAGTAAATGAAAATCTGGACGTCTCTCCCCCAAAAAAAATCTTTTAGCATGATTATTATGATTCAACTCATATGGCCAAGTAAACACAGAACAATTAAACAGGAACAAAATCAGCCTTATTCCATGGTCAGCTCAGTCAGAGACCTGAATACTGCAGAAAAGCAGTGGCATGAGCAGAAGAGAAGAGATAACCCAGAACTCTGCATATCCCTCTTTCTATATGCAACCTTGTGAGATGTTATAGAAGACAGTCAAAGGGGGTTTCACAAAGTATTAATCAGGTGGGGTGTCAATAATTGTGGCAGTAGTTTAAAAAACAATTACGTCTTAACATGGATTTTTTTCCCCCCATTAAATAAATGAACTCAAATCAAAGGCTGGATTTCTATTTTTTATCTGAAAGCTTTTTTTTTACACATCTTTACTAAAAGCACCAATAGGTTTCTGCATATGCAAAAGCTTCCTGCAGGAAACTTATTTCCTACAGAAAATACGTATTTTAAGAAAATAGCTGCAGCTTAGGGCCGATCAATTATGGAATAAAATTATAATCGTGTTTCAAAAAGTCACTGAGTTTGGAAAGAAAAAAATTGAATGGGTGTGAAAATATTCCCAATAGTTTCTTATTGAATCAAACCTTAAAGTAACTGAATTATTATTATTATTTGTCCAAATGTAGGAAATAACATAAAAAATAAATTCAGAGATATAGTGTACTTCAACAGTCGCTGGAAAGCAAAATACTAAATTAAAAATAAATAGAAAATATGTAAAGATATAAAAAATAAGAAAATGAATAAAACAACAAAGTGTAAAAAAAAAAAAAAAAAAAAAAAAAAAAATTAGTTGGAGTGACATATAATAAATAAGACCAAGTTATTTTGACCAAACAAATTTGCTTTTGGTGCACTGAGCTACGAAAAGGTCCTTTACGTCAATTCACCTTTTTTTTTTGTTTACTAAATGCTACTGCTGCTATTCCTCCTCTCCTCTTTCTGCCATATTCACGTGCGCTGCCTTTTTAAAACTCACAAGAGTTTAGCCTGTGTTCATCAGTCGCCAAAAAATACAAAATAAAAGCATGGAAAGCGTTATAATGTAAAGAATTTTTTGTGATTGTGTCAGTCAAAAACAAAGCTGACTGATAAATTTGATTAGTTGAACAGCCGTACTGCAGCTTCACTGTAAAAAAAGGAAAATGAAAGCCTAGAATGGGTTGTGTTTCCACTTTTCCTACAGTGCAACAGGTAACAATAATCATTTTTGAACGTTGACCTTTTGTCGCAGAAGTCACACGGAAAGGGTCGCTCGTCACAGTGCCGGAACCTGATGTGGATCTTCAGAGCTGCTAACGTGGTGCAGGTCATGTCACAGAAGGGACACTTGACCTGATTCACTGGAAGCAAAATGGAAGTTTTTATAAACGATGCCAAACTGGACAATTTACAGCATGCAAACACATTTTAGGCAGATATTTACTGTTCAAGGACAGTTTCTCTCTTTCCAACAATGCTCTGAAGTAATCGAAAAAGCTGAACCAATTGTCTAAACATAAACACCTTTTTAAGACAACGTTTCAAGTGTTAGTCATCTCACAGACAGCAGAGAATAACCTTTATTCAGTAATAAGCTGGGCTGTTTTTACCATGCTGGCGAATGTGATCCCTCAAGAGTCTCTCACTGGGAAAAGCTTTGCCACAATGTTCACACACCAGGGATTCTGATTCAATTAGAATTTACACACACATTAGCAAATACTGGCATCCTTAAAACATTTAAATCTTTAAAAATTCAAATTGTCTATCACACCTATGGGCTCTGCCTGCCTCTGGAGGTGGTCGAACAACTTTGTGTTGCTGGAAAACATGCTGCCACATGTGGGACAGGCCACAAGTCGCTCCTGAGTGTGGCTCCGCATGTGCTCCCTCAGCCGGTACCTGATCTTGAAGAAAGCGTCGCACCCTGAGATAGAACGAAGAAGGATCATCAAGCGGGAGCGACGACGGCAACACGACAATCTGTGAAAACTCCTGTCACACCTGCCCAGCTGCAGAAGAGCGCCTGCTGTTGGGAAAGAGACTGCTGTTCGGCACTTTCTACGTGATTGTCCACATGGCGGTAGAACCACTCTGGATTGTTAAACGTGCTCTGCAAAATAAAGACAGACACATGTACTCTCCACCATAATCATTAAACAGCCAGTGATCTACAATAAAAAATACCCACATCACAGTGCTCCCATTGGCAAACGTATCCCTCTGAGCCCTCTGGCACTAGATTGTGGCTGTGCACCCCCTGGTTGCAGCTGGGGAGGTCGGGGCGAGACTTCAGCAACTGTGACCCAATGAACTTGAGCTTCCCGTGGTAGTTGTGGAAATAAGCATGAACCTCCAGCTCTGTAGGGCTGCCCATGGAAAGGAATTCACATCCATTCCACAGACATGCAAACTCATCTGAAATAATAACTTTTATGAGTATGCAAATCCTTCATTCATCCATGTACTCAACTTTCAAGAAAAATAAACTGATATGCAATAATTAATAGGTACTTGGGTATGAAATGGTTTGTTTATAAGTATGAAATGAAAAGAGGTATGAACAAAATGGCAACACACGTGTAAAAAACAAAATGGTGTAAGAATTGCCACGGGACAAATTGAGTCATAAACCACCTTGATTCTCAAAGAACTGCTTTCCAAATACCTCACATATTTTTTGCAAAAAGTGTTGCTTGTCACTTAAAAGGAGTGGAGGAACCACAAAAAAAAAAAACAGAAACAAAGATCTTATTTGGGAATTAAGAACAATATAATGATGACATCCTAAAGTGGATGTATTATTTCACTGCCAATAACTCTGTGGGAATGCCCATGTTCATCAAAGATAGATGTTTTATGACAGCCAAATTATATCATCTTTGGTATTTTTGCCATGCTTGAACAACTGACAGCTCACAGTTAAGCCGTTTAAAAACAGACCAATTGATCTGAACAGGAACTGCATGAAAACACAGCTATATACAAGTGGATCTATTAGGATGTACTGTACAGTAGCTTCAGAACATGGATGACATAACTAAACACATGGAGAGGAAAAATGTTACACATTTGTTAACTACAGTCCAAAATCCTGACTTCACTGAAGGAATTACTTCAACAGTATTCTCCTTTCAGTGTAATCTTGATGAGATTCTTATTTATTTAGATGCACTTGTACCTCCTGCAGCCCAAAGAGCTACAAACAATAACACGAAATCCTTTCCTAGAGCCTGTCTTTTAAGATACTGGTTTCTAATATGTTTCCTCCAAACTTACCCAGCTCCTCCAGGGCATCCTTGTCTCCCAGATAATCCTTCAGATGTAGAGACATGTGGTCGCTCAGCTCCTCCATGCTGTGGCCCTTAAAACTGCAGGAATCCCACTCACAGACCACCTCGAAGCTCTCCAGCCTCTTCGTTGTCATCATGATAAGTGATCGGTGCTCAGATGGGGGCTAAAAACAAACAACCCCACTTTTAATTTTATTTTAACAATAATAATCTTCGACACCTTCGCCACGAAGCTAAATTAACGGTAGCAGTAAGCAGATTAGTTATTGTTTGAGCCGATTTTAGTTCAATTTACCCGAAATCTGACTAATATATTTTCATAACCGTTGGGGAACTTGCGATAAGTTTGCACATTTGTCGGACTTTTTAAAGTCGCTAGACTGTTTTAATACTGTTTACGTTATGTTATTAAATAGAGTAATATTAATAGCGCGATAAAAACGAAGAGTTTTGTAATAATTTTACATAAATCTTCAGCAGCTCTTACTTCTCGGTCACTGCTTCTCCTTCCCTCCTTGCAGCTTATCTGCTTTGTTTATTTCCTGTATCAGTACGAAAGCGGAAGTTGTTCTTCTTCGTCGCTCACTCAGATTGAGTCAGGAGCAGCGCGCCAGCTACTTTCCTCCATTATTAAATTACCTTTCGCCAGCTTCCAAAGTGGTACTTCTTTAAGTAGGGAACCCAAACCCGTTTTCATAGTTTTAACACTTTTATTATGTCTTAGTAAAATCCTTTTAGCCAGTTCGTTCCACATGAAGTTAAAGACATTTTATGGCAAGAAGTTTCATAGGCCTGTATTACTAATATTACTTTTCACATACTTCTTATATATATATATATATATATATATATATATATATATATATATATATATATATATATATATATATATATATATATATAGAGACGAGAGAGAGAGAGAGAGAGAGAGAGAGAGGCTTGGTCTCCAGTCTGTTACCACAAAACACAAGTCTAAATATGAAGCAGACACACAGAGAACTTTCAGATCATTAAAAAAATAGCTATGATATCTAACAAAGATAACCAGAGTAAATATAATGAGTTTTAAAATGATGGTTATCTTTATTAAGTCAAAAAAGTTTTTTTTTTTTTTTTTTAAAAAAGCAACAAATAAATAAAAAACAAACAAACAAAAAAACAAAAAGCACAACTGGTCTGTCTTATTGCCCCAAAACTTCAAAACTGAAATTCTTGATGCATATGACAGTCTCTTCTTTAGCTTTTGTTTTCTCTGGTAAGAATTCCTAGACTTTAGCCAAGGGCTGACATGGGCAGTAAGGCCCAAACAGGTGTTTCCCTTTTTTTTTTTTTTTTTTTTTTTTTTTTTTTTTTTTTTTTTAATAAAGTGGTGTTTTGTAAACACCATATGTACCTTTATGAAAAAGCGCAGCTCATCACCAAAGATAAATAATCAAAATACCAGTAGGAACATGCGAAAAGCTGGTCAGAAATTATAAGAAGGGTTTGAAAGCTGTGATATTAATAAAGACTGTAAATATAAAGAAGAGTATACATAACGTATGGCATGCCATTTTAAAAAAAAAACTCAAGCTACAAATAGAGACATTTTTTCTCTATATAGCTACTTTAATGTTATGGGTCATTTTAATGTTTTAGCATGGATGCGGCACATTTCTAGAAATTATGAGGAGGAACTGTTAATTAAACTTTTTTTGGGGGGAGGACTCATTTTTCAAGTGGAAAATAATTCAAATCCATAAATCTAATATATTTTTCATGCATAAAATAAAAATAAAAGTACTACCCCAAAACTAGCCCTAATCAGGCCCCATATCCTCCAAAATGTGTCCTGGTTGCAAAGAGATTGTTATATTTATCTTTAAACACCACACAAATAGCCTGTTTTCCAACTGATTGTCAAGCAGTGACAAGAAAACAAATGTAAATGCAAAAACCAAGAAATATGTTCAAGAAATCTTTGAGTCTTTTTACGTCCACTGTTACTTTTTGTTCCAGTTTTAGGTCATAGGTCTGGAGCTTATGAAAATACACATGATCCACAGAAATTGAAGGAGTTGGTGGATTAGCAGAATAGAACCTGAGCAACTTCACAAAGCCTATCCCCTTCAGTTCGTCATGTTGCTATCCCCTTACTTTGTATTATCTCCACTAGAGGTCAGGATTTGCTGACAATAAGCATTTTAAAAGCATGCTTTAGGAAGCGGTACAGTGGCTCAAAGTCTTCCATTGTGAACGCTCACAGCATACAAAATGGCTGCTTTAAAACTGTTTATATTATGTTATGCAATTATCAGTATTGAACAATAGCTGCATTTGTGCGTTAATGTATAAACCATCTCCCATCTCTGATCGACCGAACATCTAGATGCTGTTTGCAAATTCACAGGTCACAGGGATTAGTTTTCTTCACATCTTACATCCTAACACTGTCAAACTGCAACTCTACCCACTGAGCACGAAATAAGATGAAACCCTAACCAAGCAGATGAGAGCCATCACTCAGCTCATATTCAATATTTCATGGTGCTCGGCAAAAACAAGGCCCCATAAGAGCTGAATTATTAATGCAGATTTTTGTCTGGATGGCTTGTTCACAAAAATGTGACCACCAGCATGCAAAAGCAGGAAAAATATGACCTCCTTAAGGTTCTGTTTCAGATCTTTTCCTTTTGTTTCTTAAACAACTGACACTGCTTCAATTTGTCTTGATAATTCAGCATCTCAGACTATATGTCCCCCCAAACAAAACAGTATAATGGTCATTTACCTAATTGAGAACAAATACATTTTAACACAGATTCCAAACATTTTTATATCAATGCTTTTCGTATTTACCTCTACATGTATATGTAAGTTTTTAAATATTAATGAAAACCATACAGTGACCATGCTCCATTTTATTTTACTAATACTGCAGAAATGTACATTTTCTGGTTTTCTTTGTGTTTTATTTTTTTAAACTCTCATTTTTATGATTTTATAATTATTCGTTCAGCAAACATGCAACTCTTCGCAATGACAAAGCAAAAACAACTAGGCACAAAACAACTTCCTACCTTGAGTCGGAAGCTGTTCTACGCAGGATTGGTCTGAAAGTCTAAGTTAAGTGCTTAATTAATAACATCAACAGCCATCATCAGCAATATTTGCCTACTATGCAAGTGTTCTTGATGCTGAAAAATAAAACCTGCCTTATTTTTCAGCTTTCTAGCGGACACCCCAAGGTATTGGGCCAAAACTGAATGGTATTTTAAAACTATTCATAATTTCATCCATCCACCTTGACAAAAAACCCCAGATCCACCTGAAGAGCAGTAACTCTAGAGCCGGATGCTGGCTCATCATCTTTCACTATACCTTTGATGTTTTATCATTGATGTGCACTGTTGTGCCAAACATACCTTATAAAACTGTTGCTCAAAGGCCCAAGTTTGGTTTCATCAGAAGATAACATGTCGTCCAACAAAATTTATGGAGGATTTTAATGAGGCCGGATGCTCTCTTTGGAAGACAAAGCTTCTCTCTTGCAACCCTACTCCTTGGCCAGATTTATGGAGAATATAAGAGACTGTGTTATATGTAGGATACAACTAGTGCAAAACTAGCACCTTTGCTTTGCACTGTGTTACGGTATAGTGTTATGGAATTTTCTGGTACCTTTCTCCTGATGAATAACTTTTAACAAGGAGATCTTTTTGATCATTTGTAACCTCTCTGCAAACTGTGGCTTTAGCTAAAGGAGAAAAGATGAAAAATCCTACTAGGACAGCTGAGTTTTATTTCAGGTCAAGCTCATTCTCTAGAATTGCTGGTAGATGTGAACTCAAGAAGACTGAATGCTTAAACCAAATCAAAAGATGCTTCAGCAAAGTGTATGGATGTGCACATTTTTGGAACAAGGTTACTGCATCTTTTCATTTTTATTTCTTTTCCTTCTGATATATGTTTGTTTTGCAGCTGAATTATACAGAATATATGTCACATTATATATGGAAACAGTTTTGAGGTGTTGAGAAGATGTCATTTTATCAGGAGTGTGTAGACAAAGAAACATATGTATACCAATTTGATTCAGAAGTTTTGAGCCTTTTGCTTTTGATAAATTAACAGAATAAATAAAGGATGCCATATAAAGACTGATGAGACAGAAATACTTGAATCAGTCATTGTTTGGTGATTCCGAACATAAATATAAATGTAACGATGTGACTCAGGATAATTACTGATACTGCTGCATTTCAGTCTGGATTTTGAGTTACATTTATGCACTAGTGTTTATTATTAATGATGCAATAAGTCACAACACTGGAGTCTGCACCATTATTTTAATTCAATTCATTCAGAGCAAGCTGAGGATACAAGCACAAAAAAATAAAAAAATCACAACACATCTGCAGCCGTATGATATTGTCACTTCCATCTGATCTAAAGTCATAGTGGTCCAAACCCCACAGCGTAAAGGATGAGAGATATAGCACCAAGGTGTTAGAGTGCAGAGCAGCACTTCTAGTGGTTGTGATCTTAGCAGGCAGCAGGCTTGAGGAGATCAGACACAGAAACAAGCTTTCCAAGTCACACACGCTGACACAGAGAAGCAGAAATTTTCAGCAGCATTTTATAAAGAGCTGAGCTTGAAGTCCTGGCCCATTCCTTGCCCTTAAACACCTGGAGAGATCGACCTGTTCAGTAAGTTTCTTCTTTTTAAGACCTTTATGCGTAATTTTTTAAATGAGCTCAACTATGTAATCACAACTTAGAGGAGTGTGTGGAGGCCACCACCACAAAATATTGAGTTTTTCCAGAAACCTGCTGTTTTCAAGTTAAATCAAAGGAACCTGTCTCCATTTAGATTGAAAGAAATATTTTTGTGAGTGAAACTATATTGTCGGTGTGATTATTTTACAGCAGTACCAGCTTCTAATCAATGAGATTACTAGTTAAATGTATGCTTTGCTGTGAACTGAATCTATTTCTACTCATGCATTATACTTGAAAAATGTATTTCACCTATACATTTATCTTTAAAGGCTCCATTTACAAGCTCGAGTGCAACTGTGACCACATACAGTCTGCTACTCAACCAAAAGAAAGGTCTTGCATGCAAGCTGTAGCAATTACATTACAGTTAATTTAATTTCTCAGCAACCAATCGGATTAAACCAGATATCACCCGGAACAATGAAATAAAAACCAGGACCAAACAGCGGAGGCACTGTAAGTAGGAAACCATAAAAACAGAGCTTTCGCAAAACCCCTCATGTGACATATCTCGGAGGAAAAAGAATCTCCTTGACAAATGTTTTTTTTTTATAACAATGTCAGTGCTTATCTTAGTCCTCATCCATTCAGAGAAAAGAAAAAAAAATGCCCTTTTAGATATATTTCAGTAATGTGCAAAAGTCTTGAGCCATCCCTCATTTCATTATACCCTCATCACACTATTGCGTATTTGTCTTGCAGTTCAAAGGTGTATGAATATACTTGGATTTAAGTAAATAATCTTCCAGCTGCACCTTTCTGTGCATCTTATACTGTCGCATAAATAATTATGTCAAAGATAGGCTGTCTCAGATTTTTTGGACATGTCTAAATTATCTGAGGCATGATTGCTGGAGCCACATGTACCATACATATACAATCCTGAAACAAAATGTACATCAATGCAACTCAAATGTCACAACAACAACCTAGTAAAAATTATACTAAATTTCATGCTACGATATGCAGATGCTCTGTCGGCACCAATGAAGATTAATTGATCTCAGCATGCTGGATGCTTGAAGTTGCTGACATGGCAGGGGAGTTGGACCTATTTCCTGATTAATTTAGTTTGTAATTATTAGGCTACGTGGAGGCACTCGTAGGTTGTGTACAGAGCACTGAATTCTCAGCCCAAGATGGTCAAACAATTACTGAGTATGGAAAAAAATTGGTAAAAGGCAGCTTGCAAACATTTTTTCATCAACATATATGACAAGACAAGAAACAGTGTGATAGCAGCTTTAGATTTTGTTAGCACTGTGCAAGACTTTGTGTTCTTTAAGCAGGTTTGAGCAAAAGTTCTCCAGACTTTATATCCATGTTTTCTATTGATCAGTGGCTGCTTTTTCACTAAGTTTTATTATCCTCCCTGTTCGTCACTGTTTTCATGGAAATGATTTGTTTGTTTCTACATCAAACTGAACTATAAGTCATTTAAGCACAAAAAGCTTCCTAAATTAGGCAATTAACATTGTGTCAACAAGTAACAGACACTTAAAGAAATTAACTAAGTTAAACCATTTTGTTTCTATTTCTTTAGCTACATCTACAGGAATCATTATATGTTTGCAAATATTGGCATTTTTTGCATTTTGAAAATAAAACTAAAGTATTTACAACATATTTTTACAAGTAAAAAAATGAGTTAAATGGATTAAGTAGCAATCAAAAAAAGGATTCCTGAAAATGGTGAGGTTCAACTGGGAGATCCCTGAAAAGTCTGGAGAAATATGGCTTGAAACCTACACAAAAGTCGGGCTGTTTTAAGGCAAAATTCAAAGTAATGAGGGGTAGCTCCAGGCTTTTTTCACAATACTGTACCAGCATACTTATGTCTCATTTTTCAGTTTAATGTCAAGTGAAACTCATATGTGCAAATTATGTGCTCAATAATAGAAAAGCGGTTATGTGCACCAAAATACAAAGGAGTCACAGACATTCACACATTCACATACAGTTTACAGTGAAATTATTTGCAATATCCTAAAAGCTCAACATCATTCAAACGTGATCCTACGTGTAACCTGACAACAGGTGAGGAGATAAACCAAAAGGAAGAAAATTATTTTCTTTGCGATGTTATCACACACCTAAAAGCATACATGTTAACCCCTTTCTAATGTTTGGCTTCAGCCAGTCTGTTGCTGATCTCTTTGCTCTTCTTTGTCACAGTTCCCTCTGGTGTGGTTTCAGATGTGCTCGCAGATGGTTTCTTCTTGGCCAACTGGGAACCAGGAATCTGCTTCTCTTTAGCTTTTTTCACCATCTTGCCAGTCGTTGTTGTCGGTGCCTTTTTTGGTTTGGTGCGAGATGTTGGTTTGTCCACCTGAAAAGAGAAGCCAGGTTTAAACAAATGTGAGGATTAAGCTCATAGCATTTTTCTTTAGTCAGAAAAAATATGATGTCTGGGTTTAAACTGAAGATAGAGCCAACAGCTGTTTATCTTAGCTTAGTGTAAGAGTTAAAATTGGTCAACAGGCTAAAAAAAAAATTGGGAAATCCTGTCAGTACTTTAAAGTTAGTGTTTTTAGCATAAGTCTAATGCTGTTGTTAGGGAATAGTGACTGACACAAGAATTGGAAAACAGCAGCAACTGTTTCAGTAGCAGGCAGGACCATTCACCCTAAAAATGAGCCTTAAGACTCCCCCTCCTGCACTTGTTGCTGGACAATGACAGTCACTTGTACAGTTGTCTCTACTTCACAAGACACACAAAATTGGTTGTTTGATTTGATTTATTTTTGTTTTAAATTTTTGTGGTAATACCGCAAAACAAAGGATATCAAACAGCATGGCTGTCCTACTGCCTGTTTAGAGCAGAAACAAAAGCTAAAATTTGACTTTCCGTGCATCTTGTCCAGATTTAGCCTAAATAAAGATGCCGGAAGTCAGGCTTCGTTAGGCCCTTTGACCAAGCGTAAAAGCTTTATAATCAGCAGGGGTTTTCATCTGATTGGCTTTTCACCCTTTCACTTTTCGACCATATTTATATGTTGTGTAGATGGGAGGCAAATATATCTTTTCAAGAAAAAAGTCGTCTGAAGAAAATGCATAGACAAATAAGGAAGGATTAGCAAGTTACAATTTTCAGCATTTTAGATATGTTTTCAAACAATGTCAGAGTAAAGTTTAGAAATCAGGACTACTTAGGTGTAAGAGTTCATCTTTTTGTAAAGCTAAAGTTGAGCATAAAAAAAAAAAAAGTATTTTTAATTTTACACAAAAAGATGTAGCGAGAAAGTTAGATAAATTTGACAAGATGGAGAACACTTGGATTATTTATTTCCAATACCAACCCCACTCATTTAATTGTAATTATTTGGTAATGCAGAGTTTCAGTCCAACATTTGAATTCTTCTTAGAGTAGATACTTCAACATTAGATACCATAGATACATCACCCACTGACAAAATTATATCAGTGGCATTCAGATAAATTAATAGTTTATTGCAGTTGCACAATTTCATACTGAGAAAGAAATGCTGCCGGTCTCTACCATTGAGCTTTGTAGTAAAAATACAAACTTGGGTCCTCATCCTGCCTTGGGATGTTCTTTTCCCTTTCCCATTTTCAAAGATAGATAAAAGAAACTGGCTTCTATTTTAAACCATACGGAAACAGTAAGTCTAGGATTACTTATTTAAATTGTTAAGGCTACCAGTAATTTTGGTATCTGTGACTCTGTCAAAATTTTTAACATATTTTTTTTCTCTCATGGAATAAATGCACTCAAACTAAGATGGGATTTTTCAAAAACTTTCAATGTGAGATTAGAGAAGATTAAATCACTATAAGGCTTTTATCAGATATCAACAGGTGCAAGATTCATGTGCAAAAATTAGGACATCTTATTAGATATTCAATTTTTTATAAAAGAATTGTTCAAATACTGATGTATGGTGTTATTTTAAAATTTAGATCACAATTTAATTTTACTTAAACAGAAAACTACCCTTATTTTTATTGATACCAGAGACAAGTCAGCATCTTCCATCACAATTTTTTTGTTTTGTTTTGTTTTTTTTGGCAGCAGTTGTATTAACATATTGAAATCAAAAGTTTGGTGTAATAAGTAAACTACTTCCCTGATCTGGACCCTGCTTGAAATCCTGTCAGTACTTACAAGTTAGTGATTTTAGCATAACTCTAGTGCTGTTGTTTCCATGTATGCTAAACTAAGTTAAGCTTTAAGTTCAGCTAAGATATTCAGCTGCTGGCTATAGCTTTACATTAAAAAATAACTTGGAAAAAATACATTAATTTGCTTGCTAAATAATAAAAAACAACTGAGCATATAAACCAAAATGTGCCTGAAACATTATAAAGGAAAAGTCCCTTTTTTGCATGCAATACATACCTTTTTTTTTTTTTTACCCTTCCTCTTAAAATAATGACCCCTGATGGTACGGGTGATGTATATAAACTTGTGGTTAGTGCAGTTAGAAAAGAAACAGCACAAAAGAAGTATCTGTGCCTTTCTTCCCACAGAATGGTGGTTCATGCAATCTCTTTAAAAAACACCTTTTTAAACAAACAGCATATCAAAATTTAATGTTAGTTGTATGCCTTTAAGAATGAAATACTTTGGTTCAGACATTGTTAGCTGTGGCAACATGTAGAGACCTAACAAGCAGGCCTGCAGCAACCAGGTTGCTGGTTCAAAAACAGACTGTGAAATTGAGAGCAGAGTGCTGCTGAAAACGAGCCACTGAGTGTAGATCTGCTTTTCAGTAAAAAAAACAAAAAAAAAACCAAACTGCATGGTGGAGGACCTTCTAGCTTCTATATACGATCTTATATAAAGCAAAAAAGTTGCAAAACATGCTCAACTTTTGTTTGAAAAAGTAAACTTAAAAATCTAAATGATGATAGATGTCTTTTGGCAGGCTGCTTCTGGTAGTAACAATGAAGTGTTGTATTTCTGTGAATAAACAGAGCGCAGTGCAAAGTAAGGCCAGTTCGTTTTAAAACATAGAATCAAAAGCTGTATATCATCCCGCTCCTTCGGTTTAGAGTCATTTTAAGAAAATATGGAGGTGTAAGTATGGAGGAATAGAGCGACAAAGCATTGTCACACCCAGGCCCATTGTTCTGCACTGCTGGTCAGCTGGCTGAAAGAAGATCACAACACCTTTAACATTCTTAAAAGAAAGTTGCTGCCCATCACTTTTATTAGATGAGGTAATAGGATACTGGCACTTTAAAACTGCAGGTAAACTTCAGGCAGCATAGCTGTTAATCAGCTGACTGCAGGTTATAGTTAGGTTTCTCCATAAAAGCAGAACAGCAATGATCTACTAATCTTTACAATATGAAACTGAAAACTACTAAATTCAGCAGGCATTTAGTCTTTTTATATTTTTGCTTAAGTCCCATTATCAAAAGAACAAAAACATATATTACACATTATTTAACTAAAAAACAACAGTGTAAATAATTTTAGCAGCAAAAGGGCCAATTTGGCTTTTCTGTTTTAAACCAGCTAGATCACGTTATCCACTTTAATTTTGATTTTTCATTTATACAGCGTTATTTATTATTTAACGTTATCATACAATGAGAATCTTATGCTGGCCCTTGCATAGTGCAATGTAAGTGCAGTAAGTAACATCCTGTTTCTGACTTTCTGGAACCTGTGCGTCTAGAGGAATTAAAAAAATGATCTCTAACAGAATAACGCTGAGCTTTCAATTGGAGCGACACAAATCAGACAAAAGTCTAAATATTCTGCAAACAGGTCTCATCAGATACCCTCATGGTGTTAGTCTTATCCGTTCCTCATTGAAAGCATCGCAGTCTCACTTTTCTCCATTTCATTTATGCTAAAATGTTCTTCAACAAATGTTTCACTTCTTATTAGATCTACAAAAGTCGGTTGGGTGGAGCAGCCTGAGAGGTGGGCGCAGAGTGAACATGTGTCTGAGAGCTCTGAGGAAGGGTTGAATCCAGCAGCTCGGTGATAAATGTGTCGGAGGCTCGCTGAGGCCAGGATGCATTCGGGACGTGAGAATGTGCGTGAGCAGAATGCATGTTTGCATTCGTTTGATCAACCTGAGGTCAGTCTCCATGCTTTTCTGGAAGAAACAGAGAACACACCTGACTACAGCAGGTGGGGAGCAGAGCTGCTCTCAGTCTCTGAGAGGTCCTAAAAGAACGAGAGAGGGAGCGGCCACGTGAACAAACCATCGTAGACACATGATGAAACCAGTTTGACATGTACTGTGCAAAAGTTTTAAATCACTCCTCTTCTTAAGGAACTGGTTCAAAGAGCAGGACTTTCTTTATATATTTTAAAGTGGTCTTTATGAGTCTGAATATGGCTTTCTGAGGGTCTTTTGAAGTTTTTATTTGGACTGTTGTTTTCTCTCATTTTTACTTATCAGCTAAAATCTGGCTCCTTCGAAGTGACATATAAACAAATGAGGGATGACTCAAGACTTTTGCACTGCACTGTACATAAGTGGCTGTAATATAGGAGAAAAACAGCACCATATCCACTGAAGGGGAACCCTTGGTAAAGATCTTAAAATAATCTCACCTTAAAATAACTTAATCTACTTATGTAATATACTGTAACTAATTTTAGAAAAATCCTATCTTTATTTTGAGCACATTTTTTTCATCTCACTTTAAAAATATGCATTTTACATGCAGTCCATTCTGAAGTTCACCCTGCAGGGTTGTTACAGGATTTATGTCTGGGACCTGAGAAGGCCATAGAGAATGGTTGAATTTCTTTGTCTTTTGAACCATTTCAGATATTTCTGGCACAGGCCACAAAATTTATATTAAAAAGTTGCTGGGATTTCAAAGAGTTCATGATGCAATGAAATCAAACAAGATTCCCTGTGTCTTTGGAAGAGAAAGAGACCCACAGCATCACAGATCCTCTGCTGTACTTAGCATTAGGTATGAAGGACTTTTCCGCATATTCGTTCTCTATTTCATGCCAAACCCACCTGAGGTGTTTGCTGCCGAAGCTCTCGTTCTTAGTCTCCTCTGACCAAAGCACTCAGTTCCAGCTAAAGTCTCAGTACAGTTCACATTTGTGATTTTAAGGTAGAAAAGATTTTTTTTCAAGGCATTCCTCTGAAAAAAACCCCCCAAAACAGTTGGTATATAGATTGGATCTAATGGTTGTTGGAGAGATTTGGTGAGCTCTTGGCTGTAGTCTCTAACAATGAGGTTCTGCTCACTATATATGGGAGCATGATGAACCTGGGTCCTCATCCAGCCTTATTTATCACATTTTTAGTTGTTTTAACCTTTAATTATTGCTACGACTGTACAAATAATAAAGTTTGGACAAGCAGCTATTCTCTCATAGGCATTTTCTGACTTAAAAAGATCCACACACATTTAACTAACTTGAATGTTCCATGGTCTTACCTATTTTGAAGAGTTGCTGAGAGAAATAGTCCTCTGTGTCGTTTCAAACTTATACCACAAGGAAAGAGGAAGTTCAGGATTACTAATCAACTTCAACAAGTAAAGTATGCTTCAGTTACATTTATCTTAAGGGGATTGTTAGGGTTGGCAATGACTGCCTCACAAGTGAATTTGTTAAAACAAATTCTTGATGTAGAATTTTGTCCTCCTCACTAAATAAATTCAAGTTGTATTTTTCTAAAATATTCAACGTGAGATTAACAATTGCAATAAAATATGAATACATTTTTAGGACTTTTTCACATTTTTACCAGGGGTGTAAATAAGTATGGAGGGCAATGTGATTGGAATCCAAAGCATAGTTTGCACTTTTGTAATTCAACTGCATTGTCCTTGTTTGTTTTACTATTTCACCTACCGCTTTATCTTTAATACAGCCCTGCAAAACAACAGTGGTTGATACTTTTTGTGGTTAAAAGCTTGTAAATTGTTATATACTGCTTGGTGCATATGATTAATCAGGCTATTGCTGACTTGTTACTCGGACAAGACATTAGCACAATCTTAACAAAATAATTCAAGGATGAGGAGAGTTTAACATATTCTCATTTGTAACCATTAGGAAAAGAGCTTACTGTGCATAAGTCCAGTTACTTGAAGGAAGCATAACTAAGGAGCTGATTGGTGGTACTGTTTCGTCAGTTTGGATAAAGACCGATGGGGGTCCCTCACCTTGACGGTCTCCTTGCCCGGCTCGCTGTACAGGCTGCGTATCCTCCGGCGCTCCAGCAGCTTGTTGTCAGTCGCCTGGGCCTTCACCTGCTCCCCCTTGTATGTGGCGCTGTAGCTGGTTTCCAGGCTGGTCTCCTCTCCAGGTGGTTTATACTGGGATGGAGCTTTGATCGGCTTCACTGGCTTTACATCCTTATACGCCTTAAACTCGGTCCTAAGACGAACAGCAAAAACTATTTTTAAAGGCTGTAGATGAGGCTTTTCTCAAAATGGAGAATATGGGATATGAGACATGAACTAATTGATGAAAGGAACTCTGTCTACTCCAGCAGGTTCTGTGTTTGCAGGAATTGTTAAAAAAAAGTTCATTGCTGAATAGATTTTTGTGAGGGATGCTGAACACTGAACTAATGTTTAAATGCAACTTGATGTAAATTGTTGTCTATTTACGAATAGAAACAATGCTAATTTATTTCTGCCTGCTTTTTCCTTAATGACTGGGTTATTTAATTCTGCTTAGAAACTGCCTTTTTGTGCTAAAGTCAGGACTTGATGTTTAGAGTTCTACTTTACAATCTGTATAATCTAATCTTTCTGGGTTAACTGGACAGAAAATGCACAAACGTAGACCTGTGGATGGTTACAACAGCATTTACTTTCTGTATTCCCTGAAGACTTTTGTCATACTGATTTGTCTCATCAAAATAAAGTGGGATGGGTATTTATTTAGGTAAAACTATAGAATTTAGAATTTTACATTTGAAAGTCAATGTTTTTATGTAATGATTCAGAAAATCATATTGTATTTTTCCTGCTCATGTAATGCATTAAAACTGAAAATTCAAAGGCATCAACAAACAGCATGTTGTACAATTTGCTTAGTTTTAATCTTGGGAAACATCAGATAGCGCCTAATTTTCTGTTAGACTTAAATCTAACAATGCTTTTTTTTCTCTCTCTTTTTTGGTCAACATTTATTAGATTTAATAAAACCAAGTTTACACAAATTAGGTGGTATGTATTATAGTCTGGAAAGAAAATTGGATTGGCTAAGTTAGAATCGAACGGTCGGACTTTAAAGGAAACCGAAAATTGATGTCGGCCAAAAGACTCTTGGCTGCATTTCTGCAAATGTTCAAACACACACGGTTACATTCATCCTTTTACTGACCTCATTCACTCGGGGTCAAGAGCATTGATTTGGTAGTAATCCTGGGAAGTGTAAGGTGGTGGTGGGGAGTGTTTGGAGGGGGAATCGATACTGAAACCCTTATCTGTTGCAGTATCACTTGCTTTCTGGACAGACTGAAATAGGAGACCTTGAAACACCAAATATATTTTCACAATCTTCAGATGATTCTTCAATACCAGCCTAGATAGTGTGGCATTTGGGCTGAAGTTACCAATACAGTCAAAGTATGGCAAATCTAACATTTGACCTCCTTGTTCACTACAGTGGGAAGCTATACTAAAGCCATTTTCTTTCGTGTCAGAATTGATGGTATACTTGCACATAATGCCACTTCATTTGAGTCGAGTGTGGTGTGCCATACACTGCCCCCTACTGGCAAACCAGAGTAAGATCACAAAACATTACTTTAAACACATGCACCCAGTCCCTCTGCAGTAGTACACCCTCACAGGTTAGAAAAAATAAATAAATAAATACTGGCAACTAAAATAAACTACTAATACAATTGTTAAGATTCTTAAATATGGATTTTATGTTGGTAGTAAAATGTAAATTATCATATATCTGCCAAAGTGGAAATCATGCATCACTGCTAATATTTTTAGTGACATTTTTACCGGTATTGATGCTGTGCTGTTCTTGAAAACACTTCAACAGCAGGAAATGATTCTGCCATTTTGCTATTAGACCGTAACTTACACGCGTTTCCCCCAAAAGCCATTTTATTTGCAGAATAGTTTAATCGGATGAGTTACAGTTAGTGTTGTGTACTGAAATGCAAAGACCTACATGTAGGGAAGCCGTTACTATTTTAGTAAAATAATAAGCAAGGTACTGGATCTATGAATGCTGCAGAACACGTCTCCAAAAGGTTTTGGATGCACAGGATGCATCCAGTGGAGCTAAATGTAGAAGCTGCAGGCGACGCTGAGGATTTGGAAGAAAGGAGGGTTTGCAGAGTTGAGAGGTATAAGCAAAGTTTGTGTTTGCTTAGGGGCCCCTGCTGGCTGGGGCCCCTGAGTTCACAGAGGACAGGTTGACAAATGCACCAGTTCCACATATAGTAAGGCAAACATGATTAGAGGTTTCAATAGTCATAATTTAAAGCTAACTTCATCATTTCTGCTGCTTCATTTCAGGCACACTTCAAACTCTATGTCAATAAATCAGCAAGTGAACAGCCTTTTTTAGTGGTTGACTGTGAACACAATATTAAGGTTGGTCCCTCTCCAAAAAGAAATGAAATCATCTACTTTAACATACAATATGCCACATTGTATAATTGCTTCGAGTTAAACACCCTGTTTTAGGCTTCATATTCCGGAGTTACATAAAGATATGTAACTATTAAATATTAACTTGTATCTTCAACCTAACTGTGGCACTAATTCAATATTTATTTGATTAATTCAGGAAATGAAGGACTATCCCATCTGATGATTTTAACTCTTTGTTTAGCACCTTATGTTCTGAACTCAGGGAAGCTTTACAGGATCACTATGCAAACAAAACAGAATCTATTGTTATTTATTTGATCAAATTTGTGAAGTGGCTGGTGTGTTAATTAAGTAAAACACATTCTGTCAGACATTTAATTTATGGTTGGCTCACTGGTTATGTCTGTAAATCAAGGAGTGTGGGCTTAATTGGAGGTAGGCCCGTTTGAAACTCTGCTTAGCTCCTTCCTTCCTAGGAGCTCGGATCTTTCACATATAGGTCAAACTCTAAAGGCCTGTTGTCCATCTAAGTGGACAAGTGACATTTCTTTTACGCCCATAGATGATGGAGGAAAAATCCTATCATGCATGAAAGGGTTACAGGCTATAAGCTCCAGCTACTTTGTTCTGGTTTACCCTCACACTCTTACCTGTAGCTGCTAGAAGTCGACATGACCTCCTTTATCTGTCTGTTGAGGGCGTCCGCAGCAGCTCTGCCTCTCCGTTGCTCTGCGCTCACCTCTGCGGGTCCCTCCGTCTTCTCAGCAGCTTTCCTCTCTGCAGACTTCTCCCTCCTCGCCGCCTCCTTGGACTCTTTCTCTTGAATTTTCTCCTCGATTTCGCTCTTCTCCACGCCGCTCTCGGTCTCGGCAGCTGCATGCTCCAGTTTGGAGGTGGTGGTAGGACTGGGTTTGGGGATCCATGGGTGGTCGTGCTTCTTAGGTATGGGCCAGGGCTTGTAATCCTTCTGGTACTGAGTCTCGTTGCTGAACGGAGCCGGCGGCGGCTGGTACTCGTTTCTGGGCTTGCAGCTGGGCTCGGGGCGCACTCTCCACGCCTTGAAGTCTTGGCGCATGACGGACGCAGCGGACGCACCATCTTTGGCCGCTGCGGCACCCCCAGTCGCGGGCGGTGCCTTGGCGGCCTCTCGCTGCTCTGGATGCGGCTGGGTTTCTATGGCAATGGCCGCGGCCTTTTTCTGCCTGGGCTGCGGGTGATGGGGCAGGTGCTGCACGTCGGTCACATCCGAGTATTTGGTGAAAACCAAAGGCACTGCGATATCCGCCTTGTCCAGCTCGGTCCAAAAGCGGTTGATGCAGCAAGCACGCGTGATGCACGGCCACGCCATAACGCTCAACCCCAAGGAAGCTGACAAGAAAAGATGGACAGGGGGAGAGAAGGCTCTATCCGTGGACGAACGTGCAGAAAAGCGCGCTACGTTCGATGCAAAAGTCTCCAATTACGGAGTTCCCCTTGAACAGATCGCCTCCCTCGGCCTCCTCCTGCAGGGTATTCGGTCTTGGTGAAGTTTAAGACTTTGGGGCTAACCGTGGAGAGCACATCGCTGTCTGGTTGCGCATCAAAGCGACCCCACCCCACATTTGTGTGATGCCCTGCGTGGTTTTACGGCGAAACATCACCTGAGCTCGTCTGCGTCCGTCCGGCATGGAGAGGGAGGAGATACAGTTAACCCCATGCTGCCATGTTAGAGCATTTAAAAAGGAATTTAACTAGTATATATATATATATATATATATATATATATATATATATATATATATATATATATATATATATATATATTTTTTTTTTTTTTAAAAATGCATAAACGTTTACAGGCTACAGCCAAGGAACAGGTGCATCTCATCATTGAAAAGGTAATCTATTTCACCAATGCAAATCAAAAAGTGAAACTTGTGTATTACACAGAATATTTTTAGGCCTTTGTTTTTTTTTTTTTATGATTATGCTTACAGCTAATGAAACCCCGCAATTCCGTTGTTCGGAGAATGTTAATATTGCCTTTTCTCAATAAAAAAAAGGAGGATTTTACAGCAGAAATGTTCTATTAGGATGATTTTGTAACCATGTTACAGGGTAATTCTTAAATGTTTATCGATAAAGAAGCTGTATTTTGAGTGTTTCATACAAAAGTATTATTGGGAAGTTGAGTGGAAGGAAAAAATATGCTATAAAAAGGAGCAGAAGCAGAAGGAACGTTCAGAGCCTCTAAATCAGGGGTGGGCAAACCCAGTCCTCGAGGGCCGGTGTCCTGAAACTCTTAGATGTCACCCTGGTCCAACACCCTTCAATTAAATAGTTGAATTACCTCCTCAGTGCAGTCAAGTTTTCAGAGTCCTGCTAATGACCTCATTATTTGATTCAGGTGTGTTGAAGCAGAGACACATCTAAAAGTTGCAGGACACCGGCCCTCGAGGACTGGGATTGCCCACCCCTGCTCTAAATGATTATAGGATACAGACGAGCTACAACTGAGGCCTCCCTTGTGATAAGTCACTCCTGATTAGAGACAATTTCAGACACATTTTAACTGGGCCAAGGAGGAAAAATAAAATTTGGGCTCATTGGTCCAAATTCTTTTTAGACAAAAGTAAAATTTGCCCATTTGTAAATCAATATCCCAGAGTCAATATTTTTTATTGTCCTCATGCAGTATTCATATATTTTGAGAAAGAGAATTTTGGCTTTTTATGATCTGTAATCCAAAATCATGAAAATTAACAGAAAAAACACTTGAAATAGATGTTTGATTTATCTATGAGTTTCCCTTTTTTTAAAAAAAAAAAAAAAAAAATTTAATTACACAAAGTTTTAAATGCTATTCTAATATACTGAGATCAACAATTTGCAATCTCCCTCTATTATAATAACTGTCTCAACCATTATTAAAGACGCTTGTGATCCATGACTCAGCAACTTTACTGCCGACACTTTAACAAATTTAGGAAGGACATACCCGACAGTCTGAATTAAACTGCCTCATAGGAAATTTCTCAGACGTTTTTTGTTCTATAATTCTATAATTAAAACGTTCATTTTTTCCCCCTTAACAATTTAATGACACATTTAAGCAACAGTTTAATGATTTGTATATTGAAATATGTCAGTCAAGGATTTGGAGAATTAAGCAAAGTTTGGGACTTGAGTGACAGTAGGTGCTTAGTGTCATGATGACTAACTGTGCACCTTAATAAAGACTAAAAAGAAAACTGGGCAGTCAGTCCTGCTCTGTTAGAGTATTTTAATGTAGGACTTTAATATTTCTGCAAGTCGACAAATATGGATTCATGACCGAAACAAGAAAAAAAGACCAGATTTATGTTCGTTACAGGGCGTTTAATTAAAACAAAACATTCTTCTCAAAAAAATACGTGTAAAATACACAAAAAAAAAATCTGATGCAATGACAATAAATCTAAGTTCCTACTTCAGTGTAAAAGTAAAAAAAAAAAAAAAAAAAAAATCACTTTTCATTTATACATTTTCCTGTCTAACACCATACATTAACATAGTACAGATAAACTTCCAACATACTTGGTCTTCAATATGTGAAAGTCTGCCACACTAATCAGAAAAAGGAAATGCAACCGATAACCATACTTCTTTTGTGTTACCCCTGTTTGACAGCCAGATGGGCCCATTTATAAATAAACTGGCTCATCAGCCTGCATCATGTGGTTTGATTTAAAAACAAGTTATCCGATCAATTGCCAAAGTCACAAATATCAAAAGGCTTTAACAAAAAAAAAAAACCCCAGACAAAACAAACCTATAAAGATTTATTTCATTGCGTTACGGTGTCATTAAAAACAAGAACTGAACAGTCTGTTGGAGACACACTGAATATTTACAGAACTCTTGAAAAACCTCAAAAATGTAAGCTCCATAAACTGCTAAAAAAGAATAATTAAAAAACAAACAAACAAACAAACCAAAAAAAAAAACAAAAAAAAAAAAAAACTGTTGCATCTGTTTGAACGTCAGCGTGAACTTTAGTAAACATCAGAGATCTGCGTCATTCTGCTGTCGTTTCATTTGGGTGTGACTTATCGTGGGTCGGTTACTCTTATGAAGGTTTACAGACGTCTCTAAAGTTACCTGCAGTTTTTAATCAGAAGCCACAGAAAGTGTAAGAGTAAAGCTGAACAACAACTAATACAGCACCACTCCTCCCCAACCTGTTGCTGCGCAGTGCTTTTCAGCAAGCTGGAGCTTTCTCTAGCTGTACAGAGCAACACAACACTGCCTTTCCCCTACATGTTGCTCCACACAGCTGGTCAGCTGACTGGGGTTTTCGCTGACGGTATGGAGCATGAGAGTAACGGAGTGGCCCCCTCCCCCACCTGTTGCTTCATACTGCTGTTCACCTGGCACAAAGAGAGCTACTAAATGATTCTCATCCTTCCAAAAAAGACTAATTTGTTTGAAAATATTTCTGGTGGTGAGGAACATATACGTCATGATATCACCACTTATACCTCTTTTTGAGGTAACTCTGCAGTTAAGATGACAAATTTATTATCCCTACTCCAACAGGGATGCATCTAAAAGCTGCAGCAACAAGATAATATTACACATTATTGTATTTGTGTTAATGCAGTGAAAACCGTGGTATTTTACTCAAGGTTAACAGTGAGAATCTGATAGCGGCCCATGCCGAGGTCTGACCCGAAGCTTCAGATCACTTTGGTCACAATAACGTCTTCGCCCACGTCCTCAGGCTCGGCCTCAGAGTCATCCTCGGGATACAGCCTGCAGTATTTGTCCACCATCACATCCAGGTCATGTTTGACGTGGGAGTTGATGTGGAGCATTGCAAGACTTTTGTTTAAATGCTTCGCAGGCATGCTGCTGAGATAAGCCTGCAGCCGCTCGTTGGCGGTGTCGCCAGTGCTTTTCTCGACTTTGAGCACCGGCATAGTGGAAAGCACCTTCAGGAAGGCGTCAACGTTGGGGAAGAACTTGACGTCCGGCAGCTGCAGGGTTTCGTGGATGGTGGTAGGCAAGCGCACCTCTTTCCCTCTGTGCTTCCATTTGATTCTCCAGCAGTGGAGCTCGGCAGGAAGCGTGTCTGGGTTTGGGAGGTCCCCGCTGTAGACCTCTGCATAGTTCTCCTCCGTGGTGTTGAACTTCATGTGGCCCATGACGGCTGGAACCAGTGACAGGCACTTGAGAGCTTTGAGGTTATTGTCACAAAACATGTCCTCCACCTCCTGCATGATGCCGCGAATCACCGGTATAGTCACGTACTCCTTGAAATAGGTCTCGGCTTGGATTTCGCCAAGGTCGGCCGCCCGCTGCTTCCGAAGGAAGAGCCTCGGGACGGACACGGGGATCCCCATGAGGGAGGCCAAGCTTACAGCCTCGCCATACCAGAACTCGTGGTACACATCGATGTTATCGTTGACCTCATTCAGAGAGTACAGAACTGCTGTTAGACTGTTGGCAGCAGAGAACACGTCAAGTGTTTCCTTCTGTAGGTTTCTCCCAAAGGCTCTGGTGAATGTTAGAACATTCTTTAAGATGACAATGGTGACAATCACCTCAAAGTCTGCGATGCCTTCTCCAACTGAATATGCATCTGCGGTGACACAACTGGAAAACTGTCCATCGGCATTGTCCCGAATGCTATCCATACATAGTAGGAGTGAAGGTAATACATCCAGCAGCACATCAAAGACGTTGTGTTGCTCCGTCCATCCTGAGGAACACATTTTTTTAAGTGAGTTTCCTTTCTCCTCATTCTTCTGGAACTGAGTGGAGATGGCCTTGCCTAGCTCATCCTGAGTGTGTGGGGTTTTAAAGATAGACATAATCCTCCTCAGATTTTCCATAACGATCTGCACATTGGGATAAGGTAGGTTGTTGGCGAGGTGGATGTTCAGCGCCATATGAGAGCAAGGCATATGCAGAGCAAGAGGATATTTCTCCAAAAGCAGTACAGCCACAGCTTTCATTTTGGTGGTGGAGGTACCAGTGGCCTTGTGGGCCTGACCACGGCAGTCCTCCATGCTGAGCCCCCAGCGGTCCACCAGTTGAGCCTCCAGCCTTTCTACCAACACAGACTCGTCTCCGTCCACGAACGGGAGGAAGTCCATGAACTCCTCTCTGAGGACGTTCTGCTGATTGACAAAGCGGAGGAACACGGGCAAGTGTTTGCTGTTGGCGAATTCGACCAGGTCACCCGTCACCAGAGAGTAGAAGCGACTCTCCCTCACCTCCATAAGCATCTCCTCCCTCACTGTGTTCTCGCAAACATCGAGGAGCTGGTTCAGCTGGGTAGCAGTGAGGTACTCGCTGTTCACTGCAGTCACCTCAAATCTCTTCCTCAGAGCTTCATCTCCGGCATTCATGCAGTAATCTAGAATGGCCTGGAAGTTGTTGGATTTGAGTTCTTCTTCAGATACTCTACCAATGGTCAAAGGAATTGCTTGTTTTGCCATCATGAACAGAATCTCAAACAAAGACCTCAAATAATCCCGGTACTCTTTCTCCTCGGCTGAAAGCTGAGGTTCATTATCAGCGGCATTTGAGCTATCCTCTTTTTTGACGGCTTGCTCAGCAGAAGATGCCACTGAGGAAAGAGACATAAGGAACACAAGTTGTTTCAGGTAAATAGATATTCAATGGAGATGCACCGATCAGTTTTACGGATGGTTTTTGGAAAGCTTTGATCTGCCAATACTAGGATGAGCTGATTCTATTTCTCTTTAAGAACAACAACATAAGACATAAGACTAGCATTCAAAAGATTTCTTCTAGCGAGCTAGGACTGCTGTGAATTATTGATGACATCAACTATGATAACCTGTCAAAATTAACCTGTCAAAATTAATATTTTTGGTTGCCACAAAATTTTTGCAACCTTTATTCTCTGAAAAAAAAAAATGTCTATTTTAGTCAAAATTGAAGTTTTAAGCACCCCCACTCTACAGTCCCCAGAATTACGCCACAAAATAGTTTTACAAATATCTTAAAACTAAACAGTTACCGTACATATGAAATTATCTTTAACATCTTATGTTAACGATAATCTTGCCAAAATCTCCAAATTAAGATCAAAATGTTAAAACAGAATAACTTTGCAGTACTCCATGCAGCCTTCCTGTTATCTGCTTTAAATCTCACTCTTAAGTAGCCTGATTGAACTACAGACGTGTCTCAACATGTTTTAAGTTGATTGCCAGGGATGATCAAGATGAAAATTCTCTGATTCCAGTCACCAGTCAATTTCTTGGTGCATATCCCTCATAATAAATAAGTCCAGCAGTGATGTACCAAAGCATAAATAGCTCCTAAATACTTACATCTCCTCTCTTTCATTCTCTTTATATCTTCATCAGTCTAGGAAAATTTAGAAACTGGGATTAATTCTTAAAAATTAGCCAAGTTAGTTAAATTATTAAACAGGATTTTTTTTTTTTCCTTCTTACAAGTTCTTTTATCTGCTTTCGATGTCTGGTGTGAGGGTTTTTCAGATGGCTTGTCAAATCAAAAATGGTTGGGATGGCTGTATCCTTCAAGACCGTCCTATAGGGGCTCTGAAATGGAAAACACTCATATAAAATTATACATAACTACATGTAGATGAAGATTAAGTTCTAAAACACAGATAAAAACATCTAAAAGATTCACTCACGGTTTTGCACACCATTGCTGGATCAAAGTGTTTGGCACACAATCTGTAGTGCTTATTCAACTGGTCAGCTGTTTTGGCTTCTAGATCTGCCCTGCGGCAATTCTCCACCCAGATTCTGCATCTAGAAACAAAAGCACATACCAGGTTACTAAAACATGACCTTTTAATGTTTTGACAATGTAATCATATTATCCTGAGTAAAAGTGTTAATAGTAGTTTTCATACACATCTTTCAGACTATTATGATTGTAAAAACCACATTCCAGATATTTTTGTACAAAAATATTGTCTGTTTGTTTCTAGCAGTGGAAGCCTGACCTGTTCTACTCAAAAATCAATGGCGTAAAGGAATGCCATCAAATCTGTTTTATAGCAGGAAACTGTAAAATGTAATTAATACATTTGTATGTTTTGGGCAAACGTATTACCAAATGAGTTCAATTACTGATTATTTCTAAAGTGGAGGTCTTTCTTCCCTCTAAGAATTAAGACAGATGCTCAGTTGGAAGTTTTATGCTCATGAATTTTGGAACCAAAAAGGACTAAGGAATTTTATTTAAATGTTTTCCAGATCTGAATAAGTATGAACACAGAACTGTAAGAAAAATGTGTGTATATCTAGGTTGTACTTCCTGTTCCATTTTCAAAATCTATTCATCAGATCATCAGCTATCTGCTTGTCCAGCACTCCATCGAGCCTTCATCCAACTATTTGCCCATCCAATCAATCCCCTACAACCTGTTGTTTATGAAGAGTCCATATTTATTGGCTTGCCTCTATAGAAATATCTGCTTCATATTAACATTTTGTATTTACATTTTAAATATCAGTAAATAATGAACTGAGATCTTGGTGGTTTTTAACCTGTGAAAGTAGAGTTCTGACATGAAAACCAAGCAGAGGCAGGTGCAGTACCCAAAAATTGTACTCAAGTAAGAGTAACAATACTTCAACATAGTTTTACTCAAGTAAAAGTAAAAAGCAGCTGTCCAAGAAATTACTCGCATAAGAGTAAAAAAAGTATATAGTAAAACTGCTACTCAAGTACTCAGTAAATGATCATAACATCTGATTTAGAAACTATGTCACCAGACAGACAAAAAAATAAATAAATAAAGTTATGTGCAAATTCTGGTATTTCAAAGACAAAAAATAAATAAAATAAAATACAAGTAACATAATTACAGAACACATAAAGCAGAAACACTTTTCCAAATCAGTTTTTTCAATATAAAATGAAACTAATACAGGAGGTATTGTATATATTATGTCAGAACAGGGTAAAGTACTTCCAGGTCACAAATGGCACAAGAGGTTTAGCAGACAGAAAATAGCACGAGAAAAACAAAGCTTGTTTACAAACAAAAAGTTTCACTTTAACATAAACCGTAGCTGTGTGTCTCTCATGAATTTTGGTTCAGTGAAGTTACTCGCAGTTGCTATAGTACTTGGGAAGAAAAGAAAATTTGTCTAAAATGGACGTTTTTTTCCCCACATTCTTCACAACTTCAAAAAAAAAAAAAAAATTCAAAGCGGTTTTAGTTTATAGGTAAAACATGACGTTACATTAACATATCATACTTAAAGAACTCTTGCAAAGTTAGCGGAAGTTTGAGAAATACTTTAAGAACGTCGTCGTAAATGATGCGTTTTATGTTGCTTTACCTCTCAGGGTCTCGAGGAAACCGAAAAAAAGCCAAATCTGATTGTGTACTCTTCCGTGTGCAGTTTGGAGCCGCGCAAAAATTAGGCATGCTTGAGTCTGTGCAGTTAGTTTAGCTAACTTCGCTGGCTAATGTCGTCTAATAACTTGATATCCTTTCAAGAAGCCAGGTTTACGGAAGTGATCCTCACATCAAAGATGAGCTTTGACGTTCCCAAAGAAATGTCTCATAAACATCTCTAACACAAATTAGCTCTCCCTAAAACCGCCACACACAACGGTTAAATTTGGAGTCATGCTATTTCATTTTGCTACAGGATAATGTCCCGCCCACGATAAATGTAATTGGAGACATGTAAAATTCTGCGTATAACTATTGGTCAATCGAATTCTCAGACAGACCAATAAAATATCAGCTACGCATTTTTTCTTCTTTATTTTATGTGACGTAGTGATCTAAACTTCCTATAGCACTCTGCTGCCACCCATGGGCTTCTGATGTAAGTAGAGATCAAAACACCCGATGGAGCACAGGCTGAATACTCTATATCATTTCTGCTTCCATGTTCTGGAAAACCAGTGGCCCCTGCGCTGCATAAAAACGCTACGTTTGCCCGTCTGCCATATTGTGAGTGGTGTGTTCGTCTCGGAGACCGATGAAATAACGCTTAACTGACAGTAGTCGGAGTTGCTCCCACTTTCCCAGTGGAAAATCTGACTTCGGAAGGCGTTCCATCTCATTTTTCCGACTGGGAAGTCGGAATTTCCCAGTTCCGATTACAACTGGAACGCAGCATTAGAAACTGGTTTTACTGAATAAAACATCACCAAATTTTACATTTAGCTAACATTTGAGAAATAGATATTGTTACATTTTTGGCACAGTAATTACAATTACTATCTCTAAAATGAAGATATACCATTATGTATTAAAACTATTTTTTTAATTCAGCAAATCAAGATAAAACAGAATGTGCAATACACAACGTACCTTAATTAAGTTCTATTTTGTTTCACCAACAATTAAGGGGTAGGTGTGCTTTAAAGCCTAGTTTTTCAGCTGTTCACCATTGATAGTATAAATCCTTATACATATATAAATCCTTCTAAAGTCTTAATGTTGTTACGTAATTTCTCTACTGAAAAAGGTGACTGCACATTAAATGAATATATGGGGTATTATGTTATTAAGATGCATGGCACATACTTATTTATTTATTCATTACATATCTAACATAAATGTAATACCTTGTAATATAGCGGATTTAAATGCAGTCCACACTGTCCAAAGTGCTGTACAACAGGTCTTAAAACAATAACAATAAAAAAAATCCTTGCTGCCAATTACAAATCTACAACAGCATATACAGTCAACAGAATCTTAAAATTAATTCTGAATTGGACTACAAAAATCCTGATGAGATGTCCTCATATTTTTCGGTACAGCAGCATTCTGGATAAGGTACAGGCTTGATAACTGAAACTGAGGAAGGTCCATCAAGAGTTACAGTAGTCTGAATAGGATGTAATGAAAGCAGGTTATGAGATGTTAAAGGGGATTTCTGTGTTTCGATGATTCTAGTTGGTGCAAGCTGTTTTTAACAACTGCACCAGTCAGTTTAACCTAACTGAAATCTAAATCAAACAATTTTAGTGTCCAAAGAAAGATGATACAGTCTACTGAGATGTTTCAGCATAATGATGAGGACCACAGCTATTTACCTTACATTTGTCACCTTTTATTTTTATCCATCTATGATGAGGGAATCTGTAAACTTTAAAAAGCGGTGCAACGGGGTCTCGCAGGCATAAAAATGAATATTTAACTTTCTGCTGATGTTTCAAAGGGATTTACAGAGAGAAAAATGACTCTGTCGGAGAGATGCTCACAGGATGAGTGTCATCAGTATAAAAGCGAAAAGAAACATTGTTCATTTTGAAAGAAAGCATATAAACTGTTCAAACATTACTGGTCCAAGAAGAAGACCCTGTGGTACCCCATAGGAGGACAGCCAATGAAAAAAGGTTTACAGATGCATGTTTGTGATGTACATGCACTTACGATATACCTTGTGAAAATTATTTAGGTTTGAAGATCTAGCTTTTCCTGTTTGATTCAAACTCAACCTCACAGTGTTGTCCTGATTTTAAATATGCTGCTCCTCATGATTGGAACCAATTACAGAAGGATCTAAAGATTGAAGAGATGGTCTCATTGAACAGTTTTAAAGGTGTCTTGAATGACAAGCAGACAGAAACCTCTGGCTGTAGATATGATGTTGCATTTAAAATGTTTTAAAGGTTGAAACTGTCCTGCTTTTATCTTGTTTTGCTGCTGTATAGCCCAGGACACTCTTATAAAAGAGATATTTAATCTAAGTGAGTTTCATTTCCTGGTTTAATAAAGGTTACATTCATGCATACACACACAATGTCCTGTTGTAGACATGTAAAATGAATCATTCAAAACAGACCACACAGTCACAACGTTTAAACTAAAACCTTTTGAAGAGAACTGTCTTGGACAACTTGCATGTGTTTTAAAGAAAATATCAATCACAATATGGCGGTGACGTTTACGTGTTGTCAGGACGTTCATGTGGCGTTTGTTCTTTCAAGTCATGGCGTAATGGCTTTTTTCTTATTTTTGAAACTCGAGCTGTAAGTAGTAAATATATAATTTAAAATATGCTTGAAAACATCGTTGGTATGGGATCATAAGTATCTCTTTTTAATTCTCACCAGCTGCTGAAGCTACTTAACCGTTCTTGCGGCTTTAACGATGTTGTTCATATGTGCTTATTATGGCATCAAGCGGGAAAACATTCCCAAAATTTCAGAAAATGTAGCAAGTCCAGAGGTCTTTGTTGAAATTCTCACTGTATCGCAATTTTATCTGACGGCTCGTTGGTCTAGGGGTATGATTCTCGCTTAGGGTGCGAGAGGTCCCGGGTTCAAATCCCGGACGAGCCCATTTTTTTGACTTTTTAAAAAATAATATTGGTTTTTCAAGTTTAGGATGTTACTTATGAATGGCTTTGTAATGTATTGCTCCATCAGATGAATAAGTATCAAATATCTACAAAAAACTGTATCATGTTTACCTATTTACATTAATAAGGTGTTAGATATAATATTATCTAAAATTTCAAAAAAATTGTATTCTGAATCCTCATTCTTCTTTAAATGGGAACTTAAGATAAAAGATAAAGGGCTCGTCCGGGATTTGAACCCGGGACCTCTCGCACCCGAAGCGAGAATCATACCCCTAGACCAACGAGCCTCGGCGCCATAACACAGCGCAACATATCATTAAATATTTACGGTATTATCACGAATTACATATCTATCTATCTATCTATCTATATATCTATCTATCTATATATCTATATATCTATATATATATATATATATATATATATATATATATATGCGCACGTCTATTTAGGTAGGGTTTTTATTTAATGCAGCGTGGTGTAAATGTACTTAGAAAGAAAAACAATGACGACACAAAGCGATTCAATTAACTTCTTTTATATATCATACATAAGACTGTCTTAATATAATACAAAGGGCATTGTCATAAACACAGCAAAGTCTTGACTAGATCTTACAATCTGTGGATACATGGACTTATCCTTTCCCCCATGCTGTTCAATTCTATAGTGCATGTTGCATGTACAAAAAAGTGGGGAAAAAAAAAGTGAAATCAAAAAATGAAAAAAAAAGAAAAAGGAAAAAAAAAAACAAAAACAAAACAAACAAACAAACAAAAAAAAAAACTAAATCCAAGTTAAATAAAAAGGATTTCAACTTCAGTTGGGTGTTCAGATATGTCGACAGTTATCTGTTTGTGTATAACCCACAAACTCAACAGGCTTATGAAAGATGGAACCATATATTTTTTTTTTTTTTCAACCATGTGCTTCTCATATAACCAAAAAGTAAGGTTTGTGATGTACATGCACTTACAATATACCCTGTGAAAATTATTAAGGTTTGAAGATCTAGCTTTCCCTGTTTGATTCAAACCCTACCTCATAGTGTTGTCCTGATGTAGTCAAGTACCTTTGCCAAAAGGCAAGGTTTTGCCACTAAGAAAACAGGAGTTCCTGCCCACTGAATGGTCACCAAATTGACAAACATAATCAACATACCAGCAGGAGCAAGGTAGTGAGTTCTATACTTCCTTTATTAAAAAAATATAAATATATACATAAATTCTATTTCAACTATTAAAAAGGGGCTGCATTTCATGACAACTGCTCTAAATAAGAGGTCAATCAGCATGATCTGAAATAGGCGCACACTTACGAGTCACTTCAGTCAAATTTTTTTCTTTTTTCAGTCTTTATTTTTGGAATGTTTAGTACCAGTATGAATGCCAGCAATAAAAACCACTGACAAAGATCTAAATGTCTCAAATTCAGCGGGGTATGAAAAATGATTGCAAATCTGCAATTAACCTTGACATCCAGATCAAACCCCAATCTTCAATATAGGTAGCTTTACATTTGTGTTCGTGGAAATACCAAGCATGACTGCTAAAAGGATGGTTTCTCTTAGAAAATGACAACAGCATGACCTGTGGCCTGCCCTGAATTGGCAAGGTGACAGTGGGCAGTTTTTATGTTTGTTTTTATTTTTCAAATTTCAAATGTGGTAAAAATGAACAACAGAACAAAAGAAACAAAGAAAGCACTTTAAAATCCCTGATATAAAAAAAAAAAAAAAAAAATAAAAAAAAAAAAAAAAAAAAAAAAAAAAAAAAAAAAAAAAAAAAAAAAAAAAAAAATCTGGTTATTGACTGTTTTGAGGACATGCATGTCTGCCTAGGCAAAGCACTGTTATGGTGGGGCTGACAAGACACCTTTTTTCCCTTTGAATAGGACAACAATCATGGGGATTTGCCCTACCAAATCAGAACTATACCATTCAACACAAACTGGTTTACCACAAATACCCTTACCCTGGCAAGACAATGACAAAAGTCTTGCATCACGGCAGAAACTAGCTAAGTTGACCAAATGATGTATGAAAGGCAGCAACACCCTTTGAAATAGTATGATGGGGGGGAAGGGGCAAAAGAAAAACGACGACACAGAAATAGAACGCATTAGTCTCCTTTTTTTTCTTTTTTTTTTTTAAAACCATCAGCCTCTATCTTGCTACTCTGTAGCCTGCAGAGTAACTACCAAGTTCTCTAACATACCAAAGTTTTTAAAAGACTCCCAAAATAATCTACCAATTAATATGGAAAAAAGTTTTGGTAAAACGTTGCAAACAAATCTGGCCAGAATACACAATAGCCAACGGTCTCCAGTTTTGCTAAAAGTAATATATTGCAGCTGTTTGTGTTGACGTTAAAATAAGATCTCAATAAACTTTGCGTCAAAGTGGTGAACTGCTACATTATTGGTTACAGACACCTATATGCTATAAAACAACTGCTTTGGTATAAAAACATATCCAAAGGGAAAATAAATTCTTGTAAAATTCACAGCATAATTTGAGGAGAAAAAAGGCAGTCACTTAACTCATTTTTTTTTCTTCAGTTTCCATGTTTTGGATGGAGAGACTTGTGCAGGTGGTTCTGATGAGGGACTACATGCAAAAGGGGAGAGGGAAATAATAAAACATAAAAAAAACATAAAAAAAAAAAAGAAAAGAAAAAAGAAAAGAAAAAAAAAAAAGGGTAGACTCTGGAATAGAAAGTTCTTTCCATTGCAAAATCCTTAACCAGTGAATTTCAAGGAAGTAATGTTTAGGAGGTTGTTGTGTACAATAAGACCCTGTTATGTGGGGCCCCTGCTGAAGACGAAATCTTTGTCGAGAAAGGCCTCAGATTACCATTCTTATTTACCTTTTCTAAGATGTTTTATTTTCCTTAAAGAATTAAGGGCTGTCTAGAGAGAGAGAAAAAAAAAAAAAAATAAAAAAAAAAATAAAAAAAATAAAAAAAATAGAGAAAAGCCATCTTAATTCAAATGATAATGTCCAGCTCCATTTCCATTCCAAGTCCATGAGTCATAAGGCCAAAGGGTTATCTAGAACCAGCCAATGACTGTCTTCCTTTTACTGGGCCGGATCGTTTCGTCTCCCGTGCCCATCGCTGCTCTCGCCTGTGCCGGGCCCCGGTTGCGGCTTGCGGGACAACAGGGCCTCTAGGCCTGAGGGGGTGGTGCTTCCCTCCTCCTTTAATGCCGGCTGGTGTCAGTATCCAACCCCGCAGGAATCTTCCTTTCCACCAGGCCAGCACACACGTAGGGACTCCACTGCTATGTGCTCCCCTTTAACAGAGTCACACAAAACCGACCAACAACAAGAAATATCACCGCAAACACTTCCCCTTGTTGTCAAGCTACAGGATTTACAAGCAGCTTTTATGTGAAATTTCACTTTGAAAAAAAAGAAAGGGCAAAAATAATTACTGACCAGTGGAAGAGTAATGTCAGGCGCTCCACAGTTTGAACCTAAAGAGGACGCCAAGCATTTCTTCACCAACAGCTAGCTGAGAAACAGCTTCGATCTTTGCTCCCGAAATGCTCCTTTAAAACATTTTGCCACATAATACCATATGGTGATTACTTCGTGGTTACATGAAACTGGTGAAATGGTAAGATGGATGTCTCAATCTCACTATGGTTATTCCGCAGTATTATTTTGTGCCTAATGATTGCAAAAGAAAAACTGATAAAAATTACATATATACTTTAAACAAAGGTTTTTCTCTGTAGTAGCGGTTCAGTGATATCTCCCTTCTGACGTGAGCAGCTTTTGTTCTCAACACACCTTGTAGTAAAAAACACCACCTTAAAAATGACGCACAGGGGGGAACACACAGCCAAATGTCAGTGCAGTCACGAGCTGGCCATAGAACTCTGCTGCACACATACTCCAGTCATTGGAGACTCCTCCCGGTCCATGCCCTGCCTCATGCCCAGGTGGCCTTCCGCTAGGTAATGGCCAGGCCCCGTGTTCGTGCCCATGGAGAATGCAGGGTGCGCTGCCATTCCAGTCTCCTGCCGTGGGTTCGAGAAGGCACCTAGCCCCATGCTCAGCCCACCGTTCTGACCAAAGTCAAGGGCTCCGGCGGGCAAGTGGCGGAGCTGGTAGGCCTGGTTCCCATGGTTCCCAGTGGAAGAGGATGATGTTGAGGAAGAGGAGGCAGAGGAAGACAGGGAGGTCATGGACAGATGGCCATGAACCACCTCCATGGAGTCCTGTGTTGAAGAGCTATGTGTCGGGGAGGTGTAGTGGCGTGGACGCGGACGCGTCGCCATCATCTGCCCGTGGTGGTGATGAAAATGGGAGTGGGGATGCAGGGCCTTGGGGTGCTGAGGGGGAACGTGGAAGGTGGTCTCCTGAACTGGGTGGGTTTCTCCAGTGACTGACTCGGGTCCAACGCCTCCTCCCCACACTAGTGGGGGTGGGTAAGGCTGTCTTGCCTGTGAATGTCAAGTAAAAGACAGGAGTCAGTATTGAACAGATGAACCATCTTACATGACTTAAAGAGATGGTTCTGATTCGACTCAGTACCCGCTTTGACGTCCAATAATGAGGTCATTTTCTATATTCTTCTCCTGGCATACAGTAAGAAATGTGATTATATTACTCCAACAAATAGTATCTACCAACAGAAACTGTTGACAATTTTTTTTAATTTGATCTGGGATCCTAATTTGTCATACAAGAGTCAAATGGGCCAACCTGGAATCAGGGAAGAGGCTGTATTATAAAATTTGAAGGTAATCACATCCAACTGAAGTAAATCCTATTTGTTTTATTTGTTTTAAGCATTTTCTATGACCATTTATCTCCATAATTCAGTTAAATACTTAACTACAGTAAAATAAACTTATTTGGCAGATTTATGTACAGGGGTTTGTTTCAATGATTCAGAAAATGGAAGTAAAAAGGAACAAAATGGTAATGCGTAGGAATTAAATTGGACTACAAATTGGCCAAATGAGAACAGATCTGGGGCCTTTTCTGAAAGTTGTTTTATCTACTCAAATGTTTTACCTTTAATAGATGATTCTCTCTGCATTATAATCTTAATGAAGCAGAGGTTCATTTTGCAGCAAAAGAGTTGTTGTATTAAAATAATTTTTAAAAGTACACAAAGTTTTTACAATGACAGTTGTGTAAAACTATGAAACAGGACCTGTTTTTTTGTTGTTGGGACTACCTGTTAATTGGAAAAAAAAGTTGTTTTTAGAAAAGTGAAGACGTAAAAGAAGTGATCCAACATGTGTGATGTATACTGGTCACAGCCTGTCAACAGAGGCCAACTTGAATTCTGAACTATAAAATCTTTTAAATGAACCTAAAAACATTATAACAATACACAGTATGACTTCTAAATACACCAATACTGAAACATCTAATAACAACATTGGGAACATTTTTAAGAGAGATCTACTGGTCAAACTTTGTAAATTTAGAACGTAATTGCATTTTTTTTTTTTTTTTTTTTACATTTTAAGAGTTGATAGAACAGGTAAAAACTAAAAGATCAAATCAAAGGCCTTTCCGAGTGACTTACTGACCTGTGGACAGAGGCTGTCACCATCCATAGCAGGCATGGTCGTGCCAAAGTGTCCTCCACTGTGCAAGTGGTGATGGGTAGGGTCTGATCTCGCTCTGCCACTGGTACTAGTCCCAGACGATCCTCCTGAGTGTTAAGAACAAGTGTCACAAGTGCATCTTCACCATCTTCCAACAGATTCAGCTTTATTGGGATATAACTTTATTGTAATGTATGAAACAAATAAGTAATAGCTACAAGGATGATATGTCAAACCTTAAATACGTGTACTAAATTATCCTGAAACCAAACTGCTGAAATATCAAGGTTAGAGATGCACCAGTCAACTGGTATTGGACAATATTCCCTTGATATGCTCTGATCAATGATCATTAAGTCTAATTATAAAAGATAAGAGCTCCTTACTCTCTTAAGTGCACTTTGTTTGGGATAATCTTGTAATTCATTCATTCATTCATTCATTTTCTGTTGGGGTAGAAGCTACCAATTCAACCAAATCACCCAAAAAACAAAACAGTTAAAAACAGGAATTAGGAGGTCAAACCTCAAAGAAAAGCAAAAAGCCAGAAAAGGCATGACTGGTGCATCTCTAGTCAAGGTATGTCACTACTTCAGGTGACCACTACCTGAACTAGAGGAGGTGCTGGAGGTGGTTCCTGAAGACTGGGACTGCTCTAATGCGGGGCTTGTAGACACGCTACTGCTCGTATTGGTCCCCTCGTCCGCAGTCTTCTTAAAGAAGCTGTGCTGCAGGGCATAATAGGGTTGGATGCGACTCTTAGGGTCATAATCCAACATCCGAAGAATCAGGTCCTTGAACTTCAAGTAGTCAGCAACGGCATGGCCGGACTCCCCCGCCCGCCGGCCACCTGGACCCCCTGTTTCCACACCAAGGATGGAGTGGAGCTTCCGTGAAGCTGGAGGCTTATACTGTAAAAAAATAAAAATAAATAAATAAATAAATAAAAATTAATAAATAAAAAACACAGAAATTTTAAAAATACGTATTTTTAAGATAGTTCTGAGTTCAGCCTGCCGGCATAGGAAGAAAGTTGGCTTCACCCTTTTGCCATCTTTGGTCTTCTTAACACTCCATGTACCATCCGAAAGCTTCTCAAAGAACTTCCTGGCTTTGGGGGCTAGGTCCATTATGTGATTAGGTGGGATGCCAAGAACCTCAACTATTTTGTTCATCTGGTCAACCTGATGAAAAAAGATGATTAATCAGATTACTTAATCCTGCTACATGACATAAATTTCCTTTGGGATAATTAAAGTATTTTTGAATTGAAATCCTGAGACTATCTAGACTAGACTATATCTAGTAATCTTTAAATCATTTACCTCATTGGCTCCACTAAATAAAGGTTCTCCAGTATGCATCTCTACCAAGATGCAACCCAAGGACCACATGTCGATGGCCAGGTCATAGGGCATTCCCAGCAGCACCTCTGGGGAACGGTAGAAGCGACTCTGGATATACTGGTAAATCTGCACGTACAAGGTGGAAGAAAACATAAGTAATAAACAGATGAGAAGCCTCCTCTCTTAGGCACTTTCAGACATTTTATTGCTGATAAGACGACTTGCAGCTTCATACCCTTTGTCCTAGTTGGCATGAGCTGCCAAAGTCCACTATTTTGATGGCGCTCCTCTTAGGGTTACAGAGGAGAATGTTCTCCGGCTTCAGGTCACAGTGGATGATGCTGAGCTCAGGCGTGGCCAAGAAGAGTAGTGCCGTGCATAGCTGCTGGGCAAACTTCCGGGTGAGATTGAGCGAGACTCCACGGAAGTTGGTATTTCGGAGCAGGTCGTATAGGTTGTACGAAAGCATCTCGAACACGAGGCAGAGGTGGTTCCGAAACATGAAGTGTCGCTTTAGGTGAACTGCAGCAAATCAAATTGTAACTTTAGGAAAGCACAAGAAAACTGTGTTTTGTCAGATTGGAAATACTTTTCAAAGAGTGGATTACCAATGTAGTATTTCATCTCGGTATCATGTTTGTTCATCAGCTCCAGGAGACGCACTTCTATTTGGGCTTGGTTGAGGAAAGCCTTCTTGTTCTTGATGATCTTAATGGCGACCCATTCTTGCTCTACTCGGTCGTATGCTTTTACAACCTGAGGGGGAAATTTTTTGCCAAAGAATAATCAAATGGAAATCTTTACTCTGGGGAAAATGACTATTTTAATGAGTATTTTTAATCACAATAACATGTAAACACACCTGTCCGAATGATCCTTTTCCTATCAAGGAATCAATCTCATAACGGTCCATCCACTTCTCCCCATTCTTGACGATGTAGTCGTAGTTATCATCGTCATAGCCATCATTAAAGACTTTCCTCTCCTTTTTGTGACTGGAGTCTTCACCCTGACCCTGTTGGTGCCGTCTCTTCTTTTTTGCATAATACACCTGTGAATTGACAAATAAAACCATATAATCCCACCGTGGTGTCTAAAAAGAGCAAATATGACAAATAACTGATAAAGATTTAGGTTTTAAAGAGTTATTTACAATATTGCTTAGGCTGACATTTTGTTTATCAGTCTGTTTTTTATGCACTGAGGGCTTGCAAATTAAATTTAGAAATTGTCTTAGCTTCTATGACCAGGTCAAATTGTTTAGATATTTAAATGATAGAATCTAATAAAACTGGATGGAGTGAAGCAAAAAGAAGCATACTAACCTCATTGATGTGTTTGTATGTTTTGATAAGGTCAATGGAGAGCTTCCTCAGGGGAGCTGAAGTTGGGTCACGAAAGCACTGGGGCATGTGCCTCTGGAGTGTCAAAAGTAAAAATCACAACAACCCATTATAAAAAACAACACCTCAACTCTACAGGCTACTGCTTAAGTTTACATATCATTGAATTTAAAAATAAGTAATTTAGCATAACATGACTAAATTGAAGGGGACATTTGACAAGCAGCTACTTTTGCCTAGTGACAGAGGAAAAGAGGGAAGCAGTGTTGCATGTTACAGTCAGTATGGCAGTTCTTCTAAGTGTTTCAAATCCAAGAGGTGCAGCAGGATGGGGTTAGGATACCTGATTGGCAGTGAGCTGTGGTGTCTGGTCGCTGTACGGTAAGACCGTAACAGATTGGTCAGTGCTTGGCTGGTGGCGGTCACTGTACTGCTGGTGCGTATGGGGCATTGGAGCAGCCATCTGAAGACCAGCAGTGTGTAAAGAAAAAGAGGGCGCAAGCCGGACGGACGAAGGTTTGCATGCTTAAGTCTCTCCTCCTGGGAGAAATTAACATTGTTAGAAGTTGCATTGACGCTTCAACATATAACATTTATTAAAACACATATCAGGAAAAGGTAATCATTTCGGTAGGAATCAACTGCACATCCTTTTTTGCATAAGATTTTTGGGCTATAAATAAAAGTTAAAGATTTTATCTTACTGTATGGAAAAAATATAAACAAACCATTATTCAGCTTAGTGTAGCAGATATTACCAAAATTTTAAACGTATATATTTATCTTTATGTACAAAAGACATTTAAAAATTGCAGTTAAGTGTATCATTTACACATTGTTAAATTAATAAAACCCAGGCATTAAAAATATACACATTAAAAGATGTGAAGAATAACAAAAGATCAGTACATTATGATAATTGTCAGTTTAATAAACAGCATGATTTAATAAACATATTAAAAAAAAGCATTCCAGGTTAAGAAAAATGTAAAATACAACAGCAATAAATCAACCTTTGTGAGGAAAAGGGAGAAAAACAGCAGGTTTAGCAGTGAGAAGGAGTGAAAATACAGCATCTCCACACTGTACAGTGAATCATCCTTCATTTTAAGCCAGAAGGAATCAAAAAATTATTAAATAGCATGTTCAGCTATCAGCATCTCTCTCCAGACAACACAATTCACCAGTGCTACACAGTAACCACTATTCAGAATCCCAGCAACAGCACCTAATTAGCATAGCCTATCACCACAGAGATACAGCGTGATTTGGCAAGCCCATCAATGCACAGACCAATCACAACGCAGTATGCAAATAGCCTACTTTTGTTGCCAGGGCAGAGCTGCTCCCATTTTCCAATGAGAAAACAAGAAATAAACAAGAAATAAAATTGAACTTTGGCACACTTAGACGTTGCTTTCAACACAAGAGCCTGACAGCAAAATAGCTGCACAGCCCAAAACCTGCACTCCATCTAAGAGCGTTAGAAAGCTGACCCAGCTATGGAAAAGCAAAAAAAAAAAAATACACATCCACTGGCAGAAAGAAGAGGAACTGTAAGATGACAGACCACAGATCAGCAACGCATCTGAGAACTAACACAGACCTTTTTTTCCCCTAATCATAGGTTTTTATATTTACATTGATAAACTGTAAAATGTATTTTTGTTAACTCTTAAAAATATTGATAACCTTAAGCAGTTAAAGAATATCTAAACAGGGACATTTTATGAGGACTTCAGCTTCAATTATTATTCTGCTGTTTAAAACCAAATTTTAACCCCTCTTTAGAGGTAAACTATATATATATATATATATATATATATATATATATATATATATATATATATATATATATATATATATATATATATAAACATTTTCCCCCTCTACCACCTCTGATTTAAGACACCGGATTTAAAATAGCAGCATAAAGGGAGAAGAAAGAAATGAAAAGTAACCTATGCCCCCACCAATGGGTTAACATACATCAGCTAACCTGGATGCATCTTCTGTAAAATTTCATATCATCCTGGGAGGAGAGTCCAGCAGCAAACCACAACCCACTACAAAGAATAAAAACACATTATTATAAATTTGTACTGCTCATGTTTCATCTAATTGCACTGAAGTTAAACTTTACTTGGGAAAAGATGACAAAGGGGCCGATGAAGAGGACACCCCAAAAACTTTTAATTGTGTTTTGGAGTTCCAGAATTCTGTTGGAGTTCAACAAATGAAGATACAACATCTTATTTTAAAAATATAAAATAAAAATCTACATTTAAAAAGTGAGTTTCTTGTGGTTTAAACAGAAATATCATATGCCAAGATTAAAAAAATAAACAAAAAAACCCACCCATGAAACTGTTGTAAAAGTGTTAAAGAATAAATTAGCTCAGACAAGCTTAAAGTCTTGAACAGTAGAATAAGAATTATTACTGTTGTGGGCCTAAAACAGTGTTGCTCTCCTCTCAGTCCATATGCTATTTATGACATGAAATCATCTTAAAATAGGCAGTTGTTAGCCATAACCCAGGTGGAGCAGCTATTTTTACAGTATGGGTCTTTGCAAATTTACCAAGAACTGAAAAATATAAACTTTGATTTAAATTTGATTTTATAAACACATCAGCTAGCATTAAACTAAGATTACTATGGGTTTAATTTAGTACACAAATATATAACAAAAGTCCAGATGGATGAATTGAAACTGTAATGGCAAAAAGGCTCTTTTACAAGCACACTTGTAGCTTTTTGTTTTCTTCTAAAGGTCTGCTGATACTTAATGTTCAGTACTAACGTACGAACAGTTCCTTTCCTGGCTCTAGTCATTACGGCATCAGCGGGCCTATTTATGTGTAAATATAACGATGGTTAGCTTGATATTAGAAGCCAAATTATGCCACAAAGAGATGGGTAGAGATCCCAGCAACGAGCCTGTGTGTCATCTTCTCACGCCCAACCGATAGATCCATTCCAAAGCTGAATCAAATATAACTCATCCTAACAATTAAAAAAGCCCAATGTAAATAGACGCATCCCGTGTGGCTCTATACTTACAGAAGATTGGGTAGATCTCGTCATGGTTAGAATTTAGGATGCATATTCAGTGTTATTTCGCACCTCTCTTGCTACATATCGTTCGTGGGAGACTCGAAATCCTGAAATAGATGACAAACGGATTCGGGCTCACGTTACCGTTAGCAGACTAACTAGCTAACGTTGTCGTCGTTACCCTGAAAACTGCGGGACAGACGAGCATATCTCCTCACCAACCCGACGTTAGCTGGTGACGCTGTGTTCAGCCAGCGGGCTGTGGGGCCCATTCAGCTGGTTCGTCAACAAGTCAACGCTGACCATTAGCCGGGTTAGCTCAATTACAATGGTTAAACCTGAAATATACCCCTGATATTAACAAAGTTAAGCACTGACATCACATCAATTCGTGTGAGGTAAGCTAACAGAGCTTCAATCATACAATGACAGGGTCTAATATAGCAGGGCTAGCAATAACTGTGCCAGCATGACACTCCGTCCAAACTCAGACATATAACTCACAGTCAGCTGGGATGTTCCTCCCGTCCGTCATTAAAATCCATCCCTTGCCCTACTGACTGAAAACAAATGTTAAGCAGAACTGAATTCGCGAATTGTTAGCTAGCCGCCACACCAAAAAGCTACCATTTTCAACTTCACTACCGCGTCCATCATTGTTAACCATTCACACAGGACATACATCAGAAAACCCAACAAATGCACGCTGAATATAATGCAGCAGCTTGGAATTGCTCACCTCTGATGGCACGATCTTCATTTAAAGTCCAATAAACTGTATGATGAGGAAACTTATCCAGCTCGAGATTCTCCCCTCCCTGTACGGGTTAGCGAGTAAATCCAATCCCCCGTCCTCTGGCCGGCAAAAACTCTTAAAAAAACTCGTCAGTCATATCCTGTGAGCGCTTCATGTCCAAAGCTTTGATGACCAACTTCCACAATCGAAGCAAATTTATCAAATGTTTTTATCAGCTGATGACAAGCAACATGCTAACTAGCGCTAGCTGACAAAATGAACGCAGCTAACGTTAGCCGCTTGCCCTGACTAGCCTGAAGCTAACGACTGTAGCTGCCGCTAAATAAACGTTACGCCAAATTCTGATTTAACGCCGTCTTTGCAGGCAATGCGTCGGTCTCTTCGACGGGCGCGACAACGCGGTTACTTCTAAAGCATCCTAATCGCCAAACAGAAGCCGCGTCCTCTTATAATTTTTGGTCAGGAATTTTGTGTCAATTTTCACAAAATGGCGCGCGGTCCAAACCTGCGCAGTGAACCGGCCCGGTGGACCAGAGACACGGACAACTGAGTTAGAGCGGCGCCGCCTAATTATTCCCCACTCTGTTAAAACGTCGGCCTCTCGATCTTCTTAATCCGTTTCAGTAGACGCATTTCGATATCCGAAAACTTGTAAGATATATCCACTGACAGCATTATTCCGGCGGGAAGGGAGAACATTTGAAAAAGACTGAGCTGGGGGGGAAAAAAAAGCCTCCTGACAAAATGGCGATGCTCTAGCTTGTTGCCATGGCAACTGTCAATCAAAAAAAAAAATTGAGGACCCGGATGTACCAATGACGAATAAATTCTGAGGTGTTCAGTTATAGCACTCACACACACAAACTAAGAAAGACTCTACAAATAACAGAAATGAAGTAATAATGATAATAATACTGATAAAGTATATATTCTACTATTCTTTTTATGAAAAATGTTAATCAAACTCAAAATGTAATGATAAAGTCAAGTGAGAGAGAACTTTCTGGGACCATACATTTAAAGCCCTGCAGGAAAGTCGTTTGAAAATAAATAAAAAAAATATATATACAAATGGTGGAATTTTATTATACACTATATTATTTTAATTAAGTATTTTTTGTTTTTATTTCAAACTTCTCTTTATTCTCTTCATTCATTTTTATATTTTAATTTATCTTCAAGTTTTAAAAAACTTTTAATGTATGAAAAAATAATTCATATATATACATTCAATAAATTTTAAATGAAAACTTCATTTGTTTCAATAACTCAATCAATTAAGTAAAACACATTATATGCTACAGATTAATTAGAGACAGACATATGTTTTAAAACCTATTCCTGTTCATTTGGATGATTTTCCTCTTACAGCTAATAAAAATACGACATTTAAGATTAGAATATTACATCAGACCAATAAGAAAAATATTGTTGATACAGAAATGTGGGTTACATATGAAATGCTTAAAGGTTGTTATTTTTAAAAGGTACTTTTAATCAGACAGACCCTATACACGGGTGTGTGAAGCCAATTTCTTTCCCTCCATAAAATCAAGGTTGGGATTAAAGTTAAGTGATTTTTGTTTTTCCTTTTTTTTTTCTTTTTTTTTTTTTTTTTTTTTATAAAAAAAAAAAAAATGCAAGAATATTCAAATCACTTGAAAATGTTTTGTTTTATGTTTATTAAAAAAAAAAAACAACTTAAAATTTCAGGTTCAAAGTTGCAATGTTGAGAATAAAGGAAAGTGTTTTTTTTTTTTATAAACAGAAGACAGGTCCAATCCTACGTCAGTGCAACTACAATTAGTTATGATTATAATGTTACATTACAATACAACAAATAACAAAAAATAACCCCCCCAAAAAAAATTCTATGACAAGATCAAAGATAAGATGTTCAGAATATAGTCAACTGACTTTTAAATAGAAGACAGCGCTCATTCAGGGTCCATGCAATTAATAAAAGTCACCAAAGGAACCTAAAGAATAGTGATGTTTTATTTTATTTTCCTGCTTGTTGATAAAGGCAAGAGATTTTTTTTCATGTCAACACAACCAAGATAGATCACTTGCGAGGTCAAAACAACTATGAAAGAATATTATGTGATATATATATATTAATTTGACACATCCCATACTACATTTCTCTGCAGAACTGTGTCTGGAATGATCCTCAGCAGCACAGGAGCCCCACAAGGCACAGTCTTGTCCCCATTCTAGTTCAGTCTCTACACATGACTTCCAATTCAACTGAGAGTGCAGCTTTCTTCAGAAATTTACTGAGGATTCCGCCAATGTTGGGTGTGTGCAGGGAGAATGTAAAACAGAGAGGCCACAATCTGCAAGGAGATGGTTCTGAACTGTAGAAAGAGGAGGTTCACACGAGCTCCAGTGACTCCCCAGGGAGAACTCTGTAGATTGCCTCCAACCACAAGTAGGCTACATGGGAAAACTGCTGGACAGTAAGCTGGACTGGATCACTCACATATTTTCTAAATGGCAGACAAGAACAGGATAAGCAAACTGATCTGGAAGGCAAGCTGTACACGTGGGACACTGCCAGCCAAGGATCAGTAGGTGGCAGAGGTGAGAATGCGCTGTAAGCTGAACTCTATCATCAGTGGCACCTCTCATCCAATTCATGCTCTGGGCATTTTTCCAGAGAAGAACCTTGTTATGGCCTATGGCCTTGTAAGAAGTAGGGCAACCTCTACTTATGCAGATTCAAGCATGCCAACACACTCGGACAATTGGCTGCCTGGGAACCCTTGGCCTGCACCTCCCATGAAAGCCAATTGGACCAGCAGTGGAACACCAAACCAATCAGCAGCTGATGAGACACACCTGCTCCTTTAAAAATGCTCTAAGGAACATTCATTTAGTGGGCAACTTTAGTTTGTATAACTGGTTTCTTGTTGCTTCTGAAGTTTGTTTCAATTTTGACAGTTTACCCTGAATGTTAGTTGGTTATGTTAAGGCTTGAACTACCTGTGAGGTTGAGAGTTTTCTTCTATTTGAACCTATAGTGGTTGGTTGTTTGGGTGGTACTTCTCCCTCTGTGTTTTTTGCAGTAGACAGCTTAGCTTAGAAATATTTCATTATTCTATTTTCAGGGGTTGGACTTGACCCACTCTACAGAGAAAGGTTTGGTTTTATTTGTTTGAGTTGCACCTCCTGTCATGATTTCATGGTTTTTGTGAGGTTCTTTTGTAATAAACCTTTTTAATTCCTATTTTACCACCTTGACACTCTTATCTTACCTCCCTTGACCCCTAGTAGAGTTAGGTCGTAACAACCTTGAGCCACAAGATGATTCTCTCCAAGGCAAAGGACAAAATGCTACAGATGCTCATCCATGCTAGCAGGAATTAGGCTCCTCAATAAACAGTGATAATCTGCATATTTCATTATATTATTGACCATCATGTGTATACATAGATGACAGAGCATTTGTCTTCCTTTCGCAGCTTGTGTTATCAGTGTATAGATATTGTTTATACTGTTTATCTCATTCAAAATGTTCCTGCAGCTGCTGTAAAACAAAAATGTAACAAAACGGAAAATGCCGTTAAGGTACGTATATTATTTATGTTTTTATTTAGTTTGACATCTTATAATTTTGTCAGGTTTCCAAAAAAGGTGTTCAGAAAAAAGTTTAAGAATGAAGTCAAATTTCTTTTCCTCAATTCTTCTTTGAGAGATAAGCAGTAAAGTACAAAAAATGCAACTACAAGGTATGTAGTGTGATGTTATGGAATTAAAGTTTGTTTTATTTCATTTTCCTGTTTTAGGTAAAAATAAGGAAATATTAAGCACAAAGTTAAACTTTTGTTTTTTTTGTTTTTTTTTTCTTCTAAACCAAACCTATACATATTAACAGTTGTGGTTATTGTAGGGGGTGGGTGGGGGTGTGTGAGAGAGAGTGAAGTGTCTGTCTGTTGTTGTGCACCCGTGTATATGTGTAAGTTATACGAGAGCATGTGGACTTTGGTATTTACATGCTTGTCCGAAATGTTAGCGTTTAGTAGGTAAATTTTTGAAGTCATGGTGTTATTCTAAGCTCTGAATAATGATTATGTTCTCTCATAAACAATAGGTTTCACAGATTATAACATACTTTCATCTTCTCCACATCTGTAGCACAGTGAGTTACATTAAAAAGGTCTATTGTTTTCACTTTATAACCACACATATCAGCGCTTAACATTTCTGATCTGCAGCAGGATGTATGTTTTGCATTTTACTGTTATTTGGAGCACTGAAAATGGAAAGAGTATGACACAACTGCAAACCCACAAAAACATGGCCATCCTAACTGGCAGGCCAGGTAAAAGGAACGTTATTAAGAGCAGCAGCAACGAGGCCCATGGTAACTCTAGATCAGCTGCAGGTATCAACAGACGCATCCACAGCTCAGAGGGGAAAAAATCTGTTCATGGGCACATCTATTAGCGATACAGTCCATAAGTCTGGTCTTTATGTAAAAGAGGTGAAGGAAACTGATTTCTGAAAGAGAGCTATAAGACGTCAAGCTTAACATTCCCGCATTCCATGTAGAGGAAACACATGGAAGAAGGTGCTCTGGCAAGAAGAGACCAAAACTAAAACAATATGTGTGGCAGAAAACTAACATAGCCTAATGTCCTGAATATAGCATTTCTACAGTGAAACATGGTAGTGGCAGCATCATGCTGTGAAGATGCTTTTCTGTTGCAGGAAGCTGGTCAGGAATGATAAAAAGATGGATGGAGTTAAATACAGAGCAGTCTAAGTCACAATCCAAATCACTCCATTACAGGATCAGCATGATTTTTTTTTTTTGAACCAACATGAAGATCCAACATGCACTTTAATGTATGGGATGTATCATCGTGTAAAAAGTTAAGACAACCTATGAAAGTCTTTGCTTTTTTTCTAACATTTTTGGACATACATATAGTTATCAATTTTAACCATACTGAAACATTCCAAAATTAATATAAATGAACAATTAAAAAAAAAGAAAAAAAAAACCCTTATCATTTCCTGCAACATATAATAAAGCAATTTCTGGTGAGGAATAAATTAGGACAGCTAAACAAATATTCCCATTTAAAACAGCTAGAATTACACATAGCTGTGTCACATCAGGTGCAGCTGTTTACAATATTGTATGTCGGCTTTTTGCAGAAACCTTAGCTATTTAGTTTGGTGTGCTCCTGGCTGTTGAAGTGAGAATTAAAACCACAGTCAGTGCAAAAGAACTGTCTGATGATTTCAAAAAGAAGACTGTAGCTATTTGAGTCTGATAAGGGCTTTAAAGGAGTCTCCAAAACCTGATATGATTCATTCCAAGGCACATAATAGTTTCCAAATGGAGTACATCCAAAACAACCAGCAACATGCCCAGGTTTGGCTGCCCAACCAAGTTCACCCTGAGAGCAGACCGCAAGATGCTAAAAGAAGTCTCAGAATAAGCTAAAATATCATCACAAAACCCACACCAGACGCTACTGTTGATTTGAAAGGGCATGATATGTGTGTGAATGAAGCTATTCAGTTCATGTTGGCCACTCTTCCAAATATATATTGAATTAACATTAACAGCCATCTCGTTTGGCTCGGCACTTCTCTTTTCACATTGGGGATGGTTGTTTACAGTGACGCTAATATCTGGTCAGCTTTATAGCCTCAAACTGGCGCATAACATCCGGCATGGCCAAATGTTAGCAGCTGGGTAAAATTTAAAATTTCAGAGTCCACACCTCCAGCAAGTAATCGTTTCTGAATAGCCCAGGGCCCAGACTCTCTGTACGAAAGAAAGTGTGGAACAAGGGGCTGGTTTTTACCAGGCTTGTATTACTGTATTATATGTTTAATGAAAAAGTTCAGTGGGTGTGAATAGGGGAGAATGGGGTTTGTTGTCACAGTTCCTAAGGCTTATTACAAAATGTTTGTGTGTGAATTTCCGAAATAGTCAGAATGTCACAGACTTGGTGCATTTTTATTTTAGCGTACTTGACACATAGAGGTGAGAGGACTTATTGTGTTTTTCACATCGTAATGTAACTTTTGATTCCTTCTGTGTTCCTTTTCAATTGTTTTTAAACAATGGATTTAGGAATAAATACTTATTAGCATTTAAAAGTACAAAGGCAGAGCTGTAGTTAGAATATCATTTTTTCTTTGATAGACTATAGCATGTGCTTGCTAGCACAACTGTAAGCAAAAAAAAAAAAAATCACTGATGGAGTTGATTGTCACATCCTCTTCAGGGTTGGTTGTCACATATGACAGCTGAAAAACAAATGGCAGCTATTCAGCAGAGAATGAAAAAAAATCTATTCTCTTTAGCTGAAAAGAAAAAAATCAACACCATCAAAAAACAGAATCAAGAAAAAGAAGAGACAGGTGATGGAGTCATCTTCCATTAAGATAATGTCTATGTTTGGTGTGTGTGTGGAGTCGTTTTCAAATAGCTGCCCCAATGAGACATGGGTACAGTACATAAAGTGCAAGAACTGGGCGCACCAGGACTGTACTCCAGAACAACCTCTGTATATCTATCAAAACTGTGAATCAGAAAGTGAGTAAATAAAATAATAGATTTAGGTAGGCCATATTCTGCTTTTTATTTGTAGTAAAATTGATCTTGTGTTCTATAGCCTACTAATTTTTGACAAGTTGAATATGAATTGTATGTTCTGTCAGTTCATGGCATATGAGATATTTTATTTGTAGTAAAATTGATCTTGTGTTCTATAGCCTACTAATTTTTGACAAGTTGAATAGCCTGTATGTTCTGTCAGTTCATGGCATATGAGATATTGCCTCTATAAGATGTTATTTTCAACTAAGCTAATAAATTAAACATTGTGAATTGAAAGATTGTATTAAAAGTGTTTTTTTTCAGAAGCCTCCGTTTTAAATTAGTTCTCATTGAAATATAACTGGGACAACCCCATCGTGTGCTTGGTTGTCACAAATGCACAAGCCATATTTGGAAGGGCATCTTTTGAAAAAAGAAAAGAAAAAAAAAAATGCTCTTGAGAAGGATAAGGTTGCTTTATTCCAACAAGACTCTTTGAGGTTCCATTACACATTGAAATGGGATTGACTAAGCTTTGCATTTTTTTGGAATTTAGATAATGGTAAAATGTGTGACAACCAACCCCGTTTTCCCCTACTTCCGCAAGGCATGTCAGTTACAAGTCATGGATATTCTCCAAATAATGATTTCTCTATCACTTCCTTAACGTTTTCCACACCAAAATTCCTTAGTTTAACCATTAACTCTGCAGCACATTGGCTTCCAGTATTTGGCCATGTAATGCTGACTTGCTAAGTCAACAGCATGCATAGCCAAAAGGGAAATTTTGGTGTATGGAGTATGTACTCCAATTTTGCATTTGGAGTATTTACCTGACTGCATTTTTTTTTTTATCTTAGTCCATCAACATGCAGTGTAGCACTCAAATATAATTAGGGTGGATTATATTTTAAATGTGTTTGGTTTAGAATGATAAGAAAATTGTAGTGCTTAGTTAAAAATAGTTTAGACTTTTAATTTTCCATTTACACATTAACAATAAAGGTTTGTGTTCAATAATCATTTCAGCAGGAAGGAATGTTTAAAACCGCACTAGTTAAAAGTGATTTTGAGTGAATGTTGGTATGTATGTAGTAGAATTTCTTAGATTAAAAAAAAATCACACTTGCAATGCTGTAAAAAAGTATTTGCCCTTTCACAGATTTCTTCTGTTTTTGTTTTTTGTCACATATTTTAGATCATCACATAAATTTTAATATTGCACAATTATAACCTGAGTAGACACAAGCTATCCCAATGTGAAAATATAATTGCCCCACCACATTCTTCTGTTTCCTGGTCAGGCCTGTGGAATGAAGAAATCACCAAATAGGACCTATCTGACAACATGAAGCTGGCTAAAAGCTCTCCCAAAGCAACATGTCATGCTTCAATCTAAAGTTATTCATGAATAGATGAGAAACTTAGTCACTGACATATTAGTCCACAAAGGGTAACAAAGACATTTCTAAGACTTTGGGACTCCAGTAACTCAGTCAGAGCCATTATCCACACATGGAGAAAAGGCAACAAAATGGTGACCCTCCCCAGAAGTGGCTGGCCTACAAAAATTTCTGCAAGAACACTTTTACAACATGTCAAAGGGGTCACAAAAGAAACCAACCAACTAAATAAATAAATCACAATCACTGCAGAATTTGCTAGCCTAAGGTAAGACCAGTGCTCATGACTGAACAATGAGAAAAGGACTGAGCTAAAATGGCATTTGTGGGACAGTTCCAAGGTAACAACCACACCTGACCAAAAAGAAAACAAAGACCCATCTCACAGTTGCCAAAAAAAACATACTGATGATCCTCAAGACTTCTAATAAAATATTCTGGAGACAAACGTACACTTTTATTTCCAACCATCAGTTTGCGAACCTTCTAGCCAAGCACACTTGATCATTTCACCAGTCAGTCTTGTGACATTGTGTGGGTTTTTGATTTTTAATTTCCAAAATGGAGTTACTGTGACTGAACCAGCTGATTTATATGTTTGTTTTTGTCTCTAAAGGTCACTTTTTATTAGGTTAAGTGTAACAGCACTTCAATAAGATGTTCTAGATTATACCTAACCTACTTAGAGCACTTCTCTTTTTAACTTTTTATATTGAACATGTGGGGGAAAAGGTGTTACATATACTGTTGGTCACATAGCAGCTTAAATGGAAAATATCTAAGTCATGTGGCCTATCTGTCACAGCCACAAAATATATAAGGAGTTGCTTAAATCATTTTGAGAACTTTTTAGCTGTTTTTATTATGTTTCATAGAGATATGACTGATGCACATTTGAACAGATTTGAAAGAAAAAAAGTTGAAAGCATGTCATTACATAAGAGTACAGAAAATCACTTAAACTTTAACTAACATAAAATATGACAAACTAAGTAAATATGTAGACATAAAAATGTACCTCAAACATTTAACACTCATATGTTGTATATATGGGGCTCATATATGCTGCGTATGAGCCTCATGTATGCACATATTGATCTAGTCTGCCCATAGGACGTCCTCAAGAGGACCTTGTTCTTTTTTGAAATAATGCTTCTGTCCAAAGCTCCTCCATAAGGGCTGCTTGTTGGGCAGATGAAGGGGTTTCCCAACCATTTAGATAGTGTTTGTCGTAAATGCATATGTGTCCAGAATTGGTTGTGTTGGAGATTATATTTAGCTGAAAGTTGATAAAATTTTAAGAAGTATTTTGTGATTTTGTCAAATAGGTCTGAAATACTATTCATTTCCACCTTGTGCCACTGCTTCCAACATACAGTTCTGCCTCCAACCAAAATAAATTTATTGTACCACAGGGGGGCGCTTGAGGATTTGTAAAAGTCCCAGCATCATGCTCTGTGCAGCTTCATCCATAGACAGCTGGTGTTGGAAACAACTGGGTGGTTTGGTAGCGATTTCTCAGGACTACGTAATCTGTTCAAGGGGGAAGCTCCTCCACAAGCCTCCACCTCCAGTTGGAGCCAGTCCGGGTAAGCCTGCATCTGTGCACTAGCAAGCCACCTGCTGATGTATTTATGTAAAAGGCCCAGTGATTCCATTTTGAAATTTGGGAGGCCTTTCAGTAGGGGCCTGCAGAAAACTACACCCCCCCCATGATATTAATCTGCCAGTTTCTTTGAACAAGAATTGAGGATATTTAATGGGATATGAGCTAAAAGATAGTAAATAATAGGCGCTATCATCAGTTTAAGGGAATTTTTTTTTTTTTTTTACCCCATAAAGAGAGATAGATCATAAGAGAGAGATACCCCATAAAGAGAGACAGATCTTGGACCCTCTGGCAAAGCTGTTTTTCATTTTCTGAAAGAGGGGTTTAAAATGTTCCTGGACCATATTGTTGTAGTTGGGAGTAATCAAGATGCCCAGGTATTTTATTCCCTTGGGAGCTTCCACTGAGTGAGTGGACAAAAACATGATAATGCCTCTGATTTATCCCAGCTGATAAAGTAGCCTGATAGGAAGGTGAAAGTATCAATACAATGTAGTAGGGCAGGTATGGAAATATCACCTTAAGTCAGGACCAGTAACACATTATAAGCATAAAACAAAAGCTTATGCTATTTATTGCCAACAGTGATTGATTTGTTTCTTTGTAAATAAAACCATGGTATGATCATGGATTGGCTGTGCTTTAGTTATGTTTTGCTTTGGTATAATAACTGAAAACAAAACATTGCTAAGAGTGCATCACTGATCATGACAAGAATACTGGGAGGTGTGAAAATACAGTGCTGGGAAAAATGTTTTGCCCAGAAAACTGATTTCTATTAATGGAAAAAAGCTATTGAAACCATTCTGGTCCTGTGTAAAAAAGTATTTGCCTCTGAAAACAAAAACTTCTTGTGGCACGACCAATGACAACAACTACATTCAGGTGTTTGTGATAATCGGCAATAAGTGTTTTACATCGATGTGGAGGTGTTTTAGCCCACTCTTCTTTCGACAGTTGTTTTCAATTAGTCACATTAGAGGAGTTTTGATTGTGTACATCCTGTTTAAGGTCATGAAAGCAAAGAAAGAAGAAAAAAAAAAGTCCCTTATCCAGCACCTTTGACAACAGTATACTGCTTTATCACAAGATGGCAGCAAAAGCTCATTTTAGTTTTGCTGATCTAGTCGATTAGATAGCATTCAATTTTTTGTTCTACACATTGTCAGATTTTATGAACAGTGTTTTGTACTTTATGAAAAAGCAAATTTTATTTGTCCAGAACAGCACAAATTTAGCAGCCTGGAAAAGCTTAATTACCTACAGACAGTGTCCTGCTAATGTTCTGCTGTAAATATGTAACAAATGTGGAAAAGCAGAAGAGATTAATAATGTCATTTGAAAGTACTGCTCCTACTCAGTTTCCTATTGCTAAACAAGGCTTTCACCTTAAGAATATATACAAATCCATCCATTCATTGTCTATATCCACTTATCCTTGCAGGGTCACTGAGTGTGGTAGAGGGTGCTGGTGTCTACTTCCAGTAGCCATTGGGCAAGAGGTGGGGTACACCCTGGACAGGTTACCAGTTTATCATCAGGCAACACAGAGACACACAACCATGAATGCACACACTCATACCTGAGGGCAATATGGAGAGACTGATTAACCTAACGGTCATGTTTTTGCACTGTGTAACAAAGCTGGAGTACCCAGAGAGAACCCATGTATGCACAGGGAGAACATGCAAACTCCATGCAGAAAGACTCAAGGCCAGGATCTGGACCCAGAACCATCTTGTTACAAGGCAGCAGTACCGCCAACTGCTCCACTGTGCAGCCAAACTATACAAATCATATTTTAAATTTCAACTTTTTATACCTAAAAATGTATCAGTGTAATTCAGATCTGACAACAAAGGAGCTATGACCTCACTGAAATAACTAATAACTGTTCAAACAACTACACCTATAATATAGGTTATGTTAAGCCACTTCTGAACCAGAAGCAACATTAGAAATATCTTACCAGGTCAATGGGAGAAAAAGGACTGAACTGCAGCTCAGTGGTTCAAAGTCCTCTATTCAAATTAATGTAAAGTTTACATTTCACTTGGAAATCAAGGTCCTAGAGTCTGGAGGAAGAGTGGAGAGGCACAGAATCCAAGTTGCTTGAGGACCAATGTGAATCTTCTAAAATAAGTGATTTGGGGAGTCATGCCCTCTGCTGGTGTTAATCCACTGTGTTTTATCAAGTCTAAAATGATTGCAGCAACCGACACGGAAATTTTAGAGCACTTCATGCTTCCTTCTGTTGACAAGCTTTATGGAGATGCTGCTTTAATCTTTCACCAGGACTTGGCTCCTAATGACACTGCCAAAAGTACTTATACCTGTTTTAATGACCATGGTATCGTTGTGCTTGATTGGCCAAAAAACTCCTCAGAACTATGCCCAATAAAAAATCTATTGGTATTATTAAAAGGAAGTTAAAAGACACCAGAGCCAACAATGGAGTCAAGCTGAAAGGCCACTATTAAAACAACCCGAGCTTTCTTCACACCTCAGCAGCTGCTCGGGTTCATCACATCTATCCCATGCTGCATGGATGCAGTAATTCACGCAGAAAGGAGCTTTAACTAAATATTTAGTACACAGACATACTTTACAGCAAGTTGACATTTAGGTTTACCTTAGATGTCAGCCAAAATCATCAACAATTACAGAAAAAAATGCTTAAAATGTGAAACTCTTTTCAGAAAACTATTATGCTGCTTGGTTTTCCACTTGAATGCTAATTTTGACTTTTAGTTGCGATTTTATTCAACAGACAAGGCCATAAATCATAAATATTCAGCAGCAGCTGCATATAACTATGGCGTTCCTCAAGAGTCTATTCTAGGTTTGTTCTCTTTTACATGTTGCTTTGGGGGTTCCATCTTAGGAATATCTAACATTCTTTTCCACAAACTCACAGATTATATCTATTTGCACATATATGAAAGAATGTATTCATGAAAACTTTTGCCAGATTGACTGAATAACAATGAGTCGTTGACATGACTGAGTTCCTTACTTTTGGTTTTCAAACTTTGAAGATGTCTTGTTTAATATTGGGTTTTTATCACTTCATAGTACATTAAAATAGCTTAATATAATTATTGGCAGCTTTTAGATTAATAAAGATAAATACAGCATATCAGGTCACTGACAACACAAGTGTGTTGTAGTTATGTCTTTAACATCCTTTTAAAAAGTTCTTTAGGCTTTTGACAGAACACATGTATTTATAATGTTTACATAAGCACATAGGTCAATTTTTTCATTATCTACGGACACTGCAAAGTGAAGCTGCTCATCTTTGAAAAGGAGATAAAAAATGTGAGATTGGATTGCAGATGTAACATGTCCAGGAGAAAACATCTCTCTCTCTCTAGAGCAACACTACTCAGCTTGTCCTGGGTGAACCCTGATATATTCCCAGGCCAGAAGGAATGTGTATGATGCCTCAAACAATGTATGGATGTACTTACTATACTTTCATCTGTATGGGTAATTTTGTATTTGTTGTGCATCACTTTTGTGGAGCTCCAGTTTGTAAAGTTCCAGTTTTTTTCTTTGATGTTGGTAATACTACAACACAAAATTTTCTCCTGTAGCAGGAGTGCAGCACAATTCCAAGCCCTATATATAAACCATCTTGGTGGGCTCAGTGCTCACTTGATCAATCTAATATACATATTTCTTCCATGGTCTAAGCCAAAGTTAATAAGAGTTAGTTTAACTTCAATATTGAGAAACTGCCAGTATAATAAAAGTCAAATGGCCAGACTATTTATCCTTTTTATTTGTAGAAAAATATTATTAGCTGTTGTTAGAAATGCATTCGAACAAATGTGTGGTGAAAAAAAAATAATAATGGGAAAAAACAGTATCTGAATTTATTCTCCAGTAAATACCCACTGATTGGTCTTGATTTTTGGAAAATCACTGAAGAGCTCAGTGATTTTGTCCAATTCTTTTCTAGGTATTGGACTGAATTACATGATTATTGGAAAGCCATTTTTCAAGATGAAATAATTTCATAAGGCATTAAATATGATTAAGATTCACCAGTAGGCCATATAATAATTAGACTGCAGTATTCATTATTCATTATGGAGTTGGCATATTTTCTTATCATTGAACCAATTTTAACCCACTGTAAACTGATGGCAGACCATTTAGTATTAACAATAGGGTCTGGAGTCTGTTGCATTCAGTTTTTCAGATAGCACAATGACAATAACATTTTCACAAACCCTAGAGCATGAGGAATCTATTGATACTAAATATACTACAATTGACTGGATAAGGGATAACATATGCACACAAAACTGAACTGGTTTTCCAGGAATGTCAGGAAAAGCTCGATGTCAGACGAGTGGTGGAAAAAACTTTGAGTGCTGTTTTCACTCTGAAACAACAGCTGGTAATTTGAGCTCAAACTGGGTTGTGCTACCCACCAAGAATTTCCCCACTGAGGAAAAATAAAGGTTATTTCTAATTTCTATTTCTACCTCTCTTCTCAAAGTAACTAGAATTTTATATCCCTCTCTTTTCTTATTTGATAGCCTGATTTCATGCTCTTGGGGAAATACTGTTTCCTGCTCCTTTGGCTCTCGGATCACTCTTTATGTAACTCAGTTAAATGGAACGGGCTCCATATATTGACTAAACCATTTTGAACATTTTAAAGGTGGGATGAGGTCTCAGAGAACATCTGTTATGATTAGTGAAGTGGTCTCTCCACAGCTTCACTGACACAGAATGAATTTCATTCTGACATTAATCATCCATCCACCCATCCATCATCTTCCACTTAATCTGGGATCAGGTCCCAGGGGAAGCAGCCTAAGCAGGGAAGCCCAGACTTCCCTCTTCCCAGCCACTTGGACCAGCTCTTAATCCCAAGGCTGTTTCCATTCCAGCTGAGAAACATAGTCCCTCCACAGTCCTGGGTTTCCCTCTGGATCTCTTCTAAGTGGGACATAGCACTCACCAGGGACACCTTGTCCAGGAGGCCTCCTAACCACATGCCCGAGCTACCTCTACTGGCTCCTCTCGATGTGGAGGAGCAGTGGCTCTACTCTGAGCTCCCCCTGGACCCTCTCCAAGTGCTGCTACCTTGTCATGTTGCAGAGGTTTGAGTGGAGGAGCTAAGTTTTTAGGGGATTTATGCCCCTAGCAGGGTCACACAACCAGGTTTTAGGTGAGGGATCAGACAAAGCGCAGCCTAAAGACCCCTTATGAAGAGAAACAGCATGAAAACAGTGTTCTTGCATGCTGGAAAGTGCCTGGAGGCGAGGATTTTACTCCATGAAGCCCGGCTGGACAGCGCTCAAAGAGGAACCGTGGGTTCCCCTTCCCTTCCCATGGGCTCAGCACTTATGGGAGGGGTTGGATGCTATGTGAGATGGGTGGGGACCAATGGCAGGAATCTTGGTGGTCTCATCCTTGGCTACAGAAGCTGGCTCCTGGAACATGAATCAATTAGGAATTATTAAAAAATACAACACAAAAGATGTTTTTTATCTCAGGCTTTTTCAGGCTCCCAACTTGCAGTGGGCTGTAAGTAAACAATCTGTCACCCCAGGTTGTATGTGTATAAAAACAATAAATCTAAACTCAGATGTGTTTTGTCTTCATTTCAAAAGATGATCAGATGAGAAAAAAAACACAAAACTACGACAAATTCAGTGGCCATAACTTTTCCAAATGTACACTTTATTTTAAACAAAAGTACAAAAACAAACATCAGATATTTACAATACTTGCATGGCAATGTTCACTTTCTTTGGTCATTCTTCCAATTTGATGTTTTTTTTTTTTCACAAGGTAGGCAACAAAGAGCAGCTTGGAGATCTGAGATTATTACATGCTCGATATATAATTCAACCAGACTCTAAGCAAACTACTGATGAGTTAATCTATTTTTTGTAAGGTCTGCAAGCAAGTTAGCAACACTTTAAATCATAGACATGTGACAGTAATTGAATATGCCTACCAGGATCTAGAATTTCATATGATATAAATAGCATAAAGAAAATTAAATTCACACACTTCACAATTATATCCCGATGTTAAAACATGTTTTAGTTTTACTAATGTTCTTAAATGGACCAAAAATCGTGACACGTACAGCTGCACATATCCCATTTTATTCTACACACATTTGAAACATGAAACATGAACCCTAGTGCACATCACAAACTTAAGTAGTTACAGGTAGATTTTGAAAAGAAGGCAAACATATCATAAAGGCTACTTTAAGACACGTATCCTGTCCTCTCCTCATTTCACAAAGTGATGCCATGGCTACTAAAGAAACAATCATTCCTCAACACTGATGGAGCGCAAACTGATAATATCTGGCTCAAAGTTCTCACAAACTAACTTATCCTCTCATAACTGCAGACTGACATTTTCAAGAGAGATGCATGACCAGAAACGTAAGTCTAAACGTGTGCAGCCGAACTAAAGCCAGCAGTTGAGTGGTGCTGTACATTCTCCCAGTAATCTACCTTCTTGTGTTGTGCCGTGGTTATGCTGAATGCACAGTTCACATACAGTAAAAAACCAAAAAGTTAAAAAATAATTGAATCTCATCTCCTGGTAACACACAAAGAAAAATATATGTTTAACACCACAAAGCTTTGTGACAGATTACCTAGTTCCTAATTTACATGAAAATCATATTGCCATTTTTACCTAATGCCGAGTATAAGAACATACAGTGCCTTGTAAAAAAATCCAAAACCCTCAATTTTTTTCCACATTTGTCATGTTACCCCTATTAGCTTCTATCTATTTTGGGGGTTATTTAATGTCACAGACCTAAAGAAAATTTGTGTTGGCTGTTTTTAAATTTTCTTTTGCAAATACAAATCTGAGAAGTATGTTGTGCATTTTTGCTCAGCCCCCTTTCATCTGAAACCTCTTGATAAACTCCAGTGCAAGGAACACAGCAAACAGTTCAGGGAGAAAGCTGTGGAGAAGCTTAGAAGTACAAGTAGTTTCTACAACTGCAAACCTACAAAGACTTGGCAGTCCAGCTAAACTGACAGGCGGAACAAGGACGGCATTGACCAGAGAAGCATCCAAGAGTAACTCTGGTAATACTGGAGAAGCTGCAGTGATCCACAGCTTGCATGGAAAAATCAGCGATCCACAAATGTGGCTTTTATGGAAAAGTATTAAGAAAAAAAGCCATTGTTGAAACAAAGCCAGAAGAATTCCTATGTAAAGTTGGTACCAAGTATTGTGGGCAACATGCCAAAAATGCCAAATTCTTAACTTTTGTGGCATACAGGAAAGAAGTGATTGTGGTTATAAAAGAGCAATGAGTACATCATCCCTCTGGTAAAACATGGTGATGGAAGCTTCTGAAAGTGTCCAACACTGAAACTGGTCAGAGTAGAAGGGGAGGTAGATGGAGCTAAATACAGGGGACCCTCAGGAAGGATAATAGCCAAAAACACAGCTATAGCTGCAATGGTTTAGATCAAAGCATATTTATTTGTTAGAATGGCCTCATCAAAGTCCTCATAAATCTAACAAAAAAAATTGTAGATTGACTTGAAAATGAATGTTCATTCATTCAATGTGACTGAGCTCAAGCTATTTTACAAAAAAGAACAAGGAGAAATGTCAGGGTCTAGATGTGCAAAGCTAGTAGAGACATACTTCAAAAGATGTGTAGCTGTGAAAAAACTTGAAACCATGTATCCTTTTCCTTCCACTCTAGAGTTATGAAGTTTTGTGTTGCTATATCACAAAAAAAAAAAAAAAAAAAAAAAAAAAAAAAAATCCCAATAGAAAACATTCAAGTTTGTGATTACATGACAAAATGTGGAAAATTTCAAAGGGGAATGAATACTTTCTCAAGGCACTGTATCCTTAGCCCTTCCAGAAATCTGATAATCAGTTTTTCCATCCAATAAATTTACAAAGTGAAATAAATGCACAAACAGATTTACTACTACTATGTACTGACACTGAAGGCAGAGGTGAATGGCCTGAGATGGCATGAAACTAAGCAATGGAAACATCCCTTGGTTCCTGCAACTTCCTCAAGAGCCAAAGAGTCAAACACAGACAAACACAGACCTATGCATCCTTACAGCAAAGGCGATGGGTCTAGGGGTAACTTCACTTGCATCAAACTAAGAAACCAAAAAAAGGTCTGTATGTTCTCACTTTCCAAATTTTCATTCTAACAAACATGAATCCTAATGGTAGACAAGCTTACACATGTATCAGTAGTGCAGACAACTTATGTATCAATTACAGTATCCATTCTTTTTCTTTAATTGGTGGAGGAGGTGAGGGATGTGTGGATATGCTTTTGTAAAAGTGTCCCTGAAACCAAATCCAAGCTGTCGTCCTCCCAATGTATGTTGTTTAATGTTTCCCAGAACTGAGGTGAAGAGAAATGTGCAAAAGTTCTGCATCCTCACTGGAAAGAAATTTCAAATAAGGTTACTGTAATTTTACCAGTCATCATATCAGGATATAAAAAAATATATATACCTTGGTTTCTACCTTTCACTTCACCCTTTCAGGAATGATATTGTCTACACGTCAGCTTTCTGGCTGTTCTCCTCCATCTTTTCTTCCAACTTCTTCTCCTCCTCAGAGGACCCATTCTCCTTCTCGCCAGTTTTCCAGCTTCCTTGCCTGTAAGGATTAAAATTTTATGATATAATGTTGTAGTAATCCCTCCTTTCAGCGCTAAAAATGTACAAAAATAAACTCATGGATGGTATGGTAGTGCATAGAGTCGAGGACGGCACTGCAGATGTGATTTGGCAGGAGCTGAGACAATTCAAGTGGGAGTAGATGTTTTTTTTTTTTTTGTTGCCTTGGGCAGGATCAGGAGGTCAAAACATAAACTGCAGGTCTCAGTGTAATGCCAGCTCAGTTTCTGAACTACTTATAACCACAATAATGGATAAAACACATGGGAATAAGAAGATAAGTTATAGATTATTGGAATAAATAAGTGCTAATGGGAGCAAGTATATCTGTACAATTCACTTCATTTATTTATTTATTTATAATTCAGTTTCAATTCAACAACCTTAAACTGTTCATAATTTTATATTCTAATTCTGAGCAAGCTAGAAAATTACAACTCCCCAGATTTGGAATCATTAAATGCATTTCCTTCACAACCACAATTTTTGGTTCACCATGCTCTAACTTGGCAGTCCAATGACTAGGTCATTCCAAAATCTTCCTTTTTTTTTTTTTTTTTTTTTGTTTTGAGCCATTCAGAAGTGATCTTGCTACATAATCTAAGAGGGCTTCAGTTAAAGATGGGATATTCTGTTTCAGGATAATCAGTCCACAGAATTTTTTTCCCAAATGTCTTTTTTGGAAAATGTGAGACTGGCCTTTGTGGTCTTCCATGGATGGCATCTTTGCCCAAAGTCTTTCTTATTGGTGAATTAATAACTCGTACCCTGAACGACTGCTGTCCTTTAGATGTTATACTGGTTTTGGTTTTATGACTTCCTGAACAGGTCATGCATATGGTCTTGGAGTAATTATTTCTGACGTAAAAATGATGGCAGTGTACAAAAAATAAATTTATTTCTGCAATAATAAATGCAGAAATATTGATGTAAAAATATTTTAGTCTAAAGTTGTTCAAGGTTGCAGAAATTCCTTTTGTGACTCATTGTAAGCTCAACTCTCAAGTCAGGACAGTTTTGTGTTTCTCTAAAGTTATTTAGAGAGCTATCTATTGCAGGTAAGGTCATAAGAAGTATTTCTTTCACTAATCTATTTTAAGCCTTTGGGGGAAAAAAAAACATTTTACAAGAATTGCTTTTGAAAGTAATTTTATCAGGATCATAAAGGAAACTGAATTTGATGTAAAGTCAGTTTGATGTGCTAATCAAGTGAAAGCTATTCAGAAAATTTGCTTCATTGTTGTAATGGGCTTCTGGCAAAAACGACTTTACAAATTAGAAAACTTTTGATGGTTGTGATAATGTATAAAAAAAGATTTAAAAGGTCTTCTTACTTGGATTTCTTCATGTACATCCAGTAAGCCACGCCTATAACCAATGCTGCAACAAGGAGACCGACAACAACTCCAACAACCAGTTTGGTTTTGTCATCATCTTCTGATGGATCTGCAAGACAAACCACAAAAATTGGTGACCTGATACCCATTTCGGGGTAAAATTAAATCCCAGATGTGTGTAGAGAATCAAAAACTAATAATGTGCTTTAAATGCATTGATGAATGGGCACATCTCCACTGAGCATGACTGTGAATTATCGGCTGGACTGTTAATGACTGGCTTCCAGTTTTATTTAATCAGTCAATGGGATTATGAACAGCGTTGACATCTTGCCAGGATGCTGGTAGCTCTATTCCTCTTACGGGTTTTTTAAAAACACACACAGCCTAGTACTGCATCACTAATTGTACAGCCCAAAGTGATGCAGGGATAAATATTCAATCAAGAGCCTTCTTTCAGTCGGCACTATATAATTCCAACTTAGACGTTAGAATTTAGACGTATAAGACTGCTACAACTTACCTCTTTTATCCACTTTCACATCCTCAAATACTGAAATCAGATATGAAATAATATTAACGTCCAACCAAAAAGGCGGGGAGAAAAACAAACAAAAAAAAAACCATAAAACCAAGTTCGTCATCCAGAAAACGTACTACTCTACTTCTACTCTAGTTTTGCATGCAAAGAGGGAACAGATTAAATCCAGCATCCCAACATGGAGGAAAGAGGATGTGAAAAGTCATCCCAAACAGGGATGAATGATTAAGAAGGAGCACAACATGGTGTAACCACTGCATACTTAAAATCAGTGCAAAGTGCATGCATAATTTAGATTGTGATAGTGAAGGTGACAGTTTAGGGTGTGACATAAAAAGGACAACCAGCAACAATGTACCAACAAACTGAAATATTGCAATATAATATGGTGAAGCTTCCATTTCATATATCCTGTTATTAATATTATACATCTGATTAATTCTCAGTCAAATTCTTTATGTATCAGATCTTTAGTTAAGTAACTTCTCAGTTTCTGAACCACAGAAAATAGTATCTGCAGATTTTTCTGTGAAGCATAACTCCAAATTATTTGCATTAATATCACATATTTATGCGCCCCCCCCCCCCCCTGTAGAGCATATCTAAAATATTTCAAAGAAAATGCAGCTTTGGAAGCTGAAATACCAGGGTGCAATGCTACTTGACATGCTATTGGCTGGCATTTGCAAAGCAGCCAATCCAGGAGCACCAGTTAATTTCTTTTCCTTTCTGCTGATTGGCTGTCCTCTAAGAACAGAAACAAGGAAGACCAAGGATGTTAGCTTCTGCAGTGGTGCCAAGACAGCTTTCACTGTGCATTTTAATGCATATCAGGTATATTTGGTGTTTGAATTATTAAAATAGGCTGATATAAACATTGTTAGAAGGAGTGATTGTGGTTCGTCACCCTTGCAAATACCACGAGTCTACCATTTGATTGTTTAAGTCTTCTGTAGAAGTTATGGCTGCAGATGAAATGACAAATCGTTGGTTGACAGTGAACATTCCACTTGACTGACTTTGACCATTGGCCAGCCAGTTGAAAACTCAAAAATAATCAGTAAGTGATTGCTAAGTTAGCCATTTCCAGCATCAATGAGATACTCTAAAAATATGTCAAAGGAAACACAGACACAAATATGGATATATATATATATATATATATATATATATATATATATATATATATATATATATATATATATATATATATATATATAGCTATAGTAGAGGCATGTTAGTCAGGTTGAGGGGAGAGCAACAGTTACAGCAGATAACAGGAAGGCTAAAGGCTCTCCCATACTTCACCGAAGCCGAACAGTTGACGTGTGATCACGTGGTTGAGGAACATTTGTATTCGCACATACCTTTAACACATGGTGCAGACCACCTGGCAACACCCTTTCCCACTTCAGTATATGTTACGCCCTAAGCATATAGGTACAATTGCAATTTCCACCCAGGAGCTTTTAGCTCTTTGACAATGTTTTGTAGGTATTTTGTGAAGAATCGGACCAATGTACGCAATTCCTCACTGCGTCTAATAAACACTCCTCATAAGTATTCGTGTGGCCTGCGGATACAAAAACTGGATTGTGAAGCAGACTAGTGAAAGCGAAATATCAACATTGCTGTCCGAGGGCATTTCCACATAAAATCAGCCCACAAATGTCTGACCAATCACAAAACACATCGTACAGAGCTCTGTGTGAAATGGTTCGACCTGGGCCGGGTGTCGATCGGGGGGGGGGGGGGGAGGGAATGCCTCCTTGTGAAAAAGATGACGAAATTTTTGTCGTGTGACTATATCAATGAGAGATGATTTCGACGCTTTGGACAAAGTATGGGAGAGCCTTAAGGGGGTACAAAGAATGCTTTCTAGCTCGCTCTGCTTTGTCCTTTTGAGCTTTCAGCCTTGGTCTTGCTGGATTTGAAAATGTTGGCAGTCTTTTGGAAATCTCAGCATTAAGGTAAAGATCTCCATTTTCAAGGAATTCTTTAGAGTTTTAGTAATGCTAGCCGCACTCATCATCATTATGTTAAGAAGCAAAAGACAGTTTTAAAAGTGAATGGCGTTTTCTCTGCTTCTTGTTTAAATAATTGATTACTGCTCCTGACAGAAAGGCTAAAGATGGAATAACAATCATATTTCTTCTATGTCATCAGGTCAAGATTAAACAAAATATTGAAGATCAGAAATTTTAAAAATGCAATTAGTGCATCTCCAATTATGGCAAACAGTTTCCTTTTTTATATTTAATATGACGTGATGATGATGGAATTAATTTCAATGTCATGTTCTGTATTTCATGACAAAAAGTGGGGTTTAAATGTTCTGCAGTTGAAAATAGTAAATATGTGAATACCCAATTTTGAAGTAAGGCAAAAAGTAACCAGTTAAAAGATAAATTTGATTTTCTCTTCATTAAATCCTTCACATTTAATTGTTATATGAGCATGCAGACACAAAGAGTTAGTGAGTGAAATAGAAAACCGTTTAGAAAGACACACTCCCAGGTTTTTTCTGGGGGAAAAATACAAAGTGGAGAGAGATGAGAGGATCATGCAATTACTTTTTACTTACGAGATGACACATTTATAACTTTGGTATCAATGCCAAACAAATTGGACACTGTACAGGCTACAGTCAGGTTTGCAGAGGGCATTACTGCGATCCTATGTGTTACTGTGCCATTGTCAAACGATTTCTCATCAATCTGAAAAATGAGAAAGAAAGCAAACATGTTAGTGTTCACATATCTATCCGCGCCACTAGGTGGCAATGTTTTACAGATAAGTGAGTGAGCCTTTTCATGACAAAGGAGCAGCCTCTGCCTGTGGGACATATAGACTTCTAAGTCTCAGAGGAAAACCCCAGACACAAAGACAAACTGCCAACACCCCTTTCACATCCTCTACAAACAAAAATGGATGCAGCATTTATTATGAATATGCTAATGAGCCTAGGTTCTAGTCCAAAATTATTCCATTTATTCCATCAGGCAAAAAGTGTTACAATGAAGAAAAACAGGCATTACTTTAATTGTAGAAAAAGAGAACACCTTTACAGTTGATAAATTATTGCTCACAGCTTCAGGATGTTTAGGTTTTTTGTGGTAAGGGAGCTGAAAAGAATACCACACACAGCCTGAGGTTCATCTGTATTTCGAACTGCTTTTCTGAGAGGCTCGCCCATCAGCGTGAATGCAGGTGGACCACAGGAACAAAGGGGGAGAGGGAGGGGGGTTGTATTTATAGTGCTCTGCTGCAAAATACTGAGTTTAAGCCTCAGGGAAAGTAAAATGAAAAAAAAAAAAATAAATAAATAAAAATAAAATCCACTCTTTCAAAACACCTGGAATAACCGCCTAAGAATGTTCACCCCAGATCAGTTCAGACGTGTTACAACTCGAGAAAACAATGCAACTTAACTTTCATGTGGAGAGCCTGAGCACTAAGAGCAGCTATCTCTGGATACTAAGGCTGCCTGTGTTTAAGAACCATACATGTCTCAGTCAATCTAGCATTTGTCCAAAAGAAAACATAAAAACACACCGAAAAGCAGATTTTGGTCAATGCTTCAAGTTGCTCCAAGTCCTTTACAGTATTTAATTATTGGAGATTCTTTAGTGGAGCTGCTGTGGTTGAAAGAGGTAACCTCAATGTTTACTGCAATAAAAACATGTTGCCTTCTCACATCAAAGACCAATATTGGAATGAATTGCTATGACAACCGCTATTGATTCACCAAGAAAATATCAGCGCTTTAAAGGCAAAAGGAAACATGAAACACTAAAAGCATTCTTCACATTGAATTACTTTGTCTGAAACTCAAGGTCAAAGCAAGGGAAACTTGAAGATTGCATGGGATGTCACTTTGTTAAAAAATATAGCACGCTTGCCAGGCTAGTTAAAAAAATATAGAATTGGTCTGCCTATATTAAGAACCTTCTCCAGATTATATCAGGACACTCACAGCTGTCCTACATTAAATGTTAATAGTGAAAAAAATGCATTCTTCAAAAACTTTGTTACTGGATTTAAACATGAGGTCCAGCAGATTGACACACTGGCAGATTTTACAGGTTTAAAAATGTTTTATTAAACCTAAAGACATCTTTTTGGTACAGCCAGGTATGTATTTTATTTATATCAATCGCAAAATAAAAAGTTTCTTAGAACATACTGTTCCTACACTTTTAAGTCATTTTTAATGAGAACCTAGAAAACGTGTCAAAGTTACAGGAGATGTTTCGCTGTGTGAGGTACAGAGTAGCAGCCCCCCACTCCCCAGTTGCTGTACTACAATTTTCTTCACTAACAAGGACAAATTCAGTCTTTTAGAAATATTTCAAGTAATGAAAAACACAAGCAGTTATAGCATCAAAACTGAGGGAAAACCACTACTGTTGGAATAACAGTATTTTAAAACCACAGTTTGAAAATGATGAACAGTTTGCCTGTTAAGCCAGAGCAGATAGCCTGATTAATTATTATCAGCTTGTTATACTTTAAGGGATTTTTACCCAATGCTATCAAAGCTTGGAACTCTCATATCAGCCCAAAGAACACACTAGTAACTGCTTACTGACACACAAGACTTTCAATGAAAGGATGCATTCTGAATTAATCTTTACATCTTTTTATCTGCCTGAAATCCAACAAATTAGTTTGCAGGTCATAAGTGTGAACCGGTGTTGGATGTGGCGTTATCAGCAACAGCTGGGAGCTGTTTCTTTATAATTAGTCAGTTTAAATGTGAATATGATAAATAAGGATTCTGCTGTTCCTTTAGGTTGAAGGTCAGTTTCTCAAAAACAGCTTAGCTTTGTATCTAAGGAATATTGTCAAGGTTAACATGACATCGATTGAACTAAATAAAGCCTCCTGCTTCCGTCTCGCTATCCAACCATGAAGAAGAAGCAATGGTGGGCACTAAAAAACACAACAAGCCCTTCTCTTTGTCTCTTGCGGACCACAGAGGGGACATGATAGCCTGCATGAAAGGGCTTCATTTGTATTGCCACCTCATTGTACAGCAATGAAGCACGACTGCACATCTTCTGATGGGTCACATTAAATGCCATACATGCTACAAACACTTTTTGCTGAACAATTTGCTTAAAATAAACCTGTTCTGTTATTATAAAAAGTTGCTCACTGAGTGTTTCCGACAGCTTTAAATCCCATCTGCTGTCACAGTAATCACGTGTGTCATCTTTCATATCTCTGGATTGGAACTTCAGACTTTGCAGTGACAATTCACACGAAGCACTCAAGCAAAAAGGAAAACTTCCACTGGCACTTTGCATTCAGCCCTACAACAAATTGAATTTAGCTAATAGCATCTGTCCATTTAGAAAATCATAAAGTCGAGTGTATCGGAACCATAGTGTTTTGAAGCCAAGAAGATAACACTACTCTGTGTAAGTTTTCTGCTTTACAACAAAGATAAATTGGTTAAAGAGTTACAACGCTCATGAGGGATATTGGATTCTTAATGCAGAATACCACACCCTCCAAGCTTTTTAGTACCCCTGATAAAGTTGTGTAGTCCTCTCGTTCCTCACTGTAACACTTTAGGTCTTGAAATAAAACAATTTTCTATTACAGTAGCATAACCTAAGGGTGAAAATATTTTAAAAATTCAGTCTTTAATATGGGTACATTTATTCATTTGGGAAAAAATATTAAGTTAAGACCAATTGCATATTTCCCTTATTGCACAATCTCTCCAGAATCTTCTGGTCTTCAACTTACCTCACATGTTTTCTATGGGATTTCATTCTGGCAACTGGGAGGTTGATTTGTGTCCAGTGAGCCATTTATGTGTTGATTTGGCAAAATGTTTTGGATTATCATCCTACTGAAAGACCCAATGAAGAGCCATTTTCAAGTTTGCTTTCAAAGGTCACCATATTTTTGCGTAGAATGTCCTGGGTTTTAGAAGAGTTGAAGCCATGTACTCTTTAGAAGAAGACCAAGCCCACAGCACCATAGATCTTCTACCATGCAGAACAGTTGCCATCGAGTGTTTTTACACACACAGTATTCATTCTTTGTTTTTTTTTGCCAAACCCCAACAAAGTGTTTGTTCCTGAACAACTCAGTGTTAGTCTGATCTGACCATAGCAAGGTTAAATTCCCAGTAGCATTTAGGAAGCTGCACATGTTTTTATTTGTGACAATATGACTCTCAAACAATTTCCTGGCAGGTCAATCAATTTTAATGACTGTAATGGAGACTGACACCAAGATTCCACTAATTACTGCAGTTCTATATCAGTAAGTGAGTGTTCATGATGATTCTAATCTCTCTAACCATCCTAGCTGTATTTGATAAGCCTTGTTTTTCACAGTTCCAGTTATTCACCTCAGTGAAATAGAAAGTTAATAAAAGCTTAGTTTGACTTTTTTTTAAAATTATTTTAGGGATGCCAATAGCTTTGACACCAGTTAACCACTTTGTTAAGAACTAATAATGTAATAACATTGTATTTATTCCCCCCTGTTGAATAACTACAATCAAAATAAAGGCTGGATCCCTGTAAAATTTTAATTGTGAGATGATCCAATGTACTATACATTTATTTCAAGGTGTTGTCAAGCATGCTAAGAAATGTGAACAGCACAGAGGTAAGAGTGTAAACGTCAAAAATCTGCAACCACTATGAATAAATGTATGTGCACTTATATAAAATATACATATGACCCACAAAAATTGCAAAAATTATGCAGGAGTGAATTTCAGTTAATTCTGGAGAGGAGGATGAGCTCTCCGTAGGTGTGTGTGTGTGTGTGTGTGTGTGTGTGTGTGTGTTTCTGTGTGAATGTGCATACCACAGTGCCATTGATGTTCCAGGAAACAGCTGGCTTTGGGGAACCTTCGGCCTCACAAATTAAGACTTTACGGTGGCCGTCTTTGTCATGCTGTTTGAGCAGATTTCTGATAACCGGAGCACCTGCAACGGCACGGAACACTTCAGATACACCTGAAGCAGAAAGTGATTGGTCATGGTTGCATTTCATTCGTGGGCAAAATTTGAAATGATAGAGGAAAGTCTCAACTTGAAGAAATAGTATTTTTTGGAAGAACCCACGTTTGTTACCACACTAAGAGCTGGTTCATGGGATGCTAGATCCTCTAGTGTTTCTTTTTTTTTTAGGAATATAAACAAAGAACCTGGATGCAAGGAGTAAAAGCAAACATTGCTCTTTCTTCCTCTTTTAAAGTGTTTTGTCCAAGCAGCACAGACAAACAGTATGATAGGTCTGGTTGCTTTATAGTGTTTGCTCAGAGTTGTTCTATAAAAAGGAGAAAGTGAGAAAATCTCCCTTTTGTTTAATTCTCTTGAATGATTTATTGGCACAACAAAACCATATTCCATTCAAGCAACAGACTGGACAAGTCATAGGTTTTATAAGGACACTAAGATGGTGGGCGGAGCTGAGAAAACAACAACACACAACAACAGAGACAAACAAAACTAAAGAATCATATAGAACGGAAAAAAAGGAGATAACTGGACATAAAAAGAATAGAATACGGTGAACTTAAAGTTCAAGTACATTCAAAAGTATTCATACTCCTTGAACTTTTTCATATTTTGCCACATTACAACCACTAACTTGACTGTATCTTATTGTATTTTATGTGAAAGGCCAACACAAAATAGGGCAAAACTGTGAAGTGGAAACAAAGTGGAAAGACAGTTTTAAAGTATTTCACTTTATTTAAAAATAATTGAAAATAAACCCTACTCATGGCTCTTTTGCAAATGAACACAGTATGCTTTGAATGTTTTACTTATGCAAAAAAGAAGTGTAAAAACAAGCTATGGTTGGAAATAGCTGTCTTGACTGTTTTTGTTTGCTTTAACATTTGTTTCAATTTAATCACGATTTAATTAGTTCTTGAGCCTCAGAGATGTTGAACATTCTTTTACTTCATTCATCAGTGTTGAGCTGTTCAAACAGTCTGTTAGCTGGAGCTATATTTTTTCCATTTGAACATGAGGGAATTATAAATCTTCTCAGCTAACTTTGAGCAACAAAGCATTTCCTTTAACCCTTACCTTCGACAGTCAGATGAAAAGATGCCTTTTTGCGAAGGGGGCCCATCGTCACCTCCAGCTCATAGAAACCGGCATCTGAGTAGGCAAGTTTGGTCTTCTTGGGCTCTTTGTTCATTTTAACACCTCCCTGCATCAAATGAATAGAAAAATCAACACATTCAAAAACAAGCACAAACATTTCATAATCGATTTAAGCTTCATTCTAAAGAAGATTGCTTTTACCTTTGCCCATGAGACTGTTGGTTTTGCAGAGGAATCAATGTCGAGACTTAGATTCAAAGAATCGCCTGCGCGTCTGATGACCGTCTTATCCAGGTTTAATTTGACGTCTAGGACTAAAGGGGACAGGATGTGGAAAAGACAGTTCAGAGGTTTGATTAGGGCTGAAACATTTCAGCTGTTAACCCCACAACTCTGCACTTGGCTCACAGACAGAGGCTATTAGAAGTTGTGTGGATGACACACAACACTTGTCTCTGCAAATCACAAGAGAACGGTCTGGCAAAGAGAGATATTAGGACTTCCTTTTCTCTAACAAAAACCTTCCGATCTCATTATAACAAGAAAGTCTGCAGTCAGAGAAGGAAATTACAGAGATGATGCAGGCGTGCAGACAAATTACCAAAACTCCAGTTGTTTTTTTTAAAAGCAGGGGAAAAAAAAACAAAAAAACATGCTTACAGTTGACTGTGATGTTCTTGGTGGCTTCCATCGAGGGGTCATCAATTAGAGAGCATTTGTATTCTCCACTGTTGTTGCGTAAGATGTTTGTGATTGTGTAATTGTCTGAATTTTCCACTTTCACCAAAGTTCCCTGCAAAAAGAGTATGACAAAGCAGGAACAGGTTGGATCAGTTAGATTACAGTGCTGTAAAAAAGTATTTGCTCCTTAACTGTTTCCCCTTGTTTGAACAAAATTTTCTAACTAAATAAAAGATGCAGCTTTCAATTGAAGATTTAATTGATAAAAGGAAAAAAAAAACACTGAAACCAACTAGGCGCCATCATACAATCAGGGAAATCATCTTCATAGAACCCGTCTGACAACACGAAGTAGGCTAAAAGATCTAAAAAAAAAAAAAATCCCAATGCATTATGTCCTGTTTTAAAGAAATTCAAGAAGAAATTAGACACATTTGCAAATAAGGTGAACAGCATCCATTGGAGAGTTCCAAGAAGAAAACCTATGCTGAACAACAAGAACATAAAGGTCCATCTCAAATATTCCCAAAACATCTCAACAATCCCCCAAAATGAGGGGAAATTATTCTGTGGATCGACGAGACTAAAGGGAAACTTCTTGGAAGGTTTGTGCCTTTTTACATCTGACCTAAGAATAACCCTGCAGTTTTGAAAAAAAAAAAAAAAAAAAAAAACAACCAAACTGATGGTCAAACATGGTGGTGGTCGTGTGCTGGTTTGGGGATGCTTTGCCACTTTAGGACCTGGACCTGCTGTAGTTCATGAAACTATAAATTTTGATCTCTAACAAACTGGTATTCATAAACTCAAAGAAACTTGGGTTATGCAGCAAGACAGTGATCCAAAGACCACCAGTAAGGTCACCTCTGAAATGCTAAACAAAAACCCTAAATGAAATGGCGTAATCAAAATCTGGACTTAAATTCAAATACAGGCTGTTCAGGCATGAAAACCCTCTAGAATGGTAGAATTAAAACAGTTTTGTCATTGCCAATTACAGCACTCAGTTCATAGCAGTTGTTGCCACAAAGAGTGACACAAGCAGTTATTGGGATTAGGGATCAATTACTTTTTCAAACAGGACCGGGATGGTTTGGATAGCTATTTGCCTTACTAAATGAAATTATCATTTGAAAACTGTGATTCAAGTAATTTCTGTTTGATATAAAAAATTTCTTGATGATCTGAAACATGTAATTGTGACAAAAAAAAGCAAAAACAAAAAACAAAATAGATCTACAAAGGAGAAACATTTCTTCACAGGGCTATACATATTTGATTTAACGTCTCTAAAAAGCATACAGTTGAAGGCATTTCTGTGTGTTTGGGTACCTTAAGGTCAAAGTTAAAGCTGGTAGGACGAGGGTTTCCATCTGCCACGCACTTCAGAATCACATCGTTTCCTTCTACGAGCGGATCCTCGGTGATGACCTCAAGAACAACCTTCTCTGTGGAGTCTGTGCAGAAAAACAAGTGGACACGTGTCAGATTGCAACAAGTGAAGAATGTTTCTCCCACTGAGTGGGAGGCCATGGAGAGAGCTCAAACTCTGCTCCTCTGTATTAGTTATGACCAAGAATAAAACGGAGAAGAGGAGATGGTTGAATTACTGTCATAATCGGAGGCACTCGAGCAAACAATCCTTTCAAAGCTCAGTATTTCTGCTCCACCCGAAGAAAACTCTTTCAAGAATTTCTTCTAAGAAATGAAATTCCACTTTGAACTGAAGGAGGCAGGTAACTTCAATATGTGTTGCCTTCAACAAAAATCCTAAACAACCTTTCAGAACCCAGTATGTTTAAAAAAAAAATCTTGTTTAGCTTTTACGGTCAGATGTAATACCTTTGCCTGTTTTGGCTTGAAGCAAAAATGATTATAAAAAAAAGATTTTAACCAGCAACAGCTGTAAACAGTGTTTGTTGAGTCTCTGATGGGTCAGAGGCTGTTTTTCTGCAGCTCATTATCTACTGAGTAGACAGACGAGTGTACTATAAATGTTGCAGTACATCAGTTACTAACTTAACTTGCCAAGGCAACAACCAGACAGCAGAAATCTGGGCTGTGACATGACCTATAAAATAAAATAAAATAAAAAAATAGGAGCTTATATTTTTAACACAGTATTTTCATATCATCTTTTGTTAACTCTATATGATTGTTTACATTTCTGCAGGCAGAGGCTGAGTATCGGTTTTAAACTGCAGTGAACATGCACACATCTCAGATTTAACCTATCAGCAACAACGGTTTCCTTTTTCCACTCCAAATGTCAAAACTTTTGGAGCTGTCAAAACAACCTCAATCTCTTTGAAAGATGATTTTCTTTTCTTTTTAATGAATATTTTCATGACCTTGCTCATTTATTTTCTGCTTATGTGAAAAGCTGCCAACAGAAATGAGAAGTTCCTTCAAACATGAAAAATTAAAGGTATAATTAAATTGATCAAAGGCTAGCAGGCACAACCTAAGAACCAAAAGGTTTTGCCCGACTAGATCAGAGAGGAAACTGATCATCCTTTTGTTTTGTCTGTTTGTATTCCATGCTATTTTATTTTCATCTATTCCAGTGGTGCCTAAGTCCAGTCATCGAGAGCTACTATCCTGCAATTTTTAAATGCATCCTTTCTCGGACACACCTGACTCAAATATCAAGCTGATTACTTCTCAGCATGTCATTCAGTTCTGCACAGGCCTGATAAGGAGCCATTCCTTCGATTCAGGCTTGGCTACCACTGAACTATTCTGTGCAAGTTCCTGAAAGACTGTTTTATTTTCCTGCAAATAATCTGTTTAGATTCCTACTGCTTAACCTATACCATTTATCGAGGGTAGCTTCTCTGTTATTTACTGAAGAACATGGCCCCAATATGATCCACAGATTGGAACCACCTAGACACAGATGCCAGAAGAAACAGCTACCTTCCTGGATGGGCCTGAATTCCCCTATACTGAGGCTGTGCTGGTGCTCACAAAGTCGACCTCTGCCTTAAGTTATCTTAAGGCAACGTCAGCAACTCCAGTTCTCAAGAGCTACTGTCCTGCACCCCTGCTCCAACACACCTGAATCAAATGAACGGCTTATTACCAGGCCTTTGCCAAACTTGACGGCATGCTGAAGAAGTAATTCAGTCATTTGATTCAGCTATTTTGTACCTAATAATCACTAAGAGGATATAGCACAGTTAAAATAAACAAGACAAAACCAAAACGTTACAGAACCACAAAAGATTTTTCAACATGTAGTTCCAATGGTTTAACGTCTTTTCATTAAGATGTCAGTGTCCAGAGTTTTCTACCGTTTTCTCCAGCTGTATGGAGCATAGACTAAGTTGTTACTTCTCACTGCTGGTCAGCTGGCTGAAAAAAATGCTGCCACGCTTTTCTGTCGCTTACAAGAAAAACTGTTTTGAAAAACAATTTCCAGATTTTAAAAAACTGGCAAAGAAACTAAAGAAGCACCACTCTTGCAGAGTAGCGGTGTTTTAAAACTACAGTTAGCAAGCTGTGGGAGACATGTCTGTAAATTGCAGGCTGGCTACCCTTACACCAGCCTGGCGTAATTTTGTAATACCTCTGAAGCACAGAATGACAACAGGCAATACTCTGCAAATATAAGACCTGAAAATTTCTACTGATTATAACAAATGTTTATTCTATACTTTCCTTAAGGCTATTCAATTCTAATTAAATAGCAGTAAAGAAATACATTGGAAAAATTGATTAGAAACACAATGACATGTAATACAGAATAGTGTGTTAGCTGTTGCTCTTCTGTTTCAGAGAAAAACATTTAGATCATTCTATATATAGTAATTGGTTTTATTTTTTTATTATAAATACAGTGGAACTGTAAAATGTATATAGTTTACCTCAAGGCTGTCAAACTGTGAGTCTCTCAAACCAGCTCATGTCTGCATGTGTGTAACCAAAAGTTTTTCTCCAACTTTAAACTGGCAATTAGAAAGAAAACATCAATTTTTTTTCAGGTATTTGCTTATAGGGATTAATGATATCCATGTAGTTTATAATTAATATTCTGTCCAATCGAAATCAAACTTGACATTTTCAGCTGGTGCAAAACAGAGGCTGTTGTTTTCCATAGAGAAGCAGACTTTGGAAATGGTAACAAGCAGAAGTTGAAAGCGAGACAGGTGCTAGAAGCTTGAAGTGGTTGACATCTGGTGAGTCAGGCTACCCTTGAGGGCAAGCTGCACTAACAGTGGCTCCACAGCAGCAAATTAACACTGCAAAGTCTCCTGAACCTTTTTTTCTTGACCAAAAGTGACCCGTGTGATCTTTGATCCTTGCCTTCTCTTTTTTTTTTGTTAAACAAATTGAAGACTTGCAGGCAGCACGTACTTCTTTCAAGTTTGTGCTGCACAAATGTAGACAGAGAAGAGCCAAATCTAAATCTTAACACTGACAAGACAATTCAGAGATTAGGTGGAAAAATAAGTAGCATTTTTACAATGGTAAAACAAAAATCCAACCTTTTGTATTACGTAGCTTCACATGTAACATGGAAACACGAAAGTAACAGAAAAGCCAACACTACTTACAATGCCTTGCAAAAACATTTGTTTCCCCTGATTTTTTCAAGCATAAACGTCAATGTATTTTGACACACAGACAGTAGTGCATGATTGTGCATAGAAAATAGAAGGATCCATTTGTTGAAATGCGTGGTGTGAATTTGCACAAATTTTTCATAGGTCAGCTTCGTCACTCTGGTTCCCCCTAAATCAAATCCACTGAAACAAATATCCTTTCACAAGTCACCTTATTGGCAAATAGAATCCACCTTTATGTAATTCTTTGTGCTGTTCTGTGATGACTTCGGATGTTTGTTTGTTGATGAACAAAAGGGATCGTGTAAATCAAGAAACCGGTAGAGGCAGGTTAAAGTTATAGAGCTTAAAGCATAAAACAATAAACATAATCATAAAACAATATTCCAAGTTTGAGCATGTTACAGAGCGCCAACCATCTTCTGAAAATGTAACGAGTGTGGAGCAACTGCAAACCTTCCCACACATAGCCATCCATCTGAACCGACGGGTCAGACACGATGCAGAGCATTAATCAGAGATGCAGCCAAGAGGCCCATCGTAACAACGGAGCAGCTTCACAGATCCACACCTCAGTTGTAAGAATGCATCGACGGGCCAGCTATATGTCACCCATTCTGCAAATATGTTCTTAGTGGAAGAATAGCAAGAAGAAATCCACAATTAAAGCCAGCAAGATGCGGGGATGTCTTTTCTTCAACAGAGACAGGGAAAGTAGTAGTTGATGAGAAGATGAATGCAGATAAATGGATGATAATACTGAAGGAAACCTGTTAGAGGCTGCAAAACAGAGGTTCTCCTTCTGGCAAAACAATGACACTATGCATACAGCCAGAGCTAGAATAGAATGGTTTAGATCACAGCATATTTGTGTTGAAATGGCCCAGTCAAAGCACACCAGGGGTCTGCAATCTGGGAGTCCAGAGTGACAAAAATGGAGTTTGGACAAAAATGGAGCAAAACTAGTTTTAACAGAGATTCCATGTTTTCTTGCCATATCTGCATAGATTTCTGCAGCAGAATGAGACTTCTGGTACAAAGAGTATATGGAGTTTTTTGTGATCCCTAAAATAAAAATAAAAGAAAGAAAATGTGGCTCTTTAACCATAAAACAAGCAAATTTAAATATAGTAGATATTTTCAAAAATCAAGTTATCTTTTTCAGAATAAAAGTATGTATGTTTTCAGTTTTAGGCAAATTATACTTTTAAAGGAACGAGTGCAAAAGTGGCTTTTTGGATGGTAAAGATTGCAGACCTTTGACTCTTTGATCATTGCTCAACCTTACATTGACTATACAGTCTTTCTCAAGGTATCCTGCAAATAAATAAAATCAATCATCTTCTGTGTGGGTTATTGATTTTCTGTAGCATTTTATGTCCAAACAACACTTAGTATATTCAGTGTAACTCACAGGTGATGGTAAAAGTCTCTGAGGGCGAAACAAGGTTGCTGGCCTGTGGGTGCTCAGCCCTGCAGCTGAACTGGGCGTCTGTGTCTTCTTTCCGCGCAGAATACTGCAGTGTGGACTCCACATTTGACAGTTCAGTCCCAGGTTGTATGTTCACAACATCATCAATCAAAGTCCCTAGACAAACAAAAAAGGAGAAAAAAAACCAGTACAATTTAAAACACCTCACATACCGCCTGTCAGCGGAGAAATACAGTTCAGAAGCAAATGTCCAAAAGATATGTGGATGTCTGTACATGAAATATTTAGAAAGATCAAATTTCGCTATCATTTTTAGACATGCAGAAGGATGAAGAATACAAACGGTTTCCATCAGGCGAAAGGATTGCGTTGTTCCTCAGCCATACGATCTTTGCAGGTGGATTAGAATTTTTTGCAACGCATTTCCCCAGCTGTGGAATAAATAAAAAAAAAAAATCTTCACTAAATCAAACAAATAAGTGATTCAATAATGAATTCAACAACAAAGACATAAGAAAGAGAGCAATCCAAAAGTATCCCCACCATTTAAACTTTTTACACTTCGTGACTTTAACAAACTACAAACTATTTAACTGAGATTTTATTTGACAGACCAACACAGTAGTGAACCATTGTGAAGTGAAATGAAAGACAAGGTCAAAAAAAATCTGCATTTGAATTTAACCCCTCTGAGTCAATGCAGAACTATCTTTTCCACTCTGACCAGTTTCTGCAATGGAAAAGTATCCCCTCAACATGGTGTTGCCACCACCATGTGTCACCATGAAAATTATGTGTTCAGTTTGTGGTGTGACACTTTTGCACATTCTTATTTGAAAAACAGAACAAGCTCAGTTAGACAGCAGAGCATCTGTGAACATAAAATTTCAAGTCTTGCGTCAGATTCTCAATTGGATTTAAGTCTGGCTTTATGCTTGGAGACAAAACTGAAGTAATTATTTTTGGACCTAAAGAGGAACAATCAACTTCAGTTACTGCAGCTAGAAACTCCTGATCAGGCCCGAAAGCTGAGAGTCATGATGGACTCAGACCTAAACCTTCAGAGACATGTGAAGACACAGTCGGCTTTCTATTACCTAAAGAACAGCTCTAGTATTAAAGGACTAATGTTTCAGGAAGATCTTGACAAACTCATTCATGGGTTTTTCTTTAGTCAAACTGATTACTGCAACAGAGTCTTCACAGGTCTACCTAAAAAAATCAATCAGACAGCTGCAGCTGATCCAGAACGTTGCTGCTCGTGTTCTCACTAAAACCAGGAAGATAGAGCACATCAGCCCACTTCTAAAGTCCTTTCACTGGCTCCCAGTAGCTCAAAGAATAGACTTTAAAATATTGTTGTTAATCTATAAATGTATTAACTGAATAGTTCAGCCAAATACAGGAATCTATTGTATTAAGCTTCTCGACCACTCAGGCCTTCTGGTTTTAGTTTACTCTGAATCCCTAGAACCAGAACCAAACATGGAGAAGCAGCATTCAGTTTTAATGCTCCTCTAATCTGGAACAAACTTCCAGAAAACTGCAAAAATGCTGAAATACTGAGTTCCTTTAAATCAAGGCTAAAACCCCATTTGTTTAAAGTTGCCTTTGATTACTGTTAACTGGAAAATCATTAGTTTTAGTCTAAATTGCAACTTTTCATTACTTCTTTATTTTGCCACTGCAATGTAATGTTTTTTGTTTGTTTATTGTGTTATGTTTTTATCAGGCAAAGCATTTTGAATTACCTTGTTGCGGAAATGTGGCATACAAATATGATATACAAATAAACTTGATGGTGAAGTTTGTATCCTTTTTTTTTTTTTTTTTTCTTTTACTCCACAATTAAGCACTGTTTTCTGGTGGTGTATCACATGAGACTTCAATGAAACACAATAAAGTTTACAGTTATGTGTCAAAATACGACAGAAATTCAAGGGGTATGAATCCCTTACAAGCCACTATAGTCATACAACTTCACTGAAAATCCAGCATTTCATTTATGTTTTAAATTACCAAACATATTAGCTTTTTTTTAACGCCTCCATAGCATTTGAGGAGTAAAAGACTTTTCCACGCAACAGACCATGAAATGCCCGAAGCGTTTCTAAAGCCCGTCCAATCCTCTGAGTATTCTAATTGCTGTAGGGAAGGAGGGGTTCTGCTCTTCACTAATTTATGAGAATCACTTCAAAGAACTCATTACTGTAGTAACATTCATGGTCTCTCCTATAGGTCCCAAGATAGCACCGCACAAAATCAAGGATTTCTCTTGATGAATAGCTGCTTAAAATACTGTAGGTATAAGCAACAATTATCATAAAATAAACTCCACCTTTGTGCGTTTGCCAATCTCCAGCGCTTCTGCTTTGTCAGTTATAAAAGGAACTTCAGGGGATTCTGTAATACACAAAAAAAATTGAATTATTGAAAAGGGTGTTAGTGGAGCCACAACTGTTGCTGGTGTCAGTCACAGTGGAACCTTAAAGAGGCTCTATTATGCGTTCCTTCAGAGTGTTAAAGAGCTGTTTGTGCATGTGAAGTCGACAGAGTTACAAAGCTTTAAATCCAAAACAAATTAACTTGTCTTGTCCCACAGGAGACACTGCTTCTTAACAGTCTGAAACGCTTCATCCTCGGCATGTTGTTTCTAAGATATTTGTATCACGCCAGCATCGTGGTCAATTAGACCAGATAATGAATATAGGTGCATCTAAACAAATTCGACTGTCACAGAAAAGTTAATTTATCTAACCCTCCACATGGAGGGTAAGCCACAAAAGGTCACAGCTAAACAAGCTGACTGTTCACAAAGTACTGTATCCATGCATATTAATGGAAAATTGAATGGAAGGAAAAAGTGTGGTAGTAAAAGGTGCCCAATCAAGAGTTTGGGGGAGATTCACAAAGTGTCGACTGCAGCTGGACTCAGTGCTTTAAGAGCCACCACACAGACATTTCACAGACAAGGAAGAAGAGAGACAGCACAGCCAGCAATACAGATGAGCTGAAGGCTGTAATTAAAGTAACCTGGGCTTCCTTGAAATCCTCAGTAGAGTCACAGGCAAACTGCCTCCATGCCATGTGGTACTGATGTAGTAATTTAGGCAAACAGGGCCCCTGCCTAATACTGAGTGCATATACTGTACAGTACATGGGCATATAACAAGCATTTCTGTATTAGAATTTTTTTAGTGGTCTTATTATTGGTCTTATAACCTTAATCACCAGAATTAACACATATAAACACTTGAAATACATCAGCCAGTGTGTAATGAAGCTGTATAATACTCTCATTTCAGATTTCAATGGTAAGAAGCACCTGTATTAGGATGTTTATAAAGTGTTGCAAGACCAAGAGGAGCAGATCCAGCTCAAAAGAAGTGTTTTAGATCAATTTAAAAATGACCTTTAAAGCAGAAGCACAATGTTTGTACTCACTCTGGATGACTAGATTAATTGGATATTCTTCAATATCTGTGCCAGACACCACCATGCAGGTGAAGGTGTGCTGGTCGGTCAGTTTGGCATCAGCAAGCAAGAGGCTGAGATTTGCAGTCATGCTGACGCGGTTCTTGTATTCATCTGTAGCGGAGACCACCACATTCTCATTCTTCTTCTTGACCAGAAGGTCTCCAGGCACTGACTGTTCTTTGTTCTGAAGACAAGAAAAGAGTGCATTTGTTACCTATCTGTCAAATAAAATAAATTCAATTCAAATAAAAGCATGCAAAATGTTTAGCTCCCCTTCCTCATTTATAATGCGGAGTCATATGGAGGTGACAGATGTATACTCTAATGCACACCTCCTGCTCCCAGAGTGAGTGGGACTCAGACATGATAAATGGGTGTCAGACGGATGTCACCGTAGTGAATATATTGACCTCAATTGTGACTTACATATTTCCATTTAATCAACATGGTGTCTTCGACTTTAGTGGCTCCATTGTTGCAAGGAATCTCCACCGTTTCCCCATAGAGGCCGATAACAGTTTTCAAACCCGTCACTGAGAAAGAATAACAAAAGAGTTCCTTAATCATCTCAGCAAAACATAGTCTAAAATACATTTTTCTCTGTCATATTTAGACTCCTGAACAGTAACCTGTTGGTTGGAGACTCAAAAATCTTTTTCTAATTAGTAACCACACTATACGTAAGCACAACAAGGTTGGACAAATAACACTCTAAGTGAAGACCACTTGAGCTGAACTATTTTCAGTATCTGTAAGGTATTTAAAAATGAAGTCAAAGGAAGAACAGAAGGTGTAAGAAGCTAATAGTAAAGAAACTAAAGTCAATCTTAGAAAGGCTTTTTAAAATTATTATTGGCAGCCCTGATTAAAAACATGCAAAAAAGAAGTTCCACAAGGAAGAGAGCTTGGACCAATACCATTTCGTTCATATTTGCTATTATTTGGAGACATAATTAGATGGCACAAGTCACACAGGTGTGTGTCTATGCAGACGATACTTCAGTATTACTGGCAACCCTAGTAATGACGTATATAAAAGCCTTAATAAGCTTTGAAGGTTTTTTTCCTTTTCACTAGGGAAATTTGTGGATAGGAAAATAAAAGTTTTTAGATATACTTTATTTATCTTATAGGAATTGTTAGGGAGTAAGTCTGGCACTGATTATTTTGTTAATATTATTTTAGAAGGTACTGTTTTCTCCACTAAACAAATTTCAAATTAAGGATTATATTTATCAAAATAATTCAGTGGTAATGACTGAATTATATATAATATATAATAACTTTTTTTTCATTCTTTACTATTTTTAAGCCCATGCTGCAAATTAGGCTATCAGGTAGAAGGACTGCACGAAAATTGGTAAATAAGAAGGAAAAGTCTCATCTGGTATTTATTATTCTTTGCTGATACACACGTCTATTTAGAATCATTTTAATTCTCATAGAAATATAATATGACTTTTATTGAAAACACAACAATTCCTAAAGAGTGTAGCTCATTTTACAATTGATTTCCTGTTTTACATTTTATCCCCAAACATGGAGACAACATGATTGAGAAGGGGGGTGGTTGGGGGGGGATGCTGCCAGCAGAAAGTGTCTTAACGCTTTGTGATGAGGGGTTAGAGCCAGAAGGCCGCAGGGATGAGGAGGATGGCGGCCCGACTGAAAATGAGGCGCTGCACACTTCCCTGGCGCTCAGATTTACATTTCAGACTCTTCAGAGTTCAGGCTTAGGTAAATGTGCAAGTGGGCGTGCGGAAGCACAAATCTGACAGCTAAAATCCCAAACAGTTCGACAGCAGTTCAGCACATGAGAACAAAGCAGTGGCCGGCCGGCCTTCTCCTCTATCTGCTGAATCTGTGACAAGTCATGCTTGTGTATTTACAGGAAAGAATGAAGCTAATTGAATATTTGGTGTGTGCTCATTCAGCTCTGAAATTGTCTGACTTATGTTCTTGCAGAAAAAAGAAATAGCTCTAAACTCATTGGAGCTTTAAAGGTTTCCTCTCTGCTGGGGCAGAGTTGGAGTGAATTCATTTGCTGTGTGCATGAGCCTCATTTGAATCCAGTTTGAATGAAAGTAAATACTTTTACTATGGTTACCATTGTCCACATTAGGACAGAGTAACAACTGGGACCCCAAGGGACAGTTTACACAGTTGATGTGGTGTAAAGCCAAGGTGACACATTTAGAAATGTTTGTTTCCTGCCTTGCATCAAATCAGAATTATCAAACGAGTTCATAAAATAGCTAAGTGCTGCAGTGATTTATTACTGAATGGAAGAAAGAAAAAAATCAGCCTGCTTGGAATCAGCAAATCCTGCTCTCGTTGCCATATTCTTGGCACTCAGCCGAACAAGTTCCCGCACCAACACTTGTCGCTCATCATCATGAGCTGTCAAACAACTACCAGTCTGGTTCTGAACCAAACAGCAAAACCTGTTTTTAAGGCACCAAAAACAAGAAGGATGACAAAACGCAGACTTAATTACATCTGTTTGAAACAGAGCTGGTTTGACTCACAGTCCTGGAGCTTTTCAGGATGTTACAGCCATTTCTCTGGCTGCTAAGACTTCAATACCCTGTGGCAACATATTGACTTTAAATTATTGCTTTAGACATTTGGACTACCTCTATGAGACAACATGACAAGATGTATGCATCTTTGAGACTGGAAAAACACCACCTTACTTATAGGGTTAATCTAAAGCCACAATGTATATATTAAATTGTAAAAATAGTAGCTCTTTATTATCTTCTCAAAATGTCCTTTTTCTCTTGATAGAGTTTAGATGAACAAAAACTAAAGGTTGATAAAACTTCACGGTCTGCTTTGAAAATAGACCTCAGCACTATTGAGGCATGGGCCGGAATAAGGCTTCAAGATATACCACAGCTTTAAAAAGTGAGATGCAACTCTCATTGTTCTTAAGCTTTAAAGTCCTTTTAATGAGATGCCCAAGAAAGTAATGGAATGATCAAAGTTATCTCTGGTTATATGGAGTAGAATAGTGCCACGCTGCCCCTCTCTAACCTGTTTCTGCTCAATGTAAGTTGTTCTTAAGATTCTTAGTTGCTTACAAGAAAGAAAAGTCATGTCTCGAAAAGTCATGTTGTGGAAACTAATGAAACACCACCCATCACTCTTATTAAGGTTACATTGCGAGCTTACTTTTCAATTAGAACAGCTAATTAATACAGAAATTCAGAATTTTTCTTCGTAAAAGATAAAAATCTGGGGCCAGTAGCAGTAGATTTATGACTCAATCAGTCAAGTTTCGCTGGTATTTAAGTTGTTATAACCTGTTGAAAGCTTTTTAACGGCTTCTTACTCTTAATTACATGTGCCCTGAAACCTTTAGGTCATCTGTTCAATTTCTAACTCTGTCGATGTCTCAAAGGTTCCTTTTGGCGTTTAAGTGAAGTCAATATCCAAAGCACTTTTTTTTTTTTTTTTTTTTTTTTTTAGAAACCTTTTACAGCCATCTTTTAATCTGATTAAAACCTTTAGGACCACATTAATAATGTTTTATTGCCATAGTTAATGTCTTCATCACCAATATCTGTCTATCTATTCTTGTCCCTTAATGTTGTTCTTCTGTTAATCTTAGCTGCTTTTAAAGTCTTAATGAAATTTTTATGTGACCATTAGGAAAACTGGAATGATACATTTTAATTGTGAAATTGAACTTAAAAAATTGAGACCATAATAAATAATTTTCTAGCTTTTAACACCTTTATTGCCAGACATATCTTGCAAATGTCAGCAGAAAATCAAACTAATCTGTCAGGCATAAAAATATTTAAAAAGCTATAATAACCTAAATGCATAACTGTTCACCTCCTTAAATGGAAACTTTATGTGTCCAAAACCTGGAAATTTAACAACAGTGTCTACATGTTTGAGAGCCACTCTATGTTAAAAATACCCTTGAAGCCTAATGTTTAATTCTAATATTTTATATTTCACCACTTGTTTTCTTATTTCTAATTTAACTGTGTCAGATTTTTAAAGTTTTATCAGGGATAAGAACCTGGGGACTGATGTCCCACTCTACTGTCTTTGCTTGTATGTTGGTGTGACAAGCGACATTTTTTCCAAATGTAAAGACAGGAAGCCCATCTTGTCAAACATGAGCTCTGTTACATATACAGCCACTGTTGGAAGATTGAACGGGTTATTTCATTCATTGGCCAATACACAGGTTATGAAAGCCTCAAAGTGGTCAAATAGCTCAGGACTCCCCATGCCATGTTTGCCAGTACAGAAACTCGGCATGTTAAGGTGAGAGAATCTTCATTATTACAGACAGAGCAAATGTGTGGTTTAAAATTAAGTAACTATAACGCATTTTGTGTAGCAGCTTTATAAATACAAGTTGTTTATCTTTATATTCTCTGATGCAGTAATAAAGAAAATCTTTAAGTTAAAAACTACAAACTCATTCAAGATGTTTTTTCTTTTAAAAAAAAAAGCTCTGAATAACAAATATGCCCTTTTCCTGTCAGGTATTTCTAGTCATATACATCTTTTATGTTTGATGTTTTAGTTAGATTTTTTTAATGGTAAGCATAATTACACCTAAAAGTTACTCAATTAGTTCTTGGCTTTTCCAGTGCAAAAAAATAGGTAAGCATGACTGATGAATAACGTAAGGAATGATGAATGCAGATGGTAAACAATATATACACTATACATACAGATAAATCTAAAAATGTGTGGATAATGGTGTGAGGTGGAGTAAATCTGTGAAAGTGACGATAAACGGCGCTGACAGCTGTGTCCACGAAGCAGGAACAAGTTATGAGAGCATCAAAGCGTAATACTTCCACCCCAATGGAAGCTATGAGAGACACATAGCCCTACCTTAGGGCTTCACCCAAAGAGCTACAATCCCTGCATTGAAAATGAGACTTGGCGACATTTACTAGTGACAGCATGGGACAGGACAAAACATCACCACATTTCTACTGCTGACACCTTCACCGGGACTTTTTTCTAGCAAACACGGAGATAAGCCCAGCCGCCTGTCAAACAGCTTACATGAATATCTTGCTCCAATTTCTTTCATTGTTCATAACACCTTGCAATACCTTCTATTAATACTGAAAAGGTCATTTAAAGGACTTAACATTTTTTAAGAAAAATCTTGATAAGTAATTTCAGAAATTAAAAAAATTACACACCAATATGTGACATTTTTTTTCTTATTTTCTACTGCATCTGTTAAAACCCTTAATTTCTTATGACTTTTAGCATTTGATTAAATATTGCATTACATGTTCCAGGTATGCATATATGCATTTCTCTGGACATTAAATATGCATCTGCACAGTGCTTACATCTATGTTTTTTCAATGGGATCCACCTGAAACAGTACTGCAGATAGCTGGTTTGAACGCAGCATGCTGATGGAGCTATCCCGCACTCTGCTATTTTGCCTGTCTGATGGAAATCTAATGAAACGTGCAGGTTTCTGATCCAGGCAGAAATGATTGCATGTGCTGGGAAGAAGGGGGAAAAAAGGCTAATGGAGACATTGTGAATATATCGAGAGGGGGCTGTTAATGAGCTCTCTTTGGAAGACAGGGGGGACATGTTTTGCATATATGTCAAGTTTGATGACATCCTGCTACATTTCATTTTTGGAAGTATTTAGGGTGCCAGAACTAATCTGTCACTATCTTGATTGTGTGCTCCACCTGTGTGTGCTGGTGCTTGGGTGATGAAAAAAAAAAAATCTGAATGCATTACACAACCTGCTGAAGGTGATGATTTTTTAGTATGCATTGTGTAAACATGTATGCATCCAGCAACGGTGTATATTGTATATTAAGCGACAAGAGGCAAACCTCTCTGGAGAAAATGCAGCACAACCTGCTAGGATGAGATGAACAACTGCTCATAAAAACAAGAGTAAGTTAGAATGAGATTACACCAAGAGCACAGCAGAGATGGAAAAGGTTATCGCTCTTCCAGTTTAATAGAATCCTTTCCATTTGAAATTCAAATAGATTTTTTGAATATTCAAATAAAGCTGCATCTCTGAGAACTTTAAAAGAGTGTGAATTAAGTAAAGCCATTATCTGTGAAGATTACAGCATAATAGAATGGGAACTAATCGCACGTTAAGTTACAGACAGCAGAGCTCCTGCTGCTTACTGAGATAAGGTAATCCTTCACAACAGAAGAAGGAGAACAGTGTCTTCAGAGTGACAAACATTTGCACACACGTTCACACACAATGCATTACAAAAACAAGTCACCACCTCCAGTGTTTGTCTAGGCAACAAGGGGATAATGACAAGCACTGAGATAAGGTACAAAAAATAGTAATGTATAAGTAAAATTAGACAGGCACCAAGAAAAGCTCACCTTGATCAGCTCTGCCCAGTGGCTGACTGGTTGGAAACTCAGAAATCCAGTCTATTTCCAATCAGTGAACACACCATACTATGTACTAAAAGGTCATACCAACAACAACAGTCTTCAGTGTGGACGCCTTCATAGAGGGAAGAAGGCTTAGTGTTAACTAGCTTCATTATCAGTGAGTTGTTTAAAAATTAAATCAGGGGAAGCACTAAAGATATAAGAAGCCATTTAAAAGGAAACTGTAGATTCAATGACGTCTACACCTCAGAAAGACTAGGAAAATAGTTCAAATGCTGTATAGATCGTATATCAGAAGTTAGAATTGGCCAAGTCCAGTATCAGCAAGTCAAGGTTTTATCAAAAACATAGATCAGAAAACAGCCATAACACTCGGATCTGTGCATCTTTAGAAAAACAGAAAATGATTTTCTTTGACTTAATTAAAAAATCCCAAGTTTCATTTGAACAATCTGGCATTCAAAAGAATAAGTGAATAATTGAATCTGTTTACCTGTGTCTGTTGCAGGGTAACTTTGAGGGGATGTTAGTAATATTCTATGTATCAGAGTACTCTGTATGTTGGGGAAGAGACAAACATCACTGCTTGAGACAAGCACGAGACATACTAGGGCATCACGTTTGTTGTCGCACTAGTATGACGCAACTTTAGGCATTTGTGTTTAACCTCAACTGCCCAGTGACAGTCCAACTGGATGTGGAAACACTCTCCTGGATACGCCGGACCATAAAATAACGTATAGAACCGCAGCAACCCGTGCCATACTGCTCAGTGGAAACAGGACAATAAAGGACACCTTGTGATCAGGCCTAAGGCATGGCATTTATGCCTGGACCTTGCTTAGACCTGATACAGTCCATATGCTCTTTGCAATCATAAAAGTGTTTTTTTTTTTTTTTTTTTTTTGGCAAATGTTAGAAGGATCTTTGTGTTCTTCATGGTTAGCAGTGGTTTTGACCGTGGTACTCTTCCATAGATGTTTATCTATTTTTACCCAGTCTCTTTTTTATTACTAATTTATGACCACTGAACTTAGCTGTGGCAAATGAGGTCTTCAGTGCAATAGATGTTGTACTCGGTTCTTTTGCAACCTCCTGGATGACTTGTTTGAGGCACCCTCAAAGTGCATTTGGGTTGCTGTGGGCAGTTCTGGGAGGGTTCAACACTGTTAGCTCCTGCTGTGACTGGCTGCAGTCACAAAGCTTTCAAAATGTCTTTGTAACCTTTTCTAGGCTGATATCAATAACTGTCATCTATTGTTGATTTCCTTTAGATTGAGCTATATTATGTTGTTTTTTAGATCTTTTAGCCTACTTCGTCTGACAGGTTCTATTGAAACGGTTATTTGATTCTCAAGGTCTGGAAATAATCAAGTGATCAGGGTGTAGCTAGAAATAAAACTCAGTTTTCCAGAAAGTATAGTTAATAACAGTAAATTTGTGATTCAACAAATTACTTTTTCACATAAGGCCAGGCTAGTTTGGATAGCTTTTTCTCTTCATAACTAAAATCATCATTCCAAAACCGCTTTTCTGTGTTGAGTCAGGTTGTCTTTGTCTATTGCAATTTTGTTAGGTGATCTGTAACATGTGAAACAAATGTGACAAAAACACAAAAAAAGAAGAAATTTGTAAGGGGATAAATACTTCTTTACAGCACTTCAGATTCTGATTGGTCAACTCACTGAAGACAAAAACAAGCTGAAAAGGATTTTCTTGAGACTGATCTCTTGACAATACACCTGCCTCTCAAGACGATGGTTCCAGTTCAATACATCTGGGTTTTTACAAATCATAGAAGAGCATTTTAGTCCTCTGAACCAAAAACAATATGGCTCCTAGGGTTTTATCTGAATTCCTCTTCAGTTATAAAAGCTGAGCTCTCACAGTGGGCAAGAAAAAAAGTTTGCTAATGCTCCTGTAAAAGGTAAATCAAGCAATAGACAGGTGAGTGATGGAGACAGAAGGCAGCACCACAGGAGATACTTTCATGTTCCTGATTAAGGCGCCTCTATCCGTGAGAGGAGACAGCTGACGACAGCTCAGATAGAAGCTCGCCTGGGAAATCAGCTTCCACCCTGAAAAAGTCTCCGTATCCTTGTTGAGCTACCTTACACCTATATCTCCCATTTATGTGGGAGTGTATGTGTGTGCGAATGTGTTCGTGCCTTTCACCGACAGCATCCCAAAGAAAACGGAGGCCCAAACTTATTAAGTGCTGAAAATGAGGCTTGCTCAGTGAATGGGGATCCCATGGCGCATGTCCACAAAGACTTGATGGCAAATAGCCTCGCTTCAGAGGCGGTTCAGCATAGAGGGGCAAACAGACCCACTCCAGCTAGATCAATAAAACTCGGAGAAAGGCCAGATTCTTCTAGTGAACTGCACTTGCCTAAGGAGAGAGAAATCAAAGAAAGCCTAACCTTCCGTGACATTCCACTTCTCGTCCTTGTCTTTCCTTTAATAATTCAACAAGTGCTGAATTTTGATTAGCCGCACCAAGTACCTCGAATGAGAGAGATCAGTGATTTAATAAGCTCAATCTCTAAGTGCTTGCTGTCAAGAAAAATTGTCATCACACTGGAAGGTGAGAGAGTTTTTTTGGGAAAACAGAACAGTCTATCACCGGGGTCCCCAAAGCATGCTTGTAGCTATCTTTTACCATTGGAGCGCTGCTGCTTTGTCACACCTTTCACCCTTCACACACTCAGCCACCTCATCTGTTACTGACTATGACAGACACATGACTATATTGTAATTCTGCTCCAGTATCACGCTCAGGAAGTGTATAACATCAGCACGCTGAAGAGAGACATTAAAAAAAACCACACAGCTACATCCTCACTATCTCTCTGTCTCTCTCGAGGGAAGAGGTGTAATCATGTTGCTGATGGATAACTGACAGCAGGGCTCGCACAACATCCCTCTCATACAGCTCCTCTCTCCCTTTTTTCATAGTGAGCTGAACCATCGAGGCACCATTCCAACCGTCAACACTGTATACTCTGTAATTTAGCTCTTTCCTTCCCACTGTAATTGCCTGTCACTGTCTTTGGAGCATAAAACTAAAGCCATCAGCTTGTATTTTTTAACTGTCAAGAGTTGGTGGGCAAAAAAAAAAAAATCTCGTTCTTCACAGCTGACTGATTTTTAAGCATGTAATGAGAAAGAACACACAACTTTTATGGGTAGGATATAAACTTTGTAGCCATATATGGAGATTTTAAAATTTTTGTCCAAAAACCATAAATGCCTGTATTTCTCTGTCAGTTGTAGAAACAATTTCTAAACGTTTCTGTTTCACAATCTAACCAGCAAATTTGTTGTTTTTTTTTTTTTCTTGTACTTCATGGTTGATAAAAGCCCAATTGAGGAAAATGAGCATCACTGAGTTTGTGACATATGCATTTGCGATAATTTTGCTACTTCACGCAGCACCGCCTGCTTCTGAGCACAGAATGAAACAAAAAAACATAAAAATGTGACTTTGCGGCTTCCTGACATTGTAACTGAAAAGAAGGTCAATTTATAGACAGAAAGAGTTGAGACAAAGCTTTCATTTTCTGACAAAGTTCCCCCCTCCCCAACCGAAGGGTGCATCTGCAGCTCAGCTGAACTAGGACTGTCTGCTCTTTTTTTTTGTTTTTAATAAGTGATCTGCTCTCAATGGATTCTTATCTATAACTTCCACAAAAAACATTGTCTGAAGTCTCACACATTTATTAGTTTTATGAGGGAAAAGAGTGTGTGATATTGTCTGACACTAATATAACACTGCATTCATGCATAGCCATGCAATGAAACTACAATGAAATGTGAAATTGGTCTCAAGAAAAGCGGAGCAATTTACTTTCACACATTAAATGCTACAGTATGTGAGCAATTTCACACTGAGATAACAGTGGGGGAATAAATCCACTTTCAAGATTCACATAACTGCAGTTATAAGGCCAGTTTTTACAATTTGTTGGTTATCAATTTAAAACTAATTCAGCAAAAATAAATCAGTATTTAAAAGTCAAAGCAGTGACATAATAAATCTTTGATTTTTTTTTTTTTGTTGTTGAAATATGATACAGGACAGCTTTCAGACAAGCACAATAGAAATGACTTGAAGTAGTTTAACATCAATTAAGAATGTCACTTTGGCATGTTACCTGCCCGTTGCCACTTTGGAGGGAAATAGCATTTGAAAAATTAACTTCACTATAAGTTAATGTTGTTATTTTAGTTTTAAAATCCAAGATGGAAACAACTTAATACCACACCTGAGAATTTACTATGCACCCCACAAAGTGATAGATGATATCACATTTGGGTTAATATTTTATATACGCTCTACAGCTCTAATTTAACACTTTCAAGCACTTTTGCTGTCATTTTGCAACCATCAGCATAAAAATGAATATGTTAAATTACCAATTGCTTAAAAATGATAGCATTTACCTCCATGAAAACCTTTTAGTATTTTTATTTGCTTAAATAAGGCACAGCTCACGTTCTGGAGTTAATGTATATCAAAGGTTTTAAAAAGTTCCTATTTCAAAATGGCAAAAATGTTATTGTTAAACTATTCCTGCGATTTAAAGCTTATGAGATACCAGAGAAACTGCTAGAGAAAATGGTTTTCTTTCTGTAACGCAACACTGATCCTCCCCTACTTGTTGCAGCATAGTCCATTATTTCACAACATTATTTCAGCCAGCTGCAGAAATGCTACTCCACTTTTCCTATACTGCGTATGAAATTTGCTGGGTAACTGGATGGGTGGGGTTGAGAGGGTACGGCTGGCCCAACTTATAGGTTTATTTATTTCTGGTGCTTGTGTCTGCGCTTGGGTTACCTTTCATACATACTCTAACTATTACTATAAGCATATTTAAAACTTTCTGAAACCCCAAATTTTATTTATTACATTGAAGACTTAAGACTTTGCAGAAATCCTGGAAAATTATTTTCAGCTTAGGGGACTATTCGAGCTTGGGCGTTGGTGTCATGAGTTGTTTGCTGAAGAACCCAAATGCGAGCACAGAGCAGAGATGAAGGTTAAAAAAGTGAATTTACTTAAGAACTCAACATCTGACAAAGACAACAGAAAACCATCTTAAATACAATGAGGCAAGTTAAAACAATAAGTTGCAGGTTGGCTGACTGCAAACAGAAACCTGGTGTGACACTGATACACGAAGCAACCTGAACTGCAGCACAAAAGGAGAAGCACTATTAAAATAGAACAGGAAACAATGTCCCAGCATAACATGGACCCTGTCAAGTTGTCGGCTCAGAAAGTCAGAAAGTTACAGTAGTCTATTCAAAAACCACATTCATTTCAAAAAAGAAAATTTTGGATTTGGGTTATCATACCGTGTAATCTTAAAGGTCCAAATAGCAGCAAATTTTCTATTGTTCACCTACTGAGCTAATAAACGGCTTTCCTTGGCTCTGCAGCAGAGTTTTTAAAATGGATCTTAAAATCCAGACTACAATAAAAATAAGTCAAATCTCTTCACATTTTTTCCACTCATTTTGGTACACAGTGTTTGGACCAAACAATTCTGTGTTCTTTTAAAAAGATGCGTGAACACAGCAAACAAAGAACCTGTTCAGAGAGTGCAACACAGTGTTATTAGTCTGAGTCTATTAAACTTAATAGCTTCCCTCCTTCAACCCAGAAACGAGGCCATATTTTTAGTCCACTGTTCTCCAAAAATGACAAAACCAGTCATGCCTAGCAAGCATGTCACCCAATTCATGACAATTATGAATATATTACAGGAACATTCAAATCAAATGTGCATATAAGAGGGTTTACAAAGCACAACAGTGCAACAGCACAGACTAACAATCAGAGATTCTTAAAGCAATTTATAAATCCTGAGCAATGAAGATCTCTCTAGATAGGCAAAGCTCATCCCCTGCGGTGGAGAAAAAACATTTTTCAAAAGCGAAACATCGATAGGCCCATCTCTCCCCCTCAGGCAAAGAAAACAATGTTCATTAGCTGCGTCATGTGTGGTCAACAGACACATACAGACCACAGCAGGCGGGAATGGGGCTAATGCACTGCCTGCAGTCTCACCTGTCGAGATCCCATTGTTGCCCTGTGACTGAAAATGCTGCCTCTGTGTTCTCTGGTTTCAACTTTGTACTAAGGAGGCCCTAAAACCTGCACAGACCTGCTGAAGAGGGATCGGATTCTGCCTTTGTTTCTCATCAGGGAATGAGAGAGAAGATAAAGACAAGAGAGAAGGGCTTGGGAAGGAGGAGGAGATTTATTCTGTCTTCAGGCTTATAGGTCACTTGTGTAATTATTGGCTATAGCTGCTGAGAAGAAACATCGTGTCGTTTGAAGAAACTCATATCATTAATCACTGATTCTTTCAAGGCCATCAAAAACTGCAATCTCTAATCATATCTCTACAATAAAAGATGGTGTTACAATTAAAATAAAGCATTTTCTTTTCACTTTATAAAAGCGGGTAGGGTCAGTTGGACACTGTTGAATTCACATATTTCCACCACTAATAGACTGTGAAAACATTATTCACATGGGAATATTAGATTTTATTCACCTTTTGGCTCATTACAATCACAAACTTCAGTGTATTTTATTTGGGTTTGATTTGATAGACAAAAACAAGGTAGAGAATCATGTGAAGTGAAAATGGCACATACAAAACTATAGGGAATGCATGTGGATTATGTTTTCTTCACTTTTATACCCATAAAAAAAATCAATACAACCAACTGCCATCATCACACAAATTACCAAGAGGCTCATGACTGGGGTAAATGTTCACCTTGTAGCAGGACAACAACCCTAAACATACAGCTGGAGCTGCAATGAAATGTGTTAGACTGACCCAGTCAAAGCCCTGTACAAAATGCCTCTAACAATCAGTGATGAAATTTGAAAATGTTATGTGCTCAGATGCTCTACATCAAGCCTGACTGAGCAGGAGTTACTTTGCACAAACATATTGGCAATGCATGCATAGAGCTGGTCGAAAACGTACACCAAAAGAGGAGCAGCTGTAATTGTACTTGCAATAACAGGTGAATCTATTAAGTATTGAATCAGGGTGGCTGAATTCAAAGGCATGGGATGCTTTTTACACATTTATTTGTACAAAAAATTAAGAAAATGTATCCTTTTCCTTCCACTTCACATTTATGCACTTCTTTTGTTGGTCAATCAAATAATATTCCAATAAAATACTTAGAGTTGTAGTCCTAAGGCAAAAGTACAAGGTGTATTGGTACTTTTGGAAGGCACTGTAGCAAGGATCTTTGGTTTACTTATTTAAGCAGTGATGGAAAAAGAAAAGTTTTTGAATTTAAATTCTAACCTCATTTTTGCAAACTCAGCTCACAGCCTCTGAAACTGAAATCTCTTTCCAGTACATTTTCACTTCTAGCTGGGGTTACATTTCAATTGTCTGAGTATAAGAATATGAGTGACACATTCTGCAGAGGATGACTCACATCATGGCTTGTTTGCTTCTGCATTATTTGATTGCCTACAATTCCCAGAATACTTGTTGACAAGCTCTCAAGAACAGGTAGAAACTGTTTGCACCTGCTGTGTGTTATCTGAGTAGGTGGAGAGAACAACAGCACGAGCACAGAAAGAATAGGCCCAGAGGAAGATGAAGCCCTGCTCATCAGATGCAAACACAGGACGTCTCGTGACTCACCTACATCCTGGAGCAATAAGAAAGATTATTTTCACTCTGTGACACTTAGTTTCAGTAATAAAAGTTAATGCTGACGGACTTAAATACATTGTTATTTCTAACTGATGCTTCTGCTAGTAGCATTTTTCATTCGACCTCACTGAGACTGAAGTAAACAGACAAAGATCACTTGTGCAAATTCAAAGCACAGTTTTCAAATTATGATTTTATTTATTGAGGGAAAAAAGCTTGCTTTGCAACCCAATCTGGCTGTATATAAAAAAAGTAATTGCCTCCCAAACATATTAACTGGTTATAGCAGCTTTAGCAGCAACAGCTGCTGTCAAACTTTTACGTTATTGCTGGGGCTGAATTTTGGCTCACTCTTTGTTGAATTGTTTTGATATAGGAACACTGATGATGTGTTGCTTTTTGAGATACTTGGCCTACTTTGTGTTGTCAGGCATGTCCTATTTAAGTTACTACATGATTCTACAGGTCTGGCAGTAATCAGGCTTTGGGACGGATAGTGAAACGAAACAGAGGTTACAAGTTATGTGGTTAATCACTGTTAATTCATGGCTTAACAGGGGGAGCAAATTTTTTTTTTCACATAGGTTAGTCAGGTTAGTTTTGGTAGACTTTGTCTGATTTTAAAATTTGTTGATCTGAAACCATTTAATGGGGACTGTGGACAGGGGAAGGCATCTGTAAGGGGGGGGGGGGGCAACTACTTTCCCAAGTCACTGTAACATGAATGTAAGATGAACTGAAGCTTAAAAAAAAAAAAAAAAAAAAAAAAAATATATATATATATATATATATATATATATATATATATATATATATATATATATATATATTTTATATATATATATATATATATATATATGGGCTAACATACAGAAAAAAATAATTCAGTGGTCTCTTGCATTGCTTTTCTTTGATTAGTGAGACAGTTCGATATGAAATCTTAAAGGGAGGCATTCCAAAGAACTTTAATGATTGATAATCAAGATGCTTTAAAATAACGCTGTTACTATAGATGCTGACAGCACAATCAAACCAGCTGGTTCACCCTTGATTTGCTTCAAATTGCTCATTTCAGTCTCAGAAAAGAACTATAAATTTCGAGAAAAAAAGTTTTATTTTCTTTGGGTTTAAAAGGAAGAATAAACTTCAGTTGTCTAAAAAGATCAAGGAGGCATATGTGGAACACGTACCAACAGTTTGATATACGGCTTATTCCTCATTCAATGTCAGTCATTTTTTCTAAAGTTGAAGGAGAGACAGGAAAGATAAAAGTGCATCCGAAGATGGGCGATTATCCCTCTAAATGACTGGCCACGAGGTTTCCTAAAAATTGATCTTGTTGCATGATCGTTAGTCTTTAAAAATGTTCTTATCTACGCACTCGACCACACGCATGTCAGTGAAAACCTCTTAAAAAATGTCATAAATTACATCAGCAGATGAGCTGTAACCGGTCGCAGGGACTGCTCTTAGGATCACAGCTGGCTGGAGCGATTGGACGGTAAGTGCACTCAGAAATCAAGTCCATTATGTTGTGAATTATGTATTTGAGGGGTGAATACTACAGGACCCCGGAGTGGTGTGTGTGGGGAGGGGTCGGAGGGGACTAGCCATGAGATGCCTGCGGGCAGACTTGGAGGCCAATCAAAGGAAAGCTCATTGTCCTAACACAAAAACCTCCAACAACAGCCCCCCCTTTAACGACGTACCATTAAAGGCAACGTTATGGCCATTAACAAAGCATGGCCCCACCGCTTCCTATTTATCCATTAACCCTTCCTAATGCATCTCAGTGGCTAACGTTTCGGCTTGGAGACTTAGGGCTTTTGTTTCTGGAAGTGCATGCATTAGCTTATCTAAGTCTGAGCTATAAATGAGCATGGCAGTGACAGGCTCAATCAGAGGCTAATGGATCCCCATGTTTTGATTCTTGTCAAGATGATGGCCCATCTGTTAAAGCCCAGAACTCCAAGACTCCAGCGATCAAAGTTTTTTCTGAAAGGTAGACACAAGACTGAGCAAACGACTAGACTTTCAATAGGCAACAGGGATCACACCTTTCAATCGGTTAAAGTGGAAAACAGCTCAAATTTCAGCACAGAAGTGCAGAGAGATAATCTTAAATAAGGGATCTGGCATGTGCAAACTGATCTCACAACACTTTAACGCATTATAGTTCAATCTAAGAACAGTCAAGCACAGTTAAACACTTTTTAACTTTTAAAATACAAACTTTTACAGTAGAAACTATGAACAAAAAACGAGTGACCTCCAGTCTTTAAAGAGCTCTCTATTCACTGTAATAAACCTTACTCTGAGCTCTCATCTATAAAATGAAGCACCATTCAACGCTCTTACTCAATGTTGTCACTTCAGTAAATTAAAAGCGTCAAATAAAATCCACTTCTTCAACTGGCTTGTTTCTTCCAAATGTTTGCTAAGCTGAAGATTGGCAAGGCCTCGGCCTATTGACTCTCCATTCAAGTCAATCCTTCTTAATTATTTTTGAGTAATTTAAGCACCATAACGTTCTCATCTGCTGAGGAGGTTTCAGACTTTAATAAACTGCATCCTACAAGCATCACTGAATTAGCTCTGTGCGCAGGTGCCTGGGGATGAACTTGCATCGACATGCAACATCAGCGTTTTTAATTTCAGAGACCTTAGCTGTAATGTTAGGTAACTCTGCAGTTGCTTAACTATATCCAAGGTTGTTTTGCTGGAGTGAAAGTTGGACTAAATTTCAGAGAATGTATTTTATACCCAAGTCAGAAGACTGATGCGTGGTTTTTAATCCATGACATGACATGAAATAAAGAATTTCAGAGGCACACTTTGGGTTTAGGGTAAAAAAGCTAGTGAAATGCAACATGTGTCCCACAAACATAGAAGGTATACGTGTTCCACTGACTTTGGTTTTAACTGTGACTCTTTCCTTGACACTTACATAGCTATTGATGTAACAACTGTATTTTTCTCCTAGTTTTTTTTTTTTTTTTTGTTCCAATCAAAATGACGACCCTCTGATTGCTTCAGCTTTTACTGTTGGCTCTTTCCTAGATGAAACCAGGGATGGTGCTACTGTAGCCAATAACTTTATCTGCTCTTTCATTTTCTTTGCAATAGAAAGTACTCCTGGTCAAGTGATTCTGTGCTGAGCTTTATCTCTTCTCCTCTTTAAGGGAGACATTGACAAAGGTATATGCTGCCATTACCTATGTGTTCTATCTTTATTTTCCTTTTCCTTAGAACGTAATCCTAGCTCAGTGGGTATTTACTGGGCTGAACCATTGACCAAGCTATTGCTGCCAATAACTGATTATTTTTTATAAAATAATGACTGATTATTTTTTTTTTACCTCCCTAAAAAATGCTCCTAGCTCATGGCCACACTTTTACCTATGTCTTACTGCTGAAAAGACACAGAGTTATTGCTGCCATTAACCAAATGTACCAGCTATGTTTTTCTTTCCCATAGAAGGTACTTCTGGCTTACTACTTCAGTGTTTATCTGTGCCTCTTTTTTTGGGCCATTGAGAGCTATTTTTGCCATTACATTTGTAATTTTCCTTTCCCACAGAAAACATGCCTGCTTCTGTGTTTACCGGTGTCTTCTGGGTGGAGCCAATAACAGAGCTATCACTGCCACTAACTCTGCTGACCCTTTGTTTTTCTTTTCCATAGAAAGTACTCCTGGATTAGGACTTCCATGTTTAGCTGTCTTTTTTCCTGAAAGGACCCACTGACAAATCTATTGTTCCCATTAACTTGGTGTACCCTTTGTATTTTTTCCCATAGAAAGTGCGCCTCTCACAGTGCATCTGTGTTTTTTTTTTTTTGTTTTTTTTTTTTTTTGTTTTCTGTGCTTCCTTTCTCCTCAGGAGGAGGATTCAAAGAAATCAACTGGGCTTCCTTCGATAGATAATTTTCAATCAGATGATCAGATGAATTAGACAGCATGGCACTGTAATTTGGGTTATATTTGACTAAGTAACTGGATTTGAATCTGAATATATAATTTGAATGCATTACAATGAATTGGACTGACTTTTAAGTCTTGACATGTAAGGTGCCATTTCTTGTAGTTTTGATTCTCTGCCTTAGAGTAGATCTTTGTGGACTTCAGCCCATCCCAGAGGAATCACAGCCATTCAGTTAATCCAACATTGGCAGTTGAGCTTTGATAACAGGTATCTGGTCACATGGTTCTTGTGGTCCTCTGGTGCTTCTCTGCATTTGTGATGAGGCTTAGATAAGTGCTCACAGTTTCTCAGAGGGCAGTACTTGCTGTCTGAAAACTCTATATTTAGCTGGTGTAATTAAAATTACAGAGTCCCTTTCCTCTAGCAATCACTGGGAAGAATTAGCCCAATTAAGGCTTTAAAAGTGCAGCGACAGGGATGATAAAATAAATGTTTACAGTCTTAAAAAAATAAATGATAGAGCAGAGTCTTGGATAGCGTGGTATGGTAGATGAAGCCAGCAGTGGGTAATGCTTTGCAGCGATGCATATAGGACCATTTGAATTTCTGAGAAATCTGAACTGATATCAGTAAATCTTAGGGCAAGAAATGAATCCTTGTGTTCTTAAAAGGCTCTCGCTTTTCTCAGTTAACAGGAAGCTGTAAAATATTCCTGACACATTCAAAACAAGCTTCTTGACATCAAAGTACTTGTCATTTCGCTAGGTTTCTTCACAAGGTGTCACATCAGGCAGTAGATATTCAGTTTTTTGCATACAGACCGTAAACCTGCCAGCCTTGCTTGCCTAAAGCAGCTGAGCCAACTACAGTGGGACTGACTTTTATATTAAGTATCTGCACTCTGGATTACTGACTGAACATAATTTGTAATCACTATTAGCCAAAAGGCTTCTGAAGCACAGAACATGGAAAAAGTTAGTTGATTCATTGACTTTTAAATTAAAAGAAAACAGTGAAAATCTTTGATGATTGAATTACATTATATGTGAAATGTAATTCTGTTTACTTCTGTGATGGGAAGGTTTGCTGTTGCCGACACAAAAAACCTGAAAAATCTTCAGGCTGTCTGTTAGAAAGAAAAAAACAAAAAAACCAAAAACAAGTAATCTTAAGATGTCACCTTGAGCTGGAGATTGAGATACAGCTCACAGCTTTTTGATACTCCAAAGACGAAGACATTTATCAAAATGAACGACATACAGATGTGTTTTTACGGATCACAACACAGAAGAAGATGCTTAAAGTAGTTTAGAAATGCCATTGTCTCATTTGTCCAGCAGTGCAGCTCTGATTTTATGTTTACAGTCAACAAAAGTGAAAGATTTCATATCACAGCTAAGAGAATGAAAATAAAAAGGAAGGTTTTACAATAAGTGCTAACTAGTTTTTCAAACACACTACTGGAAACCTTTTTCTTCCAGTAAGAGCCTAACACACTAGAATCAGAATCCACTAAAGTCTTGTGTGAGTTTCAAAAAATGTATTTCTGTATTGTCCTTTAACTACTTTGCAACTAATTTGGCTATATGTCGATAATGATCTGTTTGCACCCAGGATTTAATGCATTTGCTGAAGTCTTAAGATGTTGCTTTCAATATAATGTCCTTTCCAGACATGCAATCTTTTTTTGAAGTGCACCAGTCACTCATGTGCCTGGTATTTCACTCAGTTATACCACATCGTGAGAATCTCATACACCCCTTTGGCTTGTAGGCATAATCCAAAGATATTGTGACCAGACTCCACTTAAGTCACTAGCATCTAAACTCCTGCCGTGAGAACCTTTACTGTCAAGTTTAAAGTATTCACAGACAACAAAAAGGCATTTTTTAAATTGAAAATGTAAAAAATACATTCTCTCTCTCTCTTGATAGATAGATAGATAGATAGATAGATAGATAGATAGATAGATAGATAGATAGATAGATAGATAGATAGATAGATAGATAGATAGATAGATAGATAGATCTCAGTCTGTTAAACAATAAACCTAACATGAGAGAATTTAATGGACAATGGGGATTTGTAGATCTGAAACAAAACAAACGGTCTCATACATTTGAATATTAAAACAAAAACATACATTTTCCTATATCATTGGGATTTTTTGCTTCATTTTTGTATAAAAAATGTATTAGTCTATTTTCAACAAAAACAGGACATGGGCTACTCTTTATCTTGTTGTTAGCTAAATGAATAGGTGTGCCCAAGTCACTAGATGCTTGTAGTCTTGTTTACAATGAATTTCTAGTAAAAGCAAAAAATGTGATTCATAACAGATATATTTTGTACCTCAAATTTTACATTTCAAGATTTTACTGTGATTGCATCTTTTTGAAAGGCCTTGCACTGGTGAAAATTATTTTTAAAAAAAGTGATTGAAAAAAACAAGATGCTGACTGAATTGGAGTCCCAGGGCCCATTTAAAACACCCCTGATTTTTGTTTTTACAGTACTCTGGATTTCAGTTTTTTGAAAAACTAAAATGTTTGCAATTTGTGCCTAAAAAATGACTTGCATGACTGAAGTGTTCATGAACTATTTTGGGGGTTCAGTGATTTATTGAGCAGAAGTATTAAACATTATATGAGACAAAACTTGCCTATGGTTTAGGGTGTTCCCGTGCTGCTGTTATGCAGTACTTTCTGACTAAATTGATGCATTGATGATGACAGTTAGATGCAGCTCTGACCAAGACCATTATGCACAAGCGACTGCATGTGCAAACAGACAGAAGCTCTACAGGAAGGTTGAGATGGAAACCAAAGTGAAACACTAAAAGCCTCCTCCTCCTACTGGCAATGAAATCTGGGATTTTTTTTTAACAGTACTCTGAGATATTAGCACAGCTGGGAGTTACAGATTCAACTATTTACACAAATGCCACAAGCTTTTGTTGAAGGACCCGACTGGCAGTCTGTGTGCAGCGCGGGTGCTGCCTCCGCTGTAAAAGCGGCCCCACCCAGGCAGTCCCTGCCCCCGCACCTACCACAGCACAGAATCCTTTGAACATGCGAAGCCTATTGGTCACAAGGGAGCAGTTGTGCTCACGATTGGGCTATCTGTATGACCATATTACACTGTCAGGTGATGCCTGAGGATACCAATCAAACCTGCTGCTGGAACACAACCCTGTTGCGAGCAAATTGATCCTGGCACAGAAAGAAAGAAACTCAGGGCAGAGAAAATTGGGCGGGTGGGGGTGGAACAAGAACCCTTCCAATGATTGTCCCTTTAGCGCTTCATTAAACGTCGCATTATGCGTAGACTATATTTTCTTGATTCAAGATGATTTATGAAAACATCTATATGAAAAAGTCTGATTAGTATCTGCATTTAGCACCTGTTTTGTTGTATGAATAATCTCTGCCTTGTTATGCTATAAACAACAGAAACTCGATCAGGGAGATATTTGCTCTGCAGATGATTCATATAGCTCTCACCTTTTGGTAATAGAAAGAGCAAGATCTGGACTCTCACATTAGATGGGTAAAAAAAGTCATGTGCGTGCACTCATAATGACAGAGCTGACCTTCTAACCCTTCACAGTGAAACAGTGCGGGCATTGCCACTCATCTCAGTAAGGCTGGTGGGTATTAGGAGAGAAAAAAGATGGTTTTTAGACATGGGGGGGGGTCCTAAAGCCTCTGCTGGCTAAACAGGAGAGCGGTGAGAGGAATACATGGAATGCAGATAATACATACAAAGGATTATGTACCTGCTTGCACATCAAATCTGTGTGGTTTTGCATTTAATACCCACGGCCGAACGTCTGCTTTGATGGAGCGCTGTGAAAGGCTGGAGATTAACGTGCGTTGTTACACTGCTGAGGATTCCTTCGACTTCAGGAGTTTTGGATTATTCGGTGGGATGACTGCTAACACGAACTGGGTGGAAGGTTTTGCAAGTGGGAAACTTAAATGATACAAAGTTGATTTTTGTGCACAATCAACTTGTGTAAATGATGGTTTAAAAGATAGTTTACTTCTTGACAAATGAGGTTACTAAAAGTGTTTATTGCATTTTACAAATGGCAGATAAAACTGCCAGAATAAACTATGGATGCACCAATCAAGTTGTTTCTGATTAATACGATTTTCTTGAAAGTCTGACCTGGTGATTGCATTTTTGACTTACAATAACTTTCTGTTCCAAAGACTAAAACACAAAAAAACATGGTTTAGGTTCTTTTATAAAGGTTGTAGTTTTACATCATAACAGGAACATGAAAAATGTCTTGAGTGAAAATGTGAGGAAGGTCTTTATGTTCTTTTTGGACAGGAGTGGTTTTACCCAGTGTGACGAAAAAGCAAAAACAGAAAAAGTCTGTAATGGGGCCAAAATACTTTTTCTCAGCACTAACCTTGTCCATAATCTTTCTACCTTTATAAAACTTTGTAGATGCATTTACAGAACAAACCACGTGGGAGTTCTGAGTTTTTCAATATTACACCTGCTGATCACTGATAAGAGCCATTCTCGGGAAATCTGGGAGGTTCTGATCTCTGGCTGACTCACTGGTGCATCGCTACAATAAACCCAGTCATCCTTTTTTGTCTGCTTCCTTTTGTATCTGCAAAATTAAATAACCACACCCAGTTTATCAGTCATTTTGAGTAAACAAAGCCTTTAAAAATTTTATTAGCTGTGGCTATTACATTTTCCTCTTCCACAGTAACATGAGGAAAAGCCATACTTCAAGGAAAGTGCTTTTTACCATCAACCCTGTTGTTTCAGTATTTCACCACCCCCTCCTATCCTGTGCAGTACATCCTGAACACAAGCAGGAACGGAAAAAAAGCCCTGCAGATCTGTCTGATCGTGAGATGTATCAGCAGCAGTGAAACATACCATTTCCCCCCCAAAAAAAACCCGCAAAAACTGTCAATAGGTAGCCTGCACCTCTTCAACCACTAAAAGATGTTGAAGATCTCAGAAATGTGGCCTGAAGTGCAAAGAAGTAAAAACCTCAGTGGAACTGTTCTGCACTGGCTTTCCACCTTCAAGCAAGAAAGAGTTAAAAACACAGCTCAGAAACACTTCTGAAGCACAGAGTCAGACAAAAGCAGGGAAAGCCCAGAGAAATGATATTAACAAAAAAAAAAAAAAAAAAAAAAAAAAAAAAAAAAAAAAAAAAAAAGTAGAAATTTGAAATGGTTTCACATAGAATTTTGTTGGGGTCTGTCATAGGAGAGCAAGCAATGCAATGCACTGTTTCAAATGCAATGCATGTAGGCACCTATTACTCTCCACCTCTTAAAGAGTCTCTCTATTGGGTTCCTGCCATAGCAATGCATGGAGGCACCTATTACTCTCCACCTCAAAACTGCTTTCACCATTAATGTTGCCTGAACCGCAGCGTGCACCCCCACAATATATATATCAAAACGTGCGGCTCAGTCTCATGATGTGTCCTATTACTCATGTTGCCGTTTCAAGTTACCATGGCGACATAATTAGCCAAAAACCACTAAAACTGGACAAAATAAAAGCTTTCATATTTTATACAGCAGGTAATGATAGCTTTGGCCTTTATATGAGTGGTTTATGCCAACCAGTGTTACACATGGGATTGTTTTGGCCTTTTAAGATGAAGCTTACTGAAAATTTCAAAATAAAAGTCTCATAGTTCCTTCCCTACACTCTACAATTTAGGCTGAGAAAAGAGTACATAGGAATGTTGGCTTAGGATGAAGCAGCCATGCGAGTGATAGCACTCATTCTTATGGTAGTGTCAACATGCTAGTAGGTCAACAAGCTAGTAATAATCCACAGACTAATGGCAGTATTTAAGCTAACAGCGTTTTGGCTTAGTTTTGTATAAAAGCATAAACTTAACATACTAAATAGAAAAAAATCAATGTTTGTCAACTTGCTGGTGATAACCCACATTCTACTGGTAGTTTCAACAATGCTAGTCACTCAACATGCTAGTGATAGCTCTCATGCTAAAATTAGCCTTATAACTAAAATAAGCATTGCAGCCTTTTTTTAAATTAATAGCTAACTACTGCATACTAAATGGATTGAGTCAATGTTAGTCAACATAATGGTAATAGCCCACATGCTACTGATAGCATTTTAGCTACCCCCAGTATTTTAGCTAATTTTAGCTTATACATCAATGTTTGCATATTATATGGAATATGTCCATGTTAGTCAACATCATAGTGATAATCTAGATCCCACTGGTAGTGTCAACATGCCAGCTGTTCTAAATGCTAGTGATAGCCTTCATGCTAACATTAGCCTTGCAGCTAAAATAAGCATTTTAGCTCATTATTGATATATTAGCTATGGTTAGCATACTGAATGGAGTAAGTCAATGTAAGTCAACATGCTTGTGATACCTCACATGCTACTGACAGCATTTAAGCTAAGCTTAGCATTTTGGCTAAATTTAGCTCATACACCAACATTTGCATACTGAGTGCAGTAAGTCACTGTTAGTGAACATGCCGTTGATACAGCATATGCTACTGACAGCATTTTGGCTAACCATAGCATTTTAGCTAATTTTTGGCATCAGAACTCCCTGATTCAGTTCTGAGTTATGCACACTTTGGCAGGTCCCTTTTAAATTTCTTCAGAAATTTTCTAGTTGCGGCCTGCCAGAGCAATGCATAGGAGAAGCAATGCAATGCACTGCTCTCCTATGCATTGCTATAGCAGGCTCCAATAAAGAGACTGTTTAAGAGGTGGAGAGTAATAGGTGCCTCCATGCAATGCACTGCAATGTGCTGCAATGCACTGCCTCCATGCAATGCATGGAATGCATGGAGGCACCTATTACTCTCCACCTCTTAAACGATCTCTTTATTTATTATTGGGGCCTGCCATAGAAATGCATAGAAGAGCAGTGCATTGCCATAGCAAAGCACTGTGAAGCAATGCAATGCACTACATTGCAATGTACTGCAATGCACTGCCTCCCATGCAATGCATGGAGGCCCCTATTACTCTCCACCTCTTAAAGTGTCTCTTTATTGGGGCCTGCCATAGCAATGCATAGGAGAGCAGCGCATTGCATTATTTATTATTCTTCCGTCTCCGTTAATGTGGCCCGAACCGTAGCATGCAACCCCACAAGATATATATCAATACATGCGGCTTCATCTCGAGATGTGTGCTATTACTCAACTTTTCAATTCACCCTCCCAAAACCCCATTAAGTCAATAGAGCGAGGTCCTGAAGACATCCTAAAAAACCCACTATTTTTGGGGATTACTGTGTCATCATGGTTTCACCTAGAAATGCCATTCAACACTCAGTTTGCAGATACGTCCGTGCTGTGTTCAGAACTGAAGACGGTATGTTGATACCTCTGACGGTTTTTCCACAACACGCCTCTTAGCGACCCAAAGTTTTAGGAAAAATCATGATTTTAGAGTGTAACTGAAATTAACTGCCGCTCAGTTAGAGTATGGGAGCAAGGGGCTTTCAGAGCCGAGATTAATTTTCAACTCGCCGTCACGCCTACAAATATCACTCAAATGGAATGATTTACGGTCATGATATTGTTCCGCTTGTTGGCTTTCACAAAATGTTTTCAAATTTCCTCTAGGGCCAACGGTTTTCTGTCAAAGTGCTTCAGAGCCAAGTGTCGTCAGAGGATAAGGGGGCCATTCGGCCATTCATTTTCCTCCCAGTATCATGATATGACCACCTTTCCCAGACCACATTTCGCTCGTCCCTGCTCTCACTGTGAACAAGATACAGATGTGAATCATGGGACTAGCGAAGACAAAAGATAGCCCTTGCACATGCTTTGAGAATTTTTCCAGTACCTCTTACGGTTTCCGAATGGGAAGGAGCTGTTCGAAAAACTTTTTTGAGTCTAACTGGCTGGCTTTGGCCATTCATCTACCTCCCTGCTTCATGATCTGACCACCTTTCCCACACATTCTTTCGCTCCTCCCTGCTTTCACTGTGAACGAGGTACAGACGTGAATTGCAGGACTAGCGAAGATAAAAGACGGCCCTCACGCATGCTTCAAGAATTTTTCCGATACCTCTTACGGTTCCCGAACGGAAAGCAGTTGTTCGAAAAAGTTTTTTCAGTCAGACTGGCTCCCTCAGACATATAGAACTTTCTCTGCACCAAAGTGAGTGTGGCTGACAGTGTCAGTTGGCAGAGGGACATTAATTACCATAGCACACAACACACTTAGTAGGGCAGCCACAGCTTTGATCTATGAGGGCTCCAGCTTGGGAGCAGAAGGTGCCTAGAAGCAACATGGCCGCTCTCCCAAAGGTTGACTTCAGTTGTGACACCTGACCAGCCTAAAATGACAACCACAGTGGACTTTCAAAATAAGAGCTCAATGTACTCTACGAAATGAAAGCCTTCATGTTTTACACAACAGGTAACTGCAGCGTTGGGCAAAATATGACAGGTTTGACTCAAGCAGTCACATGGGATGAGTCTGGCCTTTTAAAATGACGTTTACTGAAAATTTCTAAATAAAAGCTTCATAGTTCCTTACCTACACTCTTCATCTTAAGCTGAGAAAAGACTACATTTGGATGTTGGATTGGGACGAAGGATCCATGTGCATGATAGCCCTCATTCTTATGGTAGTGTCAACATTCTAGTAGGTCAACATGTTAGTTATAGCCCACAGACTAATGGTAGCATTTAAGCTAACATTAGCATATTATATTAGTTTTAGATAGAAACATGATCTTTAATTAAGAACTGAAGTAAGTCAGTGTTTGTCAACATAATTGTGATAACCTACATTATACTGGTAGTGTCAACATGCTAGTCGCTCTACATGCTAGTGATAGTCCTCATGCTAACATTAGCCTTATAGCTAAATTGAGCATTTCAGCCATTTTTTGAAATAACAATTAAGTTTAGCATACCAAATGGAGTGAGTCAATGTTAGTCAACATGGTGGTGACCCTCCACATGCTAGCATTAGCATTAGAATTGTTGCTCATTTTAGCTTATACACTACTGTTTGCATACTGAGTTGAGTAACTCACTGTTAGTCAACATGTCAATGATATTCTTCATCCTACAAACTTCCTTTTATCTAACCTTAGCATTGTGGTTAATTTTTAGCATCGAAATGCCTGATTGAGGTCCCACCGACACGCACACTTTGGCAGGCCCCTTTTGAATTTCTTCAGGAATTTTCTAGTATTTAGTTTTTGTAATCTTATCATTCAGTTTATTTTTATTATTGGCAACTTTAACCTAAGACTAATTCATGATAATAAATTGATTCTGTACCGATTTAAGTTTCCATAAATACAAAGAACTACAAAGCCTTGCAAAAGTACTTATACACCTTAAACCTTTTTTATATTTTGTAGTAGTGCATGTTTCTTAAGTGTAAGAAAAAAAGTAATACAGATAAACAACATCTCACAGAGCACTGTTCAATCCATCCTTTGAAAATTTGAGTACTATGGCAAGCTGCAAACCTACCCAGAACTGTCCGTCCATCTAACTTCCAAGCTGGGTGACGAGAGCATTAATCAAATAAGCAGCCAAGAGGCTCCTGGACACTAGGACACTATCCAACAAGAAAAAATGTCAGAGGCAGAAAAAGACTGAGCTTGAGCTATATTGAAAAGAAAAATGGTCAACAATGTCAGTCACTTTATGTGCAAAACTGGTAGAGACTTTCAACAAAAAACTTGCAGAAGTAATAAATGTAAAATGTGCTTTTACTGACAATCAGAGGGCTGAATACATATGAAGTTGTTTTTTTTAATGCTCACAAAAATCCCAGGTGACGTTTACAGTTTTTACACGCAGTTAAAAAAAAAAGGGAAAAAGTTCAATGGGTATGAATTCTTTTGCAGGGCACGGCAAAGACAAGAACACATGCTTAGTTCTCCTTAGTTTAAAATTCCTAGTTGGGGTTGAGCTGAGCAGCTCCACATGCTGTTGTATCTTGTTCATCAACATCATTTTTTTTAAAGAGTAGGAATCCAAAACTGACTTCTGTTTGCAATAGACAAGTCTGCTTTAGGAAAATGATGACCATTTGACCAGAAAACACAGAGCATAATGGTGAGGTGTTTACAGCCTGTTATAAACCTTAAAAACAGCATCAAACATTCAAGGAGAGCTAACAGAGTCGTTCGTATAAACAATGACACTAAAGTCAATAAGAGGTAAAAAGGTCACAGCAACAAGCTGTTTTCTGGCATTAAATGAAAAACATGATTTACTTCTGAAGAGAAAAGAACAACCCAACCAAAGATTCAGTTTCTTTCAAATATATTCAACAGGGGAGTTTAAAGAAAGACTTGCGTCAATAAAAATGCCGAGGTATTTACGAGAACCCACAAACTCAATAGGGGTGCCTTGTGTGAATTTTATGGAGGAAAACTGCTGGCATTTTCTTTCTATTTGAAAATGGCATAGTTTCATTGGCCTTTTTAAAAAGTCTTTTAAGACACAACAAATGTGACTGATTAATGTAAAAAGGTGATAAAATAAATAACTGAAGAGGCGTATATGGGACTGCAATTTAATTCTAAGCATTACGAGACAAATTCAGAATGTAAACTAAAACATCTTGTGAAGTTTAAAAGTTTCTTAAATATTTAGTTGCAAAAATCATGAAAAAGCATAAAGTTAATCTGTAAAATGTAAAAATATGCAGAAAGTTGGTTGTAGATCCTGTTTTTTCCACCAGGTGGAGACAATGAACTGTATTAAAGAGCTACATATGAGGACAACTTCGTATCTCCCAGTCTGCTTGATCCGTCAGCCCTTTGGCAAAGCTTCTGTGACGTAAACTTCATCATCACTGCTCGCCAGAGGCAACCGCACTCCACACTTTTGTGAACTTGTAGACTGAGAGATGATAAAATTCCCATTCAAAAGGTGGCGCCAAACATGCAACAATTACAGAAAACCACAAGTCGGATGATGAGCAGAAGAAGAAATTAGTGACACTTGTTTTGAAGAGCTTTATTGTTGAACCTATTTGAATCATTTATGTCTCAGCAACAATGACACAAATCTGCATTAAATTCCTGAAATCATTTCAATTATTTTTTTGGACATCTTCTGTTTGAGGCTGACAAACTGGCACACACACCCTACCCAAGCTGCAGTTAAGACGGTATATCTCTGATTAAAACCTAAAGGTGCAAGAAATTGCAAAGCATGCTGTTTTTCCTGGCTACACTAATGATGTCAAACATTTTTAGTTTAGTTAGCTTTCAGAAACTTCTTTAAACTTGAATGCAAATTCCAAATTAGGTTTGACAAACAGTTGCAGGAACCAATACTGCATCAGACTGATGCATTTTGCCTTGCATTTTATTTAGCATACAAAGTAAATAACATTGCAGCATTATCTTTTTATGCATCTATTCATAATTTTGTTTAACCTCACGATGTGTTATGCAAACACATTGTCTGCACTGATGAAGATTAACTCATCTCAGTATGCTGAAGGCTTAGAGTGGCTAGCATGACAGATGAACTGAAGCTAATTTCTGATTGTTACATCTAATGATTATTATACCAATTTGGGACTGTGTATATACCATTTAACGTTTAGTCCAAGATGATGAAGTAATCATTACGATTACTGAATCATTAAAAGAAAAGAAAAATAAGTTACTATTTGATGACTGAGTAGCACACTATATATTCTACAGCCTTTATCCCAATACATATGCACTAACAAAAGTAGATGAGAATTGATGTTTCACAATATGCACCTCATTTCTTCACATTTACTTCCACCTAAAACGGGTCTTTAGAGATGATTTCATACATGACAAGATGAGAGCGGCTAAAAATCGCTACTACCCATCAGGACTAAGATGAGATCCAGCAATAATAAAATCTTGAGGTGTTTCTCCAACATTTTAACTTCAGTGAGTAGTTAAACTAGCTAAAGTTTCCTCTGTTCCTCACACCACATAACATCTGAAATTGCACATTTATGACTTTTTTCTTTGCTTTTCTCTTTTTCTCTTTTTAACCTTTTTAACTAATACTGACTGCCAAAGATGTGTCTGTAATTTTTGATAGAGCCAGTATGACTCAGCTCTTTAGGAAAGACATAGCAGCAAATACCTAGATTTTTGCTATTACAAAAAAGGTCACAATTTTTGTTATGAAAGTGTGTTTGTCAAGCCAGTTATTGGACAGCAAATTCCAAATAAGTCATTATTTGCCAATATATTTAAACATAAGTCGACTTTGTCTGTCCTTTAGATAACGTATGTATATTAAGTCAATTTGAAATAACAATTATCTGATGGTACATACAACTACTTTACTGGTAAAAGAATTTTGTTTGTGAGCGTTGTTTAAGACTGATAGCACCTTCTCAGATGGTAAACAGATCTTCTGAAAAACCGTCAGTATCAGCTTCAGCCTCTAGAAAATGTTGGACATTAGGTCACTACCTGTGGTTAACACAGACCCTTTTAAGAGGTACATGAAAGAAATGAATTTTTTTTCTGTGTGTTCAAACCACTGCATTGCACCACATAGTCAAAGTTTGAATATTAACTTGCATCAAATCGCCCAAGTCACATCTCTGTATGGGGCTGGTGTTTAATGGCTTAGGTTTAAAAGGAAATGAGAATGTTAAACAAGAACATACTGTTTGGATTAAGTCACGATACCAGAAATCATTTCTTAGATCCCCAAGCCAGAGACCTTTGTGGGTACCTTTCTTCTTCTTATAGTTCCATTTTCATCAGATTGCCAAACAGATTTATGACTAAAAACTAAAAAGCACAGTCAAACATACACGAGGGAAAGCAGAGCTTTTCCAAGTACCTACAAAGGGTAGAATAATAAAAAAATAATGCCAAAATGAAAATAATCGCATACAAGCTGACATTGTGTTGACATGTTGTTAATATAACGAACATGGGTTCCAGCAGACATAATGGCCTGAGATATGAAAATGCATTAACTGCAAGACATTTCGATAAGAAACGGATTCATTCAAGCATGATATGTGGAAAAAAGAAAAAAGATGCTGCCTTAAGCAGAGAAGTAACAAACTCCTCCATTTATTTGAAATCCACAATATAATATTATCTGAGTAAATATGCTCATAAAAACATGTCATGACTGTGATGCTGTCTCGGTTTGGAGAAGTCATTCGTGTTGGCTTTGTTTATATGAGCGTGATGAGCGTGCTACGGCAAGTCCTCCACAATGAGACAGGTAATCCTAAGATTTACTCTCAAAAAAAAAAAAAAAAAAAAAAAGTAGAAAATCCCAGCTGCTACACCCTGGGGGTCTATTCTTCTGTGCTGATTTTCAGTCTATTTTTTTAATGATTCAGAATCAGGCTTTTTTCAGTCTACAGATTTAGTAGACTTAAAAACAGTCTAGGGTGATAATCTGCTTGTCCAATTATTTTAAATTAGTAAACTAGAATCATACAACTCCTGTTTCTTCTTTTGTACCAAGAGGAAAGGGCACCAAAATCAGAATTTTAATGGGACCGGACGGGTATGCAGTGCTTTGAAATTCTCTCCAGGTACACGCAGGCTATTGACCTCTTAATACGTCCCATTAGAAAAATTAAGTATTGCATCCAATTACAAGACAAGCATCTCTTCACCTCCCCTTGTAAGGTCTGGCAGAGAAGCAGCTGAATACTTAACAGTGAGGCAAAGTACTTTATCAGAAAACATCAAACAGGTCCACAAGCCAGGTGTCAGCCAAAAACATGGCCTGCGAATCTGAACCAAGGAGAAAATTCTGCTGCTGCTTCTGAGTGACGAGACAGTTTCAAGTCGCAGTAAGCTGTTGTGAAAATTACATTTCCTCACACTAAATCATGTTTTTTTTTTTTTGGCAGTTTCTCATTAGAAAAGACATGCCCTTAAGCCAGAAAGGAAGTCTTAACTGTTCACTGACGAGAGTGCAAAAAAAATGGTGCTTTCAAATGGGAAGAGGAGAAGGGATTATATTTTATGAAGCTAGCTGTTTCAGTACTTTATTCAAAAAATTTTTTTCTTTTAACTTTCCCAAGCCAAATATCTAATTTTGGTCATTACTTTTGAACAATCATCCCAAAAATTTATCCATTACTTTTTAAAAACGTTTTTGGCATGTTCACAAATGCTAGGTAAATGTTTTAAATGTTTAAACTTTCTGGATAAACATTACTAATGTTCAGTGAAATATGTTACTTATTTCAAGACATAGCCCCAAGGTGTTACAACTTCAGGATTAAAGTAGGCTTCTTATAGTCTGCTTTGTTCTGGTACTTTAATAGAAATTGTTTATTTTGGTGAAACGCCAATCAACCAGCCAAGCTTTGAAGTCAGAGAGTTTCCCTTTGATCGCCTCTGACCAATGATTGGCAGGCCAAACAATGGAATAGCAAGATGTCCTGATAGTGCATACAGAAGGAAAGTAAGTGTCATGCTAGTACAATGAGACCAAAACAATAATTATCACCTTTGTGAATTGTTGTTTCGCACATGACCAGTTAGCTCTGCTTTTGCGATGTCTTGCATGGTGTGCCCCATCCCCTCAGCCTTAACAGTTTCTAAGTATCAGAGACTGTTTTGTGTTAACTGATTTTCAGGCTTTAACTCATGATGTACCAATCAGTTAGTCAGCGATTAAAATGACCCAATTTTTTCTTGATTAGTTTCAGTCGTTGATTGGTCAAATATGGAAAATCTGATTCTCTTGTTCACGTTTAATGAACAACCAAAACCACCACCAAAACTGAAAATTCACACTTGTTTGTTTTTAAACACATAAAACTAGGGATGCATCCATTGCACTTTTCTGGCTGATCACTGATTTTTATTGAAAAGCCTAACCTGCTGATTCCGATTTTGGCTGATACCAATTTTTTTGTCTGAAAAGTCACTAAATATAGCGACAAAGTCGTTAAATTGGCAACAGTCGGGTGACTATTGTTAACTGCGCACCTACAGACACGACTTGGCAGATGCATCAGTCAGCCCTCTCTCATGGCACAGCAAAAGGGGACAGTGACTGAAATTTAAGACCTTTGTTGAGGTAGATAAGATCAGCTTAAAAGTAAGTATCTGCCGATCGCAAATCACCCAATATTAAGAAAATCGGGGCCAATTTATCGATGCACCCCTACATAAAACAGCACATTTTTTTCTGTAATTTCTTTTGAGTTTATTAAAAATCTGATAAAGGTTGGGAAAGTATGCTCAAATGAATAAATGTGAATAGTCTTCTAATTCCTTAACTTTTCATTAGATAAAAACTATCACTATTAAAGATTCTGCAGTGCAGTTTGTTTCTTTTTATGGTGAATGTTTTTTTTATACACTTAAAGGTTAAATTAAAACAAAACTGACACAACTGAGTTTGTATTATAGTCACTTTAAAGATAATTAGAATTGGAAAGTCAAATCTTAAAGAAAATGGAAATTATCTTTAGCCAGTCATAGCTTGATCACCGCTAGTTTATTTCTATTACATGGAAATTTTAGATAAATATACGATTCACCGTTTTTGGAAACCCACCAAATCTATTTTTCCAAAAGGCGCATTATTGACTTCTTTAAGAGGTTCCATAAAGTCAAAAGTGAATTGACAGACTAAATGAGATAGGCAAACCATTTGGTTCTTCATTATATCTGTTACTTAAATACAACTAAAATAAGAGGCCTTTAATTCCAACCAGTGATTTTCTCTACAATCCCCCCTGTGACAGAGTGTCTCCCTGAATGAGAATCCCTGTCTCCAAGAACTTCAACCACTGCACTATAATCAGAGATTGCTCCAGGCACTGCAGACATGCTGCTACAGCCTGTGAAGGAAGGATGGTGGACATCAGCATCACACAAAGAACTGGCTTTTAAAATGGCAAGAATGTGAATACTTGGGGTCAAATGCCGACATAAAACCGTTGTTTCGAAGTTCCCAGGGGTGGGACGTGATGGAAGCGGCATGATGTTTCATGAATCAAAAAAATGGCTTGACAGCAACAGAGTGAATAGAGAGACTTCTCAGTGTTGCAAAAGAGAATGATTCATGCATGAATCAGAAGACAAAACTCCTTGTCATTTTATTAGTTCCCTCAAGGCATGAAATGAATGTTTCACCTTTTTTGCACAAAAGCTGTATCAACTTTCTTGACTCTTTTTAACCTCTAAAAAAGTCCAAAGTAAAAAAGGTCTAATGCAAACAAAATGAAAACTCTTCTCATACCAGGAGACTCATTAATAGGTAGAAAGGATGACTGCAAGGCATAAATATTAAAGGTTCACCAATAGTCCACTTTTATCCCAGTAAGATAACCTACTCCCATGTGGTATGCAATGCTGTCGGTAGCGGGAATTACTTTATCTCCATTTTGTCTCAGAAACTGTAAAAGAAGAACTCCATTAAATGCAATTTATAAAAACAAAGGTGGCATTAGCACCCATCCTGTGGCTTCATGCATCCACATGATTTGCCAATTTGTGGTATTCCTCATTTATCCTTGGGATCATTACCATCACAGTTAATGGAGGCCACTCGAAGAATTCATTAAAATGGAGCAATGACTCTAATGGAAAATTTGAACAAAGATCTAGGCCCTGTTAGGGATGGGTGTGGCACCAGGCTTTTCAAATGGAGTAGAAACTCCCCCCTCCCGCTTCTCCAGGTTGCACATGTGAAGTGCTGGGACCAGCAGCAGCTACTCTGTGCTCCCTCCTTCTCCCTCCGAGGGGTGTGTGCTGTTCCATATTAATGACAAAGAGAGAAGCAGGAGCAAGAAGTCACTATCATACACTCATTTGTTTAAAAAGAGCCACCCTCACAATATAGTCGGCAGGAGTCCACAGGAATCCAGTGAAAGCTGGAGGGGGATGCGTCAATGACAAAAGATAGAAACAACCTCACTTTTTTTTTTTTTTATCCCTTCCACAAAACAAGGGCTACAGAGTTTCAGAGCACTGTTCATGTTTTACCAAAACCAAGACCAGCTTCATGCATTTCAATGGGAGTGTTCCTGCACAGACAAAGGAGCACAACTGTGCAGAACAGTCACCTTTCTGCTCTTGTTAAATCTTTAAAACTGAGACAATAGATTTCTACTCCCTCCGCTTGGATAACAAATAAACCATTTGCAAGGCAAACCTGTGAGCAATGAAGAAAGTCAGGAAATGCTGAGGGAAAAAAATTGTTTATCTCTATTTTTACTTTACTCGATTCATGAAGACTAAATAATGAACTAAACTCCGACAATCTTTTTTGACCTGACCAGCTAATTACACCAGAAACGAGCAGCTGAAAAGGCAGTTTTGGGAGAGATGATTAAAATTGAATATATCTCTCAGGCTCTGCCTTTAAAGTGGAGCAAGCCAATCACCAAACTGTAATTAAGATTCACTCGCCGCTGTTTTCACTGATAATCCTGTGTGTAAAACTGTTGCAGGCGAACAAAGGACCCTTTCCTTTATTGAGTCATCGCCCGAGAGTGATTACTTTTGCCACCCAAGTCTTTTGTTTTTCTGAAGGCAAAGACACTCATAAGTCTCCCAGCTCTGTGAACCTAGCAGAAAGGGAATTGCTCTGTGTGACATGTAAGAAAACTCAGCATGTTCACATGGTGGCTCATCTTTCCCCAGTGGCTTCTAATTCATAGGTGATAAGATTTTCAACTGCATCTTTTGGTAAGAGATCTTGCAATAATAAAACTCCACAATACCTTTAATCAAAGTGATGTCTGTCTTGTAATGCACTTTAACATTTTACTTTTAATCCATTCCAGATACGGGCATCTAATGCTGTGAGACTCTATCCTACAAGCTGAATTATCATATTGGCATGCAAAGTGTGAACTTATGATACTTGGAATTTATTCACTTCATTTTCAACAATCCTTCAAAATATCAATATTGCGAACACTGATAATACAATGATGATATATTTAAAATGTTCTTTGCAGCTCTACTTGACACCATGTCATATCTATGTTTGAGACATTTCCTTTGAAAGTAAGAAAGGAAGAAGTGGTGCATTTGAACTGTGTAGGAGGAGTTTCAAGTCTAAATACCAGCAGGATTTGCAAATTGATTTGGTGCCAACTACTAGTAGCAATGCAAGTTAATGTATTTTTATCCATCTTAGGTGGCCAAACACTAAAAGAACATATTCTCAAACAGAAGTTATACAGCTGGAAGTATGAATACTTTACTTTGGGCTGTTGAGTTTCCAGTAGGAATTTTGATGTTCTTGTAATATTTTCAATTTATAACTAGGAAAATTCAACTTCTGGGTAAAAAGAGTACACACCACAGCTCTCTTGCACAGTTGGATTGAGAGTCGGCTAACAGAATAATTGGTCTGATAACACACATTTAAAAATAATACATGAAAGAAGCCTATATTGTTTTAAAATCATTTCCTGGTTGAATTTTGGCTACAAAGCAGAAAAAAGAAATGTTTATTGTATGACATACATGATACACAATTTATCAGGAAAGGGAGAAAGTCACGATTCATTTACTGCTTGTCAGTAAAGATGCAAAAGTTCCAAAGTGCTTTGGAGCTTCTCACTGTTGCTAAACTAAAGGGTTAGTTAGCAGTTTTTTACTAAGACTTGATTAGATCTGATAAGCTCTAGTTCTACATCTAAAATACTTCGACCGATTAAACCTGAAGTAGCTCATTCTACACTGAATCGATTGTCTATAATACAAAAAAGAGAAGTTCCAATCATTTATAGCCATCAACAAGCCAAAAATAAATGGTACAATAAATGGACGGATCAAATGAAACTGGGTAAAGGATTTTTCAACACTTCTTACAGATTACTTCAAACAAAACAAAAAAAAAAAACCAAAAGTTTTGAGTTTTAGATTTCCCAAAAATGTTGTGAAAAACTTGTCACAGTCTCATGAACCCAGTATCATTTATCAGATCTTATGAGCTGAATGTATTGTTACACTTCCAGTCAAAAGTGATCTAAAAAACACACTAAATCTATTTAAGAGCTCTGAACAAATGAGACTTGGAGTTATCTTTCAGCTCAAGGTGAGTGATGAGAACAAGCTGTTCTTCCAACAACTGTACACACAAACGTTGGATCATAAAGAGACACCCTCCCCCTTCCTCACAGGCACAAAAAAAAAAATCCCAACACTCCTCCACCTGTTCGGTGTCCTGCTGGGGGTATATACAAGCCTGAGCACACCCACTCACTGTGTAAAGGGGTACAGACAAAGACCAAAAAAATAAATCAATGTACCGAGTACATGCTAAACAGTTTTACATGAAAAATTACAGTTTAAAAAAATCTGTCCTTATCTGCACTATATATTAATATACCTCTAATTTGAGGTGTGCAGTATTAATGAGCAGACCCAAGGCAGCACACCATATGGTAAGGATGCACACGTTATAAGCATCAATTCTCCTGGGACGAGAAGATTCACCGGCCTGATTTCTTAGAAACGGCAGTATCTGAAGCTTTTTTTCCATCTCAGAGAATTAGAGTAGGGTAACGATCCGCTCTAATATGTGCTTACCCACTTTTGGATGTGCAATAAAACCGGCTTTTTCTGGAGTTTTATCAAAAACAACACAACATCTGTGTCTTCATTTCATCAGGACCTGGAGTTATTTTTGCGTTATTTTTAGTTGGTCGTAATCTAAAACTAAAGCTAGCAGATTGGGAGGTAATTTAAGATTGATTCTCACATTCTGGTCATGAAGTGCTGCTACCAGGGGCGATACTAGAAATTCTGGACCCCTGGTGAGAAATGACACCAGCCTCCCAGTCCCAAATGCTGCTTTAATTTACAGTACGACCTCACCAGGCTGAATGGGCCACAGGTTTTTTTTTTTTTTTTTTTTTGTTTTGTTTTTCTTATTTTAAGGAGCCCCTCTTTTCTTTCCACCAGCAACACCCCTGCCGTCTGCTCAGACTTTCCGCTCATTTCTTATTCTGATCAAGGCCAGTGGAGCGCAAGGTGCACACAAATAAGCACACACAAACCTTATTCTCAGCAGCGAACATCTGTCTCCTTCTTATATCTCACATTCTTTGTGCTTCTTGGATAAGTAATAGCGTCTGCCTCCCTTTATCCATAGTCTTTTTCATCCAAAACACAAGTGTGCTAACTGTGTGAAACGAGAAAAAAGGGGTCCACTTCACATTCTCACTTGCAACTAAGCACTGAGAGCTCTTTAGAGCCTTTTGAGAGACACCATGAGCAGCCAAAATTGGGTTAAGCATTCAGCAGGACAATAACTTGCATAGATATCACTTTTGGGAGCATTTCAAGCATTCTTATTATAAGAAGTGAGGAGAACTGTGGATTAATAGGACTGATGTTTCCTTTGTTCCTTTAAGATGCTGTTAGTCAGACTATGGGTTTTACAGCCCATTTATTCTCTTAAAGGGATATTTTAGAATTTCTGACGTAAGGTTATGCACAGTTAATACTGCAGCTCCTTTGGCTTCTTTATTCAGAATGAATCCAGATAAGTTTGTCTTGGAGGCTGAAACTCACAGCTACACCAACAGAAGCCAAAACCAATGTGGACATTTACCCTGGTAAATGGTCCTGGAGGTTGAAGCTAATGGCTAGTCCAGGAGGGACCAAGAAAATTTTTAGCTTTAACCATCTTAAATCAACTCTTGTCTCAAAAATCCCATACTTTTTATAATCACTCCATTCAATGAAATGTTACACCATTGTCACACTTCCATTGGGCAGGTTTTTGCATGGAAACCTATGATTATTTAGGTAAGTTGGTCCCAAGAGCTGCAGGTATAGCTAGTTCAAGAGTGACCTGGCAGTAATGGATTCTACTATCTTAAAACTATTTGAATTAAAAAAAAAATAAAAAAAATAAAAAAAAAAAAAAAAAAAAAAAAAATCCTACTATTTTACATGTATAATATTTTTTGAACCTTTAAACCATTGCCTTGTTTGCATCTGGTGCAATCCTAGGATCATTTAGCTTAGCTGGTGCCAGAGGCTGAAGCTAACAACTACCATAAAATAGACCAGGACAGACTTCACTTTAAAACAACTCTAAAAGGGTCATACCGTTTTATGGCATTAATATTCTATGTACCATTAATCTGACTTCTCATCTGCAGTCATGTGTAGTTATTTGCACGGACATCTGTGAATACTTAGAGTAGCTGGACCCAAAACCTTACGCTCGCGGCTAGTCCAAGAGGGGCCAAAACCAAAGCGGACTTCGACCATCTTCAAATTATTTCAGTCTAAAAATGTCATAGAGATTTGTTCACAAGCCATGTTATAAACCTTAATTTGTCATCACCTTCGTACTGTGTGGTTACCCACAGAGAACCCACTGAATGTTTGAGATGGAGATAGGAGGTGGTGCACCATCAATGATCTTCCTGTGTTAGACAAGTACTGAGAACAGATCACATAAACAATTTCTCAAAATTTTTGTAACATTCTGATACAGATATAAAGTAGAGTAACAAAAATATTGTTGTGGTTTAAGTGAACACTAGTTTATTGATTTTTACACTGCCTTACTTTTCAATTAGAAAAAGGGTATATGTAGAAGTTATATAAGGACCATGAGATGCTACACAGTGGGCTCATACGAACAAGAAAAGAAGGAAAACATTTAGGTATTTTTAAATAGTGACTGTCTTGTTACACCCCTATCATTAAGCAGTTATTCTGGTCAAAAATGCTGTTCTGTGCTCAGTATGTGTTTCAAACAGGATGACCGTCCCACGTCAATTTCCTGTGGATATAATTATCAGCTTTTCTGCAAATGACCACCCAATGCAAACACAGCAGTGGTTTAAACGTTCATAAAACAGTGTTCAGAGACCCAATGACATTTGTTCAGGCTGTAATTGTTTTAAGAGGGTAGAGCCAACTAATCTGGATTGAAACTAATTGAAGTCGCCAGGAGAGTTATCAACCCAAGATATTAACTGAACCTCACGTCAAAACTTTCCACCAAAATAAAGCGCATTTAGTAATTTTCGTGTTTTTTAATCAAGTCAGTTTTTAATGTATAGTCTTATTCTGCTACTTACACAGCTTTCTACTTTCCTTTTCCAGTCCACAGAAAAGTATTTTAGGAGGTGAAGAGTTAAACAGGACAGCGAAATGGGAAGTAAAGCTGCAGGATTTCTGTTCAGTCATGATTCGGATGACTTCCCATACTTTCCATGACTGCATCTGAATTTTGCATGAAGGGGGCACAATACTTGCGAGTGCACAAAGGAATCAATTTTCAAAGAAGGAAACACAACTGCAAGCAGCCTTCAAAAGAGGCACAGCACCAAATGAACAGTTGTGGGAAATTAAGCACAGAACCCAAACATGCAATTAAAGCCCTTCTATCCCTTTCCTGAGATTTAACATCAGGCAAGCCTTGACATAACCTAGTTAGGAGATGAAAGAGTGGAGAGTGAATGACTCTCAGGTGAAATTGGGTGACCCCCTCCCAACATGAGATTAGTCCATTAGCAAGAGAAGAGCCCCCACTTGCCCGACAAGTAAGACCAGCTGTGACACCAAGCACTGTCTGTCTGTCTGTTCAGGACGGCCAGTGCAGGAGGGAGTGGTGGGGGGTGACGGTGGGGGAAGGGTGGAGTTGAAGCAGTGAACAAAAAAACAGATGCATCTTTCTGGAGTATTTGTCCCAGGACTAACTCTTGTTTTCCTGCTGTATCTGGTTGCAGCAGTTGCTCGGAGTTTAAAGCTAAAACACTTCCAGCTGTTATAAATGTGATCTCTTCAAATAAAATAAACACAACAGATTGTTTAACAAATATGGAAGCAGCTTTAATGCCATTCCTGAATGTTAGAGATAGCTTTTGAATAGTTTGCTCATACTGTGTAAATTACTTGGTTTTTTTTAAACTGTTTTCCTCATGATCTTGTAAGCAAAGACACATGTTTCAACTATTTAATTACTAACATCATAACCAACTCTGAAAGATGTTCCTCCAGTCTAAAACCCACACAGCACTGCAGTGACACAATGGTGTAAAGCCCTAAGAGGCCTTTTTAAAAAAAATTTCTATTGAAATGAACCACCTGGATTGGGCTGAAAGGTGCTGTGCGGTGTTCTTTTACAACAACAGGCGCCACTGCTGAGCAGCGAGGCGAAGGGGAGCAGAGTGGGATCAACCTCCCCGCCCCTCTCTTATCCCAGGAAATGCTCTGAGCTTATGGCTTTTGCTTGCTGCCTGGCTGAGTGATGAGAACACATGGTGCTGCTACCTGTTGACCCAACAAGAGCAGACAATATGGAAAACTACAAAGAGCCACAGACATCGCCACAAATGCAAACCATGTGCAAAACACAGACACTCACACATCCTTTGTCCATATTTAAATACTTTCTCCCTAAAGGAGAAAAACACTACATACTTTTTGCATTCTGCTTAAACACAAAACAAAAGATTCCACTTCATTTGCTAAAACTAAGGGCCCATTCACTCACACAAGCCAATACTACTGCCAACATCCCTATGTGTAATTACTAGACAGAGCATGTAAGGAATGCTTCCCTCGCACGGGCAGCCCATAATTATCATAAATCATACAGGAGAGCGGCATCATTCGGCTCAACAGCCTGCTTGTTAACAAGGACAGAAAACACACACGGAAAAATGACTCATGTTAATGAGATCATCATCATCATGGCAAGAGCAGATATCAGGACTGAGTGATGACCACATCACAGATCTACAATGGGCGCATAATGAGTTCAGACATAGTAATAAGTCACCTTCTATCGATATAAGCCGGACATTTTTGAAATATAGTAAAGAAATGGTATTGATTTTTTAAAAAAGATAATTTCTTAAGTGTTTGATGCGGAGGGAATTATAAAACCAGCAATCAAAATAAGAAAATATAGATGTTTGAAGGACCTATCCTAAAGATTGATTAAAGCAAACATAGACTATCAGAAAGATCTCAAACTCACGAAAATCTCATCAAAACCCTAGTTATTTCTGTTTAACTCCTGTTGTTGAAGTTGTGACTGCTCCTGGGAGCTTGAGCAAGCACTTTTACCTGCGTCCACCTCTTCCACCACCATGCAGTAAACCCAGATAAAAAAAAGGCTTACCTTGGCACAGGAGCGCAGAGAAGAGGAGGGACAACAAGTGCATCATCCTGGCGACTCTCACAGTCCCTTAGTCAGTTCTGTTCTGTTTCGAAGGCTTGTTAAAACCCACTTCAGAATTTTATTTCTTTTTTTTTATTATTATTTATACTGATGGATTAAATCAAAGTGTCCTCACGCGCCCGGTTTGCTTTGCTCCTCGCGCTGCTTAGTCTTGGCTCCTCACCCAACGTGGCATGTGCTCGGCAACTCGCGCTCACATCAGCTCTGCTCAAACAGGTAATTGCAAGGGGCTCGCAGACGAGCGCGAGGGCGGAGGATCCTGCGCGCAGCTCCGCCTCTGATACTCACCCCCCACCCTCCTCCTCCACTCCCGCCCTTGCCCTCCCTGCTTTTCCCCTCCAGCGGCACTCCTCTCCTTCCTCCCACACACGTATACAAATGCACCCCCATCACCGACTTCCTTAAACCCCCCACCACCTCTCTGTACTCTCTCATCTCCAACTCCCCATTTCTCTCCCTCGCCCTCCTCTCATTCATGCACCCTCATCCTCAGTCTGCACACACATTTAGAACCAAAAGGGACACTTGGAGGAAAGCACCACTTCTTAAAAAAAAAAAAAAACAACTCCCACTTGCTTTTAAAAGTTAATGACAGGGAACATACAACAAACGGAAGTTAAAAAAAAAAAAAGAAATGGTGAAAAAGTTTGCAATAATTTTGTGGGATAGATTATTCAATAATTCTAAGACAAGTCTAATTTGTTTCGTAACATGTCAACTTAATTATAACATAGTAACAGCAGTAAGGAGAATAAAGGCAATGCTCACAATACTACTACTTTTACTACTACTACACCTGCTACTACTACTACTAATAATAATAATGGTGACTATGCCACACCATGTTTTAAAATGTTCCATAATTCCATATATTGTTATTGATTATGTTCTTGTTATCCTATTAACATTCATAATTAATCAAAACTAGTATCTTTCTTTATCATTTGTGAATACTCTTTCTTTAAGAAATACATAAAGACATAATGATACACAACAAATGTAACACTAATACAAAGAGGTTGCCACTCCATCAGAGTCAACACAAACAACCATGCACACACACTCACTCTCTCATCTAAGGGCAGTTAACCTAAGTGCTTGTCTTTAAGCTGTACCCAGAGTACCCAGGGAGTTCATAGGCATGCACATGGAAAATATGCAAATCCTATGCAAAATATTCCAGCACAGGGACCACACAGGAACACAAGACCTTATTTTTGCATTATTATTATTATTATTATTATTATTATTATTATTATTATTATTATTATTATTATTGTAGGTACTTTGGCAATGGGCTGGAGTTAGCATTGGCACCCTGACTGGTGTGCAGCTTCACATCTCCATACAACAAACTGTGATGCACTACCTACCTACAGTGGAGCCCCGGTATCCACAGGAGATTAGGGACCACAACTGCCCACGAATAGCTAGAATCCATGAGGAACCCTCTCTAAAAACACTTACAACTGCTCATTATGTTCATTTCATTTAAACACCAAATGTACCTTAATATGCACAGTGGAAACCATCTTAGCACTACAGCAGAAGCTAATATCTACACTTTTCCTTTTCTCCGCTCTTGAGGGCACAGCCAATCAGCACCAAGGAAGATAAATGGTGCTCCTGGATTGACTGCTTTGCAAGCACCAGCCAATAGCATGTCAAGCAGCACTGAGCCAGGGTGTTTCAGCTTCACAAGCTACATTTTCTTTCAAATATTTTAGATATGCTCTATGAAAAAAATCAGTGACTAGGCAAATTTAAATTGTTGGAATTATAATCCACAAAGAAATCCATAAATATGAGAATCCACAAATACTGAACCTTGAATAGGTGTGGGTACACTGTATTCTGACACCATTATGTATGACTGAACTTTTCTATTAATTTAATCTGGAGTAGCTCTTCTTTTGGATATGATCACATGAGCCAGCCTTTATTCCCAACATCTATGACTTTGTCCCCCCTTACCAACTCTACCTTTCATGGACTATCTTTATTAGATGGTGACTGCAGCAAACAGGTAACACTGCACAAGAGATGCAGTTGCGGTGCTCTTGTCTTCTCATATACCCATCACAATTTGAACCTTGTCAAATTTGCACAAATCCTTACACTTACCATCTTTCAGGCAGCTAATATGCTTGGTTAAAGTTGAATAGTTTTAATTGCTGATATTTAATACCCTCCAGAATACCAGTTTATGGTGTATTATTTAATAGCAGAATTAAAAATTTGTCCAGGAATCTGGCCATTTTTAAGTGATTATCCATTAGACCGGTATATTGAAAGAGAGAAGATGGCAAGGTGACATTTTCACATTTTTCAGTAGTATGATTCCAGAAATTACACGGTTTAGTAGTTCAAGAGAATGGATGAAAGAAATGTTTCTGCTTTTAAACATCTGACATATTCTCAATGCAGCTGCAGAGAAATGTTCTGCTTGTTTTGATAAGTGATGTGGTTTTGTCAGAAAATGTTCTGAGTGTAACAGTGCTTGGAAATTGAGTGATTAAAGTTTCCCTTTTTTAAAATTTAGATAACTTTTATGGCTTTGAAAAAAGATTTGACTAATTTCTCAGCCTAGAGGGACACTGTTGTAAGTATTCGCCAGAGCTACATAAAGAACAGTATGGAATTTGACTATATGTCCCCCAGAGAATTCTGAGGGTCCACTGTGGAGGTGAGGGTCACCTGAGATGCTTTTAATGACTATCTGGTCCTTGTAAAACCAAAGCAAAAGTGCTGTTTGCATTCTCAGCACAAAGTTTAAACTTGTTCCCAGTCCAGGTTGATCCTGTTTGTAGTGTTGACAGACAGGTTCTCAGTGTGTCATTGTGGAGTGGAAGGGTTCTGGTTTAGAAGCCCTGGGGTCTGATTTTTGTTTTTTTTGCAAATGATGTGGTTCTGTTGTTGTCTTCAAGTAATCACCTCGAGAGTGCACTTCAGCGGTTTGTGGCCATTGTTCTCAATCGCTAAAAGGTGGAATGCTCCCTCTGAGTCTGGTGTGAGTCTCCGCCTGAAGTGGATGAGTCAAAGTATCTTGGTATCTTGTTTGAGTGATGGAAGCATGTAGCTGAAGATAGATGGATTGGGGCCTTGCATGAAGTACTGAGGAGATTGCTCTGGGCTGTCCTAGTTAAGACAGATCTGAGTCAAAAATCAAAGCTCTCGATTTACTGGTCCAACTCCATTCTGACCCTTAGTTAAAGTGATGAGACCACGATGATGACAGAAACAACAAGATCCCACATATCAATGGCTGAAATGAGCTTCCTCTGTAGGGTGGTTGTGCTTACCCTTAGAGATAGGTTGAAGAGCTAAGGATAGAGCCACTGCTACTTCACACTAAAGGAGGTCAACTGAGATGCTTCGAGCATCTGATCAGGATGCTTCCTAGGAGCCTCTCTGTGGAGGTTTTCTGAGTATATCCCACAGAAAGGAAATTCAGGGGTAGGCCCAGTGATCACTTTAGAGACCATATATCAGTTATGCCCTGGGAAGGCAATGGCATCCCAATAATTAACAGGAGGGTGTCACTGGGGAGAAGGATATGTAAGCAATTGTTCAATAGATGGACGACTTTTTACGAACTGACAGTAAAGGATTAACTGAACGTAACTGTACTGTAATAGAACTGAATTGGAAAGTTTGTAAATGGATTTGGGTCTAGCTGTATAGGAATGACTTGGATTTAAATTAATTAAAATTCCAACTAAACTGGATTCTGTAATATTGGGTATTAATTTGACATGTTTGTCTTGTGAAGTGCCTCTAAGTGACATTTGTTGTAAATTCATGCCATATGAATTAACTATATTTAAAACTAAATCTAATGATTTTTTTAATAACCTTCATATTACCAAATTGTTAAATTTCTGATCATGTATGGCAAAAAATTAAAGAACAAGCCATGCCGCAATGCAAGAAAAAACTTACATTTGACATCAAGGTAATTGCTGTGAGAGATCCCAAAAGAAAAATTAGGTATTTTTAACCTGCAAAAGAATGTAAGCAGACTCTCCAAACCAGCTTCAAAGTGCTGCTGACATACTTTTAAAAATTAACTGATGAAATCCACAGAAATTTTACTTAAAGAAGATGTTTCCTATGATGGAAAGTGTCAGAACCACAAATCGGTGCCTATTTTTTTTTTTACCTTTTCCCTTTTACTGAATCCAACACGCACTCTCACATACTCCTACAACTGCATGAGCACACATTCATGCTGAGATGTATTTTCAGCCAATCCCCACATTGAGGCTTGTTTCATGCAGGCGGGCATCACACTGCTCCTGTGCCTGAGAGGTAAAAGAACATAAAGCTGATGGTAAAGCTGCCTGTTAATTATAATGAAGAAGAAATGTCTGCATAAATAAAGAATTCATTATTAATTAATAAAACTCTTCCTTATATCTCCCTACTTTTCAATTATTTCATGACACATTGCAGAGCAATACCACTTCAATAGATAATGACTGTGCCATTATTTCCATTTAATGGACAAAGACAGCTTATGCTTTCATGAACATCCCCTCTTTTGGCTGTGTTCTGTTGGCAGATCTCTGAATTAGTCCTATACTATCATAATTTACCTAAAATCTGTTTATTTAGATACTGCCAATTTAGAACAAATGTGATTTCATGGTGTTGAATCAAAGTAAGCAAGTAAAAAAAGACCTAATTCAATTCCAGAGACCTACAGTCTACTTCAGCCCAACTTTATTCACATTGTCATTAGCATGCACACACACAGAGAGTAAAGAGAATAAGACAACTGAAGGCTCTGCCTCAGATACTCCAACAACTACAGCTGGACCCGAAAGCCTGAGAGCAAAGCACTGTTGGGAAAGCATGGAAATTTGAAGTCTCTGGGGTAGAATGGAGCTTGGTGATTAGGAGCTTTAGGTATGTTAGAAGAAGAATTTTCTCTTGAAGACAAAAATTAAAGAAGGTTTATTCTGGATTTTACAGGGAACAGTGCAGGATCACATCTTGAAAAATTAAATGATACTGTTTGTACTCAGGTCTGAAGACATTCACGTCCTTATTATTTAATCTTAGGAACTGAATTTAAAACTCATCTAGACTTTTCTTGAATTTCATAGGATATGCCTGTACTGTATTTACTTGATGAAATTTGTCAATGCCCTCTTCAAGATTTGGCATTACTGATAAAGATAAATAAATAATAATTCTTTTTCACAGAGGTAAAAAGACTGAATAGATAAATGAGCATATAATCTGCACACTGAAATGTGTTTCCCCTTTTTATGAGTGACTGAAGTAAAAGTGATTAAAATGAAGTATATGTAACTAGTGTTGTGATGATGTGATGATTGAATGATGATTCGATGTTGATTTTAAGCATTTATTGATATGAAAATTGATTATAAATCATATTAAACACATTATAATTGTAACAGTGAATGTGATCAGTTAAAGATGATAGGGTTAGTAACAACAAGAGAGTAAAAGAGGAACAGGGAGTAGGCCTAGGTCTCAGATTGGGGAAGTAAGTCCAGATGACCGTTAAGAGTGGACATCCAACTTGAGCAAGAAGTCATGCAGCAAGGCACCCAAAAAGTCAAGCAGCAGGGCACGCAAGAAGGCACATAGCACCTTGCAATACACAACAATGGGATGGAAGGGCACCTGTGAAGACAGTGTTGGAGTAATCAATGGGACTAAAGACAGCTGCATGGATGAGTTTCTTTAGATCTTGCTGGGACATTAGTCCTTTAATCCTGGAAATGTTCTTCAGTTGATAGAAGACTGACTTTGTAATTCACTTTATGTGTTTCTGAAGGATCGGGTCTGCGTCCATCATGACACCCAGATTTCGGGCCTGATCACTCATTTGTTGTTGTGATAACTGAAGCTGCGTACTGGCTCTAGATTGTTCCTCTTTAGGTCCAAAAATAATAACTTCAGTTTTGTTCCTGTTCAGCTGGAGAAAGTTATGGCAAGTCCATGCACTGAAATGTTCTAAGTATCTGTTCAGTAATTGGATGGGTTCGGAGTCACCTGGTGACATTGTAATGTAGAGCTGTGTATCATCTGCGTAGTTATGGCAGCTAATTACTTATTACTTGTTATAATTTGAGCTAGGGGGAGCATATAGATATTAAACAAGAGGAGTCTCAGGATTGAACCTTGGGGTACTCCACATGTGACTTTATACTCACTGATGAGTAGTTGCCTATTGACATAAAGAAATTCCTGCTCTTTAGGTAGGATTCGAACCAACTGGAACTTGCCCTGGTAGAGTGGAGTTCAGGTGGTAAAATCACAGGAGGGTTTGTCAGCCTCTCAACTGTGGCATACAAGGCACGAGCATTGCTGATGTTTTTGTTTATGATTTCCACAAAGAACGTTTGCCCTTGTGTGTTTTAGTGTTGAGTGATAGCTTCGTAGCCCCTCTTTATAGATTTCATAATTAACATGAAGTCGAGTTTTACGCCATTCACGTTAAGCCCTTCGACAAGGGCTTTTTTAATTTCTTACTAGTGCAGCACTTTTCCACTGTTATTACTTCCTACCAGACACAATCTTCACTTTAATGGGTGCAATGGAATTAATGATGTCTGAGATTTTAGAATGGAAATTATCTACCAGCTCATCAGTTGGGCTACAGCATAGAAGTGAAGTGGAAGAATAGATTTGATTAAAAGTTTCAGCTGTGTTATCCGTAAAATAATGTTTTGTAGTAATATCTGTTTTACTAAGCAAGTCAACAAAGATTGTACTTTCAAAAATAACAGAGAAATGATCAGACAGGGCTACATCAATTACAGAGACATTGGAGATATTTACACCCTTACTGATAGTCAAGTCCAGAGTGTTTTCTTGATTATATGTTGGCTGTTTAACATGTACATCATTCAGTTTTTTTTGCCTCTCTGTCTATTGGGTTGTCAGCATGGGTGTTGAGGTCTCCCACAATTATTAATCAGTCATAATCAATGCATATAACAGATGAGTGCTCACTAAAGTCACAGAAATATGCATGTTACATATGTTTATTATTATATATACATATATAACATATTTTGGGGTTTTGTGTAACATTAGTGTCAGAGTTCGTTTTTGGCCTTTTACCTTGATTCCTAAATATTCAAGAGTCAAATTTGCCCAGAAAAACTTGTTTACAATTTAGTGTCTCATGAAATATTGTAGCAACCCCCTCACCCCCTTATGCTTTCTATTCTCACTTAAAAAATTGCAATTAGGAGGCGCTGATTCAATTAGTACAGGTGTTTCATTATTGTCATCCAACAATGTTTCTGTTTGAAACATAACATCAATAAAATGCTCTATGATGAAGTCATTAATTAAAAGTCATTTTGCTAATAATGATCTTATATTTAGCAGAACCACTTTACCATGCCATCCCAGCCTTCATTGTATTAAAACATTGCAGAAAATTGACATCATTGTTCACAACTTCTGCTTGTGTTTGCTGGTTGAAATTATACCAGAGAAATCCAGTCACTCTTCAAAAAAGGAAAGACAAAAACACACAAATTTCAAATGAGGCTGATCTTATGAGTCTGGAAAGGAAGACAAGAAAACAGCAACTTGCCAAAGCCTACCCCATATATACAGTCAGGGGAATAATTAGGTTTAAAACAACTGGAACTATGACAAATAACATTCAGTGAGGTTTGGCTTGTTACTATGCATAGTGAGAGGACGATAAGAGAGGTGAGAAAAAAAATCTCTAAATTTCACTGTTAAAGAACTGCAGAGAACATTGGGGGTTCACCAAGTATCCATTACAACAATTTATTTTCAGGCTTTTGCACATGTTAATAATTGTGGAGGGTGCTGTAAAACAGAGCATCATCTGCATAATAACTTACATTTGTGCTGTGTTGCCTAACAATTTTACCAAATGGTAGGAAATGCAAATGAAAAGGTATTGGTCCAAGAACTCAACCCTGTATGACCCCTTGACAAACTATGGTGCGTGAGGAAAATTCAGCACTATTTATGAGTCAACAGAAATTACTTAGGTAAATATCACTTAAATCTGCTTCTTGCGGTTCATTTAATCAAAAACAACATGCTCGGGTTTCTGCACAATTTTGTGATTTGATCATCTTGAATACAGCATGTATGATGACATACAAGTTATGACTTGAAAGGATTTGTGTGCTGCCAAACATACCACACTGTAAAAGTGGTATGACAGTGACAGTCTCTTCAAGTCCACTCCAGAAGTTGGTAAAAATAACATCAGAGCATGTAAAATGTCACTAAAACCACACTTACTGCAAATAAAATGATCCACCACTGGGCTGTAACTGCATGATCACGCTTGTCTGATCACAACTTTTGTGCATGCAAGTATGTGTATGTGTGTGTTTTTATGTGGGGGGTGCAGGAAAAGGGAGTACACACTTTTATGTGTGTGGTGGGCTAGAGCAGAAATCTATTGGGGGTGAAGAAGTAAGTATTCCTCACCCTGGGTGTGAAAATCATGTAAGGTCTGTGATGGTTTGTGCAAATGGAGTGAGGGCACAGGCTGTGAAAACCTAATGCAATTTGATTAGAAGTTAACCGCAAAGCAATATTTTCCCTGCCTCAGTGCGCAGAGAGAGAGGGTGAGAAAGAAAAAGAACTATTTACTTTTTCATGTGTGAGTGTGGGTGAAAGTGAATGAGAGTGACTGATGACCAAGCCCGGAGCATTTTGTTCAATTACCAAACAATAACATCTCTGTCATAATTGGGATTTCAGGTGAGGCATGCTCAAGGACTAAATATTGAAAAGAACAAGAGTCTGTAAGACGGCTGTACTAAAACTTCACATCAGGCTTTTTTCCTGCAGCTGTAGCTCAGGTTGATTTTGTATTCACAGGAGAGCATTTTCAGTCAGTCCCCATGACTCAGGAGAGAGATTACACACAGAATAATGAATTACAATATATCATGTCATAGTGGAGAAACTGTACCAGCTCCTGCTGTCTTTTATTTGATGAAAGAATGAGGGCTCCTATTTTGACGTTTTGTGAGGCATCTCATGCCACGGCTCCTGCTACGAGCATGGAAACAAACAAACCGTGTGTTGCTAAGGACTCAGCCAAAGAAAGTACGTATTTTTGTCATTCAGGGACGGTGCAGACAGCAAAGCTTCCACTTCCTCACCTCAGCTAGGTCATGTTATAGATTCGCACTAATTTGCCAAAGATATGTTGCTAATATAAAAATAATTAAACCCTACCTATTCAGTGTGATCGCAAGAAAAAACTTTAATCTGAACTGATGGCACAGCTCTGTTTTACATGGCAAACAGGATACCACTTATTTCCAGCTCTGTAGTACATTGGTTTTCTTTTGAAAACCTTAAGTTTTTCCCTGTTGATGCAGAAAATAAGGCATGCTAATTTGGCTCCTCTCCAAGCATTGTGACAATCAGATTTCGCCTACATCCCATGGAGGCGTTGGCCTCTTCAGAGCCCCTCGTGGGAGGCAAACAAGTGATTAGACAGGGGCTTTGGTAAACTGTGTCAAGAAGCAAAACACAGTGACCCTGACATTTTTCAGTGTGACCAAAGGAGGGGACAATCCACTTATGGCTCGTGGTGTGGCTGGCCAGCATCTCCATGCCGGATCAATAATTGCTTCATTAATTAATCTGATTGAGTGTGTGAGCAGCTTGTAGTCAATGCACAGTTACCTCTCATTCTGAGTGGAGTCTGTGTTTCATTGATTTCATTCTTCACTGCAAAGCCAACCCTCCACCCCCCCAACTAATCTCCACATTTACACGAAGAAGAAGAGAATGAGTTTTTTTGTTTGAGCTTCTCATGCCTTCCCCGCCTTCATTGTACTAAAACAGATCAATAAAACCCGCTTCTTGATAGCAACAGTAAAACTAATGATCAGAATCCATCGCATTTGTAATGATGCCAACACAGTTATTGCTTAAAAAGTGAAACAATAACCCATTTGGGCATACAAATGGTCCTAACACCTACTTCTAAGCCATCAACAAATTAGTCTGAGTATTAAAGGTAGGAGTAACAAACAACAATCACCTCAATGTTAGCCTGTACAGCGCCTTGTAATAGTATTCATACCCCTTGAACCTTATCACAACCTTTTGTGTTGTAACCAAAAACCTTAATGTAGTTAAGTGAGATTATTTGTGATAGACCAACACAAAGTTGTGCATATTCATGATGTAGAAGCAACAAATTAAAATCTTGAAAAGGTGGTGTACATTTTTATTTAGCCCCCCAAGCCCGAGTAATTACTCTGTAGAACCATCATTCATTGCAAGTTCAGCTGCAGGTCTTTTGGGTTATGTCTCTAGCTTTCTACATCTATGTGCAGCTTTGTATGCCTAGTTAGAATCTTGGGCCAATTGCTCTTTGCAAAATAGCTGAACCTCAGTCAGATTGGAGCACGTCTGTGAACAGCAGTGTTTAAAGGAGCAGTTTTATATATTTTACTGGCACATAGTGTTGTTTTATAGCCCAGTCAATTAACTATGTTACCTTCAGTTGTTATAAAAGAGCAGTATATATCAAAGATGACTTAAAAGAAATTTGACTTTGTAATTAAATGCCTTGAAATTGGGCCTCTGTCTCTTTAAGAAGCTCCTACTCTTTTCAACACTCCGCCTTCAGCACGTCGTCACAACATTGCTCCTCAAATAAGCCTTTAACAACGTTCTTAAGTGCGTTGCACTTAGAAGTAGTTTGTTTGATGTGCTCAGCAGGTGCATAGTTCCACCAGGTGTTTGCTAATTGCTGCTGGCTAGTCTAAAGGAGCTGAGTGGGGAAGGTGCTGGGGGAGGGGTGCTCTGTGAGGTGGAAGCTCGGAAACTTAGAAACTGCTGCTCCAAGGAGGAGCTCCGTTGAAGGTGCTGGTTGGTTCCACCAAGCGTTTTGCATAGCCGAATGGCTGCCATGGGAGATTAAAGGATTTCTCAAACATGCGTGAAAGAATCAAAGCAACACTCTAGGTATGTTTCTGATAATTGAATAACATCATAACATATTGTAAAGCTCAAAAAAGTCAATTTTACATAATACTGTCCCTTTAAATCTTGTCACAGACTCACTCGGTGTAGTCTGGGCTCTGACTGGGTCACTCTCTATGCATAAATATGCTTTGCTTTTATTCAGTTGTTCTCAAACTATTGCCATCCTGACATTCAATATAAAACTGTAAAAAATAAACAGGACTTAAAAATTTTTAGCATGTTTTTCTCTTAAAGACAAAAATTGAAGTAAAAAATTCTTATTCATTACATTAAAGGATGTTGTCTAATTGTGGATTCTGTTATATTTTCAGAAGTTAAAATTTCCTAATTTCAAATGAGCAGGAGAAAATTACCCTAAGTCAAAATTCCAAATAGAAAAGACATATTTTTCTCCAATCCAGATCCCAAAATCTAATATGGCTTTTTGTTGTCCGAAGTGCTAAGCCCCTCTTGAATAACTCCCTACTATGAGAGGTTAACACTTAACCAGCTCTCCATCCAATGGGTACTGTAATTCCTAAACCTGCCAAGTTTTACCCTGATCAGGATCTGTAGGAAATCTATTTAACTGTTTTATTGAGTAAAACTCACCTGGCTTCCAACAATCCACATCTGAGAGCCCCATCCTGCTTCCTCCTATAAATTAGTCAGGCTGAATAGCCCTGCAGTCAACTAGGATTCACAGACCACACCCATTAACAATTGTACTCCTGCTATCTTGCAACTTGCTCTTGACTCTGAGCCAGGTATTATTTAATGACTTTTATGGAGCCCCAGGGGTGTTGTTTAACTAATGTCTGGCTTAAAGCAACCTTTAAAAAACACCTATAAACTTATAAACCACACACCAAGATGATTTTACCATCATTTAAGAATTTAGGATTAAGGTCACTCAAATAATTGAATGTCCATAACTTCTCTAAGATTTTTATATACTTCTTTAATTAGTAATGCTTTGCAAAGGTCAGTACAGCTTAATTCAGCAGCGGAGAATGTTCAAATTAAAAAAAAAAAAAAAAAAAAAAAAAAAAAAAAAATCTAACCTGTCTTTCCCTAATTCTGAAACTGAAGGATTCTAAGTGGAGGCTTGGCTTTGGGAGATGGAATGGCTTGCATAGCCCAGTCAGATCAGATCTCATGAAAAATGACTTGAGGACTTCTTGGGCAGAAGGCAGAATGAAGTATACAGTTTTCTTTGAGTGGGTAGATGGCTTCTCATTGACCAAGTTTTTTGTCTTTGTCTATGTCTTCATTTTTGTCTTCTGGGTTTGAGCCACAGCTGATGAGTGATGTCCAATCTGGAGCCACAGTTTTGGGAGCTTAGGGGTTGAATCCTTTTTGCAAAGCCTATCTGTGGCCACTGGTCCTCTTCTCCAGCTGCAGGAGTCTTCATCCGTGTTGGTCTTGACCTTGGGTCAACATCTGGCTGGAAGAAACAACCACATTTCCTTCTTTTTCACTCCTTTTTATAGAGTTTTTCACCACACATACCATACATGATGTGTTTCATTGGTTAGGTCTGTTGCCGGGCTCACTTTATTGGCTGTCTGCTTTGGTAAATGGTGATCAGAACTTCTCCAAGCAGTGTGCATGAAGGGTGTGCATAATCTTCCATCCTTCACCCACTTAGTCCTTGGCCATCTGCCTACACCTCCCCTTACTTCCTGAAAACCTCCAAGGTCAGATCCTGATCTGTTGTATCTGCCTCAGCACTTGCTATCTCACATGAAACATTATCCCTATTTCAACACTTTTTCAACAGTTGTCACACATCATTCTATCATGCATTTCACAGTTTATATTCATTGCAAGATCATTGTCAAAAATCACAACTCATTTAACTCAAACTATTTTCATTTAATGTACAAACATTAGCATGAATCACTTTAGTTATAATCATCATAATAACAGTTTGATTTAATACAAGCAGACTTCTGTGAAAGAAAACAGGAATCATGTATTGTTCTAATTATTTGTAATAATCACAGTTGCTCATTTCTGTAAGAGAAAACAGATAATGTTAATACATGCCTTTTGCCTTTAGGGCTTACTCAATTATTCAAAGTGCTTATACTTTATTTTTCAATCATATTATGCATGGAAATAAGGAATGGTCTCACCTGTTTTCGACAGGCTACAGTAATAGTTACAGCTGCTGTAATTAAGTTGGGATGGGGTTGTACTTTTCACAGTTTGTATCACATCAAATCTTTTAGCCCATCAACTGTTGTTGTTCTTGATTCACTGTTGTTTGCTACAATTTAAAATTTGAGTTCTCTCTTTTTAAATGGTTTCTGAACATTTTTTGTTTGAACAGCTCATCTATTTGTTTTTTGTTTTTTTGCTGTGGGCTATAAGTTCGACATCACAATTTATTAGTTTCATGTCTATGGCTGATACCTAAATATATTCTGAGTATCACCAAAAGTGAATCAAATACCACCAGTGGCACTTGTACCTTTCTTTGGTAGTATGTTTAGTGTCCTCAAATCATTGACTGTATCTCGCAGGTTTTCTTCTAGGATTGTTATTTATTTAGCTCCATCCATCTTCCGCTCAACTCTAATTCCCTGTCTCTGGAGAACAAAAGCCATCCCCAGAGAATGATGTGATGTGCAGGGTTAGCTTTCTCCCTCAAAGAAATTAGCATATAGGCCAAAAAGTTCAGTTCAGAATAACGTCTTCCACTTGTTTGCTATGTACCCTACATGACTTATGGCAAACATGGAATGGGTTTTGTTTTGACTTTCCTTTTTGTTACCACTCTTCCACGAAGGCCTGATTTGTTGAGCAAACAACTAATAGCTGTCTTGTCAACAAGATCTCTCACCTGTGCTTTTCCAGAGTCACCATGGGCCTGTTGGCTGGTTCTCTAATTAAAGCTCTTGTTACTGGGTATATAAATTTAGTTGGACAGCTGTGTCTTGGCAGGTTTACTGGTTTGCCAGACTCTTCTTTGGCTCATTTTTGAATGATGGAACATACAGTGACTTACTCCTCAGGGTCTTTGGTTGCACCAGATTTTACTCAGGGGTCTCAGAGTAAAAGGGTGTTGATTACAAATGCATGCCACACTTTGTATATTTTCATGGATAACATTTTTCTAAAAATGTGTATTATTTTTCTTCCACTTTGCAATTTTGGACTATTTTGTACAAAACTTTGAATAAAATTCCAATAAAATGTGTACAAGTTTGAGGTTGAAATGTAACTAACTGTGAACAAGTTTCAGTGGTGTAAATACCTTTGCAAGTCACCCCACCGATGTACATGGATTACACTTTAGAAACCTACTTCTTATCTAAACATACAACACTTAAAGTGCAAACATGGGCATTACTCAAGGGATCCATTTGTCCACTCAACAAATTGAAGTCCAATACTGACATTCATCGTGGCTTTGTTTGGGGCTCCAGGAACTCTACAGGGAAAGGTCTGACAAGCCAGCTGCTAAATGCTGTACATCATGCTGCCGGCTGTCAGAGGAGATGCTAATGAGAGCGGTGAAAGCAAACCCAAATAGCAAAGCTGCAGGGCTTAAGATGAAAAGATGCTGAAACACTGAGGGGAGATGCAAATTCAAGTGAGAACAGTCCCATATGTTTGTCTCTCTCTGTCTGCTTCATTCTGCAGGATTACTGCAAAAACTGCTGAACTGAATTTCATGACAACTATTGGAGAGTTGGAACGGATAAACTCAAAAAAAAAAATATTGGTATGGATCAAGATTAGTTTAGATAAATCTGCGAAATACATCACTATCTCATGAAGAGTGAGCTCTCTGGTTCATGCACAACACATTTTATGTTTAATGTGGTCATTTGGTTTATTGCTTATAGAAAATTACTCACACAGTCATTAATTTTTACAGCATCAGACTTTTTCCTTTTAAGTAGATTACCACATTTATTATGATTACCTGAATGTTACAGAAACTATGGGAGACTGCAATTCTTAAAGACAAAAACATGTATTTTTAAAACATATAAAACATGAGAAAAACAAATCACAATCAACCTTTCCATTGTTGTTAAAGCAAATAAATAATTTTAAAACACTTTTCTGATACAAAAAGAGCATTTTGAGTCACATTGTCAAGAAAGAGAATTTGCATTTCTATGAAGACCTAGGGTCTGTTCCCTCACTTGCTTGTTGCATACCACTGTCCATGACTGTAAACAGAACAGATTGTTTCTTTTTATGCTTGTTTTTGGTTTTGTTTTTTGTTTTTTTTTTTAAAAAAGCTTTTTTAGTGGGACTATGTTAAATCTGATGTGTGGCTGCTGACTGGTAACAGACAAATAAAACATGAATGAGGAGAACAGTCTCTGCATTGGACCCATGTTTTGTTCCAGGATCATGAAACAACTGAAACCTTGAATTTAAGGAAGTGAACAACCTAAACCTGAGGGACAATACCACAGCACAGCTCATGACTATGCCTTTCTTGCTTTTCCACATACTTCTCAGTTTTGACATTTGACATTGAATTGAACTGTCACAAGCTTCATACCAAACCCAATTCAACAGTTGTGAATACAAAGATGCATGCCCTGTAAATCAAACATCACAGTCGAACAACCCAATGTAGGCATGATTTGTTTTACCAGATACAACAGTCAGCTCCAGCTGTGTTTCTGTTTTATTTATTTTATGATGACCGAAATGTTAGCAGCCTAATTTGACTGACAAATATGCATCTTATTAACAAAAGTGACACAGGTTATAGGTTTCAGTCATAGCACATACATGTATGCTGTCTAAAACATTCTTTAAACCCCTCTTATGTATTTATGTCCTTTTTCTGCCCAGCCATTATACCTGACCATGACAAAATATTGTGCATTGAGCACCTGAAAAAAAGTAAGGGTAAAAGAGGGGGACAAAGGGAGTTCTTTTATACCAAAATCCTTATCTGCAGTTGATGAACAGTATATGAAAGTAATATGTTTTATGAAACAAACAAAAAACATAATAATACCAGAAACAGGACCTGAGAGATACATGATCCCTTATCTCTATGTATGAAAATTTTTCTGCTAAAAAAATCTTTCTTAGAACCCCCCCCCACTATTTTGTCTATCAAACTGTGCCACTTTTGTTATTTTTCACAGGTTCAACAAAATAAGGGGCAATCAATTGTGTCTTTGTGATAGTCTTTGAGAAACAAAAAGTGGGGGGCTGATTATTTTGCCACTTTGCCATGTTGTATTTTTGCAGTGCTGGTCTTTTTTATTAAGCCGTCTCTAACCACTTTCAGGAGGCTTTGAAGCCTTTCTGACAACTGAGGATTTAAAGTAATTCCAGTATTAAGGTATATGAAGGTTTTAGGTTTTATGGTTTCAAAACTGGTAACATTTTCCATTATGTTGTTCTTAAGGTTGAAGTCCTTTTTAATCAGATGCCAGAGAAAGTGTTGGAAGTTTTTTCTCAATTAACAGCCCTGTTCAGTTGTTAAGAAATGTTTCCAGTCTAAAAACAAAACAAAACAGACATTCATGGTGTGAACATCACCCATCAACATTATTACGACAACTCCAATTCCAGTATCTCCAGACTCATAAGTCAGACTTGTCAGTCTCTCCTGACGGATTGAATTCAAAACTACCGGCAGAAGAAACTCAACACACAACAGGGAATGATCACTGACACACTTATTTCCAATTAAGTCTGGGAATTTATTAACAAATGGCCCCAACTTTACAGCTGAATTATCCCATAAATAACCTCTTTCTCTAACTACCGACTTGCAATCTAGCTACTGATGGAAAAGACAAAAGGAATATATGTATAAATTGAATGATAAATGAGTGATCAAATCAAATTAATGAAAGTATTATAACAAAATGAAATTGAATACTGAAAAAAAGCTTGAAAACTAATAAACTAATTAAAACAAGAGAATGGAAGAGAAAGATTAGCAGAACCACAATTAAACAGTAATATCACTGCTCAGTAAGACATATGAGGATGAAGACGAGGTGCAGAAAAGGGAAGAGTGACACAGGGAAAATGTCAGAACCTGAGAAGATGTCCAGATTCATATGAGCTTGCCACTTTGGAAAAAAGAGTCATACAACTCGACCATGTGCTCAGGCCTAGGTTTAGACTAGACAAAGGATCGAGGGTTTGGTACTCTGTGTTTGATAACGAAGTGAATGTGTTTGACGATAAGAGGAAAGAACTGAAAATGAACGACAGGAAGCGAGAGAGATAGAAAAAGGGGGGCAGTTATGAACGCTGCTTTAAACTCCGCTTTAGATACAAATCACTTCAAACAGATTGCAGAATTACAGCATCAAGCGTGACAAAAACAATAAGAAATATCACAGCGTACAAATAACAGCAACAAAGCATTAAACAGACATGTAAATGAAAGATGACTAAATCCTATTTAATCCTTTATCATCCTATTTAACTACCTATTTCTGCCCAGACACCAATAAACAATTTCTTACTATGCGTTGAACTCCGTCGCTCAGGTCAAAGCAATGTCCAGGGGTTTGGCAAAATGCTGAAAGAAGAAAAAACTCATTCTGGTCTGGCAGATAAATTAGTGCACACAGCTGGGGCTTGGTGTGGAGCTGGCGATCCCACAGGGTTCAAAAACCAAAAAGGGGCACCTTTCGTCGATGGACAGCAGCTGCTTCAGCATGCTTCTGTAGGCAGATGGCTAGTGCTTTTGCACGTCTCAAGGGAACATAGAGAGCGGGATACACAAACGGCTTCTCTTGAAGTTCTCCAATTAACACTTTGACGGTTTTAAAAAGTCCTCTTCCCCGGCCAGCAGGTTAGAAGAAAGAGTGGACCACAAGTCACGCGTGTCTCTGTCGGAGGTTGACTCCAAAGACAACCCTTATTTGTCCAGCTCTGGGTTTTATTGCGGGTTGAGTTCTTATCTGTGGTGTCTCCAGCACAGTGAATGCTGGGAGATGCAGTTCGCATACTCCGCTGGTGAAATGAAAGTCTAACAGAATAACATATCAATTCATACCTAATTTAGTCAAAATTATGTGTGAGATTTGAGCATTTTTATAACAATTTGCATGGGCCATTAAAATAAGTAACTACAAAGAGAATGAAAGTATGATTTCATAGTATAAATGTGGAAAATGATTTGTTTACAAACACAAAAGATCTAAAACAAGCTAAATTTACAAGCCAGTCATTTCTCTTAAAATGATTAGGTACTGCACAAAAAATTAATACAGCACTAAAACTCCAAAGAAAAGGGTTTTCTTTTTTTTTTTTTTTTTTTTTTTTTTTTTTTTTTTTTTTTTTTTTTTTTTTAGGTACATTATGTTATGGTTCGTTGCAAGAACAGGAATTTAACAAAAAGAGCAGCCAATGTCAATTCTTAAAAACAAAGAAAGTATAGAAAGATAGTAGTGTTCTTTGGAAGAAAAAAAAAACAGAGGGATGATGTCAGGTCTTGCCATGTATGTTGATGTGTTACAAAATGTGTTTTACACAAGTCTGAACATAAGCAAATGAAGGGTATTTTGTCAATGCCTGTTATGTCTTACAAGTGAAAATTTTGAGGCTCTCATGTTGAGTGTTAGGAATCCTTAATCCCAGGACGTACCAAGAGAACATGGAAATTCAAAGGGTTCTTCTGTGTCAGTATGATTTCTGGCAATTCAACTCACTTTTTTTCTATCTTTCCAACTTACTATCTGGTAATGAAATTGCAATGCTCTGTTGGGACCCCAATGGTAGGGCACGCCTTCGATTTCATTTCAAGCATCCAGCATCCTGAGGTGAGTGAATTTTCATCAGTGCAGATGGACCATTTACATTATTAGATTAAGTGATATTACTAATATTAATTTATTACTGCAGTATTTTAGTAGCAGTTGTTTTGTTTCTGTTACAGTGCAGCACATGTTCGCCATATAGTTGAAATAAGTTTCAGCTCAGACTCCTCACTTAAGCAGGCTACCAGGGAACCAATGGATTTTGTCATGGTGGTTGCTGTCATTTTTTAGTGTGTATTTAGTCTTTGAATTTCATCTTTTTTGAAATTCAAATAAAGACTAATGGGGAAGCAGAACACAAAAATATAAAGTTCTCAAACTGCATAAAACCACCACAATGGGAAAAGTTGGCAAAATAAATGACTGTACCATATTTTGACAAACAATTTTTTTCCCGGTATACTTTTGATTTCAGTTTATTAAACAGAAGCAGCATGATTCTGAATGCCTGAAATAAAAGAAAGGTGCATGTTTAGTTTTTTTTATTTGTCTTGCTCCAGCTGTGGAAACCTTGTACTGTGGAACCGCCTAACAAGTCATCACACATTCTTGGAGACAGCATTCCCTCTGAAGGCATTCTGCTTTGGAAGAAACAAACAATTCTGCAGGCCTACACCCTCACTACAAGATTTTACAAAGAAACTAATGCAGTTTTAATCAGTATTCACAGGAGGGAAAATTGTGTTTCGCTGTTGAGTACAATTTTGGTTGTATATGACTATGGTTAATGATCTTGTAACGAAAAAAAAAAAAAAAAAAAAAAAAATCACACAAATGTTCTATTTGCTCTAGTCTGACAATTAAAACTTGGCACACAAGCTATTATAGCCTTCAAAGATGGCAAAACCCTTATCAAAAGAAATTATTCTGGGGAAATACTACATTTGCATTACAATCATTGATAAAGAAAGACAAAATATTAGCTGAGAAGAATGAATCGAGTAATAATTAAAGAGAAGAAGAAAGGCAAGGTGATTTTGGATAAAAAAAAAAAACACTTGGGGAGGAATGTATTGCACAAAGAGATGGAGGGGAAATAATAACTTTCAGATATTTTACAAGAGCTGTCCTCCATTCTGCTTCTGCAGTAGATGTAGCTGCTGGTGTATGATATATTTGACCCAGTCTGGCAGGCTTGGCTGCTGGTTGTGTCTGTTTTCCCAAATTACCTGGCTGTGAATGTTCACAAGTAATTCACTGGCAGCATGAAAAGGGAGAGAAATTATTCATGAGGAATATAGACCAGCCAGCTACAACTCAGGCATCTGTCAGCTGTCTGTACTGTTTATTTCTCACCTGAGCCTCAAACTGCCGTTGGTTTGTTATTTAATGGCGACAGCTCGTTGATTTTATTTTATTTTTGCCAGCAGGAGGAAGCAGCAACGGTACTTAAATGCCGCCCTGCTGCCGGTCAACGCTTTGAACAACAAGCCGGAACAAACACAAATGGCATTTTCTCGTTATCCCTTTTTAATATGGCTGTGAACATTTCGGGAATACATCTCCCGCCACTTTCGCACAACGCTCAAATGTTCCATGAAATTAACTCTTAAACAAAAGATAAGTCATGTCGAGGTGTCTCTGCTGTTCCAGTTTTAAAAAGTTCCAACTCATCGCCATGTCTCAAAGCCGTTTGCAGTAATTTGTCTGTGCTCTATCAGTCCCTGTTGCCTTTTTCACTTTTTAACTTTTCTTTTTGCCAATAAAGTAGTGAAAGCAGGTTGACATTCTGTTTGCCAGTTAATCTTTAAAGCAGAAAGTGTAGATACCCACCAAAAAGAGATACTATCTCCTGATATATTCGAGTGAAAAGGGCATGCCAAGCATATCAAACAGAAGACAAAGTAATAAAATATGAAAGATGAACATTTCAGAATCAGCTGAGCCTGGGTGTGGTCAGACTGTTGGAAAACCACTGGAATTTCATCAGAATATGTACAATGTGGAGGAATGAGTTGGGCTTTCAGCCACTGAGGCCTGTATTTTTCTGCTTTGGAGCTTTACATACATTACTATAATCCTGCTCCTGTTTGACAGTTTGAAAATATGCTACCACACAAGGTGTAGACAGTCTACGAGGTTATTTGTTCAACTGTCCAAAAACTAGAGAATTGATTGCTGTCACTGCAAATTACATTTAATAATGTAACTCATAAGAGCTCTGACAAATGTGACAAGTAGTTCTATTTAAATCCTCATAAAAAAGACAAGAAAAAAAGGACAAGGTAGCAAGAGAAAAAAAACACAGAAAAGCACTTGATCAGCTTTGACTACTGATCTGATCATGACAAATTGGTTCCACTTAAGGTCTCTAGTGTTCATGAGGCAGTGAGAAGTTTCAGATCTGGAAAAAAAATGTTTTATATCTTGGCATCTCACAGCTTTCCCACAGAAGTTTCTGCCCTGAGAGGTTTTCCCACCCCTGGGGTTTCTGTCACCGAATGCCCGAGGAGGAGTCTGGTTATTTTTACTGATGTTAGAAGTGAAATGATGATGTGAGATTCTTTGGTTCCTTGTTCAGACTTTGAAACAAATTTAAATTTAATCTACAAAAAGGCCTCACGAACCAAAGCTTTCATTAACTGGTTTTGGGCTGCATGAGAAGCAAGATAAAACATTTGAATTTGGTAAACAAATTGTTGCCTGTATTGACATCCAGTTAAAGGGGTAGTTCAAGATTTTTGAAGTGAGATTCTGATATACCATCATGAGCATTTATTTGGGTTCCTACACAGTGGCTAAAAGTCTGGAAAAACATATGTTTCAAAACTTCATTTCCTCCTTCATTGTCTACATGAAGTTACATTTATCCTGGAGTCATAGTTTTATATTCCTGAAGATTAACCATGATGTCAACTTTTTCCTTCATCTACAGCATCATGTCTTGAGTTAAACAATAAAGATAACGGTATCTGAAATGATAAAGTTATGCACATTCTTCCCTCCATTCATCCTTCCTTCCATTCATCTTTTCATTCATTCATTCATCTGTCCATGTTTTTTGCAGGCTTCATATTTAAAGCTTGTATGTTGTAAAAAAAAAAAAAAAGAAAGTCTTTTAAATTAAATTAAATTCTTTAATTCATATTGTAACAATACCTAACGTTGTGCCCGAATAGACAGAAAAATTTAGAAATTGAAGTTTAAAAAAAGTTTAAAAATAAAAATAAACATGTAGGACACGTGACGGACTACGTTTCTCGGCTTACCTGGGAATGCCTTGGGATTCCCCCAAAGGAGCTGGCCCAAGTGGCTTGGAAGAGGAAAGTTTGTGCTTTTCTGCTTAAACTGCTGCTGCTATTCTGGATTAAGCGGAAGATAAAAGATGGATGGTGTAGAAACCCTGAACCCTCTATGATTTCAATCTCAAAAAATTCAATCTGAAAAAATTCAGAGCGCTTTATGTGGATGACTTTTATGATCCTCTAAGCCAGGGGTCTTCAGCTCCAGTCCTCAAGGCCCAGGAGTTGTCCTACAACTTTTAGATCTGCCCCTGGCGCAACACACTTGAATCAAATGGCTGAGTTACCTCCTCAGTATACAGTCAAGTTCTCCAGAGTCCCACTACTGACCTGATTATTTGACACAATTGTGTTGAAGCAGAGACACATCTCAAGGTTGTAGGACACTGACCCTCGAGGACTGGAGTTGAAGATCGCTGCTCTAAGCCATTTTTATGTTTGCACTGGTGAGTCATTTGTGAAAAGGTAAACATTACTTACACAGGAAACTGAAGTTTGAGCAGTGGGCCGCCAATAAATTTCTTGGTGTGAAACACATACTACAAACAAAACGTGAATGCCTGAAAGAAAAGCAATTTAGTGTACAAAAAACCCCCAAAAAAAACAACAACAACAAAAAAACATTGATGAGGGCTTCTTATATACTTCCACTCACACTTAATTCTGAGTCAGGTTAGCTTTGAATTGAGTTACCTGATTGATACCACCTGTTCTAAAACTGAAAATCCTGAGTATCACACCGAGAGTAGGTTTATTCAGAGTATCTGCTATGTATTCATGGTTTGTTAAGCCCGCTTTCTGAAACAGGGCCCTGCTGTGCAGAAACTGACAGACACCGATGTTGCTACTCAAAAAAGCATGACCCAAAACACAAACATGTTTAGGCCTGCATACCCTTTGCAATGCTGTCTTTCATGTTTGAACTCTATTCCCTTCACAGTTTCAATGGATTAGGCTGTATCTTATTTTATTCCCCAATCTGAACATTATCTACCTGCTGAATTCATGAGTGGGCATTTTCAGACTTGCTACTCTAAACACACACTGATTTCCAAATCTCATCTTAAAGGCTCATCTGGATGAAGATGATATTTCCAAATGAAACTGTGCTGGTTCAGATGCAGCTGTTAAATGCTGCAACATGTTCTCCAGTCAGGTGCCTATGTTGTCTGGCTGTTTTTAATGGTAGGTAGGTAGTAAACAAAAGGTTTTGGTGGAATTGTTTTTGCTGGCAGCTGGCTTGCAGTCCCCTATATTTATGGCAACAATGAACCAGCGAGATACATTTGTGGGTTATCAAACCACAAAACAAGCTGAAAGTTTAATTTCCCACAATAAAAAAACCATTTGACTCACTGGTGGTGTAAAAAACACAATGATTATAGCAACTTTGAAAGTGAATTTAAAAGAATAATGCATAACATTTTCTGAAACCTAAACGAAATACATTAAATGTATCTGTGACAGCGTTTCATGGACTTACTTGCAAACACACACATGCACACAGACACATGCTCATAGGTATAAATACACACCCCCTGTCTCACCGCCTCCACTGACTCCCATCGTTATGTATGATGTCGTCTGTTGTATGTATGTTGCTTTCTTGTACTGAGGTCTTTTTTTGCAATCTCAAACTGTATCCTGCCAAGGATAAAGTGTGAAATATGTTTTTTTTCCCCCCTCCTCTTACCAAAAGGGCAGCGCCTCTGATGGCTGCAGCCTCAGTCACCCCGTCTACCCATGTCTTTGTTGTCTGTTTTTGTGTTTTTGTTTTTTTTGGATGGACTGTACCGGAAAGTAATTTCCCCCTTGGGGGGCAAATAAAGTACTTCTGATAATGATGATTCACTTTTACAGAGTTGGTTCAAGTTTTTTCTTTAATCACATATGAAGTTTAGGTCTAAATTCAAACTGGAAGACTCTTCCCGGCTTCACCTGCATCATCCAGTCGCTGCGTAATGCGCCTCAGCTGCAGCCCATCAGCTTTAGACCACGCCTCGTCGTAGCCGATCATCGTGCAAGTCTCTGCTTGTAAAGCTCTCCATGGCTCTATCTGCTTCCAGTTGAGCTATAACCCTTCTCCACCCTCGTTTTCTCTCAGCTCCATCAGGCTTCCTTCAGCTTCCACTCCACCACCAGTGTCCGGACCCCGAGTGGGGAGGGAGGGGATGTCTCTAATCCTAAACCTAAAAGTTCATCCATGTTTATTGCAATTTACAGCATATACGTCTGCTCCTGGGGTCCGAGTGCCAAAAAACCTTTATTCATTTATGTCAATAAATCTTTTTAATTGCTGCTCTGTTTTTGAGTCTCTCCAGGTTGAAACACCATAATAACTTGATAACCTATTAAAAATAACCTTACCTCATTATATTTAATACAGGCAATGAAGATGGACACAGAATATAATATTCCTTTTTTCATTTCTGCTCCAGAGTAATAAGTGATTTATCTGTCTGAAATTACAGAGGATGGTCTTTTTTAATGAAATAAATATGAATGAAAATTAAAATGCCCTTACATCCATTGAGACTACTTGGCAGTAACAGAATTAAACATCTGTGGTTCTGAAAGCCCCTCTGCATATTTTTGCTTGTTGCGTCTCGGAGAAAATACGACTTATTTCTTATTCTGCGGGGGTGTCAGATTCTTGAATGCACTGCTGCTCACAGTTCTCACTCAGGACTCGAATTTGGCGACAGTCACTCTCATATGCAAACACGCAGCATGCATTAATGATACCGTGCCATTTATGTGATTGAATTAATTGATTGTATTTATTTTATCAAAACCAGAGCAGCTTTTACCACTCAGTGATTTTTTTTTTTGTCCTTCATTTGCAGCAAGCTGTTGTGTTTCTTTTTAAACAACAAATTGGCAGTCCCATGCTGTTGTTTTCTGATTGATGGAGGTTTCTTAGATTTTTCCATGAGAAAACTTAACTAAAGCAGCTTCCATAACCTGGAATAAACCTTAAATCAATCTAAAATCCCTGTAACCAAAAACAAAAGCTTAACTTTTACCACAGATTTTCCAAACGTTTGAGTCTGTACTTTTACTGGGCCATTGTAACACATTAATGGGCTTTGATTTGGATAACTATTGTAGCCCTGCCTGTATGTCAAGAGTTTTTGTCCTGCTGGAAGGTGAACCTCCACTATAAGACTGAGGCAGAAGGTGAACCTTCGTCTCAGTCTTATGGAGCTTCTAACTTTTGTAGTTTCTTCCAGGACTGCCGGTTATTTAACTACATCGATCTTGCCATCAACTCTGCTCAGCTTCTCCGTTTCTCATGATAAAAGCATCTCTACTGCATGATACTGGAGCCACTATTTTTTCATGGTGGTGATAGTGTGCTCAGGTTGTCAGTTTTCCATCACAAAAAGCATTTTGAATGCAGTTAAAAAGGTTCAGGTTTGGTGTCATTGGACCACAGCTTCTTCTTCCACGTTTGCTGTGTCATCTAAAGGGGACCGAACACTTATCTTCACACTTCAGATTTGGAATTATTTTTTTTTATTGAAAAAGTATGTATCATTTAGTTTTCACTTCACAGCTGTATACTACTTTATATTAGTCTCCTATATAAAGTCTCACCAACATACATTGAAAATTGGGGTTGTAATGTGACCAAGTGCTTAGAGGAGTATGAATCCTTTTGGAAGACAGCATTCCCATTTAAATCTGATCTGCTGCTGTTCTGAAAATGACTCTTAAATAAAGTTTACTCACTAACTCACTTCCTAATGCCTTGTTTGCAGGGTGTGAAAGAAGCACCTTAGCAGTATGAGGCGTCACCTCACACTGCTGCCATAAAGGAAGCCATTGTTTCAGACAACAATGCAAATCTATCCCTGCCCTCGACAGGCCAACACGTAGATCTGATTAGGCCTCCTTAAGCACAGTTGGCTGACCTGTAGAGGAGCGATGAGTAAAGCCGACCTGACTTTGGAATGTGGAGGGACTGGAGCACTGCTGCCCTGAAGGTCTGTTACCAGCTCAGTACATGAGCAGCAGCCTGTTTGTTGGCTAAAGCTGTAATGACTTTATCTTTTCAGCGCCTGCAGGCTTAATCTAGAGCATTAATGTGCACCAGTGGTCAGCCGCTATAACACAGTGCAATTAACCCCACCTACATTCACATTACATCTCCAAACAAACAGATGTTACCATAACAATCAGTTCTGTTTCTGACCAGCTCTCCCTTCACTTCACGCTGTGTTCATGACAATGGAGCTTCAGCTGCAGAGAAGAAGAGCAGGGGCTGTTGCCACTTGAAGCAGGACGGAGGATGATGTCTGTCATTGTTCTTTTTCTTTTTCTAGGCTTGGCTGAAAGGAGGCAAACTGCTCTGAAACCAGCCTGAGGCCATAAACGTACCAGGCTATCTAAAATCTGACTCCACATACCAAAACCTTGTGATTTGAATTTAATTATACTAGATGGGTATGAACAGGATGATTTCAAATAAATATGACAAATAAAATGTGAATTATTAAACATTTTGATCTACTATGTTTCTGTATAGATCAAATCCCACTCAGATTTGGAAAAAAAAAGATGCCACATCAGTTAAATTAGTATCTGTCCAAATTCACACACAAAAGAGGGAAAAATATTAAAAGAAAGCAATGAAAACTGCTGAGACAGAGCCTTGAATAGAATGGAAATTAGGACTTCTGAATGCCTGATATTTTAGTTATCAGCTAACCAAAGACCTCTGGAAACAGCCTTATGTGGAACTCAAACCCATGTCATAGCTGCTCTTCAAGGCAAACCAATTTACTTTGGTTTATTTATGTCATTACATTACAGCTGATGTCATCTTAAGTGACTTTACAAATAGCTAACTCCTATGCAGTTATATACAGCTAAAACTAGATATTTACATACATACAGTAATTCACAACATCTGATTTGAAGAGTCACACATGTGCAAAACCATTTTCAAGCAACACCATGCTGCTTCCTTGAATGACATCACAAAAAAAAAAAAAAAAAAATCTGAAGAAATTTGCCAAGATATGAGGAAGAGAACTGTGGACATCCACAGGCTTGGTTCATTGTTGGGTATAATTTACAGATGTCTTAAGGTGCCGTGTTCGTCCTTTCAAAGACTTATATGGAAGTATTAACACTATGGGAATAATCAGCTATCATACTGTTCAGGAAGGAAATGACTTCTGTGTCCCAAAAATGAAAGTGACTTGATGTGCATCAGCAACCCAAGAATGAAAGTGAAAGAAGGCTGGCTGAAACAAGCAAGTAAGTGCTATTAACCACAGTGAAACGTGTCCTGTACTGAAATGGGTTGAAATGCTTACTGTACAGTATATTTTATTCTGTTTTTATATATATTTTATATTCTTTGTGTAAGTCTGTTTTTCTGTTATTGGCTGTCACTGCTACTTTGCTGCTGTTGCACAGAAATTTCCCCATCGTGGGGCAATAAAGAATATTTCTATTCTATTCTAATGCTGCCCAGAGAGGACGAAGCCATTACTTCAAAAGCAAAATAAAAACTTAGAATACAGTTTTTAAATGTAAACATGGACAAAGAGTTCTAATGAAACGTTTTACCATGATGACCATTACAGAACAGGAACCAGGAACACAGGAGGGGGTCTTAAACAGAGGAACTAACTCCAAGGAAGGGTGACAAGGATTGAGTAAGTAATAAGTAAGAAGTAAGATTAAGGCAACAAATGTTATCTACAGGCCCGATTACCATTTGAAGTGAGTGAATCATCTGGCATTTTCCTCAGGGAAGCTGCTCCTCTAAATACTGCTCCTGATTGCCACCTTATGAACTCCAACTGAAACCAATCCAGCCCATTGCACCCTGCAGAAGGAGAAGTTACGAGAACACTCACACACCCACACACACCTTGCACCCAGCTCAGAGAACCCAACACTGTTACACCAGTTCTGTCAAAGAAATTGGCAAAAATTCTAGCAAACTTCTGTGAGAAGCAAGTGATCCAGTTTTAAAGGAAATTCTATGAAATATTGTGGAAATGTATGCAAAATGAATTCTTTTTCTCACTATTCTGGCATCTCACAAATCAAAATAATATGTTTTTCAATACAAACTGACCCTAAACTGGAAAGGCTTAGTTTGATTTAATGCCAGAGGGAAGGAGAAGTTATTTATAGAGAGTGTACATTAATACCTTGCATTAGGACTAAATCTCAGTTCAGTCCAGATTCAGATGAAATCAATTCATTTATTCCAAGCCAGTCATATAGTCACAGATTGGATCATCACATCCAGCTGTATACAATGAAGTGAAATCTAAATATAATACAGTATGATCAGAGTCAACTGACAATATGATTGAAATTTTTTTTTTTTTTTTTTTATCAGAGTGAAGCTAAGGAGATCTTACTGAGTCAATCCCTCATTCTGAGCAAGCAGATGGCAACAGCAGAGGGGAAATATTTCCTTTGAACAGAAAGTACCCTCCATCAGAACCAGGATCAGTATGATCAGGCATCACATGAAATTTACTGGGAGATGAGAGCACAGAGCACACAGTAAAAACAAGAAAATGTAAAACCACTGGTCCAGGGGTACATACTTTTAAGGTTAAATAACAATGGAATACATGACCTATTAGGTATGGAGGGTGGAAAGACGGGTCATCTGAGGTCAGGTAGTCACAGAAAAAAGAGCTGAAGTGACAGAACCTGCTATAAAATAAACAAAATAAAGAGCTGCTCCACTGACCCTTTCCTTGGAGAAAGGCCATTTGGAATTCCTCAGTTTGACTCATTGTGTTTTTTCTGGATCTTTCTGGAATCTTCTTCACTTTTTTCCTCCAAGTTTTGTGACTTATGCCCACTTTTGGGTTCCCCCTACTGTTGTTTTGTTTTGGTTGTACCATACAGAAAGTGCTCTGAATTTATTCACAGATAAAACCATCTGATTCCCAAACTATTTTTTTATGAATGTCATGCACATGAATGAGCCTTTTGACTGAAAAACGTCTGACTCCAAGTTTGATTGAACTCCCCAGTAGGATCCTATTTGGGAAATAAACACGGAATTAAATCAGTAGCTGATTATGGATGTTTCTTGTTTATTTTTTGGTGAAAACAGCATTGAAGTGTGAACTCCCATGACTCTTACAGGGTTTTGACATGTTCTTGCTTTGCTGCCTGTACTCTCTTGTGCTCACTTTCTCTGTACTTTCTTCTATACAGTCCTGCTTTCCAGTTAATTTTCCCCTTTGTGGTGCCTATTTCATATGGAGATTAGCAAACTGTTTCATTCAGTGTGTGAATGCAATCTGGTGAAACTGGTGTGAATTTTTCAACTTCTTATTAGTGAGTCTGTTCAGCATAAAATAACCTCATTAAAGCAGAGTGGAGACACACCAAAGTCTTTCTGGACAGAGATGGTGGAGATTAACCTTGGTGCCCCAAGAGGAGCACAGCAACTGCACATTTAGAAAATGTAATATTTATATATGACATTATTTTATTTCAACGTATATTTATGTATACTATACAAAATAATGTTCCCTCTGGGTGAATTTTTAAAAAAATATGCAAACATCTATTAAAAAAAAAAACAACAAAAAAAACATGACATCCAAAGTACAGTATATGTTTAAAATGTCTAGTGTTGCATGACTTACTGCAGAAGAACCCACACCATTGTGGACTGATGCAGATAGAAAAAAAAAAAAAAAAAAAAAAAAAAAAAAAAAAAAAAAAAATCACACAGAGATCATGCAAAAGAGCACATGGGAAGGAAACATTTTCACTCATGCATTTATATTGACAGTTCCTGTCCCTGTGGTGGCACCCTTCATGTTGAAAACCAGAGTAACACACTCTTAAACTCGTATCAGTTTGAGAGGAAGTGGAAAATATGGGTTTGGTTTTAAAAAAATGTTCTGCTCTAAAGTACTTTTCTGGGATGGTGAGACCAAACACAAGTAAAAAATTCAAAGAGTTTAATGCATCCTAAATGTCATTTATGGTTTTCATCATGTTATCTTGCCTTTAAAGGACTTCTTGGTAGGATTAAAAACCACGTACAGTTATCCTCAATTTTTATGGGCTCTTCTGGTAAATATATGTAAAATGGCCTAAATTAATCTTTTAATTGCAGTAGCCAGATTTCACACTGAAAGATTTACCACAGCTTCTCACAGGAGGATAATTTTTACCTCTTATGGTACATGGTGAAATGATAAAGTTGGGTCCTTCTTCAACCTTGTTTGTGACAGTTTCAGATGCTTTAAACAATGTTTTAAATGACATGTGTTCTTGTTTTTCCCATTTTGAAGAATGGCAAAGGTAAACAGACATCTGTATTGTAACCTATTTAGAAAACAAAGGAAAATGAATTTAGGGGTTATTGAACTGTAGACAGGAAGGTACCAAATAAAACACATTTTCACAATAACAAAAAAAAAAAATCTAAATGTGGGATGGATTACTAACATAAAATAAAGCAAAATTAAAGATTAAAAAAAAATTGGAAAATGCTTCTGTTAAATGTATTCTATTGAAATTTTTTGAAACTTTTAGTGTGGAAAAGTTGTCAAAAGAGAGAGGGGTACGAATACTATCTGGGCATTGTTTTAAGAGGTCAATGTCAGTGTCAGAGTCAGTGTGAAAGCTTACTGATACAGCGAGGTCGGGTGCTGGAGACAGAGCTGATAACGTTGGCAAGGAATGTAAACATCTAACAGAGACACTCCCACACTGACAAGCACACATCCAGAAAAACACACACTACACAGAGTCCTGCTTCTGGTACATTTCTCAAAAAAGTGATCCCTTATATGTCAGTAACTATGTCAGTTTATAATATAATGCATCAATAAGTATCTAACGGGCCAGAGACAACTGATCAATCATTGTAATTCTGTTTACACCTCATTGTTTTGAATAAAATAATGTTCTCACAAATCATTGCCTTTTTCCTCTGTATGGAGCTATTTGTGAAAAAGGAGGCGGCCTTTTGTGACCAATAAATCCAGTGCTTAAAGTTGAAATAAATTGGTATGGAGAAGAGATAGTTTGTTGTCATCTTTCTTACAATAAACAAATGCACAAAGCTTTGTTTGTTTTTTTTAAAGTGTAAAACTACTGACTGTGGCACTGATAATTATGTTAAAAACAATTATTTTTTAACATTCTGTATGAATGTACTGGAATGAAATCAACTGGAATAATTTTTTTTCTAGATTTTTCAGCATGACATTATGTTACTGGTGTAAAAAATGTATTTACACATATTTTGTAGAGAATGTTGTGGTCAGAGTTACACATGGAAAACTGGTTTTATGCTGCCTGTCTACAAAGTTTACTTTCCTTCAGAGTTAATAAAATAGGGAGGAAAAAAAAACTAGAAGAAACTGCTCTATCTCCCAGGTTTGTTATAGATGAATAAACAGTTTTGATCTATGATAATGATTTATGGATTCATTTTTTTAAACTTTACTCTGAAAAAAAATCCTAATATTTATTTGAGTTTGCTGCTCTTACAAGAAAGATGTCCTCCACAGGGTGTTTGATTACATAACATCAACAACGGAAAAAGACCCAAAAAACAGATCCCACACACACTGTCAATAATAAAGTAGCCCTGTGGTTTGTGTCAGAACTGTAAATAAATTATGTGTATATTTGAATGACAATATAAAATATTTAAATAAAATATCTTTAATAAGAAAATTCAAGTGTGGCAAAAATGACAAATATATTTAAAACTATAAAACATATGAAATATCAATAAATTGCAGTATTTCTTTCCACTGTTTTTAAAACAAACAAACAAAAAAGGACTGTGAAGTTTTTCTTAAAGCTTTTGTAGCCTTGCATCTCTTAAACCAGGAAGTGAGTACCATAAACAGATGATGACTTGTCATCTGGATCTGACTGTCCGATGTTTTACATAGATCACTGAGGTTCTTCTTGATAACAAATACCTTTTGTAGTGAGAATATGTCACTGGACATATTCAAAATATATCAAAATGTACCAAAATACCAAAATGCTTATTTTACAGCATTTTTTACTCAGTATGTGTCTGTGTGTATATAATATTTGATAATGTCCACAGGTCACGCTAAATTTGTAACTGGTTAACTGGCTCCAGTTGTGGTTTTGATGAGAATTCAGTTGTTTTTGTTTTTTTCTGAGTCAAATGAAGACAAATTAGTGTTTGATTGCTTTCTGACTTCAGTCCACTATATAAATAGCATTAGCTTGAACTGACTATCAAGGTCCACAGAACACGTTTTAGAGAGTTCAGTGGCTTTTTGGACAGTATCACCAAAGTAAGGTTTGAAAAGCTACTTTCCTGCATCAATCAATTAGTCAGAGACACACACACCTTTAAAATGATCAAGCTATGTAAACAGACAGACAAGTCAAAAAATTATATTGATAATAAAAATATTTTAAGACATTGAAAGAGAAAGATAAATTATTCAATTGTAGGGAATGAGAAACTATAGAAGCACAGTCATGCTGATTAGTAAGAAAACAATGGAATATATTTTATATATATATATATATATATATATATATATATATATATATATATATATATATATATATATATATATATATATATATATATATATATATATATTTCACAAGAAAAAAAATTAAATAATATACACAATATAAATAGCAAACAATAAAGTCTAAAATAACAACAATATTATCAAAAGCATAAGACAGCTTGCTAAGATTATTAAAAACTTAAACAACAATACAATAATATTAATTTAAAAAATATTATCATGCCGTTTAACCCTGTTTAGTGAAACAGTGGTGATGATGTTGATAGAAGTGAGACTTCCACAGTTACTGCTTGGCTCAGTAAGATAAAGCAGACTATTCTGGAGACACAGTTGTTGGAAAGAACGTGCTGACAAATCTCTGTGCACAATAGTGTCAGAAATTTCCACAGCTATCTGTCTGCTGCCAAAATGTAAGTGTTTTGTAATACAATTTATGTCAAAAGTTGTCCTTTCGCACTCTGGTGAATCACAGGCACACTGGGCTTTTGACAGAGACCTTTTAATTTCCTTCATAATGTACCAGTTTTTTTACATCCCCATGTTCCTGCTCTCAGATAACTTTCTCCTACATGTCTTCTCCTCAATATATAAACCAGCATAGAAGTCTTCATTTTATGATCTGAAATCGGTGCTGGACACTTTGCTATTAGTTACAATTCTTGTCTTGGGAAGACATTGTGTTGTGGACTGAGGCCCAAGTTCATCATTGTAAATATCACATCAGTTTTCCACTGTTGTTGGCTGATTTTTCAGCTGCCTTATGCTCCCCTTTTTTTCTTTCATGCTTTTTCACATATTTCCCACATATTTTGTTGTGGGGTTGAGTATAAATATCTCCAGCAACAAACCCAAACAATTAAAAAGGAGAAGTTGTAAAATGATGTCATACGCCCTTTAGAGGAACTTGCTTTTGCTTTAGGAGCTAGGTGACATGCATTCATTTATAGAGATTTTGTTGCCTTAAACATAGAAGCATGTTTCTAAATTCAGAACAGTAACATGTTTTGGTCACTGGTTAGAAGATGATAAAGTACATCTGAGGTGATGGAAACTGCAGAACCAACTGATTCTTTGTGCACAGGTCTTTAAGAGTAAAAGCTTTTATATTAAATAAATACTATATTCAAGTCTTAACATAAAAACACTCACTGTGTAGTGCAGCTTTACAGCTAAATATTTTTTGTGTCCTTGTATTGTGTTGCTGTAGCTTTCATAGGTACAAAAAAAAAAAAAAAAAAAAAAAAAAAAAAAGACAAATAAACAGTTCAACAGACAAACTCGTTTTGTTTTGCCATTAAGAAACAGGCTTCATATTACTGAAATGGAAAACATTTAAGAGCCTGTAAGAGTCTCTGTGAACCATTATTAACTTGTCGGACTGCTGTCAGGCTGAATCAGGAGGTGCGGCTTATCACGCATTGCAGAGAAAGTTTCTGCAGTGTCTGAGTCAACCATGCAAATGTCAGAGTCGCTTCAAAAAAAAAAAAAAGAAAGAAAGAAAGAAAGAAAGAAACATGCAGCCCTATAAAAAGACTCAGTCCTATTTTAAGGCTTTGCTATGACAGAAAATATTTTGAGATATCCATCAAAAGCTCATTACCACTTTACGCTGTTACACATCATCTTGTTACTTACCAAATCCTTTTAACTTATTGTGTTAGTCAGTAATTCAGCCTGATTAACCTTAATATTCATGCAGGGTCAAAACAGCTCTAACAATCAGCTAAATGTACATCTTGATCCACTCTGGCTGCCTGCTGCTGCAATTAGGTGCAACTGAATGCATTTGCAAAATAAAATAGGATTAGGTGCTCGAGGCAGGGCTGGGCCGCTCTAATGGTCGATGAGTTTTTTTTACACTCCCTTTAACCTTTCATGCCTCTGAGCATGCACACCGCAAAAATATTTAATATCAAGTGCTAATCCTACATCTGCTCAATAATTTTCATCTACTCAGATAGTACTATCAGAGAGTCCTTTAAAGAATCATAATGGTCGTTCTGCATCTTCCAGCCCATTAGCTACAAATCAGGCATACTTTGCATCACTGGCTATTCTCCAGAGCAAACCACCAGATTGTAGATTGATTTCCCATCGTCTTGGCAGCCATTATTTTCCATTCATTTCAGTGTGCTACGAAAATAAGCTTAAAGAGATTTGAAACTTGCTGGAGACGAGTAATCCATCACAGCGAGCAGCATGTTGCCTCTGATTTTGTCAATGATACATTTGCATCACAAGCTGCTAAAGACTGTTTTTAAGAAATGGAACATTTGTGCGCTCAAGGACGAGTGACATCTCAAATTTGACGTGTCGACTGTGAAACCAGAGCTGACATTAATAGAATTGTAGACTGAAACTTAACTGGAAATTTTTATTGTTTGGATGTTTTTCAAGCAAACGTCAAAATTAAAATATCTTTTGGTTTGGTCTCCAAAAGCCTTCGTTCATTTCAACCTTGACTCAAGGGAAACAGTGTAGTTATTAAGGACAGATGAACCTATTTGGTTTTACAAGTAGGGGCTGCAATGGAGGAAACTAGCAGCCTAAGTAAACTGATGATGTAACAAAAACAAAGTGACATTAACACTGAATACAAGCAGCTAGTTTGAGCATGATCAGTTGTGCATAAATGGGCTTCTTGGTCATGGACACTCATATCAGGAGGGAGCTGATGGCCTTGACCTCTTCACTTTTTTCCCCACCAGGCAAAACATTTTCCACCGTTTTTCTGTTCAGTAAAGTTTTCAGTGTGGAATGACATTTAAGCCCATTTTACAATTAATAAAAACACATATTATAAGCATTCATAGTGCCAAAGAGTAGAATCAAATGGATATGTGTTCTAGAGAGTTCATGAGCCATTGTGTCGTGGTGTGGAAACAATCATCTTATCTTGAATGTGAACAAAACAAAGGAGATGATTGTAGATTTCAGGAGAAACAGGGTCAGCTCAAACCCTATTTCCATCATGGGAGAAGAAGTGGAGATGGTTGAGGAATATAAATACCTCGGTGTTCATCTAGACAACAGACTGGACTGGATACTCAACAGTGAAGCCGTCTACAAGAAAGGACAGAGCAGACTGTACTTCTTGAGGAAGCTAAGATCTTTCAATGTTTGCAGCAAAATGTTGCAGATCGTCTATAAGTCTGTTGTTGAGAGCATCATCTCCTCTGCCATCATCTGTTGGGGCAGCAGTATCAGAGCCAGGGACCTACAAAGACCCAACAACCTGATAAAGAAGGCTGGTTCTGTTCTGGGGACGACTGTGGAACCTCTGAAGATGATGATGCAAAGAAGGCTTTTGCATAAAATTAAGAAAATTATGGACAACCCTGACCATCCTCTTCATGAGACTGTCATTGGAAAACAGTCTCTTCAGTCAGAGGCTTCTTCAGACTGGCTGTAAAACGGACCTCTACAGGAGATCTTTCCTGCCCACAGCCATCACCATCTACAATAACTCCTTAATTAAATGAATTACATCAACATTTATTCTTTTGGGATAAATAAAAATATTTTTGAATTTATTTGAATTCAATAAATTATATGAGTTCCAATGAGGCTCCACTGTGAAATTAAAACTACCTTTTGGTAATAATGCCCTTCAAGCAGGTATTAAACATTTTTTATTTATTAAGTCCACATTTCTGTATTTAAAACAAAAATTATTGATATAATATAATCTTAAATATCCTTTCTTCAATAGCTATGAACATAAAATCATAATAATGAACAAAAATAAAAGCTTTAAAGCACCAGTCTGTGTGTGATTAATCTCGATATAACATGTTTCACTTTGTGAATGGAGTTACTAAAATAAATTGACTTTTCAATAATATTTTAATCTATTGTATGGGTCTGTACTGTCGATTATTTTTCAGGCCTGATATTTTTTCTTTTGCCTTCCACTTGTTTCCTTTGCTCATTTTAAACAAATATCATATGCTGCAAAAGCAGCCAATAACAAAAAGAAAAGAAAGAAAGAATCTCCGAAAAACAACTGATCAAGGCCACTGTTAGTGATTAGAGAGAAGTCTAACTACTTGGAAGCAAAATATAAAGAAATGAAAAGTGAAAAGTTTTGGACTCAGTGCTGTTATGCTTTTGCTTTTGACTTTGAGGAAGCTACATCTGTCTGTAGTTCTTTTTCCTAATTGAATTGGTTGAAAATGCTGGTTATGTAAGTGGATTTTGTACTGTACCACTGTCTTCCCTGGACATTCTTTGAAGAGAAATATTTGTTCTCAATGAGTTTTTTTTTTTTTTTTGTTAAATAAAGGTTAAGTTAAAAATTGTATTGGGGTCCCAATCATCATTCAGTATTGGAGTCCTTAACTAACCTCAACTGCCACCTATTGTTGATGTACAGTTTGTAATGTCACACAAATGCTAATTTGATTTTTTTGACATTTAAAACGTTAAGTTTATAAAATGATGAAAGTGTTTCTGTGAGCTTTGTCCATATGACTAAGTTGAAATCAAACTGAAATATGTTTCCAACCAAATGATAATATTAAAACCGAGAGAAATTATGCTAACATTAGCCTAGCACTTCAACAAACTGCAGGTATTGAAATATCGTACAAAGGAGCAAAATGTAAGTTGCTTGACGTCAGTTTTAGTTTGATGACAAAGCTTTATGTGACTCAGGTGACACATTGTCTGGGCATTATGGTAGCTTTCTTAACCTCGTTAATCCCATGTTGTAACTGCATAAACTCCAGTTGTGACAGAATATCTGTTATGTTCAAGAAAAACAGAATGAAACACAGAAAAACAGAATGAAATACATGAAATGATCAGATTGGGATATCTCAATGAACAATCTTCAATAACTTGAATCAAAATTGTGGAAAAAAATATTCTGGTTGAGACTTCTGAGGTTATTAGATTAAAAGTAATTTGTTAATTTTCTGTAACTTTTATTATATAATATTTACTCACCTTATACCTATAAAGATATTACGTTTACCTTGAACAATTCCTTAGTAGAATCAAATAATTACACAATACCTCTGTTGCAGCCAAACTAAGAGCATTTAATGTGAGGCAATGCCTATCAAAAAAGTTGTATCATCACACTAGTATCACTTTGGTGCGCATGGAAACTAACTCTTATTTAAAAAACAGAAACCAGTTTATTGTTTTACAATTAAAGGCCAATATTAATCAGCAAGTCAATATTTTGCTTTGTAATGAAGCATTTTGCCTTGTTTTTGGCTCATTTGGGGAACTGGTACTTCTATTGCATACCATTGCAGTGCATGAGGGACACACAAGGGTAATGCAATTACTCAACCTTGTCAACCCTGTTTTCTCGTTGGATGTCTGTATGGACTGATAATGAGAAGAATTGCCTATCTCTACCTCTAATTAAACAGCCTCTTTAAATCTCCGTATATCCTGTTGTCCGTTTCTCGCTGGAATAAATCACGTTTCATTCATTCATTCATCTTCCGGCAGCCTTGAAAACTGCTTTGAAGGCAACAAATTAGTAAACTGAACAGCATAAAATAGCCTGTTCACATGTCTTAAACCTATGTGTCCCACTAACTTATAATGCCTTATATTAACCAAAATACTAGAGGCAGTCCTTGATATGAAGCTATTTGTCCTTTCATTTGTAGATATTCAATTAAAGTAATGTGTTAAGACATCCCTAAGATGCACTCGCTGTGCAATGTTGCTTAGATTTAAAAGTATCTTTATACTAAGAGAAAAAGATGCTTTGAAATTACCTAGTAATTTTTCAAATAAATCATAAAACTTTCAGTCCTTTTAAAGGATATTTTAAAATAAAATATGGCATCTTCATCAGACCCTCTGTCATTTCTTTAAAGTAAAAACAAAAATTCAAATTTTTAAGTTGTGGGGGGAAAAGTGAAATATGGTATTTTTTTAAAAATGTCACATTACCCTTTTAACAAACTGCATCCTGGTTTCTTTCATGTTCATAAGGAAACATTTCACTCTCCAGCTTCACAGCTAATCTGAGGGGTTTGAAGTACAATCCCTTTCCCATGAGTCAACCCCTAATTCTGCATTATCTTAAAAAAGTACATTCCACCCATTTAAAGCTCTCAGTAACTATGGATCTACACTAAAGCTTCCAGGCACATCTGACTTCATTTTCTACATGGATTTGACAATGAGAAATACTCACCAAATTTTTATCCATCCATCTGTTCTCTTCTGCTTATCTGAGATGGGTTCACAGATTTACATCATCATCCTGAATCTGCTGCAATTCAAAGTGTGAGGTAAGAGCAATGGACAGTATGTTCAATTTCTGGTTTAAGGTGTGTGTATGCTTGTGTGGTATATTATAAGGTATACCTTGCTTGTACCAAGTTGCACTCTGTTTTGCCTGGAGAACTGCCTTAATTTATAACATATATTCAGAAAGTATCAGAAGCATTACTGAGGGATTTTGGTCCATATTGTCATGCTAAAATAAAATTACTGCAGATTTGTCAACTGTACATCAAAGATGACAGTCACAAATGGGGCTCTACTGGATAGACATCGGGTAACTGTGGATGCCTTTGAAATAGAGTAAACTCATCATCATGTTCAAGAAACCATCTTGAGATGATTGAAGCTGTGACATGGTGCCATATCCTGCTGAAAGTTGCCATCAGATGATGTTGTGCCTCCAGCCATTAAGGACTGACCTACAAGGGGCTGGTATAAGAACTATTAATCCAACAATGTATTGGATTAACACACTTTGCTTCCAGGAGGAGGAGTTTCAAGAAGGAAATACTATGATGTCATGGGGACTATTTAAGCTTGGGAAGAAGACCACTTCTTTCTCTTCAACGCAACGTCCATAAGGTGACATTGGGGAGACATTAATCACTCGACTACCTCCCCACTTTCTTTACTGGCAAAGGAAGGCCTGCTTCATATCAGAATCCTGGATCCACAATACACAAAGCCTTGACACTGGGTTATTCATAATTCTGCAGAGGGAATCTTTCAATATAGATTCTCAAAAGAGACATTGTCTCTGGCTGCCAGTCCTCTGAGGGGAAGACCACCGTGCAGCTTCAGTCCAGAGCTGAGAAGAGAAGCATAGCTTCACCAATGCTAGTTGCCTGTGCCAGCCGAACTGACGATGCCACAGCCTGATGCCCATTCCAGACCAGAGCTTAGACATTCCAAGTAAATGTGTGCTAGCAGTACTGCTAGCTGAACGACAACTGCCTTTGTCTGCACAGCTGGAGAGCCTTGCCGGGACTGAAAGAAGATTCTAGCCACAGTTGGTTCCTTCTCACTGGCACCACTATTAGGAAAATACTCTCTGACCATGCTGCTAAGCTTCCCTCAATTGTTGGACTTTCCCTGATTCTCAAGGATGACCCAAGTATTGACCAACATATTTGATGTGTATTGATGTTTTTTAATGATGGCACTTGACAAAATGTAATTTTTGTTACTGGTTTCACAAATGGTGACTGTATGATGCGTTTATGATGTTTTTATGTTTTCATGATGTAAAGCACTTTGAAAAGCCTTGTTGCTGAAAAGTGCTATACAAATAAACTTGATTGAAACTTGATTAAAGTAAGAGGTTATGTCTGGGCAGAGATAAATTAGGATAGGAAAAACAATTTAAGTATTGTTTTATTGTCTATTTCACTGTGTTTTGTTGTATTCTGAAGGATCTTAATCCTTCAAGATGCTTGGATACAAACAGGCCATGGAGCCTGTGGTATAAACAGTGTTTTATTAGGTTACTGACTGATAAATGAGTCATTTTAATCATGTAACATCAGTTTACTCCATTTTTTCCCTCTCTTGCCAGTAAGTTATGTAAAATATTCCTAAAATGTGCTAAAATGTCTTGTTTTCTTAAAAACTTAACACTCGCCAAACTAAGGTAAAAGCTAGATGCCATTAAGACTCCATGCTCCAGCATTCCAAAACATAGCTTTTCACTGCTCCTGTGGTCAACCATAGTGAATCGCTGGTGCTCATAAGCAATGAAAGTTGTTATTTACAGTGTTTTGGACTTAAAAGAAATTGTTTAAAACAGCAAATCATTAGTTTCTTTCTGTCTATTTATGCCGGCATCACTCAGAAATAATAAATTAGATCTATCATCACTGTGACAGATCAATAAACTAAAAATCAATTATCTAAAAGGTTATTGATTTCTAATTCAGAAAATTAATGAAACACTTTCTCAAAATAATTCTTTGTCCTCACTTCTGCTTTGCATTGTAAACGGGTTGTTTGGAACAAATTCCAAATTTGTTAATTAGTCTAAGCTGATGTTAACTAATGACCAAATTCCTCATAACTAAACCTGATTTATCTACATTTATAGTACTGAACTGTGACATCATTATTTTATTGGTTCTGTTCTTGTATATTTTTACTGTTTTACCTTTTAGTAGTTTATTAGTTTTTATCATTCATCTTTTACTTAGTAGTTTAGTCAAGTGTTACTAGCTTAGTGAGTTTGTTGATTAGAGGATTCAATTGTAAGGCTGAATTCTTTTTGTTAATAAATTCTTGTATATTGGAGAGAAGTTGTTTGTGTTTATCCCATACATGTGTTGTGTGTTGCTGTTGGAAGACGCGAGTGCTTAACTTATGTCTTTATCTATTGTTATTTTAAAATCTAAGCCTTATCAGGCAGGTATTTGTAGACACTAACTGAGACTGAACTAGTTTGCTATTATTTTCCTGATTATCAAGCAGTGCCCTGACTTGGTCATTTTGATCTAACTTACTTGTTTTGTTAATCATTGCCCCAAGTAATTATTTATAAATGTTCATAGCCAAAACCTAATGTCTGCTCTATGGTTAGAAATGGATGGTCATGATGAGCATTAAAACTCAGGAAGGCTGTTGTTTGTAAACCTTGCTGAGCTGGTACTAATGGTTCCAAAGTGTGTCAATAAAGATCCACCACACCATCATCACCAGTGTGAACCATAGATACAAGGCAGAATGGATCCATACTTTAATGTTGTTCTGACCCTACCCTCTGAATGATGTGGCTGAAACTGAGACTCATCAGATCAGGTAACACAAAATATTTTAATGTCTAGTTTTGTGAGTCTGTGTGAATTGTAGCCTAAGTTTCCTATTCTTACCTGACAGAAGCAGCACCAAGTGTGTTTTTTTTGCTCCTGCAGCCTATCTGCTTCAAGGTTCGACATTTTGTACTTTACTTTGAACAAGTGTACCGGATAAACAGCTAGTGATTATAGTCCCTCCAATAGGTTCTGGGTCTGCTCTGGGGTCACCACTCAGTGAAACATGAGTCTTGGAGGCATTCTGATAGGATCCCCAAATCCCACCTGCAGCAACTCCTGCTCTGAGGCAGTGACTCTAAGGTGGTACCCAGCCACCCAGTAGGAGAAGCTCTTTTCATTCATTTGCATAGTTCTGTTCTTCTGGGCATGATTCATATCTAATCACCATAGGTGTGGGTCAAAACATGGACGAAACTGTAAATCAACAGCTTTTTCATTTTGTGCTCTCTCCTTTGATCCCTCGTGAGCAACACATCAATACACTTGATCTCCTCCTCTTAAGGTAGAAAATGTCCACAAATTTTCAGTAGAGATAAGAATTTTACATTTTCAGATGAGGATTGGGTATTTTCACAGGACAGTGGGGTTGCCCTTAGTCATCTTGGTGTTCACAAGATTTTAAGCTCTCTGAAGAGCATGAAATATTTATTTTATCAAACATTGTTACAGAAGAAGCAGACTCACTTGGGGTTAGAGTCTGCATAATCAAACAATGAGTCATTAGGCCCCTTGTTGCAACAAATTGACCCCAAACTTCCAGTGAGGTGCCAAATTAAATCCAGTCAGTGCTTGTTTAAACATAATGTGAAAATATTCTGATTTACAGAAGACTCTTTGCTAAAAAAATTGGAGACTAAAATAAATAAATAAATAAAAAAAAAAAAAAAAAAAAAAAAAATAATCCAACTTAAATGCATGGGATGTAGTAAAAGAGCTGTTGATCCTGAACCCCGATGAAAGCCTCCCCAGGCAGTTTTTCTTCAGGTGCTGAACAAAAAAAACAAAAACAAAAAAAAAAAAAAAAAAAAAAAAAAAAAAAAAAAAAAACAATTTATACAATGAAGTTCATTTAGTCCTCTACCAATGTGATTTTCCTATCGTGCAGTTTTTATTTGGTGAGGAAAAAGGATTCAGCTTGATACATATTTTTCCACAAATGAATACAGGGACAAAAGCAACAGAATCAGATTCAGGCTTTGCCCACAGCCTGTGAAAAAGTCAGCAGGGGATTTACCACAAGACAAGTCCTCACAGTTGGGAATTTTTTAGGCAGCTCCAGAAAGACATGTGAGAACATGATGCAAAACATCTACATTAAATCAAAGATAACATAGGAAACAGTTGCTGGTACCTGGATTTTTTAAGGTGAATAGCTCAATTTAGTAGATATACTAATGAACAGCTTACTGATTGATGAGTTAAGGGAAAAGCATATCTTAGTTTTCACTTTGTTTTTAACTTTTAATTTGAAATAGGCAGAATGAAAGGAAATGGTCTTGGCTTACAAACTATGTAAGGGAATTGTGTTTTTGCTCCAACTCTATCAAAATGGAAACTTTTTATGTTACATTGGGATTTTTGCCAACTCAGTCTGGCACATCAAAAAGTCAATCAAAACTTTAACTTTTACAAATCAACCAAAAAATTTTAAATCTTCAGCTATGCATTAAAGGTGTAATGTTAATACCCTAGTTGTTAAAATTATGTTTTACAGCTAAAACATTATCTAGTCTAAGAGAAATCCTTGCATTTGAATTTTAATTCTTACTATTGAAACATAATTAATATATATATATATATATATATATATATATATATATATATTAATATATATATATATATATATATATATATATATATATATATATATATATATATAAAAAAACAAAGGGGTAAATGTTTCTTAAAAAAAACCCACAAAAACCTTTTCTTGATGATGAGGATGTTTGCTGGCAATTCTGACATTTGATAGAGAGGAAAGCTGATCAAGTATTTACAAGCATTCATTCAGGGTAAAATACTTAAAATTGTATGTGGATCACCAGTATCCCATGAGGGTTGTCTAGCTGAGCTGAACTGATCACAAGAGGTTAAGTAAATTGGAACCTAGAGCAGTGGCAGAGGTCTCTGGAGTGACAAATCAGGCCTCTTAAGTCCCTTCTCCATTGTCAAGTCTCACTATAGCCGGTTAATGTCTGGTTCGGTTCTCGCCAAGTTGCTGTGGTCGATACTCTGATTATGTCATTTTGCACATGTACCCTTTGGCGGCCAGGTTCTCTGAAATCTCTGAGTATATTTGTTTTCCCCATTCAGTTAATGCTGTATGTGCTCTTCTGCCAGTACTGCTTTCACTCATCCAGTGATGTAAATCCACAGGCCAATCAATGAATGCAGTCTGTTGTCAATCTAATTGCTTGTGCATAAAACCAGGCTTGGCTCAGCCTGTTCCACCCCTGAGGTGCTTCCAAAAAAAGAAGCGGCAACTATGCATTCTCTGCAAATGGACACAAATTTTACTGGGGGTGACTAGGTAAGCACCGGGTAAAACTTCCACAAAACTGCAAAACAACCAAAACTGAGTTTCTTTAAATCAAGGCTAAAAACCTACCTGTTTAGAGTTGTCTTTGACTCATAAACTGAAACCTTGATCAACATATTTAATGTATATTTGCTGATGATTATTCTTGATGATTTTGATAACGGCATTTGACAAAATTTAATGTCTATTTCTTGTTTCATACTTAGTTTCTGCATAATGTTTTAATCACATAAAGCACTTTTAACTGCCTTGTTGCTGAAATGTGCTATAGCAACAAGTAAACTTGACTTGACTTAAAATGATGCAATGACATCACAACTCAGAGCCTGGTATGTTCATCCAGCACTAGGGTCTGCCCTGACAAATAAATTCCCATAAACACACAACCTTTTAGAAAGCCTTCCCAGAAAAGTTGAAGCTTGGGGGGTCAATATCATATTAAAGTCAGCGGATTAAGAATGGGATGGCACTCATACTCATATGTGTGTGAGGGCAGATAACTGAATACATTTTACAAATAGAACCACAAGTCATCCATACTGGAGAATTAGTTAAACAAGTTCTCACTTAGATTTTCTACACTTTTTAATTTAGCTGGTTTTTGCATACCTCAAGCAAGACAAGTGCATTTTCACACGCAGATGATTTCAGAGCTTCTTCTGTGCACATGAAATAGCCATGTTTCATAAACCTGAGCCTGAAGTAAACAATGAAAGCACATTCCTGCTGAGACTCTCTATCTTGGTTTATAAAGACAGCAACAAGGCTGGAGGCACAAAAATAAATGTAAAGTCCTGATCTTCACTATCAGAGTCCAATACTCAATAGGTCCTTTAGCCATTGCTGTATTGCTTCTGTACCATAAAAGCATGTTTCTTTTCTTTAACTGGACCAAATGTGGCATGTGAATGTGATCTAGAAGCATTAAATGTAATATTTTTCAGCAGTTTGGAATTACTAAGCAAGGTGAGCTTTGAGGTCTGTCTGCACACTCGAAGAAGAAAGAATAACTTCACTTGTTGTTCCTTCACTTGGAGCTCTGACCTTCAGTGTGATGAGTTTGAAACTAGAAGGCTGTTTGCACAATTACTTGCTGATGATTCTTTGTGTTCACTGTCTGTGGAGTAAAAAACGTCTACAAACAAAGAAACAAATTCTCATGCAATACGAATGATGTGAAGTGGAGATATGAAAATGCTACATTTTTACAGTGCGTCAGAAAACGTTGTGGGTTTCGTTTTAAAATAATTGATTTTGTTTTTTCTTCTAGGACAATGGAAAGGAAAAGGGGCACCTTACATCTGTGTTTCTATACTTCCTAAAATATGTCTGAGGGAAGCTTTAAAAGAATGCTTCTCAAACTTGGTTGTTAAATCTCAGTTTCTTTAAACCTCCCTCTTTGACAGCTTTAGACGGACTCTCCAAGTATTTTTTTTTTTTTTTTTACCTATTTACACTTCTAAGGAATTTTTCCCAAAGATAATTGTGTGAACAGGGGCTTTGTTTGCAGTCTGAGTGCATGGCAATCTCATTCTTCTTGTTCCACTGAATTATCTTGGCTGTTTACATGCCACCTGCTCTGTTTAATATAAGAACAAAAAAATGCTATCATGACCCGTGTTGGAGCCTGTCCAATTCTCCCAGAAATAAGATATGTTATAACCCAACACAGTTTTCATGAAAGTCATGTTGCATTAACTCTGCTAAATCTCCCTTCCTGGAGGTGTAATGTCTGCTCCGTGACATATTTTAACCACCGAGGCCCTCCCATTACCTTCAGGCACCGTTTCTCTGTCCAAACAAGGTGCTCTTGTCGAGACTAGCTGCATGCCTCTTGTAAAGGGTGAGAGGTCAGCTCGCTCACGTTTTCCGAACCCTGACAGCTGATATCCTCTCCATTTCAGGCCAGGAGACCTCTATTTTCTTTGCCGTCAGAGTAAAAATCTATTCATCAAATTTTCCTGAGTCATGAATCCCTGCTTTCACAGTGGCCGGCAATGAGTCAACCACAAATAAGTCCTTTAAAAAATAAGCAAACAAAAACCCAAGGCCAAGGGTTAGGCTTCAGAATGATTTTTAAACACATTCTGCAAATGTTTTCCAAAAGCAAGGACTTATACAAGGTCTTACACAGTCTTATGTATTCATCATAATTTTGGGCCCTTAAAAGTGTGTTAAAATTTGACCAGATTTTCTTTATTTGATCTTGAAAAATGATTAACTTCCTAACAGATTTCTTGTTTTTTTTTTTCCATACTTTGTTTCAAATGTAAAAAATGGAACAATGCAAAGATATCTTGAAGTAAATACAAAAGGTTGTTTTCAAATTATTTTATTTCAAGAACGATTTAAGCCAAAATGGCCACATCTAAAAATATAATCAATCCCTTCCAATGTCATGACTTAAATTTAATTAACCACATTTTCTATTTTAGTTTCACTCACCACACCCAGACCTTATTACTGCCTGACCTGTAGAATCAAGACACAAATATAGAAACTGTCTGGCAACATGAAGTAGTCTAAAGATTTCAAAAAGTAACACATGGTGTCCTTATCTAATAATCTTTTGAAAATTGTATTTTCTAATTACTTAAGGTGTATTTGTCTGATATTTAAAATTTGCTTGAACAAATTACATAATTTTTTTGTATTTTATTTTTTTTGTTTGTTTTTGATCCAATCATTTGAAAACATATAGTCTCTATTGATGGAGATTGTTTCTGACCGTGGAGGTCAAGTGTTTTCAGTCGAGATCCTTGCACAAGTAAGTGGAGATCCCACAAAATATTTGCAAGATCTCGCAAAAGTTTTTCCCATGTAGGCTTTAGTCAACCATTTGGCCTGCATTTAAAAAAAAAAAAAAAAAAAAAAAAAGCACCCCATCCTTGCTGCGATGATTAGAGGGCATTTAAAATATTAAGAGGAAAAAGCTTTTAAAGTCAAAAAAAGAAATATCTGCGATGACTCATTCACCCCCAACCTCACTCATTTACATCTCCATGAGTTCATGAAAAATGAAACTTCTTAAAGATTTTTTTTTTTTTTTTGCTCCTTCAAACCAGTGGAGAATTAAAGGGCTGAGAGCAGTCTTTGCATTCTGATTTCATGACACGGAGACCAATTAAAAGTCACCGGTGTTGTTTCGAGGCTGCAAGGCACAGACAGACTGACACCCTTGGTGCAAAACAGCATACTCAAGTGAAAATAAACCAGCAGTCTTTAAAGCAAAATTACTCTTCTCGTACATCATTAGTCTGTAATGTTTAGTTCTCTCTGTCAGGTGTTTTGTGATCAAAGCAACAATTTATATTTGATATTTTGCACTTCATCATGTCCCTCTTATCTTAGCCTCATTTAATGTTTTCCCTTTTTTCAAGTCATGCTTCCTGCATTCTTGACTGAATTTGTCCAGACTTGCTGCACGCTTTGGTTAAATATTTGGAGCAATAAGATTGAGATAATATATAGTAGCCTACAGTTAAAAAAAAAAAAAAAAAAAAAAAAAAAAAAAAAAAAATGTTCAGACGCAACAAACTTAAGTTAACCTCCAAATATCTCCCAGGTTTTCACGACATTCTGGTTTTTGGTTGCAGCACATCTAGTAAATGCAAATTAGTCTGCAAATTACAGTAATTATTTTGTGAATGCTGGGTACCTTCAGGACAAATGCAAGAGCAAAAGGGAAAATGGCAAAAGGTTAGCAAATGATTAGGTAAAAACTGTTTCTCCATATATTGTCTCTGCAAAACAAATCATTCTGTAAAAATAATTTCATTTAGGACTGTCAGACGACGAGAAATAGAAGAGGGAAACAAAATAAATACCAAACTTTATTCTGTTATTTATCTCATTTTGCTCGTATCTTTTTTATCAGACTACAACCTATTATTTTTGGCCATGTGATGAGGAAAATTGGAGGTACAGAACTAATGTATGTTTCTGCCATCAAATTAAAAGTTCTATCATCAGTATTTCCAGACTACAGCTGAAATGGCAACTGCCTGTCTGAAAGCTCAAATTACTCATCCATCTATCAGTTCATCCTCGGTTTGGTCACGGTAGCAGCCGTGCCATCCGGGTGTCCTCCTGGGATCCTGGAACAAAGACTACTTCCATTTATCCTCTTTTTGCTTATTTATTCATTCAAGATAACAATGATATATGAAGGTTTCAACATAGATTGAATGCTGGATGGAATGTTTTTCCTTCTGGCTCCACATGATCTCATACTATATTCACATCACTGCTGCATCCGTCCACTTGTGAATCACCTGCTTTATTCTGGTGCTTGTGAGCAAGACTCTAAAGGACATGTTCTCTGCTTGAGGCTGCAACTCACTCCCAACCTACTGAGAGACATCCACTATTTTGGCCTCGGGAGAGGCCGTTTCTCATCCAGAGACCCTCCATGACTACTAACTGCCCCGACGCCTGCTGAAGGTCATAGTTGGGAAAAGAAACCACCAGGTGTGCGAGTCATGCTTTTTTTCCCCTCCAGCATTGGTAGCCTAAAGACCTGCTAGCAGACCTGTATCATTTGTATTTGAACCATATTTTGTCTTATTTTATTCAGTTGTCACCAAGGCAATTTATCTCAGCTGAAGTAGACTGAACAAACAGTTAACATGCACATCCTATCCTAGAAAAATCCTAGATATACACAAGTAGTATTAGCCAATTATTTATAACTTTACTTTGACACACACTTTTTTTTTTTTTTACTGGGTCTATAAAAAAACATGAATAAAACAAGATGTTGAGATTTTACTTCAGGAGTACACACTAAATGTTGACCTAACTTAATCTGTTATAAGTTAAAGTGGTTTGATGAAAAAAATGAAGTCCAAACATTTACATAAACAGAGAGACCAAATAACCACATGGAGTGAGAAAAGAGAATCCAGGGAGGAAGAACAAAAAAAGTCTGTATTTATAATGGGAGAAGTAATCAGTGGAGTGGTACCAGGTGAGACTGATTAACTAACTGGAAGCAGCTGGGAGGTAGTTGGGTAGAGGCAACTGAGGGAGGCTGACTATGAAGAATTACTGAATAAACACAACAAGGAAACAACAAAAACAACAAATCCATAGATCAAAAGAATAGCAGAAATAAATCATGAGAAACCTCAAAAACTCAAAACCAAGGTAACAACAGTAAACCAATTTTCAACAGATCAACAGAAGTATGTAAAATATTAGTCTTATGGTCACGCTTTGGAGTTGAATGTGCTGCTTACCTTCTGATTCCTCAGGGACAGGTTTGGAGAAGTGAACGAGCCCGAGGCAGTGGTTGCTCTCACACCAGAGAGCAATCTACCCATCATCTGGTTGGATTCATAAGGAGCTGTGTGACAGCCTCTCAACACCTGATGGTCAGCCTGATGGTAGAAGTCAAGCCAAGGTAGTTCTAAGTCTCCAAGTCTATTTGAGAAATCTCATGTGTCCTGTTTTTTTTTTTTTGTTTTGTTTTTTTTTCCTCTATCTTACTGGAGTAATCCAGAAGAACATCTTACCTGAGCAAATCCTGGATTCTCAAGTTTCAGAAACACTTAACGACCGCAGCTCAAGGTTCTCACCTCTCCAAATTCCAGCGCTCTAAAGCCCCTTCTCCATTGTCAAGTTGCACTTTACCCAGTTAATGTCTGGTTCAGTTCTAGCCAAGTTAAGTCTGTCTCCATTGGCAGTGTGCTCCTCACTATTGTGGGCATGAATATGAGCAGGAATGTGGGAGCATGGACGGGCCGTGAGTGAGCCGATGATGTAATTTGGATTGACGCTCAGTCATGGAGAATCTTGAAGTTGTGGTTTTGATGGACTCAAAATAAACCCAGATAGGGGGCTGACTGTGGCAGAACTGATTAAAACCACTCCCACAGAGAAGGGGCTTAAATCCCAAGTCCTCCACGAGATCTCCAGAACAGCCTCAAGCTCCAGGTTGTCATCCACAGCCCATCTTCCTTGAATCCACCAGCCTGCCCACTCTCCAACTCAAACACCTTTGCACCCTCAAGCACAACAATGTTTCCAACCTTGCATCATCTGCACACTTGGCTCCGGATCTACATGTTCACTTCCTCCTCCACCTCTGTCTCTTCCCAAAAGTCTTATCACGGTCTCTGAGTGGCCTCTGTATATGGGTCCAAAAAACTTACCTTAAACATGACACTTATACATCCAAGCATTATAAAAATGTTTTACAGTGACCAATAGAAAACATGTCAAATAGCAGCTTTACCTCAGATGTGACCACTAGGTACCAGAGCCTATCCTTGGTTGCAGAATCTGATTTAGAGACCCACTTGAAGTGGAGCTTAACACCCACAACAGCATCACTAAATTCTCCTTGCCTCAAGAATCTAAAACTACCTTGTTTTCATGCTGTTTTAATATATAGTTTTTGAATCACCACCCTGAATGTACTGCAATTCAAAGCACAGAGTAGTTGACAGAGTTTTCTGCTATGGCATAGATTCAACAAGGTGTCAGAAATATTCCTCCGAGATATTGATCTACACTGACATGATAGGATCATGCAGTTGCTGCAGGTTTGTCGGCTACACATCCATGATGTTAAATGCTTGTTTCATTGCATCCCAAAGGTATTCTATTGGCTTGAGATCAGGTAACTGTAGAGGCCGATGGAGTACAATGAATTGATTTTTATGTTTAAGAAGCCAGTTTGAGAAAATTTGAGCTTTGTGACATGGAGCATTATCTTGCTGGATATAACCATCTGAAGATGGTACACTGTGGTCAGAAAGGGATAAACACGGTTACTCTGTGAGAATGTGAAGTTTAAAATATGCTCAGTTGTTACTAAGGGGCCCACAGTATGACAGAAAAATGCTCCTCACATTACACAACCACAGTCAGCGTGAACTGTTGATGCAAGCCATGCTGGATCCATGCTTTCATGTTCTTCACATCAGATTTTGACTTTATCATGTAAATGTTGAATTTGAAATGAAGACAATGTTTCTCCAATCTATTATTATGCACTGGATGAACCTGTGCAAACTGTAGCACCAGTTGCTTGTTCTTAGCTGAAGGGATGGAGCCTGTTGGGGTCTGATGTTGCTGTAGCCCTGGTACTTCAAGGTTTAATGTGCTTTGCACTCAGAGATAGCATTCCACACATCTTGGTTGTTAAAAATGGTTATTTGAGCTACTATTGTCTTTACCATTATTTTAAAACTAGTTAAGCATTCTCTTCTGACCTCTAACATCAACAACTTAGTTCACTAAATATTTTCTCTTTCACAGACTATATCTGTAGAAATACTTATGTATGAAATTCCCTGTAGATCAGGAGTTTCTAAAAAAATAAGAACCAGCCCATCTGGCACCAACAACCATGCTACAGTTTAAAGTCACTTAAAGCCTTTCCTTCCCCTTTCTAATGCTTGGTTTGAATTTGATTGTCTTCACCATATCTAGAATGCCTAATGCACTGAATTGCTGTCACATGACTGGCTGTTTCACAATTTTTTGTGTTTGCATGCAATTGAACAAGTGTTCCTAATAAAGTGTCTAGTGAGGTGTATACATCCATGCATTTAAATATGAACTGGCTTGCATGTGTTTGATGACCTTTGCTAACATTTTCATTTTAACTTTAAAACCTCTTGTGTTTGAGTAAAATGACAATAAGGGATACCTTGAATCAGGAATTCTGTTTTTTCCGACCTTTCCTTGTGAAGAGGACTTCATCGGACCACTTAAGCATAATCAAACCACCATTTTTTAATCGAGCTGACAGTTTCATGCTCTGGTGGTAACTCACTGTACTAATCCTATTACTTATTACTCATTTAAGCTGAAGTTGATCCTGCTGTTGACAGAGTTTCCAAGCAAGAGCAAATTTAATGCAGACAGTAAAGGTTTTTTTTTTTTTTTTCCCCTGTTTTATGTGAAATTTACTTTGTGTTGAAATTTCCCCTAAGACGTATTTGTCCACCACGTTTTAGGGTTTTTTTTTCTGTCTGTTTAGCATAAACCAACAAATTGCTCAATTTGTTATGGATGAATGAAACACTGAAATTTGAATGGTCTGCAGTTTCTGTTCTCTCTGTATTTTCACATTCTCCTCAAGGATTATGTCGAGGTGACTTTTTAAGTTTAAAAATATTAGCTTAAAACATCTTATTTTAATGTTGAATCAGTTTTTAATGCTGCTTGCTTTCCATGATGAAAAAACAAGATTTAGCAGCCTTCTTTTTCTATGTAAATGACAAAGAGAAATGGTCAGTCCAGGAACACGTTCCTGAACAGGTTCTTTATGGCTAGGTTACTGGCTACACAACAAAAACAGCTTTTTATAAATCTTTGACATTTATTAAACATAACAGATGTAGCAGACTGTTAGAGTCACAGTATTTATTATTGTTTGGTGCTGTGCCATTTTTTTTTCTGTCAGGTTTTCTTATGTTAATTGTATGTATTTTGAAGCTCTTGGTTGTTCAGTTGAGTTGTGCTTTCTGTGTTTTCATTATGTCCTCAGTAACCTTTGTTCCCTGCCTTTCCATTTTAACATCTGCTCCAGATTGTAATAGCACACCTGTATAGACTCAATAATCTTTCCATTCAGTGCTCATTTTTCCAAGTTGCTTTAATTTACTGTCACATCCTCTTTCCACCCCTGCCTCACCATCTGCACTAGTTTTGTGGTGGCTTTGCCATGTGCTCTCTGAGGTTCTGTTATTTAAGGGTTGTTTTTTTTTTCTTCATCCCCCTGTCTGTCTGTGGCCTCCTTTGCATTTAGGTCCGTTCACCTCATCCATGTGACATTTTGATGACAAATAGATCTTTATAGGTCTTACAAATCTGTTTTGTGCAGCCATCAGGCTAAGAAATTAAAGTGAGTCTATACTGAAATGACTAGCATCACTATAAGCAAGCTATAATAAGTCATCTAAAGGTGAACCTTTTTTGATTAGAATGGTGTTTAATACATTTTTTGTTTCCTTTCATAAAACAAGGTGGTAAAGTGTCCAGATAAATTGTAAGAATATATTTATTCATGACTGAACATGTATTTATTAAGAAATTTGTAAATAATAACATATTTATATTGATATTTCCCAGCTAAGACCTGCATGAACCCGTCACTGTATGATCATCTAATGAAAAAACAAAAAACCGTCTTCATTCATTAATCTCATGCTGCACTATGCAGACACTCTGTCTGCAATGACTAAGATTTACTCACTTCAGAGTGCCAAATGGTTGGGATGGCTCACGCACCCTGAATTTTTGATTAATTCAGCAAATAATTATCTGACCAGTAGGGGACACCCAGACTGTTAATTGATAACATTCAGTCAGAAATTATCAGATCATTTTCTTACTTGATTTTTTCATCAAGTATATAAAAAAACAAGATGATAAAGAGCATACTACATTTTATATTCTCATCCAAATACACATGCAGTATACAAAGTGTGGTTGCATCATAAGAGACACACATACTTTGTAGACATAAAAGGACATGATGTTTCATAAAATGCACTTCAATCCTATGTGTTTAGAAAAATTAGAGATCACACATATGCTGCAATGTCTAAAAGCAATTTATGAAACATCAGCTTGCATTGCAAGATAAGTATCTGAGACAGTAGCTTTAGCTCGACAAGCATACAGCAGATTTATGACACTAAAACTCAACATGATTACTGCAGTATACATGGTTAACATGGTCCATATAGTTGCTTACAGTAACTATATCACCTGTTTCAATGCTCATAATTCATTTATTTAAAGCTTATCGTTGAACAAAACTTTTATATTTATTTCTATTTCAAATCAAACTCTTTTCCCTTTACATACTGGGTGTTATATGCACCCCAACAAAATACGTCACAGCAGTAAAAGCATAGGTAAAAAAAAACAGCGATGAAGAAATGAATACATTTTTTTTTTTGTTGTTTTTCAGCTTGGATTTTGGTTTCCTGGGATTCTGCATGCTGAGTCACTGAGTTGGCTCAAAGGAAGATGGGAATAGAACAGGTACTTTGTCAAAGTGCCTTTTGTGAAAAGGGCATGTTGTGGAAAGAAAACATGGGTAAAGATTATTCTGCATCTTTATGCTAAAGTCAGTTTTGAAGTAGAATGACACCTGTGTGAATAACATCATATAATCTGTCTTTAGTTTCACATCAACACAAGTCTGAAAAAGAAACAACAAAAATACATTTTAAAAATTTGTGATTCAGCTCGTAAAGGGTTAAAACATCAACCTCTATGAATTTTTTTTTTTTTTTGGAAAAATGCACTTTCATTCCAGAATAATGGCCAGCATTGTCAGCATTGTGTTCGAAGATGTATTTTGTCCATTTAAATGTCTGGATTAAAAGTGTGTGTTTATTTATTGGATTCACGGAGGAGCCACAATAGTACTCATGATTTACAGAGAGTGCAGAGGCATCTTCAATTCAAATGTAAATTTGGTGAATGGAGGCTTTTAAAAATTTGTTTAGAAAGGAGGTAAATTCAGCTTTCCTCCGGTCTTGCGTGAAGAAAAGATAACCCAAAACTAAAATACAGAATTCAGAAATTGTGTGCTTTTTTATTTTAATCTTTTGCCTTTCTGTCCTTTTTTTTGTGAATATGCATTGAACTCAACCAAAATGTATTGATTTAAAATTCTCACCTGTATTTTTTTAAATTCTGCCCTGCAGTAGAAAAACAATTAAGACAAGAGTCACTCCTTTACTTTACACATCTCTCAGCAAATTGTAGGAGATAAGGTTTACGAAAAATATGAGAGAAAACATCTCTGGGAGGGCATAAATCTTTAATCAAACAACAGTGACGTGCCTTGCCTCCAGCAGTCCTAGTGACAAGCTGCTGAGCAGATGCAGAGAGCTCAGATCTAGCTCCCCCCTCCATTTTTCCCCCAAAAAGAAGAAGATAAATCCCCTTCTCTAGTACAAATGTGTCATGGGAGTAGCTCTGCATGCACTGAAGCTGCTGTGTTTTTCGGGTTCCCTCCTTGGAAACTCCCACGGGGAATCAGCACTATTTCAGCATTTTTGAAAAGGGTAAGGAACAGGAGGCAGCCGAGCACATGCCTAATCTTTTTGCCTCCAGTTAAATATCTAAAAACAGTCTTGGTATAAACACGCAGACATGAGTCTGTTTATTAAGTTTACACCAGACTGAGCACAAGCTGAAAAGAAACAATGACAGTAGGAATGTAGGATTAGTGTAATATCTAATCCTTTCGCAATCTTTTTTCATGCTTTTTAATTGTAATAAATAATTAATGTGTTTATTGTGCTCATTGATAGCTTTCAAGAATGTCTCTGTTCTTTAAAGGTTTTACTTCAGGCATCTTGGCAGTTTATGGATTTTATGATAAGTGCTCCTTGCAAAACATGCATTACTGCTGTAGTAATAGGAGGAAGTGGTTATTTATGAATGGAACCGATTAATGACAGCCAGAGATGGAAACTTTAGTGAGGTAACCATGCAGTGCATTAGACTGTGGACAGGGATTCATGTGTTATTACTGTAATAAGTGCACCAGCAAGTGTGATTTGTATTACAGTTTCCACATAAAGTGTTTTAATGCACTGACAATGCATTCATCTGGAGAAAATATTTTGGCTATAAACACAGTATCCTAGTCACCAGTTTTAAATCAACAGAGTGCAAAAAAATGATGAAATATCCACATTAAAATCATGACATTTCTCAAAAATGCACCTATTAATATAAGTAACTAGATGAAAGGCTGTCTCCCACACACTTGTACATTCAAATAACACAACGTGGCATAATTTCTCTCAGTGGTATTAACAATGACTTCAAAGAGGTTTTGCTTTACTCCCTGGGAGTGTCTGCCTCCTAGATCATATGCATATGCACCCACAGGAGCAGGAACGTACATATAAAATAACATCAAAATGGATTAAAAAAACAGTAGACAAAGGCAGTTAGGTTTCCCAAATAACACAGACATGCACATAAGAGTGTACTCACTTTACATTCACATATATCATTAACTGGTATCAGTTATCAGATTATTCTGCAAATAAACTGATATAAATAAACCAAAAGAAGTTGTCATGATGCAAAACTTTGTCTTGTTAAGCTGTTCTCTCAAAAACAAAACAAAAACAGACAGACTGAGACAAAGGAAGGAAGATGCTTCAGCAGCGGCAGTGAGGCAAAATGGAAAGTCATTGAATGCTTTAACCTTAACGTGAGAAATCTTTCTTTCGTACACTCTATCAGAGAGAAAAATGAGAGTATGTTTTGGGAAATGCTGATGAAGGCAGTAGAGATAAATGAAAAGCACTGGATGCAATTCATCACTCTGCATGACTAAATGGAGAATCAAATATGTGACAGAGTATATTTCTGTATATACTTATATACACTTATCAGCTATTGTGTCTGTTGGTTAACTTTATTTTGTTTTTGCTCGACGCAGCAGATGAACAGCTTTATTGAGTTGTGTTGTAAAAATCTTTCTACAGATTTTAAACAATCTTTTGAAAACGTAGAGGAAATGCCAGCCAGATATAAATACAGTTTATTAAATTATTCATAACGTGAATGATAATGTGATATTTCATTGTTCCAACTATTGACTGCTTGTGTTTCTTACAGCACATGGTGGTCAAAATGAGCACCGCAGTGGCGTCTTTAGACCTGGCAGAGTTGTGTACTCTCCAGAAGGATCAGATTTCAAAAATCATCCCATTATGTCTGTGATGGACTGGCAACCTGTCCAGGGTGTACCCCGCCTCTTGTGACCGCTGGAGGCAGGCATCAATTCCCATGTGACCCTGCAAAGCAAAAATGGGTATAGACGATGGATGGATCTTATTCTGTTCAAATAGATTCAAATAATACACTCATCCCTCTCATCAGGTGTTTTCCCCCAGGTTCTAAAAACAACATTTATCAAACCACTGTTAACAAAAAACAATTGGATAAATTACTATTGCAGAACAACAGGCCAATCTCTAACCTTCCATTCATCAGCAAAATTATTGGAAAAAGCTGTGTTTCAGAAGTAAAACAGTTTCTTAACAATGACAAACTGCTTTGATGTCTTTCAGTCCAGCTTCTGTGCTCACCACAGCACTGAGACTGCCCTCGTCAAAGTGTTTAATGATATCCATACAAATACAGACTGTGGAAGAACCACAGTGTTGGTTCTGTTGGACCTCAGCGCAACATTTGACACTGCTGACCATCAGATATTATTAAAGCGACTGGAGATCTGGGTTGGACTCACTGGTACAGTACTCAGTTGGTTTGAATCCTCCCTCAAGAACAGGGATTTCTTTGTGTCAATAGGCAACTTCTCATCGGCAAAAGTCACATGTCGAGTACCCCAAGGTTCAATTCTAGGACCCCTCCTATTTAATATCTACATGCTCCCACTAGGTCAGATTATAACAAGTAATAAGATTAGTTACCACAACTACGCAGATGATACACAGGTCAACATTACGATGTCACCAGGTGACTTTGAACTCATCCAAGCACTGAACAGATGCTTAGAACAAATCAGTGAAGGTGGAAAAACTTTCTCCAGCTGAATAGAAATAAAACTGAAGTTATTATCTTTGGACCCAAAGAGGAGCAATCTAGAGTCAGTGCGCAGCTTCAGTTATTACAGCTAGAAAGTAGTGATCAGGCCTGAAATCTGGGTGTAGTGATGGACTCAGACCTGAACCTTCAGAGACACATAAAGACTGTTGCAAAGTCAGCCTTCTATCACCTGAAGAACATTTCCAAGATCAAAGGACTAATGTCTCAACAAGATCTAGATAAAATCATCTATGCGTTTATCTTTAGTCACATTGATTACTGCAACAGTGTCTTCACAGGTCTGCTTAAAAAATCAATCAGACAGCTGCAGCTGATCCAAAATGCTGCTGCTCGTGTTCTCACTAAGACCAGGAAGATAGAGCATATCACCCCAGTTCTAAAATCCTTACACTGGCTCCCTGTAGCACAGAAAATAGACTTTAAAATACTTCTGTTGGTTTATAAATCACTGAACGGCTTCGCGCCAAAATACATAAAAGACCTGTTGTCACTGTATCAACCTTCCAGACCACTCAGGTCTCCTGGTTCTGGTCTACTCTGCATCCCCAGAACCAAACATGGAGAAGCAGCTTTCAGTTTTTATGCACCACAAAACTGGAACAAATTTCCAGAAAACTGCAAAACAGCCAAAACACTGAGTTGCTTTAAATCAAGGCTAAAAACCCATCTGTTTGGAGCTGCCTTTGATTAGTAGTAAGCTGAACATTGAACTATATTTGCTTGATATTTGCTTGATGATCCTTATGATTTTGATGCATTGATATTTGATTGTTGATTTTGATGATTTGCTGTGTACTTGATCAATGTTTTTTATGATGTGAAGTACTTTGAACTGTCTTGCTGCTGAAATGTGCTATTCAAATAACTTTGACTTGACTTGACTTATTACCGCATGAATAAAGCGGATAGTAATTGGGTCCAGATCTTCCTAACTATTTTTGACCTGTATGTTAAATAAGCATATTTTTTTAATTTATGATTTTTCCAAATGAAAATAGCTTCTAAAAATAATTACACATCTAGATGAGTCTATGGCTTTTTTTTCTGTAGCTTTTTTTTTGTTGTTGTTTTTCTTTCCCATAGAAAGTCCCCGGGTCAATACTTCTGAGTTTATGTGTCTCTTTCCTACATAGAGGCACTGACAGAACTATTTCTACTATTTCCTTTGTATACTCCCTTTCCCCCCATGCAAACTAGCTCTGTCTCAGTACTGTGTTTAGTTGGGCCTCTTTTCTAAACAGAGCTAATCATTAAACTGCTGCCAACTTTATCTGTCTTTAATGCAGCTGTTTACATGTAGCAAGAAAAATATAAGCATGCTCTAGGTGTTAGTAAATGTAAATCATTACCTAAATATGCCAAATTATAGAATTTAGCCTCCACAGTGCAATAATGATTAATGTTTAATGCTATAAAGCTGTTAAATATTTTAAAATCCCCTGTATCTTACAAAATGTTAAAAATGATGAGCATTTTGCAAAGCTTCTTTGCATGTTGATGGTCATTCACTATTGTTTGGCCTATATGGTTATAATATTACCAGCTAATCTATCAAATAATGATGGAGCAGGATGGCATCAATCTCAATAAAATCTAACCACGAAGTAGTTTGCTGTCAGTTATAAACCAGCAATCAAACACACTGTGATTAGCTGAGAGGAGTTAGACAAAATCATCACCACCGCATTCTTTTTATATGTGTTCCAGCTGCTGAATATCAGTGCTAGAACCGTTTTCATTACAGAGATTGGAGCATTATTGGTTGTGAGACGTGAGAGCGTCTCTAATTAGTTTAACCACGAACATTATCGCTGCTGATCTATTCTGTGGAGATTCATTAATTTACTGTCTTTCAAAAAAGTACATACTCCTTTCTTGGTCAGAATGCTGTTCCCTGCTTAACTGGTTGAGCCGTTTTCCTCATTATTCATAGCAGTTTTTTATGCACAGGATCTGATTTTAGCTATAGAGAATTTTACGTCATATTTTCTGAAATGTAATCTCCACGAACAACCTTTTTTTTTAATATAACAATTTGTCTTCTAAAAAAATGAATCTAAAATATGCTTATGTGTTCAGACCTTCACAAACACTCCGCCTTACCACCAAATGTCGCAAGAATCTATCTGCCATGCTGTCTGTTGTTATGTGGTTTAAAGAACACATCTTGGCATTGACAGATTATCATCTATGCTTGACAGTCTTCTGTGATGCAGTCGAAAGGAAGATTTTTAACTTATTTAGGTTATTCAGCAATTAAAATTTTAGGATTTTTTTTTTTTTTTTTTTTTTTTTTTTTTTTTTTTTTTTAATCACAGACATTCAGAGACCATGCATATGGAATATGACAAGCGAACCCCACAACCACTCTGGATTTTGAAAGTTCTGTGAAATAAATTCATAGGGTGAGATTTCATGGAGTTACAAAAGCTACTGAAACAGATGTTTCTTTATGACCCACACACAGTACATGACAAGCATCATCACACAAATGGCACAATCAGAAAGATTTATTTATTTGTACTTTCTGGAAAATGCTTAAGCCTGAAAAGAGCCACAAAGTTTTAGAGAATATATAAGGGATATTTGTGGGATCTGATGTTTCAGGCTACTCAGCCACCACTGAGGAGCTGCAGTGGCTCTTGGTTACAACACAGACGCTGCCATGTTTAGTCTAGTTTTAAACAACAACAGCTGTCCAAACAAGAGTTCATGATTATCTATGATCTATCTTGTCACATTCACTGACATGCAACTCTCCAGCTGAAAACAGCAATTTCACCTGGTAAGGCCACTGTTTCTTGAATGTAGGGTAAATTCGCTATGGTTAGCTATGGTTAAGAGTGTATTGTTGCAGATTTTTCAAAAGTGAAATAATGTGAACTGATAATGTTTATTCAAATGCTCTATTTGAGGTAATTAATGAAGAATTAATACTGCATCAGAGATGTAACACTATGTCACTTTTTGTAGAGGATAGTAGTGTCGGAGCATTTGACCACTTGGATCCTCACCTTTGTTGGTTCCTGAGCAGGTAGTTGCAGTTCATAAGTTAATTGAGGCAAAGGTAGAAACTAAAGTGCAGAAACAGCCAAGAAGCTCATAATAGTTCTAGAAGAACTAAAATAGATTCTTTCTTCAAATTCAAGACACCAAACATCATTTGGAAAAGAAACCATTTTTGGCACATTTCTTATACCTAAGCTGCAGGGGAAACTGATGAAGTGACAAACTGTAACAAGCTGTTAGACTCACCAATGGGTCTTCACTGCTTTCATTACTGCACTGGGTTTTATCAGATATTTGTCTCAAGGCAGACCCACCACTCTTTCTTCTGGATAGAAGGATGTTGACCACCAGCCACACTTAGTCCAGCACTGGACTCAAACGTGTTGTTATGGATGTGGTCATAAAAAAAACTACTTCTTACTTACAATAATTGTTGCCAACGAGTAAGCAAATTAAATTCACTGTAACACGACTTCACACTTGTTGGTTTTCTATATTTACCTCACAACCACCCCTCTTTATCCTTGCAACCCTTTTAATGCTCATAAAAGAAACAAAATTTAGATTTTTTTTTTTCATTAAATGATTTTGAAAAAATAAAATAAAGTTTTGAAATTTTGCCTCATTTCCCATTATTGAATAATAGGTGACGCTTCAGGTTGTTGCAGTCATGTTATTCTCATAACCAAAAATATATGTACAACCTTCCACACATTTTTATTTTTTATAATGAATGTGTGAAATATAATTTGCAACATATCTACTTGATACAGCAGGCTTTTAAGAAAAGTACTAACTTTTCTAAAGAAGATGAATGACAAATAATGTTATAAAACCTATATGTTTTGTGTTACAGGGTCGATGTACTATATAACTTTGTAAATAGATTTATCCTTCAAGCTTTTCAGTTTTTCTGATACTGGTTCAGCTGTAAGTTTAAATGGTCAGTTCATTTTGATTTCAGTCCTCTGCTTCAGCACCTGTCTTTAAAGATTTTTGCTCTTCTAATATTCCTCCTACTTTTCTCTCTTCAACAAGTATTTCTGCTTCATTTCAACTCTTTCAGCATCTTTCAGCTCCCACAATCAGCTTACATCACTCACATTGCTTTTACCGTGTGTATGGAAGTATTTGGAGACATCATGTAAAACAAAAACAAACCTAACGTAAAACCCTGACCTAGGGGAAAACCAGAGTAAATTAATCCTGGTCTGAGCATCCCGTTAGCATTTGTCATCACTCCCTGAGTCTTAAGAATGCAGCAGGATTTAACTGAGAAGTGGGAGTCTGACTCCTCTAAGGGGATTTATACAACCTTTAGAGCTGTAGGTTTGTCACTGCTTTTCATCCTAGGAGCACTCCGACTCATCCAGCTTAATCACTGACCTACGCAAACACCAAACGGAGTCTATTTCTCTTTGGAATTTTCCAATTACTATGTATTCCGTATATCCTGCCTGCTCAGGGACTGTGACTTTGTGGCTGTGTGCATATCTGGCTAAGCTAATAACCTACATTCACTGCTTGAAAAATAGAGGGGGGAAAAAAAGTCGAAACATTCAGCACTCAAGATCCAATGCATTATGAAAAGGTAAGCTGAGGGTTGTCTTCCTCTGGATGTTTGGCCCCCTCTATGAATTATGAACTATAATCACCACACACTCCCTGGAGGCCTGCAGATGGATTGGGGGCAAAGTAGACTACCTCAGCCAGAAGCGTCTCGGGCCGTCGAGGGGATTCACTTGTTTGCGTAAGTGCTGCTTGTCTCCTTTGACCTCTGTGCGCCATGTTGGTCTCAGGTTAAAAAATGGACTAAATATGCTTTAAAAATTCCTGATTGTGAACAGGTGTGAGTGCTGGGTCCTTACCAGTAGTGGGAAAGACGCTTTTCAAAGTAACAGTAAGAAATGGGGGAAGGGAGCAATTACGTAGAGTGTCATGCAAAGGGGTCTGAATGGCTTGGCCACCAGAGTGCCTATTATGAGGGTCTATTCTAGGTCAGGAATTAATATCTGGCTAGGGTGGAAGGACAGGGAGCCAACTTCACTCATCCCCCTTGATGATTTAATTGCTAATCAGCTGATTGCATTTGGAATAATAATAATAAAAAAAATAAATAAATAAAAAAAATAAAAAAATCTCTCTAGAATGTAATCATTTTTGTGAATGCAGTAGCAGCCAAACAAAGAAATCATCATTGTGATTCTGCGAGACTCTACTGGGGCTATTTGACAGCACTGATCGGGTAAGTTAACTTGACAGGCTGATATGAATTTACTTTAAAGCAGCTTCACTCTCTCTGCTCATACTTGAAATCGTATATCCTTTCTTCAAAATCTGTTAAGTATTTCCTTTGAGGGTCACTTCTGTTTTCTCAAATATTTTCCCCTTGGCCACAAGAGTCGAGAATATGACCTCGCTTTCTGTTTTTATAAAAATGATAAGCCTGAATGTTTTTATTTTTTTGCTCCGAGTAACAAGAAACACAGTTGAAACTTTCCTATCTTTATAAGTTCAAAATATAATGTTGAAACCTAACACAGATAAATGTATCTTTCGTTTTATAGGAAACAATAAAATGATTACCACAGATGCCATATGGCATGGCCCAGTGTTACAATGTTATCCCTCTGTTTCATGCTCAGAGGGTCAAACATTTGATCAGTGTCTGCAGCAGCTCTGTGAAATACAAAAGGTGTCCTTTAGCAATAACGTAGCATCAGTCGATACCAAATGGCCAATTCTTGGTCAGGGAAAAAAATAACAGATATGAAAACATATCAGATTTAGATATTTCCACTAATTTTTTCACTTGTTTTCATTTTTCTTTTTATTCAGTGTTAACATTTGGTTTCACTATTTCTTAGTTAAGTCAGAGAACCAAAACTATTTGTTATAACCTGAGAAAAGATCATGGTTTTCTTTTGAAATGTATAAAAAACCAGAGAGTTGAGCTTTTTATTAGAAATAACTTGAAGAAAAGGTTTTTGTTTGCAACACTGAACAGAAATTAAATCCTGTACAGCTTGTGAAGTTGAGTTAAATGCTATTTGCAGTGTCACTATTAGATATCATCAAAACCTACATGTAGCTCCGTTAATATTCATCCAGGTGAAAGCAAATTATTTACTCTTCACGTTTCAAGGCGAGCTTCATGTCTAATTGTTAAAATGGCCAGGCAACCCCGAAATGCCACCAATTGCTGCAGTTCACTTACAGTGAAAGATGTTTTACCACCCCTACCATCCTGCTAACTGTCAGTGGTGGCAAGATAAATATCAGTTCCCATGTCCAGTCTTGTGGCCAGTAGCTATGAGAAATGACCTGACAGACTAAATGTACCGAAATTAAACATTGGATTTTTCAAATATTTTAGTGTGAGGCTAAGCCTGTACAATAGAGTTGCACAGGCTTAACCTCACACACACACACACACACACACACACACACACACACACACACACACACACACACACACACACACACACGTGTCTGATTTTGGCCCAGCTTCCAGAATATTGTATCTCTGTCACAACACCTAGTAATTTCTTTATAGTTAGACCAAAAACTTTCACTCAGATAAAAAAGCTCCCCCAAACACTGAGTCACTCACACACTTCATTTCCCCGTTTAAGAAAAATATATTGATTAGTGTTGCTGTGCTGCGACCCTGACCTTTAACTAACCTTTTAGACATTGTGTATATCCTTGGGAGCCTCTAGTGGGTTGCCTCTGTTTATCTGATTCATCTCAGAAACAACTTTTTTTGGGAGTTTTAAGGGTAAGTTTTTACTGCCCTTATTTTTACAGGATTTATTTTACAGTTATATTTTGTTGGATGGGTCTGAGCAGCATTTCTTAGTTATATTTTGCTCTCTTTTATCAGGCTGTCTCTTTATATAAATGTAGTGTTTACATAGATAAATAAAACTCACTTCTGTCACTTTTTAAGCAGCAACTTGCTAAATCCTGCTTTATATTTAAAGCAAACTTTCCTTTTTTGTGTGTGTACGCGTATATGACATGGTTGATAAATGAGAAACTGTGTTGCTGCTGTTTTTTATAACATATCCCCCAGAACCGAGGATTCATCCTGCAGAGAAACAAACCTGCTCAAGAAAGCATTCTCAGACATGATAGTGGTGCTGCCATGATAAAGTAAATAAAGCGATATCATCCATGAATCAGTGTGCAGATCCAGAGATAATAAACCAGTCAAAAAATATTGCTTCAACACAACAATGTCTCAGCTTTTACATGGCTGCCTCAGCAGAAGCCCTCTAAGCTGTACATTATTGATGGGGCTTAAATTGAATGTCTCTTTGTTCCGCCATCGATGGACACCAGGCGTGTGTCTGCTCTACGCAGAGGGTAGCATTGAGTGCTGGGGGGAGGGTGCAGGGGTGCGTGACTCACCCCTATACCATCATGCAGCAGGCGATTCATCCATCACATTAAGAGGTGCCACATCAATCATTAACAAGGAGTCCTCCGTTGAAAGGATGATAGACAGCTCAACAAATAAGTTAAGATGAAGTGAGACAAGGTGATGCAGGCCTTTTTCACTTTTAAGGCAGTTCATTCAGGACACAACTGTAGCAGATCTAAATGCAACCAGCACAATGATACTGGGGAGATTTTTGCTTTAATTTTAAAAGGAACTAAATAAAAATGGATAATGTGCTCATGGTTAGAGAGCTTTAAACTCAAGTGAACTCGAATCATGGAGTGAATTTGCGGATGCTTTTAGGAGAATGTGAAGTGCCCAGGCACAAGCTTCTCTTAATGCTTTTCTCCTGGGTGGTCAGTCACTCTCACAGAGATTCCAGTGTGTTTTTTTTTTTTTTGCACTCACCAGGTATAAAGGTTGTGTACTCTAATAATCCTGCAGTCTTGGAAATCTTTGAGAAGATTTTACCCACAGAAGTGTAATCAGCTAAGGCAGAATAGGACTGTTTAGCCCTTTGAGGGTTTTGATGTCTTAGATGTCTCTTTATTGTGATGGAAGTTTGCACAGAGACCAAAACCCTAACTTTGTTTGCCGTCAGTCAGCATTCTAACGAAATGTATTTATTTAGATTTTTATCTATGTCACCTGCTGAAAAAGATAATGGTACAATGGTACTGAATGTGTTAAACAACAAAGGCTTCTTTGAAGCTTTAGTCAGCCAAAACCAACAATTTAAGATGTTTTGGTCATATTTTACCTTTGTGTGGTATGAAACCAGTTTGGTTATTTCAGGTTGTGAAAGTTAAACATTGTAATACGCTTGGATTTTTCCCTGGAAGGTGGTCAGGTTATATCATCGGACATTATATATATATATATATATATATATATATATATATATATATATATATATATATATTAGAACAGAGTAGGAATCAACACATGATATAATTATTGTTATTTGAAGCAGAAAATGATCAGTTATTGCTAAAATAATATAGCATATTGATTATTGCAACTATAATAATTCTGTCTACAACTCTAATTATTAGTGCCTAGTGGGTGGAATATTTCAGCTGTTTAACACAAGTTTAATCAGCTTAGATTAGATGGTTAATTAGTCAGGCTATCCGCTCTGGTAACCACCCTGCAGTCGGCTGCTCAACAGACATGCAGTTTGTAGATTACAAACTGTTGCTTTAAAACAGTATTACCTTAATCTTTGTAATGGGTTTCACTGGTGTAGTGACTGTCTATGCTTTTACAGCTGAAAATATTTTCAAACAAAATTTTCTTTCCTGTGAGTTAAGAAATGTAGTAGCCTTATTTTAACCAGCTGACCGGCAGTGTCCAGCAGGAGCTTAGGAAAGGGATGCCCAAAAAATGTTTTTAAAAAGACTTTATATCATCGGAGCTTTATGGTGGAATTTTCTTTTTATAATTTTATAACTTTTTAAAACCTTTACATTATCCTTAGGATTCTGAGGTTTCTGTTTTGTGTGTTTCAGTGTATTATTGTGGTTTGTAATCAGATTACTTTAATACTCTTTCTCTGTTATTCCCATATTGGTCTTGTGTTTGGGTTAAAGACTTTGTTTTGGGTTTTCAGTTTAGTTGATTCTATTGTGTTCTGAATTTGTAATGGTTGTCAGGTTCAATGTGTTTCCTTTTAGGGTTTATTTTGTCATTTCTGACTGTTTTTCCTCAGAACTTCAATCCATGGTCTCCCACAGCTTATATATTCTCTGTTTCTTTCAGTCATTGTCAGATTCTCCTGTTTCCACATCTATCCTCCCTGTTGGTGCTTCCAGTGGGTTTTTTCTTGTTTTACAATGTTTCAGGGTCTGAGCTGTAAGTCACTTGTATTAAGCTTCCACTTATCATGATCGTAACCTCTTTCTGAGATTGGGTCCTATGTCACTCAAAACCTTCACAACCTTAGTACACTTTGACACCAATAATTGGCCCAGTCTGAAAAGAAAAACTACATTACAAAGATGTTTGTTCAGAAGTCAATGTGCCAATACAACACTGCTAAAGTCTCAATACATCAATGGATCTTGACAAAACAGTGGGATTTGATGCCTTAAGATCCAAATGATTTGTTCACAAACAATGTGAAATCTTAAAAACTGTCAAAAACTTTCTCTAAAAAGCTTAGATCTCCCTCTTATGGAGACTGACGCTACTGGAGGGAGGGATGTACCATCCTCTTATGCTTGTATAAAGCCACAGTAAGCCTTTTCATTTTTTCTCATTTAAATAGAGAGCACTTAGCAAAAGACCGAATTACACAGAAAAACAATAAGGCTGAAATGGAAACCATTGCTTAGAGCTCCAGCAGCCCTATGACCAAAGTTGGAGGTGAAGAAACTAAGTGAGAATAAGAATAACTTACCTCAGTAGCCTCAGTACTGAGGTCCAGATCATGTTGTCTGAAAGGAGGTATGTAGCCCTTAAAGCAAGGAGAGGTTAGGGTAGCTTTATCCAGTCTGACAAGCAAAATGTCTGAGTCCCGTTGCTCCTTACACTTTAAACACTGGACAAATTCCAGTACCATGTGTGAGCACATAATCAGACATACACACATATATTGATACATATGAAGACTGTTGTTTTTAACCAGATTCAAAGTCTGTTACAACAGAAGAGATAAATCAGGTGCATTGGAAAGCAACATATACAATGGCGACTGTCGGAAAATCAAAACTGAACTATAAAAAGGAACTTTGGAGGGTATTAAATAGTACAAATTAAAATTATTAAAATTTTATTCAATTGTATTGGTTTGTAAATGTAATGTTTAAATGCTAACAAAATTAATTATTTTTATTTTGGCAACAAATCCTACCTAAATATTTTGAGAATATAAGATTTGGTTCAGTAAGCCTTGTTATCATGTATGGTATGACGCAAAGATGAGTAAGGCCAATATGTATGGGGTTATATCGTCTATCCATCCATTGTCTATACTCACTTGTCCTAGCAGGTTCGCTGGGTGGCTAATGCCTATCTCCAGTTATGAGATATAAACATATCTTAGCTGTGGTTGTCAGGGAAAAGGTTTTGTACATCCCTATAAGAATAAGCTGAACAAGCTTGTATTAAGTTTTAAGTCAAGGCAGTTCAGGTTTATTTGTATACCACATTTCATAATCAAGGCTGTTCAATATGCTTTACATGATAAAAATATGACACAGTTGATAAGTAAACAAAACAAACAAAAACCAGAACATTACATTACAGTGGCAGAATAAAGAGAAGTAATGAAAAATTGTATTCCAGACCTGAATTAATCTAATTTCGAGTTATTAACAATCAAAGGCAACTCTAAACAAATGGCTTTTTTGGCCTTGATTTAAAGGCACAGTGTTTCAGCTGTTTTACAGTTTTCTGGAAGTTTGTTCCAAAATAAAGGAGCATAAACTGAATGCTGCTTCTCCATGTTTGGTTATGACTCTGGTGATGCAGAGTAGACCAGAACCAGAAGACCTGCGTAGTCTGGAAGGTTGATACAACAACAAAAGATCTTTAATGTGTTTTGGTGCAAAAACATTCAGTGATTTATAAACTAACAGAAGTATTTTAAAGTGTATTCTCTGAGCTATAGGAAGCCAGCATAATTCAAAAATCAAAAATACTTTATTTATCCCAAAGGGAAATTAAATGTTGATGTAACTCATTTAGTCAAGAAGTTATTATAGATGGTGATGGCTGTGGGCAGAAAAGATCTCTTGATCATCAGATGTTGATGTTAAGGACTTTAGAACTGGAGTGATATGGTCTATTTTCTTAGTTTTGCTGAGAATATGAGCAGTAGTGTTTTGGATCAGCTGCAGCTTCCTGATTGAGTTTCTAGACAGACCTGTGAATTGACTGTTGCCGTAATCAACTCAACTAAAGATAAACACATGTATGAGTTTCTCAAGATCTTGCTGGGACATTAGTTCCTAAATCCTGGAAATGTTCTTTAGGTAATAGAAGGCTGACCTTGTGATTGTCTTGATGTGTCTCTGAAGGTTCAGGTCTGAGTCCATCACTACACCCAGATTTCGGGCTTGATTACTATTTTCTAGCCATTATAGCTGAAACTATGTACTGACTCTTGATTGTTCCTCTTTAGATCCACAAAAGTAACTTCTGCTTTTTTCCTGTTCAGCTAAGGAAAGTTACTGCACATCCATGCTTTGATTTTTACCTAATGACACGAACAAGTCCCTGTTCTTTTGGTAGGACTTGAACCAGTCAAGTACCAGAAAGTTCGACCCAGCTGTACAGTTACTTAAATATGTCATGATCAACAGTGTCAAATGCTGCATTGAGGTCCAATGGTACTAGCACTGTTGTTCTTCCACAGTTTGTATTTCTATGTAGATATCATTGAACAATTTGACAAGTCTCGGTACTGTGGTGAGCATGGAAACTAAACTGAATGATGTCAAAGCAGTTGGTCAATAGAGGTAAAATTATAATAGTTTAGCTAGCGTAGCAACACTGCTAATGCTAAAACTCAAACTTGCAAGATTGTTTGGCAGTTCTTAATAAAATGGCACATCCTGGCTGTGATTGTCAGGGAAAGGTTTACATGTAACATTTTTGAAGTAGATATTTAAAATTTGTTGTTATTTTAGTCCCAATTATTTTGCCTTAATCGCAACAAAAATACTATTCGCTTTTTTTTTTTTTTTTTGCCATGGACAACAAGTAGGATCCAGCAGATAAAGATGTTTGATAGAGATGATCTTCGCTATTTTTGCCAGGCGCTGGAACAAGTTCAGAGAAAATCTTTACATACTGTCAGCATAAGTTATCATCTGTCATTTTCCAACAGGAAAATGCATGAGCAAAGCATCAGTATTTTCAAAATAATTCATGAAGACCAATTACATTCACTAGCTACATTAATGAATATATAGATATAGATATCTCTATATATCAGCATGTATCATTTATGGCGACGCATATACACAAAACCTGGATTTATTTCTGATACCATGTCAGAGCACTTCTGGGGTTTGCAGCGAGCGGAGCTGCATGCTTTGTAAATCAGGGTGGTCAGGAACTGCTCTGGCCTGTCGGCAAAGTGTGCAGTGCAGCAGAGTTGCATGCAGTGTAGGGTAACACACTTCACAACACCCATTGCTGGAGAAACTTTACTATGGTGGCAATTAACGGCTAACATTAAAACATCCTAAGCATCACCGACAGAAATTTGAAAAAACAACATGTCACATGGTAGTAATATGATTTTTACAAAGATGAGTCAGGAGAGTTTTTAAATGGCTACTTTTCTAACTTCCTGTATTTTCTACCAGTGCCACTGTGCTATTGCTTATTTGTATGTAAACAAAAGCAGGTGGACATTAAATTTAAGCTGTTTTCACCCAACGTTTTCCCAACAAGTCCAACAAGTTTCTGTTGAGTTATATAAATGTCCTTATGTTACCACAACAGAGGGTTCTGGTTATGACGTTAAAGTAAATGATGTCTTAGCTGCTGATGATATAAGATCTCTTAAATAAATTAATATAATTAGGATTGTTGTTGATAAAACCATGTTTGTTTGAACCAGCAAGGAGAAAAGTAAAAACGTTTCAGTCATTTTCAATGAACACAAAAGAGAATAAAACATTACATGTAGCTTGTAGAAAGTCCAGATTGTTTCTCTGAACAGTTATAAACACTTTGAGTCACAACCTTTTCTGTTGTCAAAATTTCTCTGCTCGCTTAATCAGAGCTCCTGATTGCTCTCATTCAGCGCGAAGGAGCTCGTCAAACCCGTAAATTGAAAACATTTTTAAAGTGTGTTGTGGTGGCAAATTTTAATAAAAGTGATACACTTGCTCTTGCTTTTATCTGAACATACTCCATAACTCGTTTAACTGTTGGCATTTAACTGAGACGAACCTATTGGAATTTGATTGGCTTCAAGTTTACTTTCTATCCTTTAATTACACCAGCTGAGTTTTTCTCTCTAGAGCTGCATGTCTGTCTCCCGATTTCCATGGCAACAGTTATTGCTAATCAGATTCTGCAGCTCTCATCCTCACAGTTATTAATTCTCCAAGCCACATGTCAATCAACCTGTCTTCATGACGGCTTGTAAATGTTCTCATGTTCTTTTAATCAGTTTGTTTCATCTTATGTTGTGCAGTGATAATTGAATAGAAAATATCTTCTTAAGGCATTAATAGGCAACTGTGCTTTGAGTTATTCAGTTTATTATATTTTTACCCTGGTTGAGTCCTGATCTCAGATATAATTGAACCAAAACAGTTGCTTACTGGGAAAACCTTAAGGTCTTAAATGAAATAACAAAATAAGCCAATAAATAAATAAATAAATAAATAAATAAATAAATACTGTATGTCAAAACACCAAAGGGCCAATGTGGCTTTAAGCTGCAAGTTTCAAGCAGAGATTAGTACAGGTCTACAGAGGGCCAGTTAGTTCTTCTCTGTGGCTCCTCACAACCCAGGTTTCTCTTTAAAATTACATATTTATTCATCCAGCTGTGCAAACTGAAGTCATTTCAGGCAATTTAGCAGATTTCACATAGCTCTCTTTAGGAGTCAGAAAGGCTTATTTTTCACACAAGTAGCAGTTCATCACAAAGCCAGTTAGGTAAGTTTCAATTTTGCATTAGATCAAGGAAAAGACCCTTAACATTTTGTTTTATTTATACAGAAAAATAGGGTTTTACTCAAAGAGGTTACCTTTTTGTAGATACAGCTTAGGAAAATTATTTACATCTACAAGGAAACAGAAAAACCACTTTCAAGTTCAAATTAGCATATGCTAAGTGTTGAACTGAAGGAGAAGGTTAGCCCTTAAAATGGAATAAGAATGATTATAGGTACAGAAAATGTACATACTATCACATTAGGTCCTTTGAGTTAAATAAAAATATTTATCTAATTGTGTCTCTGACTAAAAATACGTAAACCTGTTAGTCTAACAACATAAAACTTGAATGGGGAAATGGCTGTGCATCTCTGCAATCAAAACTATTCAGCCCTCCTAAGGGTTTAAAGCTTTAGTGATTAAAGTTTTTCTGTGAGCAAGATTCCACTTTGAATATTTACTTAATAAACTGAGTGATACAAAAAAATCTTCACAGAAAATGCATGATGTATACATAGTTAAGATAGCCATATGCCAGTTATTCAACCCCAAAATAATATTGTTATTATAGGGTTGAAGCATGGAGTTGAAACATAATAAAGTCTTTGGGAATTCTGTAATGATCTTTCTTTTGCTTCAGCTGTGATGCATATGTACACTAAACCCCAACCATGAAGGCATTCAAGGTGATTTGTAATGATGGGAAAAAAATGTTTCCATCAAAGCTGAGAGTGGAGATAATTTCATCACACCTAGATGGTTCTGAAGGGGTATCAGAAGGTTATAAAAACCACCATTTCAAGAGACAATTGGATGCATTAAAAATATAATTAAACTTATGGAACAACTGGAGAGCTGCCGTACCATGGGAGAATGTCCAAAATGTCACCAGCCCCTAAAAAGTAGTACTTCTAGTGCTGTGTGAGCTGGCAGCCCACTACACTAGCTCCGACTTGATTAAGAGTATTTTCCTTTAAAATATTATCTAGATGTGCTGTATATTCTTTTTCTGTTTCTCTCTTTTATTCGTATTGCTGGTTCACACCATCAACTGGTGACTAGTTCTGACTAGTCTGAAACTGACCGTTTTGTGGACAACTTTGTTTTTAAGCTAGTTATATAAGTCTTTCGTGTTCGGAGAAGGCGCGAGTGGCCATGAAATCTTTGTTTACACCAGGGTTCAGCTGCTGAGCTCTCCATAGCTCAACTGTTTTAACTCGGACTGAGTGGCCCGACATTCCCTGTGAGCTGAGAAGGAAGAGATGTGGGACCTGCATGGGCATTGCAATCGAGGAAGAAGGTACAGAGTACAAACAGTGGACTCAGGACTTTGAGGACCAGCAGAACCATCTCTTGATCAATGCTTCTAAAACCAAGGAGCTGGTGGTAGATCTCCGCAGGTGCAGACCCACCTCACTGACACTGGTGAACATCCAAGGAGTGGACATTGAGATTGTGGATGCTTATAAGTACCTAGGTGTACACCTGAACAATAAACTAGACTGGACTCATAACACTGATGTGCTTTACGGGAAGGGTCAGAGCAGACTCTACCTGCTGAGGAGGCTGAGGTCTTTTGGAGTGCAGGGGACGCTCCTAAAGACCTTCTTTAACTCTGTAGTGGCAACAGCCATCTTCTATGGGACTTTATGATGCAGCCTATCTATAGCTGAGAGGAAGCGGTTAGATGAGCTCATCAGGAAGGCCAGCTCTGTGTTCGGATCCCCTCAACCCAGTGCAGGTGGTGAGAGACAGAACGACTCAAGCTAAAATAATATCACTGATGGACAAAATTTCCCAACCCATGCATGAAGCTGTTGCTGAGCTGGAGAGTTCCTTCAGTGACAGACTGCTGCATCCTAGGTGCACTAAGTAGCATTATAGGAGATCCTTCATCCCAGCACCTGTTAGACTCTATAACCATCATTGCTCCCAACAACCTCAATAAGTGTTTACATCCATGCTAGTATCTATACAATTCTACCATTTTCTATTGTCACTAACTGTAAATAGTTTGTATTTTTAATGCTCAGAGGCATTTACATCTTGTGCATTTTTAATTAACCAACTCAGTTACACATTTCTCTGGACTGGAATATATTTCACAACTACACAGTATTCATGTTGAAATGTTGAAATTTTGCCATACTGTCCAGTATTTTTTATTATTCTTTATTCTGTTTTATACATATTTTTACATTCTTTGTGTGAGTCTGTTTTTTTTTTTTCTGTTATTGCCTGCTACTGCCACTTTGCTGCTGTTGCACAGAAATTTCCCCACTGTGTGATAAGAAGGGATATTTCTATTCTATTTCTAAAAAACAGTCTAGTGTCACCACATGATGCTTCCAAGGCACACTCTCGTCTTGACCTCAAGCAACACTGACGCTCAACTAGGATAACAGGAAGAATTTGGACAGGGGTTTTAGGAGACAGTTCTGTAGACTCATGGACCTAAACCGGGATGTTTTTGAACATGGGGACATACATTAGTTTGCCAAATGCTTTGGGTCATTTACCTCATCACAGATATTACAATATACATAGGTGACATTCAATTCTTAATCTGCAAAGTTTCATGTGATGTTGATCCACTCTTTGCAGTTAACACTGAATTTTTTACTTTTTTCACTGAAGCTTAATGTTGAGGTCAGACACTAATGTTGGAAGAAAGGATATGTCTCACATTCCCCCCTTAATTCCTCCCAAAGGACTTGCTCCTCCATGTACTTATTGACATTGCTTTGCATACTGGAGCATATAAACTGGAAAGGGCCATTCCCAAACTGTAACTGCCAAACCCAGACTCTTCCATTGAATATCACCAGACAGAGAGGTGTTATTCATCAGTCTGGAGAATACATCTCCAGTGTTCTAAAGTCCAGTTACAGTGCACTTTACACCACTCTGTCCTATACTCCACATTGGACTTGGCAATCGCTTGCCTGAACTAATTTAGCATTTCTTGCTTACCTGATCCAGAAGTAAAGCAAATCATGCAAAGCCTTATGGGTCATAGCATAAGCTGGATAAAAGCTAAAAGATGCACCACAATTCAGGGCTGAACAGTACTGCACATGATGGAGACTTATGTTTTCATTTTGACTTCAATGTCAAGTGAACTTCTGCTGACAAAATAACCTAAATATATATTAGTAGTTGTTGACATCTTTTATTTACATCCCTTCTTTTTTGTAGGGGGTTTGAATATTTCTGACTGCAACCACAAATACTACATTAAAGGATGTGAAGCACAAACATGATGCACGTACAGGACATGCAAATGTAGGGGGATTAAACCTGGCTCATTACATAAATAGGTTGCTTGGAGAAAGTAATTGGCACTTTTCAGAATTAGCTCTAAAGACACCAGCATGTGGTCATGCATGTAGTGTTTAAAATTGCATTAGGCATTATAGCAGCAGGCTTCTTTCCCACTATCAAAAGTCCTTTTTGATGGGTCGAAAACGCTAATATCTGTGTTCTGAGTGTTAAAATGCATTGTTATTCAAGGGTATTATTTGAAATTGAAAATAACAGCGTGGGGGAAATCAGTATGATTTTTAGGAACGATGTGTTGGTTGTTGCTGTTCAAGTTGTATTAAACTGTAACAACTGTTGCCAGGCTTTTCATTATTGATACCACCTCATTAAATTATTTTCTCTAAGGACCACAATTCTGTTGGGACATTTTAAATTTCACTACAACAGGAGTTTGACTTCTTCCTTTTATTGTGTTCTCATGTATTTGCAATGCATGTTATAAGGAAAAAATTCAAGCTCCCACCTGGAAAAACAAACAACAAGCTGTCATGATGTGTAGTTGTTGTGGTGATGGAACCAAATGCAGACGGGAAGAGGTGGCGAGTAGATTTTGTAATTTTAAAGAAAAATTTGAAGAAATAAAATGTACAAAAACCACAGGGAATGCAGGTAGCCAGAACAAAACAAAAACACATGAATCCTGGAGCCAGGACAGCAGGGAAAACGGGAAAGAAACAGGAAGATAACAGGAGGATCCAGCGAGGAGTGAGAGCAGAAGAGGAGGTAAAGTACTGTGAGTGTGAATGCTGAGACAATGGACTGGGGCTGATTAGCTAATGGTTTACAGGAGTGAGGGAAGAGAGCAGAAGGCAGATTGAGGAGAGCGAGAGAATGGCAGCAGGGGGCAAGAGAGAGTACACAGGAGAACTAGGAAAATGAATCTAACAGCAACAAAGAATGACTAGAGACAAGAGATAAATAAACATAATAAACTATAATAACTTTGAAAATACAAGGCTGATATAATCAAAATAAGAAAATAAGGAACACAGGATGACAATAATCACAACTAGAGTCAAAAGAATCAAACCCCAAAATAATCCAGGCTGGATTGTAGCTGCAATTTGACAGAAGCAAGGCTGCCATGCATTGGCACCACTGGGCCTTCTGACCACCACCAGCAGACAAGGCGGGTGAAGTGTCTTGCCCAAGGACACAATGACGAAGATGGACAGAGCTAGTGCTTGAACCAGCAACCCACCAATTACAGGACAAACTCTTACCACCATCACCCGACATAAAGACAAACATAACACATGTACAACCTTTATTGAGAACCCATTCTTTTAGCAGGGCTGCATGGTGGCACAGCTGGTAGCACTGTTGCCTTGCAGCAAGAAGACCCTGGGCTCAAATCCCAGACCCTGGTCTTTCTGCATGGAGTTTGGATGTTCTCCCCATGCATGCGTGGGTTCCCTCTGGGTACTCTGGCTTCCTCCCACAGCACAAAAACATGATTGTTTGGTTAAATGGTCTCCCTGAATTGTCCTTAGGTGTGTGCATGGTTGTCTGTCCTGTGTGTCTTAGTGTTGCCCTGTGATGGACTGGTGACCTGTCCAGGGTGTATCCACCTCTTGCTCAATGACTCCTGGAGATACAACCCTACAAGAAAAAAGCAGGTATAGACAATGGATGGATGTTCTTTTAGTGTTTGAATGCATACAGTATGAAGAAGCACACATTTGTATTGGCTTATGCTGCTAACAGGAAATAGCCTGGTTATTAAATGCTACAATTAATAAAGCCTTTTAGTTTACCTACTTTTAACTAGGACATGGTAATGTTACAGCTAATGTTTCATAGTTCCACCAGTTTCACCAGTGCCAGTTTGAGAACCATGGCACTATAGTTTGAATCTAGCCTATAATGGAGATCAGACTAACCAGTTTAATTATCTCAGAAGACTCTGCTTACAGTGATCCAACACACCCTGAAAAATAAGAAATACAATTACATAATGTTGCTTTAGTCTTGAGTAATTACAGGATAGTTAGCTAGCCAGGCAATATGCTGCTGTTAGGAACAGTTAAGCTTGTAATTATTCTGTTTTAGCAGGTATAGTGGCATTATAAGGCATCTAATCTGTGGAAATGTTTAGTGTAAATTATTATCACTACCCTAAAAGTTACCTGATAGATCTTTTACATATTTTGAAATTATTGGTTTGTTTTTGTATGCTTAATCAGATCATGTGGTATTCCAGACTGATAGTGAAAACAAAACCCTGGTTGAATTTGAAAACAATATTTATTTGTTCTTTTTTGTCCCATAACAGTTTAATATTCATATGTTTTTGACCATAGTAGATTGGGGTAATAAATCATACAATGACTGCCTGTCAGTTATTGATGTGGCCCAGGGGCCCCATGTGTAATAGTATTCATATTATTTTATGGGTTATAGCTTGTTCAAGGCTCAGCATGAAAGCAGTTTCAAGGAAAAAGATATAAATGTTTTCCCTTTAAAAGAAACATGTTCTATTAAATCTATAAACTGAGTAGACTTTATAAGTTGAGAAACAAGTCTTACTATTTCCCCTGCTAAAAGTGACATTGTTATGTTACAAAATACACCATAATATTCTGGGCATTCTCTTATGAACCAGCAAGTATACTGAAAAAGCTTCTTTGCAGTTAAAAACACTCTAATCATGGAAGAACATCAGAAAAAAAGGGGCACAAGGTCAAGTGTAACAACACTGTGCTGCCCACAGATGTACCTGCCTTTTAATCGGCTTTGGGTGATCCAGTAGCTCTAAAAAATAGAAGTCAGACCACTTACATATGCTGATATTCTATTAGCTAAGTTAAAGTGAATGTGCTTCTCAAATTTCTGGGAATGTTGGGAATGGGAGAGCCTATAATTATTATTGAACTGTAATTTTTACCTGCTCCCTAATTTCTTTATTTTAATAAAATAGTTTAACATTTGTGACTGTAGCTGATGTGCTTATTTTTTTAAATGTGATCAGAAGTGTGGTTTTTAAAGAAAACTGGAACTGAACTAAGCATGTTTACAGTAATGACCAATGGTTTTCGTGGTAAATATTATGTTTTTATATTTACGTAGTTTATAAAACAATAATTAGAACATTTGTTAAAATATTATTAGACGACTCACTTTTTCAGATCGAAACACAGCTTACCTTTGATACTGAACTGCCTTTTATTCCTCTTGTAATATATTTAAGAATATTATGTTTTAAAACTTTGAATATTATATAAGTGTTGGCAAGAACAAAATATGGAACGATGTTTACTGTCCTGTTACATTTGTATAGGGCACTTGTATGATCAATATTAGACTATGGGACCACTGTTCATGGATCTGCAAGAAAATCTTTTATATGGAGATTAAGCACTGTCCAACACCACAGACTTCAACTTGGTTTGGATTCATTCTGGACAAAGCCTTTACATGGAAGCAGGAGGACTTTTGCTCTAGAACAAACTTGCCTTTCAGTAAGCTGTAAAAATTAAAACAAGCCGAGATAAACAAACTAATTCTCAGATGATTGATATACAAGTACACTGACTCACTTTAGTGATTTGGAATCAGAATTAAATGTCACCTGGAACACTTTAACATTGACCATAATGATTTATAGCTGGTATATATATATATATATATATATATATATATATATATATATATATATATATATATATATATATATATATATATATATATATATATATATATATATGCAAAGTCCCCCTCTGAGAATTTCAGTCAACCCTAAATTGTTCAGAGTTTGAACCACAAGGTAAAGTCAGAGTCCTTTCCACAAGTGCATCATATAATTTTTTCAGCATTTGGTGCTACCTACCTTCACACGACCCAGTTTATACTGATGTATCTACAGTAAACTGTTGTGTTCCTGCAGGATTTGTATAATGTCAGGATCAGGGCGGCCTCAGAATTATATTTTGTTTTCACTGCAAAAGGTCATGCCCTGCTGTTAGTGATATAATATACTGAAAGGATTAATCAGCAAAAATCTTTAATTTTGACCATTAAGGGCACTAGATTTTTTTAAACACTGATAATTATGATTTTAGGTGTTTTAGAGAAACTTGAACCTCAGCGTTCTAACACTGTCTCAAGGACATGTTGGGAATCCTGTGAATGAGAAAGCAGACAGTCCCTTTTTATTAATTCCTAGCCTCAGACCTGTATTAACATCGATTAAAAATGGCAAGATGGGTGGAATGAATGTGTCAGTAACTATCTGCATGAGATACTGTTGTAAATAAAACACTGTGTGGTTCTTGTAAATCTAAAAATGACCAAATATAAGGTGCTGGATTGATCATTCTAGGCTTACATATTTTCATTTATTACTAGATCAAGGGCAGTAAATCTTGTTAATTTTATAAAAGGAATCTGTCAGTGAAGTCTCTTACTTTCTGGTGAAGCTAATCTTGATAATCTTTTTGATAAGATACCACTGCATAATCATATTTTTTAATCACGTTTTAATTTAGGAGAATGCTATTTCAGTTGTCTGTGTTCTTTACATGAACTGTGTTGTTTATTGTATCTTATAGCCATGACAGGGCCATTGCTCCTAACACGGCATTAAGACTTTTGTTAACTAACTAACTAACTAACTAACTAACTAACTAACTAACACAGGTTTTCCATTAAGTTAAGCTCTTACATGTCTGGAGAGTTTGCTGGCCATGAGTCCAAAGTTTCCATGTTAGGACATTTAAGCCACTTTATCACCTTTGTTTTGTCAAAAAGTGCTTTGTCTTGTTGGAAAATACACTGACTTTAACTGTATTGTTTCCCCCCCCTTGCATTGTTTGAAAAAGTCACTCTTTGAAGATGTTTTAACTTCACTCAGTATTTATGACAGTGTTCTGACATGGGGGTTTATTGTAGCACTCATATTTTCTTCACTGGACAAATGATTTTCTGGATGTCTCAAACAATCAGAAGGATGATTCATCAGAAAAAAAAAATAACTTTTCACCCATCGTTTTATGTCAGTTCTTGTATTTTCTGCAGAACTGCAGCCTGCCGCTTGTGTTTCTTTTCGACTGAAAGTGCTTCAAGGTATTTGTCTGATTGTCTTCCATTTACTGACCATGCAGATGCACTAACATCCACCTCCTGCCAGTTTTGAGAGTGCTCTGCACTGGTGGCAGCACAGCACTGTATAATACTTCCCAGAAGGAGACAGTCTTGGTACTTTTATTTTTACTCTCTTAGATGTCCTGGAGCCTCCTCCACTGCTATTAAACCCCCTTAGCTTAGAAAAAATTTTAAAAAATGTTCTAGCAGCAATTTCCGTGAGTGTGAATCCATTTTGATAGAGGACTGATGGCTGCCTGCTTTTCATTGGAGGTAACCACTGGTAACAAAGGAGGATGATTTCAAGCACATCTGTCCCTCTTTTACATCAATCAGTCTGATAATTAGGTTGATAGAGGGTCCAGCTGGACTCTTTTACAGCTTCACCTGTGCTCATTATATGACTGTGATGAGATAAAGTTAACTCATATTTTTATGCCAAGCCAGAATTATGATCATGTTTTTTGTATTACTATCTTAAATTAATCTTTTTAAGTAATGAACTCCTTTCGAGTGAATTAGCATACATCTACAGTTTAATTGCAAAAGTATTCATACCCTTTAAACATTTTATCATTGTGTCAGTATGGCTATAATCTTCAGTGGATGGAGATTTTATGTGAAAGGCAATACTGCATAAACATAAGGTAAAATAAGATGATAGATATGGTTTTTATAACATTAAAAAACGAAATCCGGAAAGTTTGGTGTGTAGATTGAAGTTTAACTCTGAATGCTACAAACAGAGAAAGAGGCATTCATCCATCCATTGTCTATACCTGCTTGTCCATGAAGCCTTGAGGGGGGAGCTGGTGCCTAACTCCAGCGGTCATTGGGGCGAGAGGCAGGGTACACCCTGGACAGATCACCAGCCCATCACATGGCAACACAGAGACACACAAGACGAACAGTCAAGAAAGAGGCATGTTATTTATAAAAATAAATAAATAAATAAATAAAAAAAAATAAAAATAAATAAAAAAAAAAAGAAATGATTGCTAAAGATATGTCTTTTGACGTATGACTTCACGTATACTTTTATATTAAACTTTGCTTATTTCCATATGAAAAGGATTATCATTTTATCTGAAAATAATGGAAAAACCTAATCAATTGTAGACATTTTCTCAATAAATATCAAGGCTGACCCACTACTTTGTTCAAGTTTTTTTATTTTGGCACACTGTGCATTTGAGTTTGAGGCTCCTGATCCTCCTATTGCAGCTCTGGCTGTATGCTTAGTGTTGCTGTCCTGCTGGAATCTCAACTCTTTTGCAGCTTCTAACAGCCCTTCTTCATACTTCTCCCACCATATTTCATCCTGGAGATGATGTAATCTGGGTGATATGTGTTATTAGTTCGTTGCCACAAATACTGTTTTGCTTGAGGACCCAAAAGTTTAATTTTGGTGTCAACTTATCAGAGCACCTTTGTTCAGGTGTTTGTCATCTCCCCAGTGTGCCTTGTGGCAAACTGTATACTGGGCCATTTTGACTATCCGTCAACAGCTCCATTTATACTGAGATTAAACTGCAAGCAGATGAACTCTGCTTAGTAACTTCTAAAAGCAGCTGATCGCCAGTGCCAGCTGGTGGAGTTTTCTCCAGGGGGGCTAAAACTCCAAAATAGACATTTACCAAAACATATACTAAGGTATCTCACCAGTGTATTGACATGATGACACATAAATTTTTCCCTTCTATCCTTGAGAGAAGCAGATTTCTCAATAGCCTTCATCAATCTGAGATGAAATGCTTATTTTCCCAAACAAGGCTAGTTGCAGTGTATTTTCCATGTGGATCCTAGATTGTTCATGCTTCTTGGCCTTTTCTGAAAAGGGCTTTAAATCAACCATACCTGTGTTAATCCATGCAGGGTCAGATCCTGATATTTGGAAAAGGTGGCAGGAAAAGCAGAATAAAGCATTAGCCTCACTACACACAGTTAGCCAAGCCTTGTTGCTAGGTCCTGGCAAAAGACCGAGTCTACTGTTTCCTTCTGTCTTTGTACTGCTGATTAATTGTGATGTTCAGCTGATCAGGTCTGAGCTCTCACCTCTTCTCCTGATATGTTCTTCTCTCGAAAGGTATTGTTTTAAGAGACTTCACTGAATTATTTCATTTCTGTTGCTTCATTTCATATCTCTGTCCACTGGTCTCCAACTCCCATGGCTTGACCTGTCAATCATGCAAACTTTATAACACACAGCTGTGACGTCAGCCCTGACATGGGCTCCATGGGGGGAGGGTGGTGGTATGTAAATCAAGTTGCATTCAGCTCTGGGCGCAGGACAGGTGAGCCCCAGGTTGGCTCTATCTCTTCTATCTCTTCTTTTTATGAGGAGCTACTGCGCATGTACAACTTTTAATGAGTCTATGGGCAAAGATTTTTGCACCCCAGGGTGGTCGCACAAAATGTATTTAGGCGTATCACGTTAAAGGGGTCTAAATAGATATGCACACCACACTTTTTAGATTTTCCTCTGTAATATGGAAAATCCTGAAACATTTTTTATTTCACTTTATAAGAATACACAAGTTTGAGTTTGTTTATCAAATAAAATTCCAAGAAAATACATTGAAGTTTGTGGCTGTAATATGACTAAATGTAAAAAATTGCCTTGACTGTAGATCAATGATGATCAATGATGCAAAGTTAGACTAGGAGATCACATGCTTATTTACACAAAAAGTAAGGGAATGCTTATAAGTATAAGCATGGGCTGTTGTGAATGTCCATTAGCTGAGGCAAACTGCTGAGTCAAAGCCTTTAAAATTCACTTCAAGTGTAGTATAAATCAACAAAAATGGGGAATAAAGACTTGCTCTGCATAAAGGTAACAAAATCTGTCTGCCTCTGAAAGCCTTTAAACCTTATTATTTTATTCTTCCAGAGATTTAGCTGGCACGATTTGGCCTTATTTTTATTGTATTCGACTTTTGCTAAACTGAAGTCAGGAGACTCTTAGTATAGCTGAGTTTAAAGATTTAAAAAGGAAGAGCTTGCCTGGATCGAAAGGTAACAAAATCCACTGGGGCAAAGTCAGAGAGCTGAGTAAGCATTGGTTTTGACGGATTGTGTGCAAAACTATTACATTAAGTTGCCAAATCAGGTACAAATTATTGGTGGTTGGCAAATTTTTGTGCCTCCAACTCAGCCTTGAGTTCTACCAGAGTGACACTGGAGACCTTATTTACCTCTTCACAGCAAGTCAGAGTGAGAAAAGTTATAATTTTTTTCCTTCCTAAAGTCCTAAATAATTCAGGGAAGCACATACACTGTGTCTTTTTAAAAACGGGTTGTGAGCTGGTTCTATTATTCTGCTTCCTCTGATATGACGTGAACATGGTGTCATTTTTCCAGCTTTCTCGCTTCACTGTTTCATTATAAAAGGTTAATGGAATGGCCAGACCTTCCTGTGTGACTTCACCTCCCCATCAGTCCAGTCCCACAATGTACCCTTAGAAAACTGCACATTTAGCTGCCTTTAAACCATCCTGGTTTAGGTTTTTAGCTACTGATGCTGATCATTAAAAGTGTCATATTCCAATGAATGCCCTAAAATACAGCTGGTCCATCAATTTTTCATGATTTTGCTGTCTACTACGCCTAACGTATAGCCTAAAGACAGACACTTATGCATATTAATTAGTATGGAAATGACAGGACAATTAGTCTCTCAGCCGAGGACAAAAACCAGGCGAAAGGATTTAGCTTCGTTTGCAGATAACAGTCTAAAAGGCACGATTATGTTGGCAGCAGTGTAAAATACAGCTTATGAAGATGTATCACAACACGACTTGACTGGAAATAAAATAAGACGTAATAAATTCATGCACTGTCAGGAGCATCATGTGGCGAGAGGCGTACAGATTTCTAACTGCTATTCTCTCCATCCCCCCCCACCCTCCCTCGACTGTTAACATTTTAGAGGGCAAAGCAGCTGGAACCAAAGGTTAATGTCCACACCATTAGTGAGCGACACCGCACACGTTTATCCCTGTTGGTTTAATTAAATTACAGTGAATTCATAAAAGGGCGATTTATCCCGTTCAGTGCAGTTACTGCAGTCTTAATGGAGCACCACATTGCTGTTCAGCTGATTTACCCCCTCAGGCTTCAAAGTGGGTCGTCTTCATGTGGAGTTTGTTATGGCCTACTTAACAATACAGTAACTTTTATTTAGATCATCTGTCAAATCAGCTGATTGGTTTAGTTGTTCTCTCCCCTATGCAAAGGGGATTTTTTACTGTGTTAGCTCACATTGGAAATCCTTGGCGTTACCGCCTAATGATCAGATACAGTGCCCTACGAAAGTACCTTTGAACTTTTCCACATGTGTAAACCATAAAAATCTAAAAGTTTATATTTGTATTCTACCCCATTTATTCTGCCACCCCTTAATAAAATCTATTGCTTTAAGAAGTCACCTAATTAGTAAAGAGAGTCCGCCTGAGGGCAATTTAATCTCAGCTGGAGAAATTCCTTGTTCAAGCGGGAGGATCTGTTGAAGGATAACTATTAGCCATGCACTCCAGAAATTTGGCCTTTGAAAATGAGGCAGTTGGAAAAAATCCATTGCAGAAAGAAAGCCTTAAAAGAGCTAATTTGCAGTTTACCTCAAGCCAAAAAGGGGACACAGGAAACATGAGGGAGAAGGTGCTCTGGTCAAATAGGAGACAGAACTTTTTGGCCTACATGCAAAACACTATGTGTGACGAAAAACTAACCCTGCACATCACTCTGAGTGGTGGCAGTATCATGCTGTGGAATGCAGAAGACTTGAGACTGAAATGGAGGTTCCACTACACAAAGACCACAGCCCTAAACATAGAACCAGATTGACATTAGGATGGTTTAGACCATAGCAATTTCAGGTTTTAGAATGGTCCATGCAAAGTCCAGACCTACAATCTGACTGAGCTTGTAGAGACATATACCAAAAGACTTGCAGCCACAATTTCAAAGGTTGCTCTCTGCAACATTGACAAATGGGGGCTGAATACAAATGCATGCCACTCTTTTCAAATTTTTATTTGGAAAAAACAAAAAAAACAACAAAAAAAACTGAACACAGTTCTTTTCCCTCCACTCTGCAGTCAGGTGCTACTTTCTGCTGGTCTACATACTTAATGTACTTCTAATAAAGTACATTAAAGTGTTTGGTGTAACTTCACAAAATGTGAAACATTTTAAAAGGGGTGTGAATACTTTACCAAGTCCATGTAAACTGGGAAAACAAACATCCTGCTGACTGACCAGCATTTCAGAAAGCTGACATGATTTCACAAAGAATCCTGAATGAAGCTTGAAAAATTCACATCTTCAACACAATAAATTCTAGACTGCAATTATCCCTCAATCAAGCTGTGCAATGCCGCTGTGGAGGAGTAGGTTGCAGTGCAAGTCTAAAAATGGATAAATATGGTGATTATACACCCCCTAGTGGAAAATCAGAACAAAAACATGACTTCCCAAATCCCCCCCATCCTCTCTCACATGCATCCAAACTTTTTTCTTCTCTGCCTCTGACACACATCAAATCTCTCACAAAACAACAACCAAAAAAAACCACTCAAACTGAATGCATGAATTTGAATGTCGCTCTCATATTGTGCTGCTCCACTGTCGGTACCAGCCACATTCCTCAAGTAATAACAAAGCACAATGTGTGTGTGCCACTAACACTCAGTTTGATAAATTAAATCCTTTCATTTCCTGCAGCTCAGAATAACCAAAGCTCCCCTCACATGTCAGGAATTGTTTCATGTGAACTGCAAGATGCACTTTCAAACACAAAACTGCAGAGCACAAACAAGGCGCGTTTACTTTAAACTGGTGCAGAAGCTCTGCTGGTATTATTTAAGACCAACTTCTATTTTCACTTGATGGAATAATTTAAATTTTATTTAAACATGAATGAAATGAAAAAAAAAATACCACAAATACATAAGGTGATATCAGATGCATCACAATATATTAGGATTGCATTAAAAATGTAATTTATATCAGTCTTTTTATTCAAAAAGTAAGCAGTGATGTATTTCATTTTTATTTCTGTTAATTTTGGTGATTGTGGTTTACAGCAAATAAATCCCCATATTCTGTTTATCAAAAAAAAGTTTTACATTACATGAGAGCAACAAAAGAATGAATACATTAGTGCGATCTTATAACCTACACAATCATGAGTGAAGACTTGACAGTTGTCCAGTAAACAACCTTTGACTCCCTCCATAGGAGGGTAAATCACTAAAGGTTATTGCTAAAAAAATAATGCTGGATATCTACAGAGTGTAAGTAAGCATATTAACAGAAAGTATAAAGGAAGGAAAAAGTGTGGTAGAAAAAAAGCAACCGGTATAAATGTCGCCTTGAGAGCATTATGATTCAAAACTCCCACAAAGAAGTGCACTGCAGTCGGTGCTTCAAAAGACATCACACACAGATGTAACCAGGACGTGAACATGGGCTACACCTGCTGCATATCTTGTGTGAAGTCACTCCTGAAGCAAAGATAATGTTAGACGTGTCTAACCTGGAGAAATAGGCAGGAAAATTTTAGAGCGCTTCATGTTGTGATATTAAGGGCTCTGGCATTTCTGAAGATTCACGTGTTCACGGATCCCTTATTTATTATGTTATTCATTCCTGTATTCATCTTGCTTTTTTATTTCTCATGTGTTTCTTGGAAACATAATTTCTAGATTTTTTTTTCCCTGAGTATCTCAATTCTTTCTTCAGCCCAGCTCCAACACATTCTGCTGATTAAACTAACCTGACCCTGGTTTGAGTAATCATATATAAAACCTCCTCCCTTCAGCTGTTCCTTTATCAGATCCACTGTTGTCAGCCTGTTATCAGTCTACTTTATTTCCTTCATGCTGTTTTCACCTGCTATTGCTGTACTGCTGAGCTTTCTAAGTTTTTCTTCATTAAATTATAATTTACAGTGACATTACCGGCTTCTTGTCTGCATATGAGTCCACAGCTACCACCACTCATGTGACTTGATGCTTGCCTCTACTGACAAGCTTAACCGAGATTCTGACTTCATTTTACGAGCAGGACTTGTCTGATTGCCTCCATGCCAACAGCACATTAATGCAGTAATTCATGCAAAAAGAGCCCTGACCTGGTATTAAGTGCATATACTGCACAGTACATGGGTATACTTCTCAGCTGGACATTTTAGCTTTATAAATTTTAGTTTAGTCTTTTAGTTTAAGCATCTGGATGATAAGTGTTTTTGATATATCATGGGGGTTTTTTGGTACAGTTTTTACTTATCAAAATCCTCTGGTTTTCCAAAATTCTCAGTCTATTTTTGCCTGAAATGCATTAATGGATGGATTTAGACATTGGAACAAGGAGTAAACTCTGGAAATGGGAATAATTTTTCATGCTCTATTTCTTTTTCCATATTTATCCATACCTGGAAAGTACTTCTTCAGACCAGAATGACCCATTAAATGATATCCATCAAATTGCTTGAATTTTATGTGCCACCTAATCTAACTGTGCATTTTTCTGAAGACATTAAACCACACAGTATTTCAGTTAATTCTTGTATTATTAGCCCAGTTAAGTAAAAAGAAACATAACAGATTATGACCCCACATCAAAACCAAGATAAGTCTAAGTGACCTTCTGTTTGCTGATATTTGAGTCACTTAACCAAATTTTCTTACAGTAGACTTTGATTAGATTTTAAGAAATGACTTTAAAGCAATGGCTGTCTCAGTGGGTTTGAACCATTGACCCAGAAGGTATGAATTGGCTCATGGTAAGTACAAACTTTCCTGTGGTTGACTACTTATTTTTGTAGCTTAAACATTGGGTATAAAATGACCAGAACTGCATTACAACTTGGCAAAGGGACAAAATGACACCCAAAATATTCCACTCACATGGTGCTTCTCTTACTTTTGGTAACACATCATATGTTAAAAACAAATCTGTCTAGCCACTTCACATTCTCCTCTGAATGCAGGACACTGTGAAGTGAAGAGGTCCCTCTTTTAGAGATAACTGAGTTTTTTTACACTGAGCACTTCAGACTCCACAGTAGTCTTGTTCCATCTGTAATCCTCATCTCATATCTGATGCTCTCCACTTTGGCCAGCTCCTTTTTCCAACACTCTGAGCTCTTTTCCCCCTTTGCACATCTCAGTGCTGCTGTCTCTCAATGAACTGGAGCTAGCGGTGATGGAATTAGAGCTCAGGTCCTCAAAAGCCAGTGCAAATTCACCTTCACTGCTGCAAGCATCAGTTTTGCTCTGCTTGTTTTCATTTTTTTTCTTACTCCAAGTAAAAAAAAAATGTTGAAATAGACGGTATTTGTTACACCAAAGCAGCCTCTTGTCTGCCTCTTTGGTTTATTTCAAGGTTTGTTTTGGCTTTGCAAAACTGCTCCCTGTTTCTCCATGTTGACTCAGAGATTGATTTTTGATTTTCTGCTTTTTATTTTTCTCTTTTCTTGTTTTGAAATATATGGTTTTAATCTTGAAAAACTTTCAAAACAGATAGTAATTAATTTCAAGGAAAATGGCTCCTGTAGTCTGGAGGGTACCTACTTTGTCAGTTAGATCACATATATTCATTTCTAAAAGAAATTTGACAAGTCTTTCAAAGAAAAAGAAGCTATTGATTTCTTTAAGCTACTTCCTTTAACACCATGTACAGGGTGATTTTATTATTGTTGTTACTGGGAGCAACATGCTTATACCCTTATAGCACAAAAGGTACATTCTCATTTCAAGCAATAATTAGCTTTGGCATCTCTTCCTGATATACCAAAATTTCCTACTATAACCAGAATTTCATTTCACAGGAGTATCATGCCACAAACTTACAGCTTCCTCCTCAATTCTCTCAGTAAAGATAACTGAAACGGCATAAAATAAAAGTATCTCATTACAGCCGCATAACACATTTCCTTAAAATATTTTTTTATGTTTTTATGTGTCAGTAAATTTATTCAGTGAAAAAAAAAACATATTTTTTGTTTGAAACTATGTGAACAACAATCCAATAAAAGCAGAGTTTCTGTAGGATCGCATTTTCAGTGTTTTTGGTCGAGGTCACCAGATTCAAAATGTTCACATTTTGAAAAAGGTTTGTAGAACAATGGAAGCCATGTTCATTAATGAGTTTCACTGGGTGTCTGGAGGAGAAACCAGCCCTCAGCATCACAGATCCTCTACTGTACTTAACAGTGGGCATCGGGGGCTTTTTCACATTTTCCTCATTTGTTTTATACCAAAACAAGCTGGAGTGTTTGTTGCCTCGCAGTCTCATCTAAACAATTGTAGTGCCAATTATAGTGCCAGTTTAAAGAGTAACTAAACCCCAAAACAACTTTTTTTGCAGATAAACTGTATCAATTGAGCCATAAAGTGCTATCTTTATGTTACTGTGCAAATTGTGATATTTTCGTGTAAACTTTTTAAATTCTGCAATATTTGGTCTGAAACTGTCTTAGTGCTGACCTCTTTGGGTTGTAGGGTGGCTACTGCAGTTGAATTTTCCTGTTGGTTACAAACGGTACAGCTTGGTACAACTACGTCACACCCCTGCGTTTGGATTTAAACCATCTCACTCAGACACATGCTCCATGGAGTTGGAGTTGTGAACACTGATCGATAGCATTATTCAGCTTTGCACATGCGTGATTCATTTGCAACGTGGACACAGAGTGGAATGGCGTCTCCTCTCTGTTGACTGCAGGAGGGATTTGCTGCAGGACAACTGTGAGACTGACTACAGCGCTTAGGAAGCAGGAGAGGTTCACAGCAGCATTCACTGCTTGCTCAGAACAGTTACTGGAGAGCAAACGGTGCTTTCACATGCTCTTCCCAAAGTCTCCAATAACAGAAAAAAGTCGTTAGATTTGTTTCTAGTTGCTTTAAAAACAAAAAGTCGCTGGAGGGTGTCTGAAAAGTTGCTAAATATAATGACAAAGTCACTAAACTGGCAACAATGCTTTGCCTCATCCTGACCACAGCCCCGCTTAACCCCCTCCACTCATCCCCACACTTGGCCATGCTCCTGAGTGTCTTTTGGCACCACCCACTTCGGTGGAATTTTTGAAATTTGTCTTGGGGCAGTGTTATGCTTTTATTTTGGGTCTAGTTACACGTTACAGTTTGTAATTCTAGAACCCTAAAGGCTTTTCCTGGCATGCCTCCCAAACAACCAGGAAGCATCTCAACACACTGAATGATTCTTATGGCGAATTGGTGACTTCAGGATTTTTTTACTCTCTTTTACCATCCTCCTCATTGTGTGTGGTAACATCAACTCAGGTCCTCACCCAGCCTGGTTTTTTGACAGCTCCATTTGTTTTTATAGTTTTTCAAATGATTTCTCTGACTATAGATATGGAAAGACTGAGATGACTAGCTTTTATCTTGAAGCTCTTGTCTTTCCCATTTTGAAGAGTTCCTAAGAGAAATGGACCTCTCTGTGCATCATATTAATACCCCAGGAAAAAGAAGTGACTAATTACAAATTAAAGTTCCTGTACTCTCTGTGTTGATGAAAAAAGTAAGTCTAATTAGAAAAAAAATGTTTTATTTATTTTCTTGAAATCGTGAATGCTAATGTGGAATTGTTCTGCCAATAACTCTGCCACTGGTGGTATTCTGAAAAGTAATTATAAATATTCTTCACCCAAAATAAATGTACAAAATTCACAGAGGAAACTGTAGTTAATCTTATTAGATGATACTGCCATTTTGTTGCCAAAGTTTTCACAAGAAAAATACATTGCAATCAAAATGGATATCACACCTCTCATAAAACTAACACAGGCTCTGCCAGTCCAGCAGATGTTCCCTTGTCATCCCACTGTCCACCAGACGGAGTTTTGCACAGATGAGAGTGACACTAAAACAGAGGAACAGAGGAGAAACAGAGGACTTTATGGCTTACTGCAGATAAGAAGTGCTTTTTGCTTCTCAAGAATCTAATTAGTAAATGCCTTGTGAATGGCGGTTCACATGGCAGCAAAGTTAATAAGCAACAACATTTTTCTCTCTTTATTGGAGACAGTGGCTGCAAGTACAGGCAAAGAAACATCAATATTTCATTAAAAAGGGAAAAATATCACATTTGCCACAACATTGGAACTACAAATTAAATTGCAAGAGGAAAGATGAATAAAACAGAAATGCTTAAAAGTTTAGCAACAGATTTTTCCAGAAACAGAAGACTTTGATAACATTCTTCTCCTTGCAAGGGGGAGTTTTACATGTGGAGAAAAAGGTTTAATTATGATTTCATTTAACCATAGCATCTTCCTTTACATGTTTCATGTGTTCCCTAAATATATTAAGGAAAACTGAAATGGGAACTTGTTATGGGTTTAATCTTCTTTGCCTTTTCATCCCTGGCTGGTCCAATGTGTTCCACTGCATGTAACAAACCTCTGAGGCCTTTGCAGAATAGTAGTGTTAAACTGATATTCTGATATTAAATTACCCACAGGTGAACTTAATTTACTTATTAGTTGACTTCTGAAGTTAAGTGGTTGCTCTGGATTAATTCAGGGGTATTGGAGAAAATGGGGCTAAATACAAATGTAAGCAACATTTTTCCGATTTTTTTTTTTAACTTAAAACTATAAGTCCTTTTTTCTTTCCTGTTATGCACTTAGTCTATCAAAAGAAAGGCAAAGAAGTGTGTAGCAGCAGTGTGACAAAATGTGGAAAAGCTTAAGTTGTATCATTAACTATGCAAGACACTGGCTCTGTTTTGTATTTCTTTCTTCATAATTGAAGCCTGTTTTGCAGGCATTTTAAAATAAAACATTGTACAAGGTTTGCCTAACCAAAATATTCAGAAAGTTCTGCAGATTAATAAGGAGAACATTAAAAATCCACCCACCAGCATCTGTGACAAAATTCCTTTTAGAAATCACCGTGCACATCAGTGGGTATCAACAGAATTACCTGAAGCCTCAGCAAGACAGGAGATAAAATCAAAATTAGTTTTTGAAATGTTGAATGCGATCATGTTTGGGAACAGTCAATACTATTCTTTCTTTCTTTCTGTCTTTTTTTTTGGAATGGTTGGTGTGGATACTATATGTTGCAACCAGCCTAACAATCTCTAACACGGTGGTAGCAGCACCATGCTGTGGGGATGCATATCTGTAGCAGAGATAGCAAAAATGACATGTGGTATCCATTTAGTGATTTATGTATTTATTTTCTATATTGGTGGTGGTGGATGACCATCGATTAACTGGAGTTCTTATGTTTACTTAAAATTAACAAAACATGAAATGTCTCTATATTATCAAAGCCATGATCTGCATTCATATCAGTCACCTAATTGCAATAATTCTTTAAAGATTTTTTTATGTTTTTCCAGATTTGAAAACATTTTAGGTGCACGGAAATCAAATGTAAAGTCATCTTTATACAAGGAAACTCTTCACATTTCTGTAAAAAACAAAAATGAATCACTGGGAACCTACAGGTCTTAGCTTCAGCTTTTACACGCTCTGCAATCACAGCTTGATCTGCAAAGATTTCTGGTTCAAATGAAGACAGACATTTCCCAGTCTGCGAGGCAAGGCAAGTATTGCATAGGTACACAGGGTTATTCAAAGTGTTTTAAAGAAAATAAAAGAAAACAAGTGGATACAATTGCATTAAAAAAAAAGAAATAGATTAAACAGAAAGAAAAATTACAGCATCAAATACAAAACATTAAATTACAAATCTTAAATCTGTATGGTTTTATTTTCAGTTGGTTAGATTATTGTATGGTGTCAATTCAGGTCACAGTAAAAATCCATCAGGCTGCTGCAACTGTTTCAAAATGCTAGCACCAGAGTCCTAACCAATACCAGGAAAATGAATTATATTACACCAGCACTTAAATCACTGCACTGGCATCCTGTTTGTCAAAGAATGGATTTTAAAATCTTATTGATAGTCTATAAGGAACTGAATGATCTTGGTCCTAAATACATTTCAGAACTACAACTCAGATATGTATTGGACCCTCAAGTCATCAGAGACCTGTTCATTCAGTGTTCCCAAGACCAAAGCTAAACAAGGGGAGGCAGCATTAGTTTTCTATGCTCCCAGCTTTATAACAAACTCCTGAAAAAGCTGAGATGTGCAAACACTGTTGGCTCCATTAAGTAGGAATTCAAACCTTTTCTATTACATTTTGAAACAGCATTTCAACATTTCACAATGATGCAAAAAAAGTTATTTGTTTTTTGATGTTTTTCTTGTTTCAAAGTGATTCTCATGTGTTTTTTTTCCTTAATGCAGTTTGTGTATGTGAAAGGTGATATACAAATAAAATTACCATGATTTCAGTCCTAATTTAAAAGGGCCAACAGTTTCTGCAAGGCTTCTACCCCATAAGACCGAAGGCAGGAGCAAGCTTTCTGGCTATCCCTGTTCTCTAGGATGGTAGGAAGCTGATTTTGGAATCACTTTCCAGTCTAAGGCAAACTTCACATGTATCCTGACAGCACATCACATGGATACATCCCAGCTGTGTGTTTCTGATTGAAATGAAGGCAGGAAAGAAACAAGACTAGCGCCTCTATGGATTTAGGGAGCTGTGGTGTGCTTATTAAATGGAAGAAAGGAAAACCTGAGGGTATGTGTAAAGGTTGAAATTTAAAGCTGGACTGCTGGACTCACAGGCAGAACTCATTATAAAGCCTAAAAGTACTAAAAACATAAATCACATGGTTACTCTGGGCAGTTCACTTTTTTGTCACATCATGTTTTATGTGTTTTTGTGCTTTACGAGACAAACAGAGCAAAGAAGATGGGGATTGAAGGCTGTTTATTTTCTGCTTTCAATGTCTTTCACAGCTTTGCGTTGGTGCACCTGATGTTACAAGCATTTGATCAAACTGCAGTAGCAACTATCAGATGAAACAACCAGCCTTGCTGGCTATCAAAATCAAATCAGCCTCATAGCTTATCAACAACATTAATTTATGCTGTAAGTCTGGACCTTCCTAAGGAGTTTTAAATGACACTTGATAAGAAGACAGAGATTTCTAAGTTTCTAATGTTGAAATGTGGAAATACTACAGGTTATACTGGGAAAAAAGGGATCATGCAATATGAATGCAGCAATTTCTACCTATTGCTAATGGACTAAATATAAAATAAAATGAAGCAAGCCTACTTGCTAATAAACAAAACAAACAATAAACAAGGAAAACAACTAATATCTAACCACACACTACTTTAGTTGAGTGTTAAAATGAAACAGGAGCTCAAGTAACTATTTTATTCTCTGATGTTGGAGCTTGAGTTAGTAACTTTGATATTTAGTAGTAAGGGAAAAGACTTTTGGAGACGAAGTGTCAGAAAATCCCAGATGTCAAGCAAACTAGGGCAAGAACATCAGAGACAAACTAAAACAAAAAGTGTCTATGGGTCTGATGAGGCTGTTTACTTCCATGCAACCACGTTCATTTGTTCGGCTCCAATTTTACTGCCCAGAAGTTACGTCGAGAGAGGCAAGTTGGTCTGCTTTCTTCTGGTTTGCCCTTCAGGATGCCTAAAAGCTCTTCACTTTGGAATTGGAACCAAGTGATCCTCTTAAAGAGGGCTTAAAGATCCATCTGAGATGCAAAACAAAACACAGTCCAGCAGGGCTTCACTCAGAACAAAGTATGACGCAAAACCTTTATCGTCACTGCTGTCCCAAGGACTGGCCAGGTCCTGGTGACCCAGCTGGGTCTGCTTTCTTGTGTGGATGAAAGCTTCTTGGAAGTTTTTATCTCATGCTCATAAACTTTTTCATGTAAAACAGACACATGTGGGGGGCTGGCCAATCAGAAGTGGATTTTTTAAATAACGTTAGAGTGACCGCCAATGAGTGAAAGGGAACTGAATACTAAAGAAATAAAAGCAGATTCACATCCCGACGATAACTGATTATTACTTTCACTGGAAGAAATTCAAGTGGCTAACCTTTACAATCACTTGTTCTGTCTCATAACTGAGTCCAATACAGACACAGATGGCATAACAGAACAATACAACAGTCTAGAACATCAGAAGAGCATCATCTAAACTGAGAATACATTTTGATTACCTTTCTGCTGACAAGCTGAAATGTATAGAACAGAAGAGAGTCATTGAATTTAAAAGTGATGGTTTACTGCCTTAGGTACAGTTGTCTTTATTACTGAAAATCTCCTACAACCCTAATTAGGACCTTCAGATGAAAGATTTTTACAAAAACATCTAAGTATAACTGTTGTTTAAAAAAGATCAAATAAAATAAGAGGTTTTTTAGATTTAAATATAAGACGAGGTGAAAAGGCAAGTTTCTGTCCTTTATGTTTGGCTTCTGTTTTCTATACTATATGTTTTGTTAATTTTGTGAGAGAATTCAATATTTAATCATACTTTTGCAAAACAACAATCAAATACTCTTAAGATTATTCCACAAAACTAACAATGCTTCTTATTTCAATTCATTTTTTTCGTTTTAATATGAGGTTGTGCTTAATTGTGATTATTTGTGAACTGTTGTTTATAGCCCCCCTTATGCTTAACTCCAGGCAAGACTTCACAATTGACTGTGATTTCTCAGACGAGGAACAACTCATTTTCACTTCACATTCAGTAAAAATGAAGTAAGAGAAAAATGTTCTTGTATGCTTTGTCTCCTTTCCTGTATTCCAGGTTCTGCTATGTTACTGCCACTTTCTTGCTTTCAAAATAATTCTGTCTTCACTTTCCACATCGCTGCTCTCAACCAATAATGATTTTACTTCTTCCCTTCAAGCAATCATCCCACAGCTTTGATTTTTTTTAAAAAAAATAATGTTGAATTTCTGATTATTCTTTTTGTGCAGCTCTCCTACTCATCATCTCTGCATTTTATTGGTTTTCTGGGGCACCTCAGCCACCTTTTAACTCTGTAATAACCATAACATGGTTCCTGTTACTCCACATGTGGATGTCGCTGATTCAGAAGTCGGTGAAAACATGCCTAGCGGGACATAGAAAGGGTTTACTTGAATGAAACATTGATTATTTTAAAGCTTTCACTCCACGGCCTTCTTTGAGACTTAAAAGAAAAGCAAAAATACACACTAATTAGAGGTACAGCTCTTTGTAAGGTAGGAACTACCTTTGTAAGGTAGTTCCTACCTTTGTAAGGTAGGAACTACCTTACAAAGAGGAAAAAGAGTTTGTCATTTTTATACTGTGTAGTTAAATATCTGATTTTAATTGTACTCTTTAAATACTCTTATAAGAATTATCTGGTGTTGAGTTTATTGTTTCCTATAAATATGAAGCTTGGAGAAGTGCAAATTGTGGCAGTTTCTGTTAAAGTGGTGCAGCATGCTCAGAGAAATGAAGACTGTTGCAATTTTTGTTGGTTAGGTGTGACCTGAATGAGTCTTAATTTCAAAAAAATCAAATAAAGGAGCTTTTGTGAGGAGCCTTTTGATGCTCACAGTTTTGTGATAAGTCATTAATGTCAACTTAAAAGCCTGACAGCGTCACAATCGAACCTTGTGATCTGCAATGAAAGTAGAAAACAGATTTAGGCTAAAACTGTGTCTGAGAACACTTAGATCTTAATTAACATTTCTAAATCCTTAAAGCATCAATTAAAACATTATTAGTAAGCTGAGAAGGAAACAGCGTAAGCATATTAGAAACCTGATCTTGTCAGATGAGCCACCTGGGAAGGAAAACATCTGAAGAGTTTGGAAGAGGGGAGTTTCTGTCCATCTATTGTTGAAAGTATGGAAACTCATTAATGCAGCACACTGTCACAAGATCTTTCTGCTATTTTGCTGATAATAATTTATGTTGTACAGGTTTTTTTAAACGAAAATCTTCTTTCCTCTCAAGGTTCACCTGAACTTTGGGTTCAACATTCAAAGCTAAAGCTCAGGCTCGTTTCTATTTTCATGAGGAGGGTTTAATCAATTAACACCGATTGAAAGCTGAGAGGGGGGATGATAGAATTCATTCGTCCCATTTTAGTTATCTGTGGACATTGTAGATGCTGAATACATGGCAGAATGGCTGCTGAAAGGAGGGATTAGAGTAATGAGGAGCGGTGAATTTAGCAGAGCCGAGCAGCACACAAAAAGCAGCCTCGCAGAGTGACACGTGAGATACAGCAGCCGCCAACACAGGTCATCAGAGATAGGTCATCAGAGAAGGAAATCAACCCAGCAAAAGGAAAAAAAATGTAAGATTGATTAAGTTATCAAATAGATTTTGGCAGCAAATGGTTTTTCATTCATTTTCAAAGAAACTGGACCCTCACAAAATCGTGACATTTAGAAAGCTCTTGATTACATCTAATCTTCTGAGATTAGATGTAAACTCTTTCATGAAGTACATGACCACGAATCTATGAAGAACTGTTACATTTGGTTGCTAATGTTATTTTTAAAAAAAGGTGCACAAGAAGCAAATTTTATATACATAGACTATGTAACAAAGGCTTTTCTGGTTGAGTTTTACCATTTAAGCAATTATTCTAAATGAGATCTTGAGTTTTTTAATTTAATGTTTGAATCATTTTTATATTACTTTGATTTTACATAAGTTAAATATCTTCAGTGAAAAAAAAAATCAAAGGATCCAAAGGCAGGCAGCGCACAGAAGTCAAGCAGATAAGCCTATGAACCAAACACATGAATTTTAATGTGTTATCACATGTTAAAATGTTTACCCATGTAAGAAACATTACAGTCTGTTTCACACAAGAAACATGTAGGCTTGAAACATTTAGATTTAGAATGAATAGACTAAGAGCTTTAGATTGGATCTTTAAATTCTTACTGTGCCTGCTTATCAACTAATACATGTATCTTCAGGAATATATTTTTTAAACAGGGGAATATAATTTGATATGGATATCATGAAATCTGCCTTTTTTGTCTGCTTTTATGTGGTTTAAACCAAGAATTTCTCAGATTTGAGTGTTAGCTTTTACATGCAGATGGTTTCCCTGTGTTTCATATTGAAAAACTGTAAGCTTATATTATGTATTAGCCTGTAAGCATGTCTGTTAAACATGGAAATAATTTTTGCATAGTAACAGGTGGAAATTCTTTTACATAAGAAAAGGTAAACACGATTTTTACATTCAAAAATAATGTCTTGTAGTAATGTTTCAGCAGCTGTATCACGTGGCATTTTTAGTCTTGTTACATGATACATATTTGGTTACATTTTTCACATGTGAAATATTGTCTAATGTGTTACGCATGTAGAAGTTGCAATGTTTACCGACATGCAAAACATTTGAGGAAGTTATATTGCATTTACATGAGAAACCCAACAACACGTTTCTCAATTGTACTAATCTTCCCACATGTCAAAAACATGCACACCTTTTACATATTTTGCTATAATTATTTTCTCCTGTGCTTTTTGTTGCTACCAGATATGGTGATATGTGAGCACAAAAAAGAATATGAGAACTTTGTGTGGAATGATTTTTTTTTTTTTTTAAAAAGGTAGGGATTAGAAAAGTATTGAATGTGATTTCATATAAAGCAGGTCTGGTGATTGGCAATCAAGAAATAGTGTGACAGGACAATTTGAAAAAATATTTTTCAAATTTAAATTTGCATCTGCACTGCCTCTGGGATTCCAGTCAGAACATTGTGAAATGTGTTGGGTTTTGGGTACTGCACCATGAGCCATAAATAACTCCTGGTCCACCATGTTGTGTTCAGTCTATGCCACTCCAGAAGGTGGCAATAAAGTTGACATTAATGACTGTAACATTAAAAGAAGATCCTGAGCATGAGAAAAGCAATGTTAGACCAGAGATTTTCCTTAGACAGTTGTAGTATTTGATTTGTTTTACCACTGCTTATCCTTTGCTGTCAGTCAGTATTTTGTTTTCTTAAACTTAAAGTTAAACTTAAAGTTAAACGGAAGTTTGCTATTGTTGGCCTCTCTCAAAATGTAACAAGACGGTAAGAAGTGAACCTCTCCATCGTTTCTAAAAATCTACAGTTTTCCAGTCCACATGGATACACCTTAAATGATATTTTAAAAAAATAAATAGATAAAATGGAAGGGAAAATTTAAGTTTGCAAGTGGAACAGCAGAAAATCTTTACCTTAGAGTAAACAGTTAGGGTGGCTAATTAGACAGACAGATAGAAACCTTATTTACAGGATAGCAAACAACCACACAGATTCAGATATCTACAATTTGCCAAAAAATAAATAAAATAAAAATGATATAAAATTTAATATAAAAATTACATAAAAATTTAATAACAGACAACTGTACCAGTCTCTCCACAGCTGTGAATGGTATCATATAGAGCTCAACTCTGGGTTTACTAGGCTATGACAATTTAATGTCAGATTAATCTGAATGATATATAAACTTAAACATCAGATTTCTAAGCACAGCCTGCAGAGTGAGACTCCAGTTGTCACAGCCCCAATTCAGTCTTTTCAGAAGTACTCTCAGTGCATCAATGTAGGCAATCTGAAGTCTTCTCAGACTTCCCTTTTTATAGTCTGTCCACAAGTGTGCAGTATATAGAAGCAAACTGAGCTTTGTATAAAAATTTTTGAATTCTTGAAATTTCTACTATTTTTTGTCTTTTGTTTGACAGATCATAACAGCACTCTTACAAGCATTGTCCCTAATATCATGCTCTACACCATACATAGTACACATATTCAACAGCTGTTGAAAACCTGGACTTGATGGAATAAAGACCACAAAATCATCTGCATACATTCACTAAAAGATTTCCAAGAAAACATCTAGTGTTACATAATCATCACATCATTTATCATTATTGTGATTTTTCTTTATCCTGATCCTGATAATAATTATGATTTATTGTGTCAACTACAAATCCTGATAGATAAGCTGATAGTATTGTTGGGAATGTTACCTTTACAATATTTTCCACTGTTCCTTCCATCAGAGAATCAATAACTAAAAACATGATTAAATGCATGTAAATGTACACAGCCTCTGGGTTGTGTGCAAAATCATGTTTCTTAATGTCATGAAGTGGCTCAAGTAGTTAATTTTGGGTATGTTGTTTTAGAAGCAGTATTTGTTTTGGGGGTTTTGACAAACAGTCAGTCCCCTGAAATCTATAAGACTGCAAGGAGCTTTTAAATAATTTATTTTTGCCATATTGTTGCTATTGCAATAAATACAACAAAATACAGAGATAAAATTTTAAGTCTTTATCATATATCCCTAGATAATACTGCCTAAAAACAGGAAAGATAAACAAAAGATGAGCATAGTAAGAAATAAATCATAATAATGATGTCCATAACCTAACTTTATAGCATTACATGTAAAAGAGATTTTTAAAAATGTTTTTGTTGTGTCAAGTTTTTATAAATCAGTCAGTCCTTTCCAACTGACCACGTGTTGTCACACCACCAGTTAACAACTTTGCTTGCCAGTTAGCTTTGACCAAATTATGAAATGTTGATTTTTGTCAGAACAGGTACAGCAAAAACTGAAATGGGGATTTCAGCTGCTAATTAAACCTTTGGCTAATCTTAAAATGCTTCTCCATCCATCCAATTTACCTGTGTTCCTGTAGCGAGTGAATGTGTGTGGTGTCTCTGATTCAGCTAGCAAGACCTAGTCAGTGCTGTACCTTTAAAGTTTTCTGCACAGGTGAGCAGTTCTGGTTCTGGAGGCTCTAGTGTGCTGCATCTTTTAAATGCTTCTCTGCTCCAACATACCTGATTCAAACGGTGGAAGCATCTCACCAGTCTTTTGACAGAATCCATAGGAACCTCCATGTCATCAACTATTGATGCAACTTAAAAAAAAAAAACAACAAAAAAAACAACAAAAAAAAAACTTGCTGCAGTGTACCAATGAAAATGGTTTACACCGCTCCTATATCAGGAGCTAACTGAAGAGTTTTTCTGATCCTTCTGTCCTCCAAAAATATTTCTGAGGTCGGTATGATACATAAAAGGCTGAGCTATTTGATGTGCACACACAAAAACTTTGATTTTCTTGTGACTGCAGATCTTTGGGGGATTGCCAGAGACTTTATCCAACACAACAACAGGAAGAAAAAGTATTCTTTGGCAGTGTTTGATGTGTTTTTATTCTGAACTGTGATCTGTACACCTTAATTGTAAGTGAGTGGTGATGTTGCAGCATTGTAGGACTTTGTCAGAAACTGATATATCAGAAAGATTGTGGTGCTATAACCATACAATTTGGCCTAAAAGGGATCAAGGGATATGTTAGTAGCTGTTTTTAGGTTGTTTCACCGCCAATATGTTTGTGTGTAATTTCTGACGTTCTGGTCAGATGGTTCAGACCAAAGAGTCCAACTTCGGTTTGACAAAAAGACATGATCCTCAATCTGATTTAAAATCACCAGATCTGATTTTCTACAGAAAATACTTTTCAGTTGAACATTTTGTTTCTTGAGCCTTTTCTATAAGCCATGAGAATTATGATGAGCTGTTATCAAAATGTGTAACAAGTTCTGAAATATACTCTTACTCACCTTAGTGGAACTGTCAGGGCACTCATGGCTGCTCATGCATAATCAAATTGTTATATGACAAGGATGTTTAATTAAGCAAGCTAGCAATGTTTTCTGCTTGAAACTGCTGCTGCTGATAGCAAGGTCATAGTGTGTTCAGAATGTAAAAATAATTAACGTTCTCATTATTTTATCTCCAGGGAAACAGTGACAGGGTAAACTAATATAACCTTGAGGGAGAAAGTGTCATAGCCAGATGAAACCAAACCTTAAATCTGGGTCACAATTCAAACACTGCACAGCACTGAAGGAATGCTATACCCACAAAAAAGCATGATGGTAGCAGCATCATGCATCTGTGGTTGCATTTTTTTTTTTTTTTCAGAAGGACGTGGGGTTCTTGTCAAGATTGAAAGAAATGAGAGCTGTTCCAAACACCAATTAGTTTTTATCTAAACCTTCAGCTATTTGCCAGAACCCTCAAGATGGAGAAGGACTTTATTTTTCAACATCACAGTAAGGCCACATATTTAAATAAATCACTGGAAAGAAAAGTTTTGGAATGGCCTCAAAGTAAATCTAGAATATCTGCTGGGTCACCTGAAAAGGACTGTGGACAACAGATGTCCTCACAATCTGATAGCTTTCAACAAAGTGGAGAGGGTAATTGTTGTAATTTCTAGAGCTTTATAAAACCAAAAAAATCAGCTAAGAATGAAACATAAATAAATCACAAATGACCTTTCCATTGTTTTTCAAAGTTGATCTGTAATTCTGAAAAAACATTTTCCAAACAAAAAAAATCTTTTTGAATCAGGCCCTTAAAAGTGGATTTGCATTTTCATTTAATGTCTTGTAATTTGTCATTCTTGATGGCTGAAAACAGAACACTGCTATTTTTTAAAAGTACATTTTAAACATAATCATGCCAAAGAGATGTGTGACTACGAATTGGAGACATAAAAAAAGGATGAACTGAAAATATTTGCAAACAAAAAAACCAAACAAAAAAAAGCATTTGTCCTGAGATTTAGGTGAGGTCCATGAAAGTAAACAGGTGAAAAGGACATCATTTTCCTTATCTACCAAAAGTAGTCATACCTTTTTGGAAAAGGTATGACTACCTTTTTGGCCCAGGTTTATGAAAGGATTGAATTGTTGGATTAAAGGGAAGCAACAACCAAAACATGAGAAAAGGAGACATAACACAGCAAATGCTACAGCTCTATAATAACAAATAGCGCTGACAGGGAGTCAACAGCCAGACCACCTAAACTACAGCAGCTATTGTTTGTGACCATACAGTTGATTAAATAAGGCCGTGCTTTCTGTAATGTTTTTTGCTAAAGGGAAAAAGAGAAAGGAGAATGGGATGGGGCAAGAAGTTAAAAGGGGAGAAAGGAGATAAGAATAGATGAGAGAAAGAAGGATAAAGGGAATAAAAGAAAACACCCTAGAACAGGGGTCTTCAAATTCAGGCCTCGAAGTCCGGTGTCCTGCAACTATTAGATGTGACCCTGGTTCAACACACCTGAATCAAATGACTGAATTACCTCTTCAGTATGCAGTCAAGTTCTCCAGAGTCCTGCTAATGACCTAATTATTTGACGCAGATGTGTTGAAGCTGAGACACATCTAAGAGTTGCAGAACACCGGCCCTCAATGACTGGATTTGAAAACCCCCACCCTAGATTTTTTTTTTTTTCCTTGCAGTCTACTGACATCTACAGATTGTGTTAAAATAACTGTTCTCTACAAACAGTCCTTCTGTATATTTACCCACAACAATTACCTTCAGCCATGACTCGCTTTTCTCTTTTTCTGATCATTGGAGCCAAAGGAAGGGGAGAACATTTGGCTACAGAAGTTGCTTAATTGTATATCAATCTTTTAACTTCCTTTTATGATTCACGACATGCAGAGCATTTGCTTGAAGTCACTTTTTAGGGGCTAAAAGGGAACTTATGAAGTTTGAGAACCTTAACAGGTTTCACATAATGGTTAACAAACCATTATTGTTAAACATGGACTATGATTAGCACATTTCTCGAGTGAAACATGGATTCATCTTAAGGAGAAAAGTGAGATGTGCCTAACCACTGCTTGGCTTGTTATTAGTATGTTCCCCTCACAGTTGACATTCATTCTCTGAATTAGACCCAACTGTGTTCCCTCTAGTAATCACACTGCCCTGGGTTCTACACTTGCTTTTGTCCTGGTTTCTGTGTTGATTTTCCTCATGTCTCTTTAAGTTTTCCATTATTAAACCCATCATTGCACAGCTCGTCATGTCCTGCTGACATTTGGGTACTCATCAACAAACCACAATCATAACCGTTTTTGTCACAACCAATCATTTATCACTGTGCTGAATTTAAATTCCTACTTTTAAATCCCTAGGTAGGCTGCTGGTTTGTTGGGCCTTCAAGCAACAGCTCACAGACAACATTTCTCCTAAGCGCATGTTCTTCACTGCTTAAAACATTAAATAAATAACTTTTTGAATTTAAGTTCAAGCTGGAGATTTTATTGCTTTTATTTCTCTGAGTATACATTATGATATGCACTGACACCCAAGTTTTGTATTCCAGATGTAGCGGTATTGGGCAGCATCTTTTTGGCTGCATTTTATATATGAGATTTCTGGACCTCAGATAATGAACTGACATTAAACTTACCTAATATGAGCTACAGGCCTGAGCAATTGAAAAGGAAAAAGTTGTAAGAATTGTAATATATGCCCCTTAAGTAGATCACCATAGTAGCACAACACTAAATTCATCACTAGCACTTGGTATATCAGAATGTGAATGTCTTTCTTTCATGTGTTCTATGAGATGTTCATTTGCAAAATCAAATGTATCGAGAGACAGAGTCCAGACACTAGACAGGATGCGTTATCCAGAAGATTATGTTGGCTGACAATGAAAAGAAGACCGTATGAGTGTACTGCATGTATTAATGCCAACACAATGTATAACTCACAACCATTTCATTGCATCATTGACTTTTCTTAATTCTGGACACAGAACTGTTAATGTGTGTCTGACATAGTTTTACATGTTATTTCATTGATCTTTTCAATGATAAGAATCAAACCTTTATTTTGAAATAAATGCGCTATTCGTGAATTTATTCCCATGATATAAAGTACTGAAAGATTTGCATTGTGCTCTAAATGCAGCTCTATAATGCACTGTGTAAATCATGACTTGTTTCATTTATGACATGCCCCCCAGCATATACAAAAAGTTGAATAAAACTTTTATTTTTGAAACAAAACAAATAAATGTACACATTCTTTGTCTTATACACATGTTTAACCTTGATAACACAAAAGAAAGCTATGAACTGATTGGATAATAGTGTTTGGCAAAAGTGTTCATACCCCTCAAACTTTTTCACATTTTGTCAAGTTACAACCATTACCCTGAATATATTTCATTGGAATTGTACATAATAGATCATCACAATGCATCATATACTTAAAAAACTAAAAGTAAGTTATGCATAGTGTTAAATACAAATAAAAATCTAACAAATGTACCATATTTTTTTTTCACCCACCTTTACTCTAAACCCCTAAATAATATCTAGTGTAGTGTCAGTCTCCCATTCCGTGAAGGCCTCAGAGGTTTGGTAGAGAACATTAAACAACAAACAGCATCATGAAGACAAAGGACCACACCAGACAGCTTGCTGGTAAATTTGTGTAGAAATTTAAATCAGGGTTAGGTTATAAAACAAAATCCAATACTTTCAATATCTCACCAAGCAGGGGTCAATCCATCATCTGAAAATTAAAAGAGCATTGCACAACTGCAGAACAAAATTGAACTATTTGGCTAACATATTTGGCTGCTCTGCATGAGTAGGACAACTGACCTGAAACAACATCACTGCTGTAAAGCATGGCGGTGGCAGCATCATGCTGTGGGGTGGTGCTCTTTGTAAAAGCTATGTATCAATATTTGTGTGCTGCATTGTGCTGGTATGGCAAATTAAATCCCAACAAAATACATTGAAGTCTGAGGATGTAACATGACAAAATGTGAAAATGATGAAGTATGAATGCCTTTTATGGTCAGTTGTTGGCTTATACATACTCTTGCATAATATTCATTGCTAATTTTAAGAATTATTATTTTTAAAATGCAACAATCTTCCCACTGAATGACCAGAAGAATTAAATATTAACAAAATATGGTTGTGAGAAATATCTAAGTTGGTTCACTTTTTCCTTTCTACTTCACCTAACGTTTTAGATTGTTGTCAACTACTGACAAACCCAAAAAATGAGGTATTGAAGTCAATAAATACCTAAAACATGTTATATGTATATAAAACATAGTTATGAGTGTATCAAAGTAAGCAATCAGATGCTCTGAAGAGGCTAGAAAAACTAAGAAAAGCCATCAAACTCAGTTAAAGCTGGGATTCCAAACACCTGAGGCTGCAGCTGTCGAGAGGCGGGACTTTTGCAGAAGGCGGAGCAACACCACAAAGAAGCCAACACTGACCCCACCCAGTATGGCCACACCCGAGATCAGAGCAATAGTCAAACCGTTTAATGGCTGGGAGGAGTTGCCACGTGCTGGTGGATGGCAAATTGAGGGGGGGGAAATGAAACAGATAATTTCTTTAATGATCCTTTATGTTTCCTTTATGTTTGAAAAAAAAAATATTTTCATATTTAAAATTTGTAAACAATAATTGTCATTGTCATAACAGAGAAAATATTCTTACCTAGTTGAGAGTTGTTGACAGGTGTTTCCTCTGTAAAAAAAAAATGTAGGTGAAACTATTAAAATCTCTTTATATCATTTTAAATACTTTTGTATTTTGTTTGAATGACTCCAACAATCTATAAAATTTTATAAGAAGGTCTCTTTTTTTCCTCTTTGGACTCTGCCATGCTGGCAAATCAGCCTATCTGTAAAAATGTCAGCCTGTTCCTCCAAGGATCAGTTTATTGTTCATACCACTCCTTGTGATGATTGGACCAGCAGTGATAATGGCGTTCCCAGACGCCGCTGGCTGGGAATCAAGGCTCTGCTCTCCATCCCTCCTGCGCCGTCGCCCACAAATCTGTCAATCACAGTCACATTTCAGTCCTCACCAAAATCAGAAGACACTCACACACACTCACAGATTTTCACTCATACCGGAATGAGCATGATGCAGTCATCTGCCCTGCAAAGCTTGGTGACACAGTGCAAAAACACAGTGGACATCTTCTGGTGTCTGTGTTTCACAAATCGGAAGACCTCGAAGGAGAATCGCCCCATCTGACTCTTCCCGTTCTCAAAAACGGTCGTCTGAGGATCTTTATAGCATCTGCATACATGCACCATAGACACACATACATATTTAAACATGCATGCACTAAAAATGACAGACTGGATGTCTGAATGTATGCTTAAGCTGTCACAGGATAGAAGCATTCATGAGGATAAGCCTAGCAGAGAGCATGAAAAGGTAATGACTCTCTTTTGTGGTTTATCAAGCCATCATCTGGAATGAAAAAAAAGCAAGATTACCCAAAGAAAAGGTCATAGCGGAGTTCATCATTAGGATTCCCTGAGGGGGTGGTGTAACAGTAGTCCATCAAGATATTCCATCTGCAAGGGGGACAAAACTGTGAGATAGAATAGAGATCTAACTGAACATGGGAAAGCACAGGTTGGGCTTTCTTTGCTGCAGACTGGCGCCTTCACATCCAGTAATAACATAATGGCATAATGAAAGTAGCCTAAACACAGAAAATAAGTCTACTTCTGGAAAAAAAAAAAAAAAAAAAGGTGCTTTGGAAAGAAGTTGTCAAAAATCAAAAATATCATCTGTATTTCAGTAAAGCCTTAGCATAAAGATACCATATTACAAAGGGCAAAATGAGAAATATTTCTTCAAAGTATGATGATACTTGAAGATCAGAATCAAGTCTGACGTAAAAAAAAAAAAAAGAAAGAAGTGTTGTTCAGTACCGTTTGTCTAAGTTTGTGGCTTTTACAGCAGCAAAAACCCTGGTTTTCAGAGCAAGACCAGTCATTGGGATGGACAGAGGCTGACTGTATGTAGAGTCCTGCAGGAAAAGGCAAAGTGATATCAAACAAATGATAGAAAAATAACTTTTTGCTGTGCCAAAGATTGGACATTTTGATTTAATATATACAGTGCCTTTCAGTTGTCCATGTAGGATTTTCCTAATATGTGCTCATTTGCATCCTTTAGCCAAAGCCATAATCCGCAAGGCGATTATAAAGTATCACGGTTCTTATTGTACAAAGGTATGCGTCAGGAGAAGAGTAGAAAAGGTACATATAGTACATATAATATGGTGAAAATAGACTTCAAGAACTGGAAAAATCATTTGACAACAGTGGAAAAATTCAAAGTTTTCCCAAACTTGATGGAAAAAAAAACATGGCTGAAACTGGTCAGTCTTGCTGTCAGACTGTTGACAGCCTCAACAGGCTGTCAGGAAGACTGAAAGTGCAGCAATTTCCAATAAGTACAGGTTGTGCTCTACATGTCATAACAAAATCCTTTTTTTTTTTTTTTTTTTTTTTTTAAATGTGTCTGGGATTATTAGAAGACAGAAAGGTTTTCTTTCACAGAAAACATCCATGTCTGGCTAAGCTCTCCCAAAACCTTGTGAGAGTAGATCTTATGATCAGACGAAACCAAGCTTGAACTTTGGGGCACAATTCTAAACAGTACGTTTGGCTTAGAAACAACACTGCACATCAGTGAAAGAACTTCATTCCCACAGTGAAACATGGTAGTGGCAGCATCATGCTCTGTGGTTACCTTTGTCAGTTGAATTGTAAAGGATATATGGCACAATATATGTGGGAAATGTTTTGAAATAATTTATTATGGTCTCAGTTACTAAATCTAAGAAACTGTACTTTAAACAGAGGTGTGAACAGAATCACTGTGTTAATGTACACTGTTAAAATAAAATAATTAGCATATTCTGCATTTGTTTCAACTTCCATGAAAATTTTTGTAATCCAATATGCATGAACTTAGAGAGCCTTATATATTTTTTGGTATGCTTGGTAAAGATATAACCAAAAACATTTCTAAAATAAACAAATCTTTAATTGCAGTAGAATAATTTCACTCTGACATTTGCAGAAAAATCCTACCTTTAACTTGAGTACAGTTATACAGTGGTGAAAAATCCCATGTTGAGGAGTAACTATTTTTATAAAATTATAAGTGCAATATTCATTGGGACCCTAATGATTCCTATGATTTGCCTGCAACTGAATAATTTATAAATTTATGCTTTTTAAGGCTGAGCAGAGTTTAGTTAGTGTTTAATTAGTGTTGATTTTTTTGAGTCCAGAATTAACTTCAAGAAAGTAGATACTCATTGAATCAGAGCTGTCAACATGATTATATTGTATTGCTATGATTTGGATTTTTTTTTTTTTTTATTTATTTTACATTTCTGTACGATATGTAAAAAACTGAATAAAACTGAACTGAATACTCTTCTGAACTATTCCATATGTAAACCCAATAAAAAGTTCTGAACAACTTGACCCAAGACTATGAACACTCTCTCTTAGTGCCATGCTATGAAAACGTGCTGTTGTACCATCATAAATGTAACTGTGTGGAGTTAACTAAACGCTACTGAGACTTTAACTGGACTTTGGTCAGAAGAGACTAAGACTGAGCTTTTCAGCAACAAACACTCCAGGTGAATCTGGCATGAAAGACAAGAGGAAAAGTTTAAAAAGCACATCATTATCACTATTAAAAGTGGTGGAGGATGTGTGATGCTGTGGACCTTTTTTTCTGCACAAGTCAAAAAATAGCTACTTGCCAAAACGTGCTCATATTTACAGTCCAAGAAATGGTTTAAATGTTTACACAGATTTACACTGTGAAAAACAAATTGGGCAAGGATCGTTGTTTAATCCTTCTACAGAGAGGCTAGTTTTTGTGAGGTTGTATTACTGAAATATGAGATGACCTTACACATATTTAACAGGGGTGACTGTGAGTGTGGAGGAGACTGTGCAAAGGAGCAAGACATTGTTCTGAAACAGAGAACTTGATTATAATGTTGTTTTCAGAAAGACAGCAGTTTTCAGAAATGTCTCTCAACAGCCTAGATTTCTTTTCGTTGTTGTTTCTGGTTAAAAATTATTTCTGTATCCCTTTTTGGGAGTATTAACACTGAAAAAGTGAAAATAACCTACGTTTTTAAAAAAAAAAAAACTGCAACTTCATTTTACTCTTTGCTTTGATTTTTCATGGGAATTGTTGAAAACAAGTCGATTTTTAAACATCCGTTATAAAAAAAGACCTGAACATCTACTTTTCTTATACTCATTACAGAGGAATGGAAACATCATTGGAACATTTTTCATCAACTTTGACTAAAACAATGCTTTCTCAGGGGTCATTTAATTGAGCTGCGTACTCACATTGTACAGGATCATACTCAGCGTGCTCACAAATGTGCCGTTATTGTCCTTGACTGATACAGCAGCAGAGGAGCTGTGAAAAAAGATTCATTATTGGACGTGTTTCCTTGATGTGTGGCCTGATATTTAATTTGTTTACTTGAACTAAAGTATTAACTGAATGAATATATGAGCCTTTAAAAATGCAGGTGTTCTTAAATAAGGTGATTCAAAACTCCACAGACAAAGATGTATTGTTATGAAAGCTTCAGAAATTCATTACAAAGAAGGCCAGGGTCTCTTATGGACATTAAGGGAAAGTAACTTACGATGCAAGCTGTGAGTTATTGACCAGGTACTCTAATGGATAGCTGCAACTGAATTTATACAGCAAACCAGGCAGGTAGCTGATTATAGTCGGAGGGTCGGGGGTGTCGATGTATCCTGAGATAGTCCCTATTTGTACCAGAGACATGTTCCCGTAGGCGTTGACCCCATAAGCTGTGCTGACCTGCACAAACAGGGGAAATATCTCACCAACCAAGCCTTACTTGTTGAGTGAAAATACAACATAATGAAACTGGTTGTTGATGAAATAAAAGCAATGCGGGGATTTTTATCGGTGTCCCTCACCACCAGGCTGTTGCCACAGGCCTCCAGAGTGCTGAGACTGATGCTGAATAAGACGGCGGTGGGGAACGTGTTGTTGTTGATGAAGCCGCGACACTGAGCGTCGCTGTGCTGGCTGTTCAGGGCCAGATCTGCAGCTGTGTAGCCCGAGTAGAGCACGGGACAGAAATTGATCTTGAGGGTGATGGTTTGGACGCCACAGTAGATGCTGATGTCCCGCTCCGCTGGAGGGACAGATGAGAGACAGATACGGGTGGGAGTCAACAACGCATTTCTAATTCGCAGAGTTCAGTTTGTAGCTGAGTGAGAGTCACTTTAGATCTATTGCAACATTTTCTTTTTCAAGCTATGTAGTAAGAGGTTTGTCAAGTGAAGAGTATCAAAGTAAATCACATCTGTCTTAGATACCGGTTAAAATTTTGATCAATATGGCATTTTTGCTTTTTATTTATTGTTTGGTGAGATTAGCGAAATACTTCAAGAGAGGGAAGAGTGTTCCTATCAGGCAGAATACAAATCAAGGCTTTTCTTTATGGTAAAAAGAGAAAAAAGAAAGGAAAATGCAGCCAGTTTGTGTCTTTTTAAATCAAAGTGAAACCAACAGCAAATGTTTTTGTTGGGCGAATTACAAAAGTAAATAAAGTAAAAGAAAACCATAAATAAAATGGAATTAAATTATACTGAGCTAAAAATTGAAACCATCACCCCAATAAAACAAAGAAAATTGCTTAAACATGATATAAAAAAAGAAAAAGAATTAATTAAACAATATGTGATTGCAAATATTGATTTAAATGTACTTTTATTAAGAGAAAAATTATTTCTACAGGTTTTACATGTTGAGCTAGATTGGCATTGTGTGTGTGAATGGGAGGAGTGGGGGGTGTTGGACATATGAAATTACAGGTTTACCAAACAATTACAATAATACATCAGTAAAAGAAACAAATAAAGTTGGAACAAATATATATTATTAGCGATAATTTTTTTGTATTTTTTTTTATAGTCGTATTTGTATCTGTGCAAAATGAAACAGCAATTTGATGTGATTTGAATGTAAATATGCCAAACTCCATGATTTATTCATCCTCAAATTGTTCTCTAATGGTACTCTTTCTTTATTTTGAGGATAAATCTTGCCCTGCAGAAAGCTAATGTCTTCATTGTAAACACAGTGGAAGGAATTTTAAACATTTCATACAAGCTTCCCTAAGGATCAACACCTAAACAGGCTGTAGCTACTTTGGTTTGTGCTGATTTGTCACTTTAAACAGCTGCTATATTTTTACCACACTAAAGCAGAATAAAAGAAAAGTATGGGCTGAAAACAGAGAAGATGTGTTATGCGGATTTCTCACCAGGAAACCTGCTATGGTAGTTGGCATCACAGTTGTATCCATTAAACTGTGTGGAAACCGAGATGGCGTTCCCAATCAGCAGGAAGACGAAGCACATTTGTGCCATTTCAGCGCCTGAGAGAGGTTTACCCAGGGTCATCTTCAGGGGGGTCAACACTGGATCAACCACATTCCTCAGTTACATGTCAAAAAACGACACCTACATCAAAATTAGAGGTGGAAAAACAATGCTTCCTTCCTCTACTGCTGCACACTCTGACCTCGATCAGAGAAGTTCAACCTTCTGTCTACAGGTCTCCTAATGCTTCTTCTTTGCCTTCTCTTTTGCCATTCATGTTGACCCTTTACCCAACCCCTTTTAAGCTAAGGTCACCCCTCTTTCCAGCTCATTTCATCCCACTCCCTCCTTCATCCCACCCCTCTTGTGTGTTTTTCCTCACCTGTTTACCTGTCTCCAGTCTTTTCCAGGGTAATTGGCCGGAACCCCTCTTCCTGTGATTTGTGACGAGAGAAATCCTCCAAACTGGGGCACCCAGTTTATGGTGGCATCAAGGAAACCAAACTGAACGCAACGTCAGCCTAACACGTATCTCTAGTGTGCACGTAGATGAGAAAGATAGTCCAACAAAAAGCTGCTGCGGTGCAGAACATGGGAAACTCCATCAGATCTGAATGGACGGGACAAATCTTTTCACGGCACCAAGAAACCTGAGCATGCTTGGTGGGTTCCCACTCATCTCTCTTCAGTCTGGTCTCCATCTGTCAGGTCAAACAAATGGTGGGCCTCAGCAGGGGGCAGGTCTCTCCCGGGAATTCAGCTTTCATCGGCTACTGCGACAGCTCACATTCGCATGAGCACAAAAGTCAGATCATGGTCCGATGCAGGGCTCTGTGTGTGAGTAATTGTGATGCATAAGGCATCACTTAAAGTAGAAGCATTCAGCAGTTTATACAGCTACAGCAGAGTTTTTTTTAATATATATATCTGCACAAACAAGGCTACCTCCATCTTTGCTACAGATCTTCAAAGAACCTAATAATTAAATTAACATGTTGAACATGTCAGCAGTTTGTTTAACAGTCTATGAAACAAAACCTTCTATGCAGGCTTTGTTTCTAACTTAATTTTTGCTCCTTTATTCTAATGCTAAAACTCAGTTGGATTGGAATCTGTTAAATGCAATTTTCACATCTTCCACAAATTATCAGTTTGATTTTGACTTTGCCAGTCAAGCTCATGATCTGAACCATTTCATTGTATCTCGAGGTGTATATTTAGAACCAGTGACCCACTGAAGGGTGAACCTCTGCCCCAATAGCAAGTCATTTGCAGCATCAAACAGGGTTTTTTTTTTTTTTCTAGTTTTGTCCTGTATTTAGCTCCATCTGCTATTTTTTCACATTAGCTTTGATCAGCTTCTCTGATCCTGCTGAAGAAACCTATTCCCACAGCATGATCCTGCCATCACCATGTTTCACTGTAAGGATCATGTATTCAGAGTAATGTGCAGAGTTAGTTTTTTTTTCCTCACACTGGGTTTTGTTTGTCAGCCAGAAAGTTCAGTTCTGGTCTCATCTGACCAGAGCTTGTTTGCGGTGTTCCAAACATGGCTTGTGACAAACTTAAACAGGATGTCTTATGACTTTGTTTAAGCAATAACTTTTTTCTTCCATAAATATCAGATGTGGGGAGTGTATGACTAATAGCTATCCTGCCAACAGGTCCTATACCTGAGGAGTGGATCTCCAAAACTCTTCCAGAATTAACATTAGCCTCCTGGCTGCTTCTTGAAACAATGCTCTCCTTTCCCAGCCTGACAGTCATGATGGATGACCAAGTCTTGCAGTTTGTCATACTCTTTAGATTTTCTACTGATGGATTGAACATCGCTGTGGGAGAAGTTCAAAGTTTGGGATATTGTTTTATAAATTAACCACACTTAAAACTTCTCAACATCTTTATCCCTGACCTTTCTGCAGTGTTCTTTTTTATGGACTTTATTTATTATTTGTCTTGATTTCTAAAGGTAATTGGTTGCACAGGATTTAATTTAGGGGTATCTGACTAAAAGCTGCTCATTACAATTGTTCACTGACTTTTTCAAATTTTATTGGTAAAATATTTTCATAACCATGTGTACTACTTCATGTTGCTCCATCACATAAAATCCCCATCAAATCATTTAAAATATGTGTTGTAACATGACAAAATGTGAAAAAGTTCAAGAGATTTGAACACATGAAAAAATGAAACTAATATGGTGAACCTGCTCTTTGTGCACTCAGTGAATGCCCTGTTGAGCCACCTCCTCCACATCCATGATGCTCAGTGTGTTAGGGATGACTATATTCACACATATCCTCTTTCTTTGGCCTCTAAATAAAAGGGAACACACATACCTCTTATATTTCAATTTACATTCAACCCCTAAACACTTTATCCTTTGCAGTGAAAGCACACACCTGAGTAAAACCCCTGAGCTTTTTGTGCATATGTTTTTTGCAGGTCGTTGTGCTTGGAGACTTAAAACGTCTCAGAACCAACTGCCAAACTTAGATCTGCCCGATAAGGCCCCCTCTATCTGATCAACCTGAAACATTCAGAATCAACGAGCAGACGTCTGAATCAGACAATCTGGGGCGCAGCACAAAACCCAAGAGAGGGTGGCTGTAATTTGATGCTCCAGTTTTAACACAGACAGGAAAGTAAAGCCCTCATCAAAGGCCCCACTACCATTTGATCCTCGCTGAGTAATGTTTGTTTTCTTGCCACACCAGAAGGGGACCATTTAAAATGGATTTGGGTAATAAGACTGTTTATATTGCCACAAATTACTTGCAGTATGGACAAAAAGGGGGGGGGGAATCTAATTTAAGTTATTTTTAATGCTTCAGTAGTGCAGAAGATTAAAAGGTAAAAGTTTGTTTGAGATTTCCATTTAAAAGGAAATTGAGGTTGCAATGTATCCTGAGGTTTCTGATAGTTTTTTGTTGTTGGAATCAAGGTTGGAAATTCCCAGGCAAGATAGGAAAAACAAAGGATTATTTAGGAGCTTATAGCGCTGCTGTTAACATCATGATGTCAACATGAATTCACAGGAAACTGAACCTAATTTTACATGTTAGTTTAGCTACTAACCTTTGTCTTAAATTCTAAAAGTGGATTCAAGAGAAGAATAAAAGCTTAGGTTGTCCAGTTCTGGTCTGAAATAATAAATATAAGATATATGCTTTATTTTTTTGTCAAAATCAGATAAGACATCTGAATTAGAAAATTTGATTAAAGAGCTAAATAGATTTGTTTTTAGGGACAGTTTAAATATTTCATGCTGTCATCAATGAATGTAAGCTAAATTGCACTTATTTATCAGTTTTCCAAATTAATCATATATATATATATATATATATATATATATATATATATATATATAGATATATATATATATATATATATATATATATATATATATATATATATATATATATATATATGGGGAGATTGAAGGTCTTGCACTAAATGTAGCGAAACAAACCGAGTGAAATGATCCAAAATGCCAACATGCAGTGACTGGCTGCTGCCAGGAAGATACAGGAAGAGATATATATATATATATATATATATATATATATATATATATATATATATATATATATATATATATATATATATATATATATATATATATATATATATATATATATATTATTTATTTATTTATTTATTTATTTTAATTAAAACTAGTTATCATTAACCCTGAAACAAGCCACAAGTAGTAATTTTTGGGAGCCGTGGCGCTGTGGCACCACCTTGTGGTCACTTTATCACACTGCATGCAGATCAAAATTACAATTAAAATGACTTGTTTTATTTTTCTTGTTTTCAAAATCTGTTACAAAGAAAATATATGAACAAAAAGATAAAACAATTACACCCTTTACTTTGAATAAATGAAATAAAATGATTAAGTACATATCATACTTTATTGTCAGCAAATGAAAAAGTATTTACGCTGCTTAAACTTTTTTTTTACATTTTGTTATCTAACAAATACAAAATTCACTGTATCTTATAGAATACTACAACAAAAAGTAATGGACATGTTTGATTTTTTTTTTTTTTTTTTTTTTTTTTTTTTTTTTTTTTTTTTTTTTTTTTTTATTCAGCCACTTTGTGCTGCTAAAGGTGAACTTCTGTTATAATTTTTTTGGGAAGAAACTTTTCTTTAACCCACCAGTCTTCCTCTTCAGACAACTGTAACGTTTTACTGAGGGGAAAAGTTCAAACAGTCAGTGACCGGGGTGAGAAAGAAGAATATTCTGTGATTTTGGTATCTTTAGAAAACAATCAAGAGTTGGCCATTTTCTCTAAAGATGGAAAAGGGCAACCAATGATTGTGTTAGTTGCTGTCTGTTTTGTCAGCTGAAGCATCTGGCATACTATACAGACTCACAGTTCACCAGGATGCTCTCAATGGTGGAATGGTTGACAAGCATCAGCAGCAAGTCCCACTGGTTGTTTTTCCTAAGAAGTCGGAGGAAATCTGGGTTGTGCCTCCTTTGTTCTTTGTCAACGTGAGTCTGTCCGAGATGAGAGTCTCCATGATGGAAAATGGAGAGAGGCAGAACCACCATTCCTAAAGTCTAAAAGGTGTTTCCCATTTTTGAGAGTCACGTTACTGTCTGGGCACCATGTGACCAGTCTGTGCATCTCTATAGGTTGACTCACTCTCAAGATTCACTGCTTGGGGTTGATTGATAAGAAAGTCCATAATCCAGCAGATATAAGAAGAGAGGACCATATCTAGAAAGCTATCAGATAGCTTTCTAATGAGGGTGTCTGGGATGATAGTATTGAATGCCGAGCTGTGATAAATAAATGGCATCTTTAAATACCTCCTGCCATGTTCAAGATGGTGTGGGGTGTATGATGGTTAATCTATTCGCTCTATAAGCAAACTGGTGCTGGTCCAAAGTGGATAGGTGATTGTAGATGGTTTTAATGTGCTTTAGTACCAGCCTCTCAAACCACCTCATAATGATAGGGGTGAGTGCCACAGGTCTGAAGTCATTCGGGATGCTGGCGGAGGGACTTTTTAAAAAATTGTGATGATGGTAGATGTCCTAAGGTAGGATGGAATGATGGCTTGAGTGGGGAAGAATTGAAGATGTTGGTGAAATTCCTGAAAATGACATTACTCTACTGTAATCCCCAGTGACTGTCTGCATTTATACTTGTTCAATATTCCTCCTGCAACAGCAAAAACATGTAGACTTGGGGGAGATAAATCTCACTAATTTCAAGTAATACACGTGGTTTGAAGGGGGATTTATTAAAATCCTTACAGTCCCATGAAAACAGATATTAAAACCAGAGTTGATCTGTTTTTCCTTTTTCAAAAATCGCTCTGTTTGGTTTATTTTTTGTATAAATGTTCCATATGTAAGCAAATTATGACACTTGTAAATGTCAATTATATATATATATATATATATATATATATATATATATATATATATATATATATATATATATATATATATATATATATATATATATATATATATATATATATATATATATATACAGTCATATCTTGTCTGAAGAAAAGACTCAGATTTCTTTAGAATTAAATGTAGGAAAAACAATTTTCATCTAAGCTTTTGGTCTACATAGGGTCTAACCTGCCTTTTGTCTGTTGATATATGACCCTTCAACAAGTTTGATAAACAAACAGTAGGTACAAAAAAATTAATGAATGTATGACTTAAATGTCATAGAACATCTGTTGTGTAGGTCCCCACCAGATAACTGCTGAAAATATCTGTAATTCTAACAGTAACAGAATGCTAGTACAAGTGGTGTGCACCATTTCAACACCACACAAGGTTGATCTGGTGTGAATGAAAGGGATAGATAGTGTGAGCAGTGTGTGAGTGGACCTTTATTAGCTGGTAGGTCTGCATGCGCTGAATTAGTATACAGCACCGCAAGTCAACCACTTGTCTTTCTTCGGAAGAGAACTGCTGCCAATAGAGGAAAGGAGATCTCAAATCCCTCAAGCATTCACAGTAGCCTCTTTGGTTCTTGTAGCTGCAGTTCCAAGCAACTCATGTCCTGGCAGCTTTTAAGAACCTGGTTACAAGAAAATGTGGCATGAGGTATTCTCAGACATGTAATGCAAAATATTTAATGTGTTGGTATACCTTTATTGTGTGGTATTCAGAAATTAGTCAAAAGACTGAAATAGCGCCCACATTGATTTAGACAATGGTCAAATTCCTCTATCCATCCACAGCTCTATTCTAGCACCAAAGGACATCAAGATACACAGTCATAAGCCTTCTCCAGATCCACAAAACACATGCAGAGCACAGTCCAAAAACAAGCCAGACCTCAGATTCAGATTTGGGCAGGCTGGTTCTCCCATTTACACCCATTCAGGTGACTCCAGCAATGCCCACTCAGAAGTCCCCCAAATGAACAACAAATTCCCAAGATGGCACCCCGTCTAGGATACCATCCAGGGGCTTCAAGCCCGGGTATTCTGAGCTGTTGTCCATAGGCACAGACAACAGTCAGAACCTTCTCCCTTGCAACTCAAAGCCACAAAGAGGCTTTGTTTTAAACATAACAGTTAAAACAGTTAGTGAGCAGTGAATAGATTAAAAATCAGAAAGTGGAAGCTTCACCAGCAGCTCGAGGAGTTTTTGAAAAATACTTTATTTTGTGTATTCAGGGTTGAAAAATCACAGCGTTAACATAACAGCTGTTACGTTGGTAAGTAAAAGACTTGACTTTGAAAATAAAGGGTTATATAAAATGAAACTGAGTTGAAAGTATAAAACTATCCCAAGTGACGGTTGATATTGTGGTGAGCCAGAAAAGGCCTCTGCAATCTCTCAAACTTGTCCTGGGCATTACGATTGTTCAGTCATGGTTTTCCCATTTGTAGTACTACCAACGTCTCATTTAGCCAGCATGCAAAATTGGATTAGATACTTCCAAGTGAATAAAATGTGTTTCTTTGCCACCACCGTCCCAAGATGCACAGCTGTCTGAACATAGAGCAGAAGCTGATGTGAAGCTGAGGAGCATCCAGTTACTGTCAGATTGTGATTGAAATTGATGTTCTAGGGTTAGGATCTAGAAAACCACTAGAGTCAAAAATTCAATTAGCATTGGTCAGAACCAGAACAAGTGAACCAGTGACCCTGTCAGCCAATGAGCTGATCAATCCGATGACCACAGGCACCACTGTGGTCTTCACCTTCCAGGCCTTCTCCAGTTCCTCTCTGAGGCCCTGGTATTTCTCCAGTTTCTCGTGTTCCTTTTTCCTGATGTTGCAATCGCTTGGTATTGCTACATCCACCACAACGGCTTTCCTCTGTTGTTTATCCACCACCACGATGTCCGGTTGGTTCGCCATTACCATTTTGTCTGTCTGGATCTGGAAGTCCCACAGGATCTTAGCTCGGTCATTCTCCACCACCTTTGGGGGTGTGCCCCACTTTGATCTCGGGGCTTCCAGTCCATATCCTGCACAGATGTTTCTGTACACTACGCCCGCCACTTGGTTATGACGTTCCATGTACGCTTTCCCTGCCAGCATCTTGCACCCTGCTGTTATGTGTTGGACTGTCTCAGGGGCCTCCTTGCACAATCTACACCTTGGATCTTGTCTGGTGTGGTAGATCTGAGCCTCTATCGCTCTGGTGTTTAGGGCCTGTTCCTGTGCAGCCAGGATGAGTGCCTCTGTGCTGTCCTTGAGTCCAGCTTTTTCCAGCCATTGGTAGGATTTCCTGATATCAGCCACTTCAGTTATTTGTCAGTGGTACATCCCATGTAGGGGCTTATCCTCCCATGACGGTTCCTCCAGCACCTCATCCTCTGGTCCCCATTGTTTGAGACATTCGCTGAGCACATCGTCGGTTGAGGCTTTGACCTTGTTGTATTTATGGATCTTGGATGTTTCATCCTGGACAGTGGCTCTCACACTCACTATACGCGAGCCGTAAGGACGGAGGCAGAGGACTAGAAATATATATATATATATATATATATATATATATATATATATATATATATATATATATATAAATTTTATTTTATTTATTTTTTTTTTTTTACCTTGAAATCATTCTTGTGTGGATGCAATCATAATCCAAAACATATTGCAAATGATAATCCTTAACCAAAATGACAAAACTAACACAAAAACATAGATTCTAATATGAGTCATTTTTGACCCACTCATGGAAAAGTGTAGGGTTCTGTCACTCATGCATCTAAGAGTTAAGATACAACATATCATACCATGTTAACTGGCAAAAATCTGTAAGACAATTAAATTCTATTACTGTAGAAGGTCAAATTGAAACGATGCTGAAAACGACAATCACTGTGTTTTAAAATGTTGGATTTAGCAAAAAAAAAAAAAAAAAAAAAAAAAACCACTGTTGCGAAATGTTACAGGAAATCACTGCAGTGCTTATTCAGCCTAAAGAATGATACAAAAGAACATCTAACTTTACAAGCACATATTTTGTAAGAGGAAATTTCACAACTATGGGCAGTCAAAACTGGTCGTGAAGTCAAAAAGTTGTATGGACTTGACAACACATGACAAGTTTTGAACTTTAAACTGATATTCAGAATATGATGAGATCCGTTCTGATTGTAGAAAACAAACAGAGTAAGGAGAACAATTATCACAGAATAGGTTTAATCGCTGACAGCAACACTCCTGAAAATCCCGGAAGAAGAACGAGCAAAGAAGTCAACACTGAAGGAAAAGTCTGATGGAAGATCTAGTTTCTTGTGCTGTCCTGTTGACAAACCAGGAAGTGATACAATATATACTTTGGTGCTACCTTTGCAGAATGTTGTTGTGGCAGGGTTGGAAACAGTGACATTTTTCAGTCTGCGAAGCAAGTACAGGTGTTGCTGTGCTTTCTTAACGACAGCTGTGATGTTCTCCCTTGATGCCAGTTTCTCAGTCAGATAGATCCCAGGGAACCTGGTGCGGTAAACACAAAATTCTCTGGTCTGTTAAGACAAAAATTGAACCCCAGGTATGAATGCTAGACGTCATGTTTGGAGGAAACCAGACATGGCTCATCACTAGGCCAATGCCATCCCTAGAGTGAAGCATGGCAGTGGCAGCATCATGCTATGGGGATGTTTTGCAGCAGCAGGAACTGGTAGCCTGGTCAGGATAGAGGGGAAGATGAATGCAGCCATGTACAGAAATATCCTGTATGAAAACCTGCTCCAGAGTGCTCTTGACCTCAGACTGGGGCGACGGTTCATTTTTCAGCAGGACAACAACCCAAAGCCCAAGGCTAAGATCTCCAAGGAGCAGCTCCAGAACCACTCTGGGAATGTCCTGGAGTGTCCAAGCCAGAGTCCAGACTTGAATCCAATTGAACATCTCTGTAGAGATCTGAAAATGGCTGCACAGACATTGTCCATCCAACCTGATGAAGCTGGAGAAGAACTGCAAAGAAAAATGGGCCAAACCACCTGAAGTTAGGTGTGTAAAGCCTGTGGCATTATTTTCAAAAAGAGTGGAGGCTTTAATTGCTGTCAAAGGTGGATCAACAAAGTATAAAGCAAAGGCTGTGAATACTTACGTAAATGTGATTTATTGGATTTCTGTTTTTAATTTGCAAAAGTCTGAAAAGCTGTTTTCCACATTGTCATGATAGGTATTTGTGTGTAGAATTTTAAGGAAAGAAATTAATTTAAATGGAGTCCACCTATTGGAGTCTATTGTTCATCTCTACTATGGACCAGGACTCTGTGTTTTTAATAAAGTCTGAATTGAATTAATTTATTATAATTTGGAATAAGGCTGTAACATAGAAAAAATGAGGAAAACTGAAGTGCTGTGAATACTTTCAGGATGCACTGTAATAACTGGAGAAGCTGGCTGACTAGTCATCTGTCACCAATTTGAACACTAAGGGGATCAACACACCGATTGTGGTCAACCTTTGTTGCAACAGTTGTTTTTGTATGTTGCACAGAGGACTCTGCTGTTGTCTTATTGTCAGAAACTCACCTGCATATGGATCCAAACCCAACAGCAACTGCTTCTCCACAACCTATTTTGGCAAGGTTGTATTAAATGCCTAGATGACACTAATAAACAAAATTATTTTTTGCCTAGGTGTTCTTGTGTTCTAAGTGTGTATGATGAAGAAGGGTGGAGACTGGAGCATCTGTGGAGCAATTTTCTCTGTAGGTGAAGTGGGGTGGGTCCAGATTAGTGGAGATAGTGGCATGATGTGATGCCATTCTTCACAGGTCATGAAAATATTTAAGATTACTTTAACAGGCTATTGAAGCCTCTGCACAGGAAAAACTCATTATTAAAATGTTTACCTCTACAAGTTATCAAGTTATGTTGCACTTCTATTAAAATAACTGTACAATGTCTTTTTTTTCAGCTAATTTATTTAGTTTTCTGATTACAGGAATAACAAAATCTACTTCAAAATACCTCAACTATTAGATCATGAAATCAGAAAAGAATCTGAGCTTTATGTAAAACACCAATTATTGAAAACTACGAAATACTATGATCCTTGCATTAACTTAAGCTTTAATTTAATTAATCAAAACTCAATGCAGCTGTCGTAGCAAGTGTTTACCTCAGGAAATATTTATCAAATAACATTAATACATTTTAATAATAGGTGGCTTCACCATTTCTGAGTTTGAAAGCATCTGGGAAGGGTCATTGTCACGTGAGACAAAAGGAAACTGAGATCAGGCAAGTCAGTATTCCAGATCTTTTCTTAGAATATGTCAATAGTGTTTGGTACAAAAGAAGAACTAAAGGATAATCGAAACTTGTATCCAAACAAGCCCAAAGATTAGACTCTGAGGAGTTATGTGGTTGTATCATGGCCTTCAGCATAGATGACCTACTGTTTGGCAAGAGCCACACTTAGGATACAATGAGATTCTAAAATTGCAAATACAGTGCCTTCATACCCCTAGAACATTTCCACATTTTATTACATTACAACATACAACCCCTAATGTATTTTACTAGGATTTTACATAATAGACCAATACCAAGTAGCACATAATGCAAATCTGGCCTTGGCTGAAGAGTATGAAGAAAAACTATTTTGTTGAAAGTCAAACAGAATCTTGTTAAAAAGTTTACCACAAGCAGGCGAAACATTTAACGTGGAAGAAGGTGTGAGGGTCGGATGAAATCAAATTGAACTCTTTGGCCTACTTGCAAAATGCAATATATGGCACTGAAACTAAGACTGCACATCATCCTGAACACATCATCCCCACTAAAAAGCATGGTGGTGTTGACAACCTCATGCTGTAGGGATACTTTTCTTCAGCAGAGACATGGAAGCTGGTCAGAGTTGATGAGTAGATAGGTGGAACTACAAGTAAGTCAGTCCTAGAGAAAACACTGGTAGTGGCTGCAAATGACTTAAGACTAGTATGGAGGTTCACCTTCCAGCAGGAAGACAATCCTAAAGATACAGGCAAAGCTACAATAGGTTTAGATCACAGTATATTCATGTGTTAAAATGGCCCAGTCAAAGTCCAGGCCTAAATCTTATTAAGAATATGTGCCAAGAATTGTAAAATTGCTCTTCAGACAGTCTCCATCCAAACTGTCTGAGCTTGAACTATTTGCCAAAGATGAATGAGCAAAGATGTCATTCTCTAGCTGTGCAAAGCAAATGAAAATGGGATGAATTCTATCTGTAAATGAAAGGAATCAACAAGGTATTGCTTCAGGGGAGCTGAATACTAATGCATGCCGAACCTGTCTGAATATTCTTGCACCAAAAACATTTTAAGTTCAAATAATGCAATATGTTCTTGTAACCAGTTTGGGGTTTACTATCTATATACTTCAATCATGATGAAAAAAGTAGTTGAATAACCAGAATAATGATTCTGCATACATCATGTGGCAAGAACACATTATCTTTTTTTTTTTTTTTTTTTTTTTTACTGACACTTGCAGCAATGGAGGGTGAAGGATCTTTACCAATAAAGCACATTTTGAACTTCACATATGCTTTTACATTTTTTAACATAGGAAATTCAAACTTTTATCTTTGAAAATGGGAATACAGACTGACAAAAGATCATTTTATTAACTTCTTTTCAATACTTGTTCTGGGAAATACCCAAAGTAACCATAAACCCGATGAAAACATGGTTTTCATCGGGTTTTTACCAACAAAATCAGCAAAGTATGGGATTTTTTTTTCCAACCCCATTTACTCTGATGCACCTAAGTAACATCCAGTACCAGTCACCTAAATTAATAAACAGAGGTCATGTGTTTAAGCAGAAACTAAATACCTGCAAAATCCCTACCATCTCACAGCTGAAGAAGTGACGGTTAAAGGCAGGAGAGATTTCTTAAAGCGGCCTTTATTTTCTGTGGTGTGTCATGACGAGGCTGGGATGGGTTATCAATGAAGGAGAACTGTTTGTTCACTGAATCAAAGGTCTCTGGCTTCTAACCACAAATGATGCCAGTCTTCTGAATGAGTGTATTGATCCTGCTTGCTTCCCTGGCACTGAAGTTGCACCCCCACCACTGCAGAACCACAGCATGAGATGCCACCTGCGACCTCAGTGTACTGGGTTTTCCACTAAATGTTGTTCTTTTAGTTTGATTCATTGCTTGAAGAAGACTGTTACCCTGCACTGATTGCATTTTATGTGACAGATAACACAATGTAGTGCATATATGTGAAGCAGAAGAAACATCAATTGTTGTTTTCAAAATATTTTACAAATAAAATCATAAAAGTGCGCATTAGCATTCGGCTCCAAGGTTAACACTCTTTTGCTATCTTTTGGTTTGGAGTGTTCAGGGTGATGTACAGTGTTAGTTTTTCTCCACAGAAAACAATTCGCAAATTAACTAAAACATTTGATTTTGGTCCCATCTTACCAGAGCAATTTTTCTACATGTTTGATCCCTCACATATTTCCTAAAGGAAATTTATGTGGCTATTTTTGTCTTGCCACTCTTCTTTATTGGTGAGATTTGTGTTGTGCACAACCAGGCATCCTACTGAAGGATGGTATAAGTGCTTGGGGAAAAAGTCAATCAGTTGCACCACAAACAAGTTTTCTTTGTTTTATTTGCATGCCCATGTTTGTGTATTATTTAATTCTATGGTTGTTAATAACACAAAACTAAAGGTCTACTTTGTTGTTATTTGAAGAAATCTGGACAGCATTTGATTACCTAAAGTTCAAAATCAAAAGAATTCTACGTAGACTGATCAAACCTGAACAAAATCGTTTTCACAGAGCAAAGATTCTTTAAAACACATAGTGATTGATAAAACATCATTCTTACTCTTTGAAAACACAAAACAGAGAATTAACAATGTTTCATAGGCATTTAAACCACATTAGAGTGACACAAGGGAGAACATTTTAATTTATAGATTGGTGAAACCTGCACAAAATCATTAAAACACTATTTACAGATTTCTTCAAAACATTCTCTTGTATTAGATTTGTTTTTAGGGGAGGGGATGTAATAACAACAGCATAACAACTTAGGGAGCATCTTAAGGGGCACAGAATGAGGCTTGTCCACAGCATCATTCATACAACATCTCCGACTGACAAGCTCTTGTCCTATTGACAGATTCTTCCACCTGATAAATAGAGCTTAGCTGGATGACCTAGACTCAGTAGGTTTGCTGTTGTTCGTTACTCATTTCATTAGTAGATGATGGAATGAAATCAGAATTATCCTTATTGGCCAAGACTGTGTGAACGAACAAAGAACGTCTTTGAGTAGAGTCTGGCAGTACAGAAGATGACCAGCAGCTCCTGTGGAAGGTTGTACTTTCTTGAGATGCTTTCTTGAGGTTGATCACACAGCTCCAGAGTGTGTTATAACCTAACTGATCTGAACTTCAGCACAACTTTTTCACTGATTGGTCTGCTGTGTTATTTGGTCCATATGACCGTTTGGCCTTTCCAGAACAGTCTTATTCATCCAGAGATTAAATCACACAAAGGTGGACTATTTACTAATTAGCTGACTTCTGAAGGCAATTAGTTGGACTGCATTTCATTTAGTGGAATTATGGTAAAAAGGTGGTGAATAAAAATGGATAACACCGTTTAGGGTTTTATTGGCAAAAATTTGGAAACCCATTTATTCCTCTGTGTTGGTGTTTAACATAAAATCCAAATAAAATACACTCAAGTTTGTGATTGTAATGTCCAGGTTCATTGAGCTGTGTCCACTCCTCAGGCTGAGCACAAGCTTCCTCCATCCAGGCCTTGAGCATTCAGTTATTTCCCCCCATAGCTGATCTGTACGCAGCGACACATTGTCCGCGGAGTGCTCTGTCGAATCGAGCCGTGCAGATACTGATTCTAGGTCTGCTGGGTGGTGTTCATGAGAGCAAAGCAGAACAGGCCCGCCATTTCCCGTTCTTAGAGGTATTATTCCCCTTTCACAGCGCTTTGACGCTGAGCAGCGGCGGGCAGTAGGAGGAGGAAGAACAGGGAGAGGAGGAGGAGCGGCGGCGACAACGACGACTTGCGGAGCGGCGGAGGCAGGGATCCGGTGTGCTACATCGGGATGAGAGCGAGACAGAGACCCGGGTTGAATGAGTCAGCGAAAGAAACCTCACTATCTCGGCATTTCTAAAATCTGAATGAATCTGGACTGACCCTACTTAAAAAGTCTGCATATTTAAAAAAATATATTTATTGTTGTCAGATTCCGCTTTCCTTTATATTCCGCCCTCCCCTGGTCCACGTCTGCCATAGCCTAGTTTTGATTTTTCTTTCCTCCGAGCGAGGTGGGAAAAAGGGGGGTCTTGAGAGGCAAAGGAGGAGGTGGAGATCCAATTTCATTTTTTAAACAGCTGGGGAACAGAAATTCTAATATCGGAAGATAAAGTTGTTCGGCTTCACATTTCCGAGTCTTTTGTTGCATTGAGTAAAGCGAAGATGTCGGGACAGAGCATTACGGACAGGATAACGGCAGCCCAGCACAGTGTAACGGGATCCGCGGTGTCGAAAACAGTATGCAAGGCCACCACACACGAAATAATGGGCCCAAAGAAGAAACATTTGGATTGTGAGTATATCTTCACAGTTCACTTCTGGCTAAAAGTTAAAACTACGGCTTAGCTGCTCCTCATTGAAACCGAGCTGAGTTATGGCGATGGTGGAAGCTAGGAGAAGGCCTCAAAGCCTCACCGGAGGCTACATGCTAGCAGATGCTGTTCATGACAGGGAGATTAAATTGTTTTCACAGCGACCACAGGCCTTTGTTGGTATTCTAATGATAAGTATTTAATTTGTCTTGACGCTGTAGAATGTTGTATTAACGCTTAAGAAATGTTTTATACTCATTTCGTTACGTTAGTTGTCATATTAGCTTGTCATGCTATCTGGTTCTGTCTTCAATACTTGACTCATAGCTTGAACGTTGTACCTTACAAAGCACTACGTTGTTTCTACGCTGTTTTAAACTGTAAAACAAACCCAATCCGTTTAGGGTACGCTGCATTTTTTAAAAATTGAGAATGACAAAACTCCCAAGTTAGAGTTACCATACGATTCAATACTTGAGTAAAAGACTATTTAATTGCTTTAAGCAGCTATGTATTTAAGTAATTTCATTACAGATGTTTGTCAAAATAGATCATTTCTTTTGAAAGCGCATTAACAATAACTTAATGTGATATCATGATTATGGTTGTATGTTAGAAATGATGAAAAGAACATTTTTAAAAATGCAACATTCTTAGGTAGTTTATCTCCCTTAAACCATGTCAAAAGTTGCGACCTTAAACCAGGGCCAGCCCAAGGTATGAGTTAACTTTGCCACCGCTTATTGGTTTTTGCAAGTCTTGGGGCCCAAAGAGAAATTTCAGTAAAAACGAGATGCCTAAGTTGTACACACATTTTAGAGAGCATTCATAGTTTGAAGGTTATTCCACATTATCTTTTAGAGCTAATGTCAGAACTTTTGCTGGTATTTAAGCTCTGTGAAACCTATTGTACCTGTTTGGGAAAACATTGGAAAGTAACTTTTTTTTTGCATGATTGCTTGAATTTGGCTCCTTAACATCTGGATAGAGGCCTGGCTGTTATGCTTAAATTCAGTTATAAAGAAGAATCATTGTTTTTAAACATATAATGTAAGACTATGAATCTATTGAATATAGGCTCCACATTCTGAAAATAGTTTAAGCACTTCTCTAACATTTCTACAATTTCACTGTAGTAGTAAGAGCTGGCCCAAGGTTGTTTGTGGTATTAAACAGAATATATTGGGTGTCCGTATACCATTAAAACTCCACTGACCATTCTTTTATGTTTCTTTACAACTTTTTGTTTTCATATTTAAGCTGTGCCCGGATAAGTTATTTTTAAAACTATACCTCTATTACCCCTTTAAAACTATGATGGTTTTTCTTAAAAAGTGGTGCTTTCATCAACATGTCCTGTGTAAATTAAAGTGCTCTTGGAGCCCCTAGGCCAGCAGGGGACCCTAATCTGTCACAATGTCAGCCTGTGTTATTTAAGCTATGGAAATTACATTTTTGAAAAATGTACATGTTTAAAATAAGCACTTTAGCTGAAGTGTTATTAGTTTGAAAATAATATGACTGATGTGTTTGTCAAGCGAAATATTCTGTCATACAGTCAGTTTAGTTCCACGGTGCCCATCCAGTTGTCAAAAAAACTTGTTAAATGCATAATGCAAAAAAAGAAGAAAAAAGCCTGCACAAAAAGATTAGCATAAAACTAAGTAAAACTTAGCATAAGAAGTAGGTAGGTGACTGACACTGTGAGGTAGCTGATGGACTTAACTTGAAGTAGGCAACCTGAGGCCTACTTTGCATAAAATTTAATATTTATCAAAGGAACTGGCATAATTTGGGTGTTTAGGATACTTTATAAAACTTTCAGCATTTTTTTTTTCTTTTTGATTGGAATAAATATTATTTACTTGATTGAATTCAGTATGTATGCTCGCAAAATTAAAGAAATAGTAGTATGTCAGAACAAATGAGCCAATCTGAAAGATGATTATAACTTTTAAGTGATACCAAGTTTGTCTGTAGGTTAAAAATTAAGATTGTCAGTTCTTTGAAAGCTGAAATTCTTATTTTTTTTTTTTTTTCCCCTCAGTTTACATTGAAACCTGTGAAAAGTTGTAATACAGCATCAGAAAAAAAATGCTTATTTTAACAAATAAAGATCTTCCTATGAACCATTCAACAAAGGATCTTTGACTGTTCTGGGGTTTTTTTTTTATGGTCAGAATAAATTGAACAAAATTTAAGGACTACCTTTTGATCAGTTTTTGTACAAGTCAAATCTGCATTGAATAATTTTAAGCAGGTTACAGATTCTTCAAATCTAAGTTCATGAATCATGAAACTTCTATTGCATTTGTGAAAATGAATAAAAAAAATTTTTTGGCCTTTAGACCAGTTTAGTTGACATTCTGCATGAAAATCATAATGTACAGATATGTCAAACCTAGGTAGTTATCTAATTTCAGATGAGTGTACAAAGATTTACTGGTAAGTCAGCTAAAAAGGTAAACCGACAACATAGGAGTTGCCCCTTTTTATAGTATAAAGAAGTTCTGTTTTTCTGTTCCTTGTAAGACTTGGGCTATTTGGACCTCAAAGTCCTGTACCTGATCTCCCACAACATACTTAGAGCTGTGCTTTATATATAACCTTTCAGCTACTAAAACTAATTGGAACAGAAATTTGTGTGAATGGAGAATGTTTTGATGATTAAATGTCACAATCTGTTTTTTCGTATGCTTAAAATATAATGTTGACAAAACAGAATAGTTATAAATGGTGCGCGTAATTTTCCCCCTTTGCCATTTTTTGGTCATTGAAATTTTGGTGGTTTTGTACCAGACCTTTTCAGGTACACAATGAAGCTGTTTGTCATGGGATGATTGGTGTGGACCATGTGTTAGTTGATACCCTCCAGGTCTGGAATGATGATGGAGATATGAAATGGTGACTGGGAGAATATAGTGGGAACATGGGTTTTGACTAAAGTAATTTTGGTTGTCATAGATTTTCCCTACTTTTTGTACTGGAAATAGATGACTTACATTTCTATTAATATGGTGTTTATCTGTTTTATAGATTCATTCGTTCAACAACTTTTATAGTAATCTTTTATAAATGAAATTTTCCACACTGGTTTATCAATAACACCATTTTTTTTTCTTCCCCCGAGGAAAAAAAAAAAATAATCCATGCATCAAATTAATGTTGTTTCTCTAATGCATAGTTGAATAAGATGGACAATTGTAAACAAACCCATTAAAACAACATGTAGCTTAAAGTTACTAAAGGTGACAGTTCAGACCCCTTATCAGGGCTAGACTGTGATGTTTCTTACTGACTCTCTACTCGCAAACCTCCCTCTTATTCCTCTAATGGGCTGAAATCCTAAATATCTTGCCCAATTAATGGCTACCTGAACAAATTAGTCCACCTGCAGTTTCAAGCATCTTGAGCAGAAGAGGATGATGTGTTAAAGACAACTTTAACACCGTAAAGAAGTGCGGTATAAAACCATTCCATATTGACCTTAAATGCAAAACTTAATATTTACGGTTCCCTGTTATGTTGGTACGTCACCTAGACATTTTTTTTTTCCTTTTATGTACAATCAGTTTTTATTCTTATATTGATGTTTCAAGCCAGTTTACTGTAAATATTTGTGCTTGGTTTATAAATCTTCTACAAAAAATGCGTAGGAGCTGTGGCGCAAACCATTACTTTGACTAGATTTTTACATAAAAACAATACATAAATCTACAGACCCTAAATGCATGTCTCATATATGCACTGAGGTGTAGGTAATGTGATACCAGCTGTGGTTTTATGCTTCAGAAACATTGAGGTGACTTTAAGGACATAGATTGTGGCAGAAAGCTGCAGAAGGTGCTTCCTTTCTCACACAGATCATGAAAGACAATTTGCACACAGTACAAGAGCCTAAATTCAACCTGTCGGTATTTGTAATGCAATGGCACATTTTCTGCATATCGATTACTTGCAAATGCAATGATGGTAATAAAGGTGGTTTTGTTGGAGCTCCAGTGTGATGGGTAAAGTTCAGTCACAATGAACCCTGTGTGTTATGTCAGACTGCAAACTCATCACTGTGCTTTGTGGACTGAAACAGCTGAAAGTGGTTCTCTGAGCTGGTTATAATAGTTATTGTGTTGCTTATTTTTGACTTGGTGTTAAATGTTGCAGGTGTTGCATGTGTGTTGCTGCTGAGGTGACTCCCCAGTGGTGAGATGAGGGAAAGTTGTCAGAATGACAATGTTGGCTTATTCTAAGGGAGCCAGTAGTCCAGTATGACTTGTACACATGACACATTTTCAAGAACTACCCAGTATACTTTTTTTTTTTTTTCCATTTTGTATTAAGTACAGGTCTATCTCCTAAAGATCCTGTGAGTTTATCTAATTTTATGTGCAAGTAGGACCTAAGCTGTTTCAATGACGTGACGTCAATCGGTTTGCTTTCGTGCCTCCATTGCCATATATACTGTAAGTGCTTTAAGTGGACCTGTATACACCGGTGTGCAGTAGGCATGGGCCAGTATGAAATTATGACAGTATGATAAACTTAGTGCGAAAGCGTGATATTTTTACCTATCACGGCATTATGATTACAGCTCTAAAATGTGTTATCTTGCATTTTCTTTAGCCTGCTTTGATGTGAATGCATAGGCGATTTGCTTCTTAAATGTTTGCTGAATTGTGGGCTGATCTTCACCCTTTGACATGACCTGTTGCTGCCAGTGCTGTTCTAAAAGAACAGTTGGGATAGACATGGATTTAACCATACTCTCTATAGTCAAAGTCATCTTTAATGGTTTTTGGAAGCTGTTTTTAGATCACAGGTGTGATGCTAAAATTTCATTACCCTTTAGCATGTGTGTTTATACTTGATTTGTTTTGGCACATAACACAGTTAAGCTATACTGATAAAGTTTACATCTAATAGGATAACTGTGTTTCCACTGCTTTAATAGCTAAGACAAATCAGGTTATACTGCGCAACAGTAGTCATCTTTTTATTGACGTAATGTATCACATTGGGAGTTTTTATTGTTTTAGATTCCAAAGCAGTGTTAAAGCTACAGAGGTACTCTGTACTTTCACCTTTCACTTAAAATTAATCAAATACACAACCCAACAACTCCAAAACACTCTTGCAGACAAGTTGTGACCAGCACAATATACCACAGTAACATGGTGATATTTGTTTCACTAATGCTAGATGCTAAAGGTAGCTCGTTCATTTCAAGTCCGCATAAACTTTACCTTGCCTTGAATTTAGCAAATAGTGATATGTCACCTACTCTGGCTGTCGTGGTCCGTAAGCACGTTTTTCCTTCAAGTTGCTGTCTGTCTTCTTACAGTAGCCAACGTATTCCTATATGACTTTATTCATTTTGACTGGGCTGGGGGAGGGGGGGTCGTGTTACTGCACCTACATATGACCGGTGTGACTTGACCTGCACTTTATCTCTGACCAGCCATAAAAAAATGCTTATATTGCAGGAACGGTATGATGAAAAGTTTTAGAGGTTTTGAAATGGTGGCTTTTTCATACCGCGGTATACCTTGAAACCAGTAACCGGCTCATGCCTAGTGTGCAGTCACAGAACTTAAATTTTACCCCTCAGCGTACTGGGACTTTTTTCCAGTGCTCGGTTTATACAGGGACTTTTTCTGGTGTTGTAACAGGCGTTATGTCAATCTCAGCTTCCCCAATCTGGTGCTAAAAAATAAAAATCAACAGCTTGCATGAGTGGTAGATCAGGTGAAAGACAAGGCGACGATGATGCAGCGCAGGTTATGGCTTGAGTGAAGATTACTGGTGAGCATGAAGACAATAGAAACGGGACGTGACTAATAACATGAGAGAAACTGAAGAGTACATAACGAGAAACTAAGAAAGGCTAACACTAAGGAAACTAAATAGAAACGCACATAGAACAAAATGCAAGAATAAACTAAGAAACGAAATACAAAGGAATAAATTGATATGGCAAGACCTTTCCAGCAATGATTAATACAGGGGACTGAACAGAATATGGCAAGCCCTGAACTGAAGTAAAAACGGCAGATCACTAAAATCTAAAGGAAATTAATGTTCAGAATTTTTATTTATTTTTTTTTTTTTCCAGATAAAAGGTAAGATGATATTGTGAAAGCGGCATGGGTTGTTTGAGGCCAGGCCTAATGCTGAGAAGAAATGTATTTTTTAAAACCATAATAGTAATCAGCTTATTGAACTCCTAAGTCTAAAAGGGACTAATCACTTCTTTATGTCTTTCAGGAGCTTTTATTTTATATCTTTATTTTTTCAATGTTATTTATGTCCACATTAACGCTGTGAGGCTTGAAGTTAATAAAAGTGGCTCCATGACACTGAATTTGACTTTTGGATTTGAGCTAGCATGGCTTTGTCCCTTTGTTTTCTGTAATTTCTTTGCTACAAAACTATTGCTCTATAGATTGATAGATCTATATAAAAATATTACCCATGTTTCTGTCCCATATTTGTAGACATTGAGGGGAGTACTGGTGTTTATTTATTTTCCACTTAAAGCACTGCTCTTACTGGATAGCCTTATGCCCTGCTTGCTGCCAAAACCGTCTTGGGGAAATTTAAATTTTGGGACATCTGGTCAGAGGACGCCAGGTTCAAAGACTGGCCAGTAATGGGTAACAGCTGAGAGGTTTATTGCGATGTAAGAAAATGACACTAATGTATTACTTTAATAATTAGTTACCCTTAACTGAAGTTCAAGAGGTTGCCGCTACAGTTGCAGCTTGAAGTCATGTTGGTATTAAAAAAATATTGTGATGGTATTAAAAGGTATTAAATTTAACTTAAGAATTTGTGTATGCACCCTGTTCTTTTAAATTATGTTCACACATTATAGATGCTGGTTGTTTGGTGTGTTTGTCAGGAGGAAGACATGAAAACTTTGAATGGTTCCTTCATGTTTATAATCAGTTCATACAAAGAAAAACAGTCATCTTCTTGTTACATAAGTGTGTATATAAAGAAATGCTTTTGTCAATGCTTTTGTTAATAGTTCTGCAAATAAAAGTAGATAAAATCTTTATTACCTTTTTGAGGATTTTAAGGAACATAAGAAATGGCACAAGTTAATTATTAAATGTTTTTAAATGTTTTCCCTTGTCAAAGCTGTACTAATTGTTGGCTATGTTTTTAAACATTTTGCACTTCACATTCTAAAGCTACATAATTTAGTGTTAATCATTTTTTTTCCCCATAAAAGACAAGAAAAGATAAACCACACCTTTTTAAACGGGTTTAAAAGTTATAATATCAATATCTCATAATAAAGTCTTAATTTCTTATCACTTAAATATTGACTTCTCATATGTCACTAGCCAGTTAGAGTTCTCAAATGCTTTGAGGACTTTTGATAAAAATATTGGATTGGAAATAAGGACTCTGTCAGAGACTAGATGAGCAGAAAAGAATGGACAGTTTCAGTTTTAATACAGTTCCAACTTATTGTGCACCAATTTGTGTTGAGATTCTGTCACAATGGCAAATGTGATAGAATCTCAACACAACACTGTTCTTTCAATAAACACCCCTTGCAGAATTTGTTGTTCTTTTTACTTTTGGAATATTGTTTCAATTAATAATGTGGCCTGAGTACATCCTTGTATAACTGAAAGCTGGAGTAAAAGCATGGGCCAGTTACTAGTATCAAGGTGTACAGAGGTTTTCAGAGAGGATTCACATAGAATAGAGTAAGTCAGTGCTGCACAATGTTAGTCTGTCTGAAAGAAGGCATATTGTCTACAAGAAAGACAGACTCAGTTGCTTGGAAATAGTTCCAGTTGCAAAAAACATAGTTATGGTAACTGCAAGCTAAAGGAGAGCCACTAGTAGCCTTTTATTAATTAGTAACTGATCCCGGAGCAGGAAATCGAACAGTGGACAAATGCATTATGGACTGTAGTCTATGCCTATGGTGCACCTGCTCTACTAGGGCCCTATGATGCAGAAAACATGGACTAATCTAGGACTTCAACAAAAAACAAAAACAAAAAAAATAAATAAAAACGTGAAATTTCACAGAATTTGCTGATATCAGCGAACTCCCATACCTGTCGTTACCTGTCGCATGGCTCTGCTCGGCTCTTCTCTCCACAAAGACAGAAAAGGTGGTCAGCCATGGTGGGGGGGAAAAAAAAAAAAAAAAAAAAAGTGGACTGAAACACCGTTGTCCTTCTGAAAATTAAAATTTGAAGCTTCGCTCAAGGTTCAGGGCTAGTGGGCCTGAACCTTAGTGGGCTGACTGGATTCATGTTCATGAATCCAGTCAGCACACAGTTGAATGGAAGCATAAGGTGACATGTAACGACAACTTATAGTGAGTTTTGGTATGGAGTTCAACTCTTCAATTCTTTTAAACACCTCGTAAAAGCATTTGATGTTCTGCTGAATTACAGCACACTGTTATTTTTGTGAAACTTTAATACCAGTAAATCTAGACTTCTGGCTATTAATTTGCTAAATTGTTCATTTGCTCCATAATTGCACACTTTTTGCTTTAATAAATATGGTCAAAATGGAAAAAGTGGAATTCTGAAAAATAAACCGGAATTTGGAAAATGATTAAAGGGATATTATAGGGCCCTACTCTACCACTGAGACTCGTGACACCTCACCAGGAAGGTTTTTAAAAATGTTTTTCTCCTTATCATGTACAGAGGGAAAAACACCTCAGCCGCTTGCAGCCCGACGGCTTATGCTAAGTTAATTATTACCTAGATGTTTGCATTATTCTAGATAATCTGGTTTGTCCGTTTGTTACCACCTTGTACTACCAGGAGTGTAGCGAAGATCTGCTAATACTTTGTATGACAACTAAAATTATACTACCAGCCTGATGCACCTTGAGTCTGTCTGTGTCAAGTTGACAAATGAACTGAAACATATTCATTCAGACCTTCACTAAAAAAGCCTTATGCACATAAACTGCACAATTTCTGAAATGAAGTAAAAAGTCTTTGTCCTCAATGCTCACATAAATACAGTAGTACGACTCCGAGGTTTATTTCATTTTGGGCTGTAGACTGTTAGTAGTCACTGACAGATAGACCCTAATACTGAAACCTTTATGTGGGTGTAGATGACCATGATAAAATGCCAAATATTTGGTACTTCTACGAATAAAGCTTATACTAATGATGTGTGAAAGATTTGTGCTGATGATTATGATAAATTGACACACAGTAATTATGGTACAAAATCTGCATACAGGTCACCGTTTGATTTAGCATTAATGCGCTTTACCTTTTTTAGCTTTTTGTTTACCTTTTGAGATTATAGTACATTTATGGATTGAATGGTTTGAGGTTATATACATTTATATAGTCCCAATGGTTTGAGACGATGTCTACTTCGTCTTTAATTGTTCAAAATATGGGGAAACTGATTGTTGTGCTTAAGTTTGTGTGTCAAAATTAAAATGAATACATATCCTTGATATTAAAGGTGTCATAAACCACTGTAATATAATGCTCCATGGTATGGTGGAGTCAAAGATTGCAAAGAAGATTATTTCAATCAAGGACAATTTATCCTACATGTATATCATGTTGCATTTCTTCAGCATAAGGATAATGGTTCCCTATCCGTTTTAGATGAAAGTAAATGGATCATGTCCATTTTACTTATTTTTGTTTAAATACAGATACACAGTATTATCTTTACTCTAGATTATTATACTGTGAGAATCCCTCTCTAGCTACTGGTATTATTTTAATTCAGTGACCTGGAACAGCCATAGAGAAATCCATTTTAGTTCAGTTTATAAATGACGTTTCAAATAAACAGTTCTTTCGAGACACTTTACAAGACAAACTAGTCCAATCCATATCCAGTTTGGTCAAAATTCACTTAGTCAGTCCAGTTCATTCCAGTCCTGTCATATAATCAGATTAAGAGACACGTACATACAGTAGAGTTTAGTTCAGTCCATTTTTAGAAACGGGTGTTACATTAAAGCTTCGTTTCAATGTTTTACAAGAACAAAATACTCAATAATTAAAGATCTGTATTCCCTGTTCATGGTATACGTAACAAAAATAATCACTAAAAAAGTGTGGTTAAATCATACAGTAATAAACAATACATAAATGAACAAATGGGTTCCAGAGGGCTGTGTAACATGTTATTCTCTTATCTAGAGCAAATTCAATCAGTGTGGTTGTTCATAAGCGTTTACATAAATGAGTGTATGTATCTAGAGAAGTATTCATGTCAGTAATATCTTAACAGTATAGGTTTAACCCACATAGACTGAATGGCTATATCACCAAATGGATGAACTAGTGACACAATTAGATTTCTAATCTTGCCAAAATAGTACCAGAGTTTTAAAACTGCTCCCAACTAAAACATGTAAACTCTTAAAAGCTCTTTTGAAGCAGGTAGCAATGGAGAGCCGTTTCATTCAAAATTAAATAAATAAATACTGTTATAAATATTCCATGAAATAAATGAATGTCCTCATGAAAGAAAACAAAATTAATATTTTTAAAAAAGACATTTTTACCTTATTTGTTTTATTTACATTTTTTATTTATTTATTTTTTATTTTAAGATTATTTCATTTATTTATTTCAAGATTTATTTATTTAACTCAGGATTCATTTATTTCAAGAGTTAATTTATTTCATGATTTATTTATAAAATGAACAATGAAATAAATTATTTTGTGACACTTTTATTTTGTAAAGCTATTTTACATATTTCATGGACTTTTTTTTAATTTTTTTAACAGTGTACAGCTTTGCAGTGGACAGTGGACCCTGAAATAAAAAATCCGTTTTTGTTTCATCTTTGGAGAACTAAGGGAACTTGTCTCATTTTAATCAAAAGCTCTTCACAACCCACTCAAATGAACACAACCCAGTCGAGGCAATGACTACCCCGGAAGTACCAAGCGTTTCAAAACAAGAGCACATGAGTATAGCTTAACTCCCCCGCATACAAGGGAAAGCAAGGCCTGTCATGGTGACGCAGGGGACACAAATTCTGTCAGGGATAACTACCTTGGCACGACACCAGTATGTCAGTTCAACCCTTATGGCTCGCAGCCTTGCATGTTCCACCCTCATTCAAATGTACTGAAGATCGCTGTCTCAGCTCGCTGCACTCTGAACAGAGTCGCGCCACTGTGAAAACTCCGCCGCCCTCATTTGAATATAAGAACATGAAATAAAAAGAGACTGAAATAAAAACGGAGCTAAAAATAAGTCCATGAAATATGTAAAGTAGCTTTACAAAATATGAGTCACAAAATAAACCACCATTATGAAATGAACAAACAATGAAATAAATACATAAATAAATAACTCTTGAAATAAACAATCTTCAAATAAATAAAAAAATAAACAAATAAGGTAACCATTTCTTTTTAAAATATTTTGTTTTATTTCATGACATTTATTTCATGGAATATTTAAAAATAATTCATTAATGACAGTATTTATTTATTTATTTGTTTATTTATTTAACTTTGAATGTAATGGCTCTCCATAGGTAGAGGCTGAACACTGGTCGAAGTTTTGATTTAAACTGAGGAGCTGCCTGAGGAATCATTAATCAAACGGGCTATGAATCAGAGGCAAAGGAACATGTCGTCAGCTTTTGGCTCCTGACAAGTGATGATAGCCTGACCTGTGCATGATTAGTGCTGCTAGGTTATAGGTTAATGTTACTAAGATGTTGTAAAACTCACTTTTGTTGAGTGTTACTTTGATGCCTTAATCATACCATCCTGGAAATGTGTTTTACAGATCCACTATGGTTAGATCAGCAACTTTACATAATACAGTCTTCTGCATTATGAATGCACATTTTTAACATACCGACTCCTTGAATTGATTTGACATGTACAAAATATTCAGCCTTGTAATGGAGGCTCTCAGTTTGGCAATATCACACTTGTCATGACTATTACATAAATTCATTTGATTCTTGTGAACTGATTCATTTTGAAATCATTAATGTTGATGAGTGCAGTCGTTTTGTGGGCTGATTACAGCAAGGCGTCGCCTTCATCACCCTCCCCTGCTGACCCTCCTTATCTTCCTCCTCCTGACTCTTGTGTTTGTCATCCACTTCTTTGAGCGGTTCATCCAGCCATGCTAACCGCTGCTACTGCTGCTTCTCTGGAAGGTTATTCTGTCCTACTTCTAGTCCCCCGCCTTTGAAAAAGTCAAATATAGGACAGAAAGGGAGGCCCACATACTCAGTCATTCTGATCGCTGCCGTGAATGGCAGGGTCATCTGCGCAGCTGGAGCCCGGCTGTTCAAACTATAATCATTAAAGCAAAGTATGAGCAAAGGAAGTGGGGCAGAACATGAGCGGTTAACATCCTAATGCAGTGCACTCTCTGGTGCCCTGCAAAGCAGTACAGCTTCGGCATTAACAATTATAATGAGCATTAACAGCTTCAGATGCTGCAATACATGATTGCTTTGACAAAACATGATTTTCTGTTTACTATGTTAATCAGATTTTACTGCAGAAAATGTCCTCATTTACCAGTTTTTCCCCATTTTGATCAGTTTTTAGAGTGCTGTAATATTGCGTTATCTTTATAAGTTATTAGTCCACAATTAGGTGTTTAAATATGATTTGAATAGAAGAGTAATGCCATTAGGAAGAAAGCTCTTATTTGTCGGGCTTTAACACTTTAAGGTCATGGACGTTTGTGGTAATATGATGACCTCAGAGTGTATTGCACATTTCCAAGGACTCGGATGTTGTAGACCACATTTTTTAGTTGCCTTTTAAGGCTTCCTACAGGTTTGCATACCTGGAAACGGACCATAAAAGAAGTTAAATCTACAAAATGACAAATGGAAATGCTCTAGTTTTAATTTGATTATAATCTGCCAAAAAGTCTGCGTCACTTATGCAGACATTTGAATGAAAAATTAAAGAAACAAGTCATCCATGTTTTTAGTAGCTTAAAAATCACTTCTTTAATATAATTAGTATTCATAGATAATGACAATAAATTTGATTTCTTGAGAGATTGACAGTTTTACAGTCATAAAGAATTTAGAAAACAATTTTAAATCTGTAATAATTTTCAGATCATTGTAAAACTGTCTTTTTTTTTTTTTTTTTTTTTTTTTTTTTTATTAAAAATGTTGGTCATTGTAAGCACATCAACAGTATTGAAAGGAGTTTCTGTCTCTCTAATTCAAGTGTTTTTTCTCATATTCCAATAAACAGTAGCTGAATGACATCAAACCTTAGTGAATACAAAAGATTGCTTAAACTCCAGATCAGTTTTATGCTTTTATTGTACAATCTTTAAGACTAATATTTTGACACCAGCTTTGTCTCCATCTCAGTGAAATGGCAACAGCTTTTGGGTGAGTTAAGTATAAATGACCTGATGTGGGTGTAAAAGAGTCATTGGAGACTTGATTAGATAAAATTACAAGCCTCAACCCCTCGCTCCACCCTATTCTTGTTTTATAAAAAAAGGGTGGAGCTGCTATCTACACTCAACAGTTTCAGGTCAAAGGTAAATGCTACACACTTAAAAAGAACACTGTCGGTTATACCATCAGCAAAAGGTCATATTATGCACAATATAAATAGAAACATTCAAATTCAACCATTAAATAGGGGTTTGTAGATAAACATTTGGCCCACAACACATTAAATGTCAATGGAAGTGTTATGTTTCAACATGTTTGTTTTTAATGGAAAAATTAAATACTGGTCTGTAAACCAGTTGACTGAGAATCTATCTGTATTGAGTAGAGATATGCTAAATGATTATTTACCAAAAAATAAAAAAAAATCATGTGAATCTCATGCTCAGTGAAAACAGTTGAGAGGGAGAGAGAGAGAGATTTATTTTTTTTTTTCCTATATCAAATCTGCAAAATTGACTGTTTCTGTTACTCTGTAACATGTCTCTGTATGCAGAAATTAATAGGAATATAAAGATAAAACCTTCGGGATTCCCTATTTGTATGTTTAATACTGTTTGCGTTTTTGAATTACTGTATAATATACATGGAAGAAGGAGAGCTGCAACTTGTTTTTAAATGAAGGCTTGAGCTACAGGCTTGGACAGCAGTCCTCTTGTTACAGCCAGCCTGTAATCCTTGGTCTCATGAGTTATTTTTTTGTTTTTCAGATTTGATCCACTGCACCAACGAGATGAACGTGAACATTCCCCAACTGGCCGATTCTTTATTCGAGAGGACCACCAACACCAGCTGGGTGGTTGTGTTCAAGTCGCTCATCACCACACACCACCTCATGGTGTATGGCAATGAGGTGAAATATTTCTGCAGCTCCTACTTACATCTTCAATATCATATAATACCCTGAATTCAGTCTTCAGATTTTCTTCTCCTCTTGCAGCGTTTTATCCAGTACTTGGCTTCAAGGAATACACTTTTCAACCTCAGCAATTTTTTGGACAAAAGCGGGCTACAAGGTAACGTTTCGATTGAAGTATGTAGGAAATATTTTTAAAGAGAAGAACAAAAGCTAATTATTTGCTTTCCTGCTGTGTGATGTTGCAGGCTATGATATGTCGACATTCATCAGGAGGTATAGTCGGTACCTGAACGAGAAAGCAGTGTCCTACAGACAGGTTGCCTTTGATTTCACAAAAGTTAAACGGGGGTAAGATTGAAAATACTGGTATTCTCTCTTTTAATTGCAATATTGGTGTAATACAGTCTTGTTCTCCGTTGAAATAGAGATAAACTGGTAAGTTTTACTTTTGAACTAACAAACCAACTTTTGATTCAGAAACTGTTGTTTTTATTTCTTAAAATTCAGTGAAGTCGTTATATCGTTTGACCAACAATCCACGTCCAGGTATTTTGACAGCGATGTTACATTTTAATAGCTTATATAAGTCTTATTTTGTAATAAATTTAAGTAATGTTTTAGTTTCCATTAGACGCTGGTTTATTTTAATCTTATTTTATAATCTCTTTCAACCAAAAGGAAGTAGTTTAGCTCATTATCATTGTTTGCTTACAAAAAGCGAACCAGGAATGGGTTACACCACACGTACATGCAAATTTTGTCCTTTGACTACCTCTGCTGCTTGCTCAGAGATGCTGTGAGAAGAAACGGAGTGACACAACTTCTCAGCTCTGTCTTTCATGTGGTAGAGGAACATTTTTAACCCATATTGGACATAACATATGCAAAGTAATTGCTGTTGTGTGTGTGTGTGTGTGTGTGTGTGTGTGTGTGTGTGTGTGTGTGTGTATGTATATGTATATATATATATATATATATATATATATATATATATATATATATATATATATATATATATATATATATATATATATATATATATATATATATATAAATTATTACGATAAATGTGCTGGGGGGGTTTACTGCAACAATGATGAAATGTGAACAGAATCCAAGTTTCTGTCTGGGCTAATGATCTCACTGCATCCAGCCCGGAGCCTTATGATCACAAATATTGCTCTAAAACATTTTCATTAAATAGCCTTCTTCACTACACAAATTACAATAACATCTTAATTCCTGTCAATCATCTTTTGAAAGTATACGTTTATTGTTGCCCTTTTAGAACCAACAGTGGGGAAATAATTCAGATTCTACTATATTATTTATTTTTGTAACGTTTTTTTGAGGAGCAATACAATGTTTGCCCTGGATGCAAAAGTGTTTTCTGTTCCAGTTTTTAGACATCAATGGTGGGTAATCAGAAAACTGACTTATCCTTTCCTGGTTGGTTTCTTTTTAGTGTGAAATGGTAGAAAAACTCATTAAGAGCATGCTTCAGGGAGATCTGTGATTTATTTTAGGAATGCTTTTCTCAGAATTCTGGGGCTTATTTTGGATTTCTAAAGTTTAAAAAGAAGAGAGAACAACATTCAAAATTATTTGCCGTAATCAATAACGTAGCTCTTACTAATCTGTTGACATACGTATTTCTAGTCACCAAATAATTATGATTTTTATCTTTTATTTTCTGAAAATTCTGAAAAGTTGGACCAGGTTAACTCCTAATTGCTGCGTGTGCAGATATTGCCCTCTCTGCAGTCTTCAGCAGCACTCGTGTGTGTGTGTGTGTGTGTGTGTGTGTGTGTGTGTGTGTGTGTGTGTGTGTGTGTGTCTGTCTGTGTGTACCTTTAAGTCAGCTGAGTTTTGCTACAGTCATTGGCTGGCTCTCTCTACACTACTATTTCAGGATTTGAAACACCGTAAATAAGGCATGTGATTACGCTCTAAATGAGCTGGGGTATAAAAGTTTTATTTGAGCAGTGCGTAATATAGCATATTGTCATTGCAATATCAATGTTTGCAATTTTTATATCTCAAAGGACTGTTTAGAGTCCCAAAATTGTTGGCTAATGTATTCCAAGTGGTGTGAACTAACATTTTAGATGCTACTATATGTTTAGCCTGTTAGTCTCACAGCAGCAGATCCTCACACTGGACATAAATGACGTTAGCCATCATCACAATATTTACAAATGAGATCGCCATCGTGCAGCCCTTATGCCTTCCTCCCATCTCTCTTCCCATTTCCTGTCTCATTACTATTAGTAAATGCCATTTGAGGCTTTGGACTTTTGGTTGGAGTAACAGGGTGATGTGAGAAACTCAGTCAGCAATGTTTTTTAAATTCATTAAGTAACAGTGACACCGCATCTCTACACAGAGTCGACGGCGTAATGAGGACCATGAATACAGAGAAACTGCTCAAGACTATACCCATTATTCAGAACCAGATGGACGCCCTCCTCGATTTTAATGTGAGTTTGTACTGAAGCCTCGGTTAGTTCTGCAGTTTGTGTGGTTAAAAGCTGCCAGAGTTTACAGTTTATGTTGTGTTTTCTGAACTCGCGTTGCACACGGTTTGTCTCAACAAATCGCAGTGCAGTGTGTTTTAAAATAAATAGTCCTGGCTGACTGCCTTTTCTTAGGTCAATGCCAACGAGCTGACTAATGGAGTCATCAATGCAGCCTTCATGCTCCTCTTCAAAGACTCCATCAGGCTCTTTGCTGCTTATAACGAAGGCATCATCAACCTGCTCGGTGAGACCTTAAGCTTCACTTTTTCTTTCAGTCTGTGAATATTTGCCCTGGTGTTATATAGTGCATCCATTCCTTCCCAAACAGAAAAGTACTTCGACATGAAGAAGACTCAGTGTAAAGAAGGCTTGGACATTTACAAAAAGTTCCTCACTCGTATGACCCGGATATCAGAGTTCCTCAAAGTAGCTGAGGTTGATCACACTTAATTTTCACCCATAAGACTGTTGTCATAAATAACTTCTTCTGTTTCACAGTTATTTATTTTTATTTATTTATTTTTTGTTACAGCAGGTGGGAATTGACCGAGGCGACATCCCAGACCTTTCACAGGTGAGCAAAGGTTTCTCAGATCAAATAATGATTTAAAAAAAAAAAAAAAAAAAAAAAAAAAAAAAAAAAAAAAAAAAAAAAAAAAAGCCATGCCTTGCTTTGCTTTCTTTTCTTCCAGCTAAGATCTTTGTTTGTTTTTGTTTGTTTTCGTTTGGCCAGAGCATAGATGTAGATTATACCGAGCTGTTATTTAAACAAGACCTGTAACTTTGGAGATGCACCGATCAGAATTTTGTATCAAGAGTTCAGATTTGCCGTTTTTGTAAAACTTTTTGGCACTGATATCTCTGTAAATTAAAAAAAATGATCAATAAAAAGGGGGAAAAAAAACAGGGTCTTACATGATCAAAGACCAAATGATTAAAGAGTTGACATTTTTAGCTGGCTTTAGCATCTCACTTTAGCGATTAGCATGTCTGCTATGACAAAACAGTGATTTCTGTGTGCTTTGCCTAGAGAAGGGCTTGGTAAATAATTTTCCCATTGGGTCACATGCGTAAATAAGATTCCTTTTGAAGGTTGAATGACCTGCCGTGCTGACAACTGAAACTGTTTTATTACTATAAATAACTTTATTCTAGCTACACAATTGACTAAAGGCTGAAAATGTGCAACTTCTTGTATTTCACTGTGTCTGGTCTTATAACAGTAATTTAAGAGGTAATCCACAAAAGGCTACTTCACCATTGACTTCAGTAAGTAATTAGTAGGGCTGCACAATGTTTGAAAATTGGATCATAATATCACTACTTCAAAGTCTGACCATAAATAACACGGGCACTGAGCCATCCAACTGTCTGAATCTTATTAGCATGCAAATGTAAACTCATCGTGATTGGAAATGAAGATCAATATTACTAATAATGTCTACAATATTATAATTGTGACATTATAACACTGACATTGCTATAGTGACAGATTATGCAGCCCTTACTTGGTACACAAGCTATTGATGAAAACTCTAGATTCTGCTCCAGTCCGTCTTTTTAGCATTAGCTGACAATGACGCACACAAGGCTGCTAATGTAAGCTACCCAAAATGGAGAAATGACAGCTGTCGCCTTCAAAATAAAAGCAGGATTATCAAAACAAAGGGAGCATTTTTATCATTTGTGTGGAGAATGAACACTTGATGCCTGTCTAATCTATGTTGATCCCTGCAGGCCAGTCTGGGACATCTAAAGAACAGTAAAAAGATCGTATAGACATCGTATTGTAGAGACTTTCTTTAACTCTGTGATTTCTAAAAAGCTGCCAACATTTCCAAACCCAACCTGTTCCACATTATACGGAAGTTCAAAGCTTAAGAATAAAACCAAGCAACTTTGCTGTTGTCTGTTCTCTGCTAAAAGTCTTGTTCTCTCTTGCTCTCTCGCAGCCTGATTGAATCGCAAACATATGTGGACATGGCAGGGAAAATCCAGTCTCCTTTTAGATGGCTCATTACACTTGATTTTTAGACGCCCTACTGATACTGAAAATGGCACACTTTGAGTCTTCCTCACTTAGTAACAGCGTCCACTCAAACATGTTAAAATAAAAATGGAAATAGTCTTGTTCGGGTCACCAGTTGATTTCTCGGTGCATCTCTAATAATTTTGCATGGGTTTTTTTTTTTGTTTTTTTTTTTTTTGGTTTTTGGCCGCATGTTTGCTGAAGGGGGCATTTTTCCTCTTTTTGCTTCTGATTCTCCTGCTCTTCTAACCCGTGTTTGCTTCAGTAAATAAAGGTGTTAAGTCCACACTGTAGATGAAATCAGCTCCTAAATGCTGCACATTGACAGTTAATCTCCAAATTAAAGTAAAATTAAATTGCATAAATATTTCACCCCAAAGAACTTGAGTTAAAATGCATTTCCCTCTGACTGTCACCACCTTTATATTCTGTATTTTCCCCCCTTATCTTTCCACTTTAGTTCACAGTTTGTGTAAGTACTGTTATTTCACTCTTCTTCTCTGTATGTGACTTGCCTCAGTGTTGTCTTTTTGCATGCCTCTGCTCTGACTCTTGTCTCCCACATCGTGGTGAAAAGCAGTTGAAGGAAAAAACACTCGCTGTGGTAAATTCTGCTTTACTCGGGTCGTGTCCTTGAGGTGAAACCCAGCGTAGCTCGTCTCCTGTAAAAAATGGCTGCCCTGTTGTGCTTTAGACATGGCCGATTCAACAACGCTCGGGTTGTTGAAAGAGCTGTGGTGCAGTACATCATCCCACACAGATGTTACTCTCTCATCCAAAGTAGCTTTTTGGCTGGAATGCAGTCATCGATCAGTGGTTGGTGACTTATATCCTGGAGCAGGTGTAATTCTGTGAAATTGGATGACGATACATTGTTTTTGATGTATTTTATGAGGTTTTGTGCTTTCTGCTCCATCTTTGTTGCCCACCACTATCCGTAATGGTGTTAATGTCCATACACACAACATTTTCAGCGTGTCAAGTAGTTGCTGACTGTGTGTTATTCTGTCATGACAGGCTCCCAGCAGCCTTCTCGAAGCTCTCGAGCAGCATTTGGCCTCTTTAGAAGGGAAGAAAGTTAAAGACTCCACTGCAGCCAGCAGGTATTTTAAATCTCCGCCATTGTTGTTGCTTTTCTATCTGTGTTGGATCGATAATGCTTGCTCATTTGCTCTGTAACTGGTGTCTGTTGTATTTTGTTTTTCCGCAGGGCCAGTACTCTATCAAACGCAGTGTCATCACTGGCTAGCACAGGGATGTCTTTCACTAAGGTGGATGAGCGGGAGAAGCAGGCAGCTCTCGAGGAGGAACAGGCCCGACTCAAAGCTCTTAAGGTTTGTGTAAAATTTCCGTACATCTACGATCCACTCAGTGAACGTTTTCTTAAATGCAGTTTCTCCTTTTATTTTCTCAGGAGCAAAGGCTTAAAGAGCTCTCAAAGAGGCCATCCTTTTCCACCACCGATACATCGCCAATCTCCACCACTGGGGGCACCATCAGCACAGCACCAACCATTGACCTCTTCTCCACACCTAGCTGCTCAAATGGGTACTGCTTGCACATAAAGTGACTCCATCAGTTATTTATTTAAAGAGACAGTACTGCTGCAGGGCTTATTTTGAATCCCACTTTTTTTTTTTTTTTTTTGCTTTCTTACATCAAGTTAATAGATATGTGATTTGAAAACTTTATATATAGACACTGAGAAAGTTGTTTTCACCCCTGGTAAAGATGTTTTAAAGCCATTAAATATATTTATATTTTTATATTTGAAGATTATAATATCACACTGAAAATCAGCCTTCGATTAAAGTGTGTTTGTTCAGTGATTGGAAAGAAATCCCATCTTAAATAATTGTTTTTAACACAATGAGTGTCATGGTTATTGGTATTGGTTTTTTCAGTGTTTTTTCTGATCTTTTCTAAATCTAATATTGCTTACTAATTAGAGGTGTGTACCTTGACTGAAATTTAAATGACAAACTTTATCTTTGATTACTATCACTCTTTGACTTTAACATTTTACCCATCAGTATTTTAAGCTACTAACTGAATGTACGCACATTCCAAAACTGAAAACTCACAACTGTTTTGACTGTAGACACCTTTAAATTTAGGTTGGACTGGGGCTGTGGTCCTTAGATTGGATGTGGTTAAAATGCCAGACAGCACGCTAAAAATGCTATGTTGTGGAATTTACACAAACGAAATAAGGTTCAGAAACATTCACAGTCTGCATTTGTTGTGTGACGCTTCATAGCTTTTGTAACAAGCACAACAATTACAAGTTTTGAAATGGAGCTGGTTTCAGTTGATCTAGATGGCAAAAAAAAAGCAGTGAAATTATCCTATTCCACACTCTAAAAACTGGAACCCACTTAAAGCATTTTGTTGTTTCATGATTTTTGGAACTTACAGATAGGACCACTATTCAAGCAGTTCATGGTAAATATGTTTTCCTGCAATGTCTAAATGTTCTCAAAAATGTAAAGAAATCTAGAAATGTGAGACTGCACAAGTATGTACGCCTGTACGCTCTCTGCTGGCATTGTAGTGACTCAACCAACAGCTTGGACAAATCACATCATTTGGGTTTTACTGAGAATGATTTCCATTCTGTGATGATAATCATCATTGAATGTAGAACTGGTTAAAGGAGCCTTTTTTTTTCTCAGCTGTCCCCACACAGTTACGGTTCAGTAGAGGGTTAATAAACGAACCTTCTGATGTGAAGTTGGTTGGTGTTTTTTTTTTTTTTTTTTTTTTTTTTTTTTTTTTTTTTTTTTTTTTTCTTTATGCAGTGCGGTCAAGATGGAGAGCGACCTCTTTGACCTGCAGCCAACCTTCCAGCCCTCCATGCAGTCAGCCTCCACAGGGCTCCCAGTGGCCACAGCATGGGCAGGTAGGCCCCTCTCCCCCCCACTTCTCGTCATCCTCCAACCAACACCGTGGCTCTAGACTTTCTGCATGCTATCCTTCTCTTGTTGCTGTTGTCTGACTCTGATATCCACCTCTTCCTCTCCTCTCCACTCTTTTCTGTCATTTTTTTTTCTTCTTTTCTGTCTCTCTCTTCTCTTTCCTCTGCCTGCATAGATCCTTTCACCTCTACTGAAGCTGGAGATGATTCCATGCCAAACCTTAACCCTTTCCTGTCAAAACTCGTTGTCGATGCCACTCACTTACCTGTCGTGTCTTCAGACGGTGTTAGCTTTTCCTCTAGGACATCTGGTCATGAAATGTTTGGTGGTAACAAATCATTTTGTTTCTCTTTCAAAGTCTTGTCTCTCTTGTTCATATATCTGTATATATTTAAGTGCATGATTTATCCTGCATGTTTAATGTGCTTCTGTAGTCTGAATATTTTGTCTGTGCAGATCTTTTTCTCTACCTATACTTGCTGTTCGTACCAAGCTCAGATTTACCCGTTTCTGTAACTTATCAGAAAAGGAAGTCACAATTCAGATCAGTATGAAAAAAATCAAAACTGCTTCTTTTTTTCTTTCTTTTTTTTTTTTTTTTTTTTTTTTTTTTTTTAGTCAGTTTACGCTCTTTACTTTAAAAGCGGCACCAAACCAGAGTATGAGAGCCACTGTCACTAATGTGATATTTGGTATTACGGTTTCTCGTTCAGCAACCTAACAATGGAGAAAGAAAATTAGATTGCACCAATGCGTCATGTCAGCGTTTTACTCAACACTAAACTTAATTACTAACCTGAAACGACATCCAGCTGAATGTAAGCTTAAGTGTTACAGAGAAAAAATAGGCTAAAGTCCAAACCCAGCTGCTTGTAACGTTTAACCAGCCCCAAATGTCATCTGAGCCTTTATAGCAGACATGCGACTATTCGCCACTGGTTGTGTAACTCGTACATTATATCAAAACAACTCGAGTGATTTTAAACATTTTTCAGTCTAGTCTCGGCTCAGTCTTATTCCTAAGCAACATGTATAATTTTCAGGTAGTTTTATTGTTGTAGAATAATCTTTATTCACTGACAAAATCAAACCAGAGCTCTGCTCTGTTCTGACCACTTTCAGAAATGCAAGAACATATTAACACGAGATTGTCAAAACTGCAAACCGGCACGCAGCATTTTAAAAGGTGACAAATGAAGAGACATCACAACCAACTCTCATTGTCATTAGAGCCTGCTGTTTGGGAACATCACATTTTTAGGTCAACTACCGAGACGATGGAGAAAGAAAGGTGCGTCCAACCGTGTTATATTTGAGTTTAAATTTTGGCATAAGTCGCTTTCTGTATCAGCAGCTCATTGATCACTCTGAGTTTACATTTCAGGGGTTGCACAGATTAATTGTGGTGTTGAGCAGCACGTCATGTGGTTTTGATCAGCATCTTAGAATCCAAAGCATTACCATAGGGAGGAGGTGATTCTACCTTGTTTTGTTTGCTGAACGCTGCTGTGGTCACCAGGGGAACCAGTCATTCTGCCCCGTGTGCCTTATCGTACTTTGTAGTTTCGGTCGTTCATGCCCGATTATTTTATTTTTTTTATTTATTTATTTATTTATTTATTTTTTTAATTTTCTCCACATTCAATATGGTGCCATCTGCTATGGGAAGTTTCATACCAGTCATGCACCGATCGTTGCCTGGCATTTGGACATTTTTGCTCCTCCATTTCTTTTTCTACCATCTTTACTTGCATTTAGTTTTCTAAACCAGATCTTATGGTGCAAGAGGGTTCAGCCTTCAAAAGGAGCGAGCGGGTGCAACAGTCAGGAGACTTTGCAAATAATCACCTTCATCACTCAATATTGGCTCCAAATCATCCTACGAATAATAAATGAACAAATAAAATGTTTTGCACCTATTTTGTAAAGACCTAACTTGTACTAGTATTAAATTAGACTCTGGTCGAACCGTTTCACAACATTTTCCAATATAAGTCACTGCATATTTTAAATACTTTTTTCCCACAGCAGAGCTATTGACACATCCCTGCCTTAATTCTCGGAGCGGTTGAATTTCAGTGCATATCCGCCATTTCTTCTGTGTTATAAGTGAGATTTGATCCATGTCCTGCTGTTTATGCCCAGCTAGCTATCAGCTACTGCTCCTCCTCTGTTCTTGAACAGTTTGGTGTTGCTTTGTGGTGCTCAGATGCTGTAGAGCTTTAAGTTGAAACCTGTTCTTACACTATTTTTGATTCTCCAGATCGTTACAATCCCTTTACTGACACAAACTCATCAGTTTCAACCAATTACAAACGCACAGTGCGGATAGAACACTCCATCTCAGGTACTATGATGGCTCACCGCCTTAACCTATGTTTGCCAGCAAACATAGACTCCTGTCCAGAACTCGCCAGAGCCATTATTTTAATACTTATAGCAGAGTTATAATTAAAGGAAGGGTTTTACATTTTGGGATATTTTGTTTTACTTCTGTCACAGTCCAAAGTACGTTTAAGCTTTTAATCAACTCCTATAAAACATAAAGCCACTACACGTGTAAAAAGGGTCACATCACCAAACCAGATCATCAATTCCTGCCTGTTTATGTTATTTTTTTTTTTTCTGGAAAATGCATATGACCTCAACTGCAAATGCTTTAGAATGCATACTTTACAACCTTTTGCTAACTGTTTGGCTAGTGGAAATCTAGTGGGAGAAAAAAACCTACTGTGGAAAACATGCAGTCAGGATACTTTAAATGAAGACTGAATCAGCATTTTTTTTATGTGCTAATATCTTTATGGGTGGAGAAAAACATTCTAATTGCATACCACAAAGAAAATGAACCTAAAAGAGTGACCTGGAAGAAGTCTGGTACAAGTTCTATTTTACATCAACAAAAGTTCAAACATTTATCCAGCTGGTGCCAAACGTTGCAGAGCTGGACGTCACATAATGATCTTTTTATAAAGCTTTTTTTAATGGAAAGATGTTTTAGCTAAACATTAACAATGTCCAATAACAACATGAAACATATCTGTAAATTTTAAAAACTGTGCTGCCTCTGGCTGTTAAAACAGCTGTTAAAAGAAAGGTTTAAATTTGTCAAAACGGATACATATTAAATAGAAAAGAAATATCCTTTATTGTCCCACGATGTGGCAGTGACAGGCAATAACCGAAAATAGATTCACACCAAGAATATTATATATGTATATATTTTTTAAACTCGATAAGTGTGGGTATGTAATAAGAGCTGTGTAAATGATTGCTTTCTCTTACATTAATGTGAAATCTTGATAAGCAATGTACATTTTAGACAAGTACAGTTAAAAATAAAACAAATGATCAGGTTTAAAAACACAAATGTTAAATTATTAAAAGTATTTAGTCTAAAGGATTAGAATTAGGATAGAGTTTTAGTATGATTTTAAATTAAAAAAAAAAAACCTCGGAGGGTCGGATGAGCTGGTCTGGGATGATCTGTAAAATTGCTGCCTATCTTTTGATAGAGCCTTGCTTTCTGTTTTCTTTTTACCGCCCCAATATTAAATTCTCAGCCAACGTTTCAAATCTTTGTAAAGAAAAAATCCCAAAATGTTCAACTTTACTTTTAATCCTTTCTGGGTTGCTAAATTTTTGTGCTGCAATAGTTTATTTTTTATGCCTATTTAACAAATTTACTGAACGATTACTTGAAAAACATGTCTGAAAAAAAATGTAAGCACATTTCTTGCTTTCTGTATTGCTGCTGCCATTCCTTACCTGTCCTTGGAATGCTTTTATTCCTCTTTTCTTTTTTCCTGTTTCTTTCCTCTTTATCTTGCTGCTTCATGTGGCCTGTCAGACTCCTTCTGTGGTCCAGTGTCCGTTGCTCAGCACCTCCCACATCAGGCTCCCTTCCCCACTGAGCCCTCTACTGTAGCAGGTCTATTCAGAGGTAGAGTATTCTGGGCTCTCACCAGCAGATCAAATCTAATTTGCTGCTCTGCTTAAGGAATCCTGCTATTCTGCAGTTTGACAATCTTGTTTGGAAATCCTGTCCAGTCCTGTGACGCTTATTCAGCTTTCTTATCTTTTTCCAAAGGATACTCAACGCCTCAAGCCCCTCCACAACCTCCAGCAGGTGGACTACAGGTGGACTTTGAGTCCGTTTTTGGAAACAAAGCCGCTGGCAGCGGTAGCCTCAACTCTGACGGTGAGGATTTTATTGGATGGAACTGAGTCTTTTTCATGCAGTTAAGTTGTGGTGCACAGTTGCAATTAGCAGCCCTTAAATAAAATCATGTGCAAATAATTGGAAGGTCACAGCTGTTGGGTTTAAATTCTACAAATCACAAGCCATGTGGAGGACGTAACAAACATGTGGAAGGAGGAGCTCAGACCAAGATTTTGGACTACTTGCAAAACTCAATGAGTGGTAAAGAACTAATACTGTATATCATCCTGACACACACACACACACACACACACACTGAAACTTGGTGTCGGGGTCTCCTGCTAAAAATGACATCTGTCTTCACTTGCCTGTTTCCCCCCCCCCCCTCACAAACATTTATTAGGCTTTGGTTTTTTTGTTTTTTGTTTAATCAGACTGGACTATATATATACTAACATCTTTTCAGAGAAGTCTAGCATTACGAGAGCATTTTAGTGGTTTTAAAAAAATAGACTCAGCATTAAAAATGTCCCCTTTTATTGTAAAGTGAAACGTTGCCGAGATGTTCTGTGGGTTCAGTGTCTAACATTGGTTTTCCATTAGTGCGTGTTTTCAGCCTGTTGTATAAATTTAGAAATTATGAGAAAATAAAGCACAATTGTATTATGTTTCATGTGGATAAAGTTTGCAATACTTTGCTTAAAATGGTTGTTTTAATTATCCGTGTTTTTTCTGCCAGAGCTCACTGGAGGCATCCTGAAGCCGACTCTTGCTGGCTCCAACCAGCCGTCCAATCAGCAGCCCGAGAAGCTCGTGTCAGATGACCTTGACTCTTCCCTGGCCAACCTCGTCGGCAGTGAGTGCGGTGCTTTATATTCATCTGCGCTAATGAACACGCGTATTCTCAGACTAACCGTTGCTTGATGAATGTTGCTTTCCAGACCTGGGCATTGGAAATGGCACGATGAAGAAGTAAGTGGTGGTTCGTGGTGCGCCGTGCGTGTTTCAGCTTTGTGCTGCAAGCTGCTGCTAACAGGCTCTCTGTTAATCCACAGTGACATCCACTGGAGTCAGCCGGGGGAGAAGAGGATGACCGGCGGCACCAACTGGCAACCGAAGGCAGCACCGACCACGACCTGGAACCCTGTCTCCATGGTGACACAAACATACAAACATGCACATTTAGCTGTTATGTTTATTTCAGCCTCTGCCGGACTCTTTTAGTTTTACCTTCAAATCAGAACTTTTTATTCTAAAGCTTACTCAGATGTCTTAAAAAAAAAAAAAAAAAAAAAAAAAAAAAATTCCTGAAACTAACTTTTAAACTTTGCAGTATGTGACAAGCTGAGATTTCTACATTTAAACTGTTTCAGAGAAAACCAAGAATGCACAGTTCCTTACAAAAGTATTCACATCCCTTAACCGGATTTTCACATTTTGTGTGTTACTGCCACAAACCTTGATGTTTTATTTTAATGTGATGGACCAACTCTTTTTAGTGCATCATCGTGAATTGTAAATTCACCAAGCCGAAAAAGAAATCTGAAAAGTGTGGCATGTATTTGTATTTAGCCCTTGTGAGTCAGAACTCAGTAGAACTAACCTTTACTGCAAGTACAGCAGCAGGTCCTTTGGGGTATGTCTCTACAGGCTTTGCACATCAATAAACTGAAATGTTTACCGTTATTCTTTCCAAAACAGCTCAAGCTCAGTCTGATTGGTTGGAGAGCTTCTGTGAACATCTGTTTTCAGGTCTAACAACAGATTATCAACAGGATTTAGGTCTGGACCCTCACTGGGCCAATCTGACATGTGAATATGCTTTGATTTAAACCGTTCCACTCCATCTCTAGTTGCAATAGGCTTTGATTCTGTTCTGGGTTTCCTCTGATTCACACAAGGTCAAAATTTTACATACAGACTCAAATATGTAAAAGGGGTCTTTGGCAGTTTTTAATAGATTTGCTTCCAGGATTGCCCTATGTTTAGCAACATCCTTTTTTACTTGACTCTAACCATTGTCTCTGTTCTACTTGAGGGAAAAAAAACAACTCACAGCATGTTGCTGCCACCACCATGTGTCACACGGTTTTTTATTTTATTTTATTTTATTTTTTTGTAGGTTAAGTCCTCCCACTCTATTCACTATTTCAGTGACTTCTGAAAGCATTTGATTGTGCTAATTTCTATTTTGGGGCATCAGAATAAAGGGGGTAAATATAAATCAGTGCTAGAAATTTCAGACCTTTATTTCTAAAGTTTTTTGAGGTTTTTTATGTATCCTTTTTCTCCCATTTTACAATTATGCACTACTTTGAGTTGGTCTGTCGCTTAAAATCCCAATACAAAATGCATTGTTTGTAGTTGTAATGTGAAAAGGTTTAAGGAGTGTGAATACTTTTGTAAGGCACTATAATTCAGCCATTTGAATTAGCTAGTTATAGAATGAACCTTGGTTCTCTGAAGGTTTTGCTCTAAATTTTTCCCAAACTGTTTGTCTCCTAACAGCCACCATCAGTCATGGCCTTCCCTGCCACCACACCCACAAGCATGATGGGATACGGCATGGTGAGTTCCCTGCTCAGCTCCTGCTTCAGGTCTGAATATTACACTCTAGATGTTATCAAAAAGTTCTAGGAAGAATTTTCCCATGCACGCCCGAGCATGGGAACGACAGAGATTTGTGATTCAGACAATTTGTCATACGTTGAGTCAGTTTATCAAAGGCATAATGACAGAATACATTAAACAATCAATGTGCTTATTCTATGTATTTATAACAGTTTTATGGTATTAGGTATTAATTATGTTCTTAAAAAAAGTATCCCTGTGCACTATACACTACATGCACTCAGTACTTGGTTGGGGCTCCTTTTTGCATGAATTGCTGTGTCAGTGCAGCGTGGCGTGGAGCTGGATCAGTCTATAGCTCTGCTGAGGTGGTAAGGAAGCTCAGGTTGCTTTAATGGTTCATCTGCATTCCTAGACTCAGTGTCTCTCATCTTGCTCTTTACAAGAGAATCTATGGGGTTTTTATCAGATTCTCCAAGATCGTTACAATTCCTTTACTGACAAACTGTGCGTTTGTAATTGGTTGAAACTGATTAGTGTGGCTAGAACGCTCCATCTCGGGTACTATAACTCACAGCCTTAACCTATGTTTGCTGGCAAGAGCCCCCCAGAGCCATTATTTTAATAATTGAGACCTTTCCCAAATAAAATGCAAATAATTTTTTTTATCTGAAAATAGTATGTTGGCCCACCAAGAAATAGTCCAGTGTTTCTTTCTCGTTAGCCCAGGTAAGACCCTTCTGACGTCTCTGGTTCACAAGTGCCTTAACACAAGGAATACAACAATTATAGTCAATGTTCAAGATGCATCTGTATGCAGAGGCTTCATGGAACATTGAGCTCAGCTGCAGTCCACGCCTTGTGAATCGCTCCCTAACTCTTGAATGGGCACCTTGTTTTTCCTTCCACTCAACTTTCCATTTCCAACTTTCCAGCGCTCTAAACTGCCAGTGTCTTGAGTGGTGACCTTTTGTTGTTCACCCTCCTTGTGCAGAGTATCGCTGACTATCTGCTGGACCATTCAGAAGTCAAAATTGTGTCGGCCATAAGACTTCTGTAGACGTCCTTTTTAATTGGTCTTACATTCAAATTCTTTGATAAACTCAATTTTAGGTTTTTAATATGTTAGCCATAATTTTTTTTAATTAATATAATTAAAAAACTTGAAGCAAATCACTCTGTGTGAGTTAAAGTTATATAGTATAGTTTCACTCTTTGATTTGATTGAAATTCACTTTGTGATGATACTAAACAATAATTCTGCCTGTTAGTAGTTTATTCCTCTTGAACTGGAGACGTCTGAAAGAAATAAAGCTGCAAGTGCTTTATCAGAAGTGTTGATGTTTTTTGTAAAATAAATGAAATGACTGATCTGATTTGTAACACTCTGCAGCCTCCACAAATGGGCTCGATGGGGATGATGAATCCACCCACCATGATGTACACCCAGCCCGTCATGAGGCCACCCAACCCCTTCGGCTCTGTGTCGAGCGCTCAGGTGGGTGCACGGTTCACACACAGTGCTATCAGGTTGAGTACATGAGTGTATCCATTGTGCAGTGTTGTGTACCACAGTTAGTCACTGTGAAAGCTTCGTTGTCAGTGTGAATACTGCGGAAGATGATGACAGTTTTAACAAAAAAAAACAAAAAAAAAACCCTTCACTCTCTGGAGCTGAAAGCGACACAAAACTGCGAATCATCATCTCCTGTTTCGACTTCCTGTTTCCGAACAACTCCTTTTTTTTTTTATTAACCCATCAATCATACATCACAACCTCTCCAACTAATCTCATCCCTACTTCAGTCTCTGTACTGACTCTGACTTCTCCTCTGGTCCTCCTACTTCCTTTGTTAGCCCTCTGCAGCCTCTAGTCCTTCCAGCCAGAGTCCTCTCCGAGCCCCTGGACAGGACCCGTTTGCACACCTCTCTCTCAAGGATTTCTTGTAGAGCATCTCTTTAGGTACATCATGCTGTTTGCTTGCTGAGGCACCTGCATGCATTGTCTGTCCAGCGCTGCTGCATGTTTGCTTATGCTGTTCATTTTAAGCCCCTAATGTCTTTGCCAGTGGATCACACACTACATGTGACTCTTAATTTTTTTTTTTTGCTTTAATTGGCTTTTTTTGGGCTTGGATGTCATGCTTGTGTTATCTTATAGAGGCCAGCTCATTTTGGTCCTTCACTTTACATGATTCGTTGCTCAAACCTGTTTTATTTGTGCCTTGCAGCAACTGCTAAGTTTAACTTACTGTATGTTTGCTAAGCTTTGTCCCTTTAAGGTAAATATTGTTTCTGCAGATTCATGATATAGGGCAATGAGTGAGGCATTAAGCTTCTCCTCATATTCTCATCCATACTGTTGGTGTTAAATCAGGAAAACAAAAAATTTTAACAAGCAAAGGAAATGCAAAATTTTTTTCTTGATCTGTGAGGTGTGAATCAATAATGTTAGAATAAATGCAACTTCAATGCTTCTGAAACTGTAATTTTCATGAATGTAAATCTGTTAATTTTATTGCTGCTTACTATGACTGTACAAGCTCTGATTTTCCTGCATAGTCCTGATAATGTAACACCAGGTTTACAATTTGGCTTTTTTGACCAAAACATTGACAGAAAACTCTTAAATGTCAAAGTGAGAACAAATTTCTGCAAAATAGTAAGTAAATACAAATATTTAACAGAAAGTAAGTGATTGCATGAATATTTACCCCTTTTAGAGAAAATCAGAGAAAAAGTTAAAAGGTTATTGAAAAGTACAAGTCAGGAGATGGTTCAAATAAATCTTTCAAAGCACTGAACATTCCTTGGAGTTCAGTTAAATCCATCAAGAAATGGAAGAAAAATGGAACATGTGCAAGTCTGCGCACATCAGGCTGCCCTCACACTAGAGGGAGACGAGTGGGAGTGGCCACCAGGACACCTATGATGACGCTGAAGGAGTTACAAACCTCAGCAGCTGAGCTGGGAGAGACTGTGCAGACAACTGTTGCTCAGGTTCTTCACCAAACTTTTAAAGGAGAATGGCAGTGAGAAAGTCGCTGTTGCAAAAAACAAACAAACTTGTATTAAGGCTCAACTCGAGTTTCCCAAAAGGCACATGGGAGAGACTCCATGGTCAAGTGGAAGAAAGTTCTTCGGTCTGATGAGACAAACATGGAGCTTTTTGACCATCGGACAAGACGCTACGTTTGGTAGACACCAAACGCTGCACACCACCACAGGCACGCCATTCCCACTGTGAAGCATGGTGGTGGCTGCGTCAGGCTGTGGGGATGGGTCTCTATAGCATCCACCGGAAGGCTTGTAAAGGTAGAAAGTAAAATGAATGCAGCAAAATATAGGGAAATCAGTTTGTTTCCATCTGCCAGAGAACTACAGCTTTGGAGATTTATTTTCCAGCAAAATGACGACCCGAAGCATCCAGCTAAGGCTACACAGAAACGTTTTAAAGACAACGCGGTGGATGTACTGGAGTGGCCGGGTCTAGGCCCAGACCTCAGTCCCTTTAGAGAATTTGTGGCTCAACATGAAAAGGGCTTTTCACAGCTGATCTCCATGCAACCTGACAGTTTGCAGACTTGCTCCATTCTTCCTCGCAAAACTGTTCAGAGTCCAGATGTGCAAGCCTGACCCCGAGCTGTGATTGCAGCCAAAGGTGCATCGAATGAATACTGACTTGAAGGGGTCGAGTCTTTATACAGTCACTTATTTTAGATAAAATATTTGTCAAGATTATATGTAGAAATCAGTCTTCACTTTGATATTAAGGTTTTCTTTTCGTAATTTTCAAGTCAAAAAAGCTGAATTGTCCATCAAAAAAAACTTGGCCTTGTATGTCACTTTTCTCTGCCACTGTAAATCTACAAGCCTCCTGTCACTTGGTGCTATTTTTATAGAGGTGCTATTATTATTGGTCAGAGTGTCGTTAATAGAAGACTGCAGTCGGTCTGTCTGTAGTCAACAGGCAAAGACACAGCTTTGGTCAATTTCCTTGTTCCTCAAATAACTTTGGATAGTTTATATAAAACAGAATGTAGTGATTTAATGAACAGCTTTCAAATTAAGGAAAAAATGCCAAATTTTTGGTATGTTTTAACTGTCAAATTGTTTTAAAATGAACTCCTTTGCAAAGTTTATTTGCATGTGTGTGTCATTGTAACATTGTGTGCTTGTCTTGATTTTGCTTAATAACTGAACAGGCACTTAAACCAGCAGTGTAACAACCTAATTAGATGAATATATTAGTTTTATAAAGGCTACAAATTCAGCCTCTGCTTAACATCTTTATTAAACTCTGTTTGAAAAATGAGGGAAAGGCTTAGCAAACTTTAGCTGAACTGATCATTTCTGTTTTTTTTTTTTTTTCGTTTTTTTTCCTTCAGCCTGTCTGACCCGTCCTCTGCTTTTCTTGCAGATGCAGTTCATGTAATTTGAAGGAAGTGTCTCTCAGAAGATGAAGCACTTAGCAGCAAAACTTTGTCCTCGTTGCAGTCTAACTCTTCAGAGAAGCATCCACCCCCCCCCCTCCACAAATACAGACACGTCAAGAATACAATGGTGCACCGACTGTCAGAAACCATCGTAACCATGTCCACACGACGTTCGACAGTAACTCAAACCCATTTTACTCTCTAATAATTTGCCCAAAACGCCGACTGATGCTGCTTTCTAACTCCCCCCCCCTCCCCCTTTCAGAGGGCTCTTTAGCTGTTTTACGGTATACTCTGTAAAGATAGTTTGGGTGCTCTAAAGCGTATATGTTGGCGTATTCGGAGATTCCGAGGTTGGATTTAAAGGCTTTGATGTACAGCGGGAAGAGGGGGGGTGAAAGGAAAAGGAGAGCAGTTCTTCCCTTTCTTGATCCAATCATCAGTCATCCAGACCCTGCAGTTATTTAACCGTCACTAAGTAGTGATGCTAACAACGTTTACACCTGTTTAGTTTTTGTCTTTTTTACCGTGTTTACAGTAGACATTCCTGTGTGTTGTTTGTATTTATTTATGATTATTGGTTTAAGATTGGGGGGGAAATTAATGTAAAATCTACAGTAAGATGAACACACGTGGGAGTGCTTCAGCATTAAACAAGGATTTCAGACTATCATTAAGAGGTAGAGATGAAAAATAGATATTATATAAATTACACCTATTAAGCGGAATGATAGAGCACTAAATATTCTGAGTTTTGTGTTAAGAAAAATTTTTTACTAGATGAAAGATTTCACAATCTCCATTGTACTTACAGGGCAGGGGTTAGAGTACGAGTCAGTTAACAGTATATAGTGTGCCTAGGGTTTTATTTTGCAACGGATCCGTGTCCCCGACTAGTTGGAAAAACACTTCATCCACAAATCTGAGGGGGTGGCACTGGGTGGTGGGCTCCATTTGCTTTAAGCTTGGCATGCCGTTGACTCACTGACTGTAATCAAGGCTGCCTTTACTCTGAATGTGAACGAGTTGTCTTCATGTTGCACACATCTTTCCATGCTGCAGTTTCTCAGAGATGGATGGAGTGGGGTTGTAGTGGGAGGGGAGGGCGGGCGGGTGGTTCGTTCGGTAGGCAGGTTAGCTGATTAGATTGTCGTCACAACGATAGCGGGGGGTAAAAAACAAAAGGCGGGGGGGTTGGTGTAAATTAGCTGTACAAAAGATTCAGAAGGAGCAGGGTAGAGCAGAGCAGCACTGTTGATCGGTGCCACGTGTACATAAACACTCGACTGTTCTTTGAGCGCACAAAGTGAAAGATGTATGAAATATGAAAGCAATTCAATCAAATTTGACTCTACCTAAGTTTGATTCAGGATATTCTCTGCGTTTGTCTCCGCAGATATTTTCTTTATGTAATTAGATCGTGTAGCAGACAATGTCTTTTCTTTCTTTTTCAAATAAAGAGCAGCTTCCACAAACATCTGTGTGTCTTTCTTTCTTAAGACTGTTGAGGTTTGGTCAACTGCCAGACTGAATGTGTTGCAAAAATACCTGTAGATATGAGGATATACTAAAGCACAGGCTGATGGGTATTGTGTAGATTTAAAAAAATTGAATATCATGAAAAGGGGTGTTTTTTGTGTGGATGTTTCAGAAAAGGAAACTTGTATATTATGTAGACTGATTACACAAAAGGTGACATTTCAAATCTTTTGTCTCGGAATTTTGATGATTATGACTTAGATAATGAAATGCCAAACTTCAGTGACTCAAAAAATGTAAATATTACATAAGTTCAGTGGGGGGGATATTTTAAAGAGAAATGTCAGGCTTCTGAAAAGTATGTTCATTTCTACTGTATGAACTCAGTTCTCGAGCCTCCTTTTGCATGAATTACTGCATCAATGCAGCGTAGCATGGAGGTGAACAGGTTGGGCCTGATGTCATCTTCCTCTTGACAATACCCCATAGGTTCTCTATGGTGTTCAGGTAAGGTGAATTTTGCTAGCCAATACTGCACCACCACGGTCATTGAACTAGTTTTTGGTACCTTTGGGACTGGGAGCAGGTGCCAGGTCCTGCTAAAAAAATGAAATCACCATCTCCATAAAACTTGACAGAAAGAATTATGACATGCTCTAAAATTTTCTGGTACGTTGCTGTGGACTTAAGAAAACAGTGGACTAGCACCAGCAGATGACATGGCAGCCCTGATCATCACTGACTGGAGACTGAGAAACCATTTGGAGGCTGATGAAACCTTTACAGGTGTTCTCAGCTAATTAAGCTGATTAGGGTCTGACTCCATGACTTGTCAATATTAAACTTTTTCACAATATATTCATTTTGAGACATTGAGTTTTGGGTTTTTATTTGTAAGCCTTTTCCATCAAAATAAGAAGTAAAGACTTGAACTGTTTTACTGTGTAATGAATCTATATAACATGGGTTTCACTTCCTGTAATTGGTGACAAAATACACAGAACATTTTCATGATATTCACATTCTGTTGAGATGTATCTGTATAGAACAAGTATTCTTTGCTCAGCTTACAGTGGCAACTTTTTCCCATTTTGACAGTCGCAAAACTCGATGTACTTTCTTAGGATTCATATGAGAAAACACAAAGTAACCTTTATCAGTAATTTAATGCTGATCAGAGGTAGATTTCCTTGTTTCCATTCAGTTTACTTGCTTTCTCTTTATTAGTCTTTTTTTTTTTTTTTTTTTTTTTTTAAATCATAAGATCAATGCCATCTCACTGTTTTGCTTTGCAACATGATTAAATGCTTGTTTTTCACAGAGCATAATTTCTCTGGTTTTAGTAAAACAAGCAACTGCAGATCATTTAAAATCACCAGGATATTTTGTTGATTCTTAACATTTACAAATTTTTCACAAAAATTACAAAATAAAACTTCCCAGGAGTGCCAAAACTACACCCATGTATGTATAAAATTGGAAATAATTACGCTTAAGAATACAGTAAAACAATTTAAGCTCTCCTTGTAATTTATGTTAACCCTTATATTTGATTGGATCACCTGCACAGCAAGTAATTTTCAGCCTGGTTATTTTAGTAGTTGTCCTTTCCACTGACTCTTATAGATGAGGCTTACTGATAAAGTCATGATTTTTTTCCCCCCTCTTTTGGAGCTCACAACTATGATATACATGTGTTACTTATTTAAGAAATTGTTTTTAGTTTCATTAGGGGCACATTTAATTCATGATATAAGGATTTATTTATTTACTGAATTCTGGCACTTTTGGATGTCCATACAACAACAGCTGATTTGTACTATCCCTATCCTTTCAACCGCAAACCGGACCTGAGTGGGCAGATGCAGCCATTAATGTCTCCTGAAGGTCAGAGAATCACCTCAGAGTCACAGTGGGGGTGTTTATTCCTCCAAACTGTAGCGCAGATGGTGAAACAGCTTCGTGTTGCGCTGCCTTAATTGCTGTTTGACCTCAGCCTGTCCTGTTCATCCTGCCTGTCGGGAAGATGCTCACACCCTTTTGTCAAACAGTCATTGCATCGCCACCACCGGCGACATCTGCTGGACAATGCCTGTCATTGCAGCCCGGACCTTTCTAACACGCCCATCGGTGACTTGTCTCGTCAGTGTGCTTGGAAAGGAAACCCAGCAGTCGACATTAATCACCCAGACCTGCATTAAGACCCAGGATGATGCTGTAGACGGATACGGAGGTAATATAATACAATGGCTGCTCCTCATCATTGCTTGTCTTTGTCAGATCCTCCCCATCCCTACGCTGAGAGTCCGCCCCCTCTCCGCTCCTGTTCGAGCGCATCCAGCAGTGGCAGCAGACCTGCGGAGGTGAAGTTAAAAACTTTATGCATTTATCAATTTTATGCTTAAAAAAAAAAAAAAAAAAAAAAAATCCTTATAAGAGGTTCTGAAAACTCCAAGGGTGTCCTGTAAGGTAGGTAAAAACTATAAACCTGTTTTTCAATAGTTGCTGAAGTGACATAAGCAGAGAGTTTTCATTGTACTAGTTTAATGTTTCAGTAAGTTCATGGCTTTTTGTCTTACATTCAAAAGGTTTTTCGGAAGTAAGAACCGAGTTTTAGACCGAGAAATGCTGCAGGATACAGCAAAAAGTTGTCTTACCTGTTGCGTCAACGAACCCTCAAATAAACTGCTTCAAAGGTTGCACTTCTTTGTTTTATCTCTTAAGTCCCCAGAACAAGAGGAAGACTACAATCATTTATTAAACAGGAAACAGCCAGTACATCCAGAAAATAAGGGGGGGGGGGGAGTAATCGATTCGGAAAACTGGTTTCGTTAGGGTGGGTACCCCACTTGGCTGTTATTGTTGTCATAGCTCGCCAATTTGTACCCAAGCATTGTCATCACGTCATTTCGTACCTGTAAGCAAATAATTTCGTTGTACTTCAGCATTATCTCGAATTGTGGGGATAAACGATCGGAATCTTCAAATCTCAAGTAAACTTTAATTGAATAATGCATCATTCTCTGTAAACTCTGTAAACTAATAAGAGTTATTTCGAGAACTCGTTCTTTTCTTCCTGTAGATGTGTTTGCTTGTCTGTCCCTACTGTTTAATGTTAGCTGATCTGTTATGATTTAATAGACGCAAACACACACAAAGCAGATTTAGTAGGAATTTTTTTTTCTTTTTAAAATCTTTGTATATTGAGAAACCCTGCTGTGTAAAAAACAAAAAATAAACTTTTGTGCATTCACATTTACTGCACAATGTGACAAAAAAAAAACAAAAAAAAACTGATCAATAAATAAGTGACAATTGGCTCCTCGAACTGCTATTGTTCCCCAAATTTAAATTAGGGCCCCATTTAACCTTTGGCCAGTAGTCTATCGTCCTTCACATGAACTGTGCACCATTTGAGAGGGAAGCTTTCTTTTAGAATGTTTTTCCTCTCTTTGCCCTTTTTAATGTATTGTTACTGCAGTATCTTGCTGTGTGCAAATACATCCTTCTCAGGAGGTAAACAGTAGGATTTGTTCAACAGAGCCAGCGTACGTTGGGCGTTTTCACACCTGTCCGCTGAGGGAAAGCAGGAGGAGGAGGAAGCATGATCGACCTGAGCCACCTGACGGAGGAGGAGCAGGAGATGATAATGATGGTTCTGAAGAGGGACGAGGACCTGAAACGGGCTGAGGAGGAGAGAATCAGGTGGATCAAAACATGCTTAAGCTGTCTTTTTTTTTTTTTTTTTTTTTTTTTTTTTTTTTTTTTTTTTTTTTTTCTTTTTTTCTGAAAGTCTTTACCTGCTTGATTATTTTACATAAACCTGAATGTTTTAAACCAAAATTAAAGTTAATCTCCTGAATTTGAGTGAATGTCTTTTTATAAGTAGTTGCCTAATCCCTTCGACACCAAACCTTATGAAGGAGAGTCTTTGCTTTATAAATAACACAATAACAGCCTGTCTGGGGTTGGATGTTGCCCACGCTGCTGAGAAACCTAAATGTGATCAGAGCAATTAGATTACAGTACAAACAAAGAGGAACAGAAATTCTCTGATAGCCTCAAACAAACTTTAAGTTCAAATCACCTTCTTAAAGGTTTTGTTTCCTTTTCTCTCCCTTGGAACATCAGGAGATTTTGAGGATCCATCTCTGAGAAGCAAATCCCAATTCAGCGGTAAATGTACACTAACAAACAAATAAATACTCCTGATTTAGAAATGTGTTTAATTTAATTTAGAAAGTGAGGCTTGCTGTAAAACAAGCAGCTTTTCATTGGGAGTTTTAATAGAATTGACTTCATTACTTGAATGATCGCTGTCTCCTGTTCAGTCTAATGTAAAAGGATTAGGCCAACAGCCTGTAATAATGTGCTTCCCTTCCTCACATGATGGCCGTGATTCCCCAACCAGTGGAAAGATGAGCTGGAATGGTGATTTTTACACGGAAGGAATTTGTTTTGATCCCTCTTTGATTTCATTTTAACTCGACTGAGATGTTCTCCAATTTACTCTCCAGAGACTGATCATGTGAAGCAGTTATATAACGCTGTTGATGGAGATTGTAATGGAAATGGTAGATTCACGCTGTTGCACCAAGAGCCAAATATCAGAGTACAAAAACAAGACGGAACAATCTAACTTTATCGTTGTAATCCACAGAGCAAACTATTTGCCTCTTCCAAATTTCTTCAATTTTTGCTTTTTTGTCACTTTTAAATGTTTTAAATCATTAAACAAACTTTACTATCAGATAAAGATAACTTGAGTGAATATAAAGTGAAACTTTCAAATGATGATTGCCTTTATTAAGGAGAAAAAGCTATCCAAACTCAACCTGGTTCTGTATGAAAAAAGTAAACACCCTCCTTGTCAAATCATGAATTAACTATAATTAACCACATTTTTTGGTACAAATATGCCAGACACACCCAGGCCTATTTAATGTCAGACATGCAGAGTTAAGTAGTCACTTAAATAGAAGCTGTTTGACATGTACTGATCAAATAAAATTCAAGAACAGATAGGAAACAAAGTCCTTGATGTCTGTCAGTCTGGACCATTCCTCCAGAAAAAAAGTCAATTATTCCCATAAACACTCTCTAAACCTTGTGAAAAGCCATCTCAGGAGAGATTCAGCTGTTTTGGCTACTAAAGGGCCTACATCATATTAAAATTTATGGATTAAGAATAGGATTTTAGTCAAATTCATGAGTGTGAAGGCAGGTGAGCGAATACTTTTGGCAATACAGTGTACAGTATAAGCCTGAAATCCTAGTAACGGTAGGGGAGACCGGGGATGATTGTAACGCATTTTGCTTCAGCATGATTTTTGGAGATAGAGTTCTCAAACTGTTACACAAAATACTCATATGTCTTTCCTACAAATGGTATTGATTGAAAACCCTGTAAGTATATTGCAGACTTTGTGAGGTAGTGTCAGACATGAATGTCCTTTTTTACTACTGGGGTAGGTTGTAACACACGCTGGGGTGAGTTGTAACAATAAGACAAAAAAAGCAGAACCAGAGGCCACACTGTTCATTCTACGACAAGTGTATTTGTGAAATCGAACAACTCAGAAGAGTGTCTGTCACTTTTTTTGACAAACCATAGCCCAAACACACCCTCTGTTGAATTTATGTGTGTGTATGTGTGTGGAAGAGTGTACATGAACAAGGTTTAACATCATCAGTTCTCATTGCATATTCTCTATGAATCAACAACAAAAAAACATATTAATCTTATTTAAAGCAAAACCAACAAAATAAAAGTTTTTGTTGTCCATGGTGTTTATAATTTCTTCAGTTTTGTGCATTAATGCCATTGATGTGGACTGGTTCTCTCTAAAACCATACTGACAATCTGTTAATATGTTGTGTTTATTGATGAAGGCATCAAGTTGGGTGGCCAGTTTTCCAGGATTCTAGAAAACTAGTAGTGATGATACTGGCCTGTAATTTGTGAAAAAATGTTTGTCTCCAACTTTCAATATTGGAGTAATTTTGGCAATTTTCATTTGATGTGGAAATATTCCTGTTGTGATTAATAAATTGCATATATAGGTCAATGGATCCACAATGGCATCTATCACTTTCTTGACTAATGCCATGCTTTTTGAAATTAATAAAATGAAATGTAAAATTGTTTTTGCATTTTTAAATATATATGGGGTGGGTTGTAACATAGTGTTACAATCCACCTATCAGCCATTGTTTAGCTAGCTGTAATAGCATTGTGCTTTAAAATTAGCAGAGGTAAAATGCACTACATTTTGCTTGAGAAGCTACATTTTCAACTGACATTAGCCATATCATTCTGTCTGTAACTGAGTAAGTACCAAACAAAATTTACCTTTGGTCAAAAAAATTACTTTCTTACCTCTAAATCAGTTTTCGCTCAATAAAATTGGAACATACCAGCTTTAAACCCTGAAATTAACCATGTGGGGTTGGGGACTGAATGGCTAAATAATGAAAGAATCACATGACTTCTATCTTCTCTTTAAATGGTGGAACTGATGGCGTTATAACTCGCCCCGTGTTACAATCATTCCCAGTGTCCCCTGCATTGCAATGAAATTGCACACTATGAGTTTTCTGGTACAGCAGCATCATCATTTTTCTGAATAGCAACCAACACTTTGTCCCACCAGATGTTTCTGCTTGACAGCCTTATATTTCTCAACATATACCTGATTCAACACATCAAGCTACAATCTTAAATAAATTCTCATCTATCCCATAACTAACAATGCTTTTATCCAAACTGTTTGCTGAAGTGCTAGGCTAAGTTAGCTTTGTTAGCTTGTTTTCATGTGACATGTAGATAATTTGGCTTATAGCACATTTAAGTGCATTTCCAGTTGTTCTCCTGCTTTATAGACTAAGCACTTTGCTTTGAATGTCGTAAAATTTAATGTGTAGCGTTTTAGCAGCTCTCGTCAAATGTGGACAGCTTTCTGAGCAAAGCAAACCTGCCTTGCAGTAAACAGAGCAGGTCACATGATGGAGACAGGCAGGAAGAGGCAGCTGCTAATGCAGGCTCTCTTTCACTGTTCCTATTACGTTTAAGTTAAAACATTGCATGTCGTCTTTGAACCAAGTGTAACTCAGCCCCAAATCAACTCTTTTTTTTTGCTGATAAACTGTCTGAACAGGTTATTTAAGGTTCTTTCTTTATGTTTCTGTGTGATTTCCTTTTATAATTTTGTGTAAATTTGTTTAGTTTGGCTACATTTTGCCTAAAACCATCTCAGAAGTCTCGCAGCGCATTTGGAAGCGTTGCAAGCGCGGCAGACGCTGGAGTTGGAAAATCTGAACTTTTGCCGCTGGACATGGAGCGTCAACCAATCAGAGAGACATATGTGACATGTGCTATGTGACATAGCGGCTAATTTTCCGATGGGACGGAAGGACCAGGAGTCCATCTTCGGTCTGAATACAGCATTAGGCAGTTCAGTTTTCGTATTAGTTGCAGCGGTACTGCTGGTCCACTACGTCACAGCCCCGGTTCGGGTATGAAACCATCTCACTCAGACACACCCCCTGGTGGCTAGTTAGGAGTTGGATGAGTGAGCATTGATCGATAGCGTTACTCAGCTTTGCAAATGTGTGATTTATTTACAATGTGGACACGGGGTGGAATGGGTCTCCTCTGCTCTGACTATTGGCGATGGTATTCTGCAGGACGGACGACCGTCAGACTGACTGCAGTGCTTGGGAAGTGGGAAGTGCTGCTTACTCAGGACACAGCAGGGCTACACCTGAGCTGCCATACAAGTCTCCAACAACACAGAAGAAAGTTGCTAGATTTGTCACTTTTTTTTTTTTTTTTTTTTTTTTTTTTTTTTTTTTTGATTAAAAAGTTGCTAAATATAGCGATGAAGTTTATAAGTCAGCAACAGATCTTTGGTCTTCCTGACCCCAGCCCTGCTTCCCCCCCCCCCCCCTCTCATCTCCAGACTCCGCTGTACCTCTCAGTATCTCTCAGCTCCGCCCACTTTGCAAAATGTGTGAGGGGCGGGGTTATGCTTTCACTGGGGGGGGGGGGCTTAGTTACACTTTAAATATTGAATTTATATGACATTAAAATCATCATTTTTTAAAATTTTAATATTAGACAGGATTTTAACAATTTAACAACAGTTTTTGTTGGAAATTTCTTTCAGCATAAATAATTATTGTTCTTCTACTTTTTGTTTGCTCTTTGCTATAATGTCAGCTCATATTTTAAACTTTAAAAGTGACTTAAAACTGTCAGTGGGGACCAAAGGCAGCATTATTGCATGGCAGTACAGAAAAGAAATCCTCAACTAAATGAGGCGATTTTTATTTTTCATGATAGGAAATTGGAAAAAGTTCTGCACAGTGGACCACAGACAGATGTCAAGCTGAAGTACCTGTCGGGGGAATGGTTCTATGAGGCCAAGTCTCAAAGACACAGTGACAAAATCCACGGATCAGAAATCATCCTGGCATCCATGAAGCAAGGGAAGGCAGCTAGTTTAGGTGTGCTTTCTTTGTGCTGATTTTTATACCTGGAAAGGTTCTAATTCAAATAATTGCTTGTACAGTAACTACAATGTTTTAAACTTTGGGGTCTTGGTAACAGAATCTGAGTTTTAAAAAAAACTGTACAACACCTTTCCCCTACAGATGGGTCTGTTCGAGTCGAGAGAACCAAGACACCCAGCAGCCGTAGCTCAGACATAGTGCCTCCACCGAAACCTGCGAGGTGTTTTGAATCATCACAGCCACCAGAGAAGAAGTACACCATCAGTTTGATCCTTTTTTAAAAAAATATTTCCCTCATTTTGAATCAGCACCTCTGAGTTTGACAATGTCTTCTTAAAATTGGTTTAAGAAGACATTGTCTTCTTAAACCAATTTAACCAATCTTCTTAAACAATTCTTACATTCTTCAGATGTAAGAAATGTCTTTCTTACATCTGAAAGACATTCTTTCACTTGGCCTTTAAAGACGTCGGTGTCCTGCCAGCGTGCAGACAGTCTTGTGACTCGGCTTATGTAAACATAGGTGGTGCTGCCGGGAAACAGCCTGTTTTATAATCTACTTGTAGTGCAAAGCAAAGTTAACAGATCAAAAGTTTAGCAATGTGTTTAACTTTTTATACGAACCAAAACTTCTCAGTATGGGCTTCCTACACTTAGACTTTTCAAAAATAATTTAAAAAAAATTTATATTTTGTAACTTTGGTCACAGCTTAGACTCTGTCAGCACATGTCTGAGAGAGAAAAGTCAATATTTGATTTGGCCGAGCTTCTAAACTTTTTTCAAAGGCTGTAAATGCTCTAAATCCTTGTCAGGTATTTACATTGTGACAAAGGCTACAGTTACTGTGTATGTTTTAAATTTATTACTTCATCACATGAGTTTCAAGTGGAGTCATATTAATTAGATTACATTCATTTTCTTCCGTCCTCAATTTGTCCCATGTTTGGAGTTACTGTATTTTATATTATATTTAATTTGCTTAAAGCAATGTGTTTTAAATATACAGTACTCTGTAGAGTTTTCATATCACTAGAACTTTATCATGTGTTGTCACATTACAACCACAAACTTCGATGTTTTTTTTTTTTTATGGGATTATGTGTGATGGACCAACACAAAATGGTGTGTAACTGTGAAGTGGAAGGGATATGATACATGGTTTCCAGTTTACTTTTTTGGGGCCTAACTGTTTATCAGAGAAGCAGTCAAAAGGGGAGCCTCAGCTCTGATGGGATAATCTGTTAACAGCTATTAGCCTTAGACTTCACAAATAAAAAACACTATCATCCTGAACACCCCAGTGAACCTAAATATAGCACCATCCTGCCAGAAAACCTGTCAGAGGATAAAAAAAGTCAAGAGTTGGTATTCTTCGGGAGTTGGTATTTCTCCTGAAAGATGAGAGAATCAGAGAAGAGTGGCTTAAGTTTATTTATGGGGAAGTAATACGCAATTAGGTAGTCAACTAGGTAGAGCTGCATATCATTACCGTACCCAACCCTTTTACCTGGAGGGAAACCTGGCCTGCCAGAACAACCCCCGACAAAAAGGTGATGTAATTTTTTTTTTAATGAAATTTTTTTTGGAGAATAGACATATGCAGCAATATCAACTACATGAAATAGTTTATACAGTGATGTCACCACCCCTTTAAAAGTATGGCCAGACTTACGATGCAATAGTTTAGATCAAAGCATATTCATGTGTTTCAGTGGCCCAGTCAAAGCCCAAACCTAAATCCAATTGAAAATCTGGGGTAAGACCTGAATGTTAATGTTCACAGACGTTCTCCATGCAATCTTACTGGGGTTGAGCTATTTTGCAGAAGAAGAATAGGCAATGATTTCTAGATAGATAGATATGTAAAGCTGGTAGACCCGCTGCTGTAAATGCAGTGGAAGGAGGTTTTAAAATGTACGGACTCAGTTCTGCTTAATATAAATGTACACCACAATTTTCAGATTTTTTTTGTTGTAATTTAAAAAAAAAAAAAAAAAAAAAATCCTATCTATAACATAAAATCCCACTTTGACATGTTCAAGTTTGTGGTTATAATGTGACAAAATGCAAACAGCTGAAGTGGTGTGAATCCTTTCCAAGGTATTGTAGCTATTTATGAGGCAGTAAACAAGGCTAATCATCAACACCGAGACGTTTTACTTTTGAGCGAATAGCTGTCTACTTCTAGAATTACCATGTTAAAAATTATAATCCTGATCAAAGGGATTAGATTTAAGGAAAATTTTAAATAAAGATCCACAAGTTTTGTGAAATGGAAATACTGATAGAATAAATGTAATGACAGCAAACCTCAGCAGGGTTACTTTTGAGTATTTGTTTTAGCAACATGAACATATTTTATTTTCTTCATGAAAAGGTAGGTTTTAGTTCATGTATTGTTTTGGTTGTAAGAGTCACTCAAGGCAATCTCACTTAATTTTTTGGCTGTTAGATTATTTTAGACCAATATATTAAACTTGACCTGCAGTTTTGATTTGAAAGCATTAATCCGAGTAATATTAGGATGTTTCTCAGAGAACGGCAGTTATCACAGATCACAAACTGTGTGCAGGACAATCAAGATTCCCTCAGTGGAGCAGTTACAGATTTGCAAGTCTTTGAAACAGATAGATAATAAAACCCAACTGGTTAAAAGTGTTTAAAAAAAAAATCCAGAAAACTAAGACAAATTGGAGTTGGTAAAAGTGGAACAGGGACTCTTGAAAGTGTTTTTTGTGTATGAACCCAGATATTATTAACATACTTTTGTCTTATATCATGTGTTAATGTGTATTTATTGCAAATAATGTTTTACATTTTATCTTGTGGAAACAGCCTTTTCATCTAAGAATGTCAGCTATTTTTTTGCCCTGCAGTGATGCTGAAAAAGAAAATCAATATTCAACAGTTCGTTCCCCCAGAATGGTAGGCATTTTTGTTTGGAAAAAGAGGTTAACTTTCTTTTGTACTTTTTTTCTGTGGCATAGCTGCTGAAATCATTCATCCTTTTCATTTCCTTTGCAGCCGAGACACAATCCCTTTAATCGAGCTTCCCTCATTGTTGTTGAACCTCCTGAAAATAATCATGATATGACCACCCGTCTGGACCAGGACACACATGAGACAGGTGGGAGCTGAGATCTGGAGCAAGCATGTTTGTAATAGAAGTCACAGCGAAACCTTAAGCATTTTTTTCCCCAACTCAGAGCCAATCTCCCCTCTGAAGAATCTCCCGGCGGGGGAGTCCAGTCAGACCTCAGGGGGCTCCGTCACATCAGACAGCTCCTCTGCAGGTTTCAGGCCCGTACCGAAGAAAAGGACATTCCTGTCTAGACGCAGCAGCAGTCAGTTACAAAACAGCAACCAGCAGGGGTTAAACGCTGAGGTGAGGCCTGTGGGGATTGTTCCTGCTCCGAGACGGAGCCGCCAGCTGGGATCCAGCGGGAGCTCTAACCAGTCCGGCCTGAAGATTACAGATGAAACACCTCAGGAAAGTGTTTATATTCAGGTGATGGATTCTGCTCAGACATCCAAAGCAGCAGACAAAAATTTCCTGCAGCCACTGAATGCTGCATCTCAGGTTTCTTCTAATTCAAGTGTGGAGATAGACAAGAATATTGCATCTATAACAACACAACGGTGAGTAAAAACTTTTACTTGATATGTTTAACCAAAGCCTTCTATGTTACCAGCTAAAGCTCTGTGTCATATTTCAGATCAGCTTCTTATGCTAAGACTGATGTGACCGGTGAGAGACAAACAGCACAACAGTGGGTTGAAGCTCAAGATGATCGAAGAGACCGTGCAGCCTTGAATGTTTTCAACCTACCAAGCAACAAAGTTCAGGACAAAGACACCAGCAGTAGCGTGGGAACAGCAGGGCGGCAGGAGGAGATGAGCTTACCTCCAAACACAGTGGGTGAGTTTACTTTCAACTATGAGTTCATCTTTTGTTTAATTATCTCTCCTTTACTGATCCCTTGTTGAATTTTCTGTGACCACAAAATATTAATCACATGTTTGCATTAAGCCTAAAACTTCTGCTATCTTTAAACTGTTGATTTCTGACCTCAGTCTGCAGTCTACAACTTTAATAGACATTAATTATAATCTAATCATCCTCACTTTGAGGATACTTTCAGGATATATATATGTATATATAGTACTGTGAAAAAACATTTACTGCCTAAAAGATTTAGCCTGTTTATGGTTTTTAGATAATATTTCATCAAACATGTTTTAATATCAGATAAAGAGAACCTGAGAAGTTTTCAAATGATGATTTAACTAATTAGGGAATAACAGCTGTCCAAACCAACATGACCCTATATGAAAAAGTAATCACCCTCTTTGCTGAATCATGAATTAAGTGTAATTAATTGTTTGGAAAGCTGTTTTTAGTTTCAGTAGCCACACCTAGTCTAGATTACTGCCAGACCTGCAGAATCATGAAATCACTTAAATAGAACCTCCCTGACAAAAATGAAGCAGGGTGAAAGATCAGAAAAAGCACCACATCATGCCCTGATCTAGAGAAATTTAAGAACAGATGAGAAACAATATCATTAGCAACTATGGTGCTTAAAAATGTTACAAACCCATTTGTAAGACTTTTGAACTCCAGCATATCAGTGAGAGCCATTATCCACAAATTAAAAAAAACATGAAACATATCTGAACCTTTCCAGGATGGGGCGGTCTACCAACATTACTCCAAGATCACATCAACAAATCATTCAGGAGGTCACAAAAGAACCGAGAACAGCATCTAAAGCACTGCAGGCCTCACTTGTCCTGCCTGGGAGAGGTCCAAGGCAAAAGTAGTGCTACACAAAAGTAACACAATTTTGAATAAGAGTCGTATCTTGGGATCATTACGTTTCCATAATAGTCTTTAGGCCAGGCCATAAGCTTTTTACATGGCAACTGGTTTTTGGAGGGCATGTCTTTTCTGTCCTTCCATCACTAATGTAATGCATGGAACATGCTAAATGTTCCTGGGACTTAACTGAAGCCATGTGTTTTGGTCTGTTGATACTAAGATTGGGCATTTCTGCAACAAACGTTCCTGGTCTGGTGTGAAACAAAGGAACATTTTGTAGGAAACCTTCTCATGCCCATTGTTTGGTATGCCAGAGGTTCTGTGATGCTGTGGGTCTGTTTCTCTTCCAAAGGGCCTTGTTGAAATACATGGCATCATAGACACTTTGAAATTCCAAAACATTATGAATAATGGACTGTGCCAGAAAACAGAAAATGGGCCACCGCTGGATCTTTCAGCAGGTTAGAGATCCAAAACATGTGATGGCAATATAGGGTTCCACAATGTATTAGGGTTAGGGGTGGCAATAACTGCCCCCCCTCCATTAAAATTAATTCTTAACAAGTGATATTTTCCCCACTGAATGAACATAATCAAGCTAAGTTGGATATTTACAGAAATATGAATTTATTTTATGGTTTAACATCTTTGCCAGGAGTCCCACTAAGAGATAAATGATGGTGTCAAAAATGTCCTTTATTCATAAATGATAGCACCTTTTTGACAGTATGAACCTAGAGTATGCCATGTCCTGTCACATTACGTTGATTTAACTTAGGAGTATATGTCACTTCATGCATTTCCTGCTGCACATTTTCAAAGAAAAGCTGTAAGTAGGCTGAAAACTACTAAACCAAGCAGGAGGTGTCAGCAACTTAAATTCATGATTATCTGGTATAAAAGCAAATCAGGCGCCTGTTGTCCTCGGATGGTATTCATTATTCTGTTATCGAAGACATTAATGGGTAGACTGTTACACAATAAATAGATTCTTTATTGGCAGATAAGTCTGTATTCCAACTTTATCCTAGTTATTATTTCATTTAGAAGAAATTGATACCATGTGCTCTTGATCAAACGTGAAAAGGACTATTCAGGCCATTTAGACTTTGGTGATAGCAGCATTAGAGTCAAGAAGAGACAAAAAATATTTTAGAGCAACATATGCTGCCTTCAGAGCATATTTTGAATGCATTTTTCAACAGGACAATGCAAACCCCCACTGAGCACACATGGCAAAGAGATGGCTCCAGAGGAAGAGGAGAGTGGACTGGAAAGCCTCCAATCCTGACATGACTCATATGAAAATGATGACCCAGAATTATTACACAGCTTAAGTGTTAGAAGGAAGAAAACTATGTGAAAGATCTGGATATATTGCATACTGGTGTAAGCTTAAAGCCTGCATTAAAAAAACAAGAAGTACATGCTCATTACTAAATTAAGTAAACTGTCCAAGAAAAATTTTGAAAACTGTACAATGAATTAATTATTATTAATAATTAACTGCAGTGCCATGAAAAAAAATGTTCATGCTCCCTGAAATGACAGGCATGACAAAAAATAAACCAGAAAAAAATTCTCTCTGAGGGAGAACGAACTCTCCCACACTTTGAAAACCCCGGGTTTAAGTCATTGCATCTTCATGTATGAAAATGACCTGGTCAAAGTCCATTGAGAATCTCGGGAAAGACATGAAAGTTAATTTTAACATATGGTCCTCAATCAATCTGGACTGAGCAGTGGTATCTTGCAAAGAAGAATAGGCAAACATTTAAGTCTTATACATGTGCAGAGCTGGTAGTGACATACTTCAAGACTTACAAAGCTAGTTCCATAAAGTTTTAACTCCTTTGTGTTAACCTATGACACAAACTTCTCAATACATTGAAGTTTGTGGTTGTAAATTAACATGTGAAAAAGTTTATAGGGTGTAAACACTTTTGCAAGAGATTGTATTTTTCTTTCCATGTGGACTGGTATATTGAGTTTTCAACACTGAACAATATAATAAGTTAATGGAAACCACATGTCAGTGAGATGTTAACAGCTCTTTGAGTATTTATCTTCCTTCCTCTTTTTCCAGATCCAATCCCTCCTATGTCATATGATCTCCACTTCATTGACAAATCCAGTCAGCAAGCTCAGAAACCTAATCAGATGAACGTTTTCAAACTGTCCTCTCAGACAACAAGCCCCGCTGGTGAAGAGGAGGACTCCATTGCAAAGGTGCTCGACTGGTTCAACCGCAGCACAGACAGCAGCGACTGGCTGAACTCAGAAGACCCTCCAAAGGCCTGCAAGGGCTTTGATAAACATGTATCTATCAGCAAATCAAGGGAGGAAGAGTCGTTTGACAGAGACACTAGTGAAAGAAAGGGGGATAGAGTTGAAACAAATAGGAGCCACTTCCAAAAAATCAACAATAACCACAACAGAAAGGGAAGCAAAGAGATGCTTGATACTCAACATCTGCATTCACAAGACATTAGAGATATTAATGATGAAAGCCATACGTTGAACATTTCTCATTTAAAATCATTCTGGGAGAAAAGCAACACGGGCCCAAAGATACTTATCAGCAAATCTGCGACACCTGGTGACAAAGGAGTAAACCCTGCTCAGGTTTTTGCACCCGAAGAGTCTGATATACACTTTGTTCCTGGAAAGTATGGTGGAAAGGGGATCTATGATAAGTACACCCCAGATCCAAGTGATGAAAGAGAGCAGCAGCCACTGAACAACCAAAAAATACAAATGGTAAACTGTATTCACTCAGAAGCACCCAAAAAGTACGATAAAGACTCAGCTCATTTGAAGTTATTATCCAATCTTCAAACTACCAGCAGAAGAGCTGTGGATGGGGATGCTTTACATGCAAACAGACCAAACCCATCAGAGAGGACGATTATAGATCAAGAGTTTGAGAACAATTCTGCAATCAAACCAAAGCTACAACCAGACAGCATTTCAGGGTCTAAAGAATCATTGCTGCAAGACCTTCTGTCCAAGGCTGCTCCTGCATCGCAGCTGGATACAGACCATCCAACAAAGGTCAGCTTAGACTCGGAAAAGCTCAGTTTGTCCAGAAATGGCTCATATATGGATGAGAATGAAGAGCAACTCACCACAAAGGCCAAAATTCACAGAGATTCAACTGAAGACATGAAAAGGAGAGATAGTGAGGATAAAAACTTGCACTCAGGCTTGTCTCCCAAAAGAAAAGATGATGCAGCCAATAAGGACAGGACCGGCAGTTCACACTCAAACAGGCAGCCGTCACAACACCAAGAAAGCACAGCGGAGAGGATAAAGCAGCTGAAATCCTTCTGGGAGCAGGAGCTGAACAAGCCAATGTTTTACACCGGCAAACCTAAAGGTCCTGTAGAGGGCAAAGTGGCTCGTGGTGTAAATCAAACAAAACTGACTAAAAGATTCACAAAGTCCGAGTTTGACTTGAGATCAATTGGAAATGATTCAGGAAGCGACGAGGAAGGCAGTCACAAAAATCACCAGAATTTTACTGTTCTACCATTGAGTCAAAGGTTAGACAAGGTGAATCCAAGTCTTGGAACCAGTCGCGCCCAGTTTAACTTTCTGCGAGAGTTCTGGGACGAGGCTGCCTCTGACTCCAGGGTGTCATTAACCTTTGACAAACCCAAAAGCCCCAAAAGGAAAGAGCCCCTCTGTGCCCAGCTCTCATCCCAGGAGTTAAAGTCAGTAGATCCAGAGATTTATCATGTAAATCCTGCTCTTGAGAAAACAAAAGGAGCTGCCATGAAGTCATTTCCTTCTCCCCAGAGACGGTCAAAGTCTCCACATGATAAACAGGTGGGATCAGGATCAAAGTTAGAGAGTGACAGCAGAAGTAACTTGCCTAGTTACATACCAGCTGAGCCAGGGCAGCAGAAACAGTTCAAAAGGAGCACAAAGGACTTCAGTCGAGAAGAGAAGTCCACAAAGCCACAAAGCAGTGTATCCAAAGATCTTCGATCTCCAAAAAACAGAAAAGACAGTTTCTGCATTTCCAGTAGCCGTGGAAGTTCTCTGCGTCGCGCAACCAGCATGTTTGCTCTGAGCGTAGATGAAGAAAAAGATCCAACCCAACTGAAAGTAGACCTAAGTCCCCTCCGGTCTCAGAGCAGAAAGCACAGACAGCCCGAGCCAGAGTTTGTGATTCCACGAGCGCGGGCTTTTGTTCCCACAGACTACCGCCACTACCTGGGGATGACGGACAAGACCAGCGTTCACACCACACTCGCACCAGCAATAAACGAAGAGGGCCCAGACATCAAGTCCAAGTACGACCTTGATCTGAGTGGACCAGTGAGGGCCAGCACACCAGTGAGCTCAGAGGAGTGTCATGGCAGGAAGACAAACAAGATGAGCCAGCGGCCCATGTGGGCAAACTACAGCAGCTCAGACACAGGCCCAGAGTCTTCTGTCAGCAGTACATCAGAAACATGGTCCAACATAAGGAACAGTTCAAATCGTAAGCTCTAACTATTTTTTCATACTAAAATTCACCCTAAATAGAATTACCCTTACTGTCAGTATACAAATCTGAGCTTTGTTCTCCTTGGTTGTTGGGTTGTTAAATATTAAAGGGGAGTATTGTGCAAAATTGACTTTTCTGAGCTTTATATCATGTTATAATGTCATTCCCTCATTAAAATCACACCCGAAGTGTTGCTTTGATTCATTCATGCATGTTTGAGAAATCCTTAAATCTCCTCTGGGAGCCATTCAGGGATGCCTTAATGCCTGCTTATGCAATGCACCGCCTATTTACCCAAAGCTCTGTCTTGGAGCTGCAGTCTCCAGTCGAGTTCCCTCCCCATAAAGCACCCCTCTCCTACGCAGCTCCACCAGATACGTCTGCTGAACTTATCATACAAACTACTTCTCAGTCCAGCTCTCCTAAGTACGGCTGTAAACGGCATCATGGAGAAGGATTGTTGTGATGACGTGCTGAAGGGGGAGTGTCGGAAAGGGTAGGAGCTTCTTAAAGAGACATAGGTCAATTTCATGGAGTCAGATACGGCCATGATGCGAAGTCAAATTTCTTTTAAGTTATTTTTGACATATACATGATTTTCATAACAACTGAAGGAAACATAGTTACTTTATTGTTCTATGAAATGGCTCAGTGTACCTGGAAAATGCATAATATCCCCCCCTTGAAGGATAAGTTTACCTACAGAGTAAATTTACCTGTTTACTGGAAAACCTTTATATCTGCAAGACAACATCTATCAAAGATCCAGTGACTTAAAGTTTCCAGAAAACTTTCAACATTCAGGAGTAAATGTGACACAATCTATACAACAGTAATTAGATGAGCTGCTAAAGTGCTTAGTGAAGACAATGCATTTAGCAAAGTGGCTACTGGATGACTAAATACTGTTTCAATTATGATTTAAAACATGGCATTTTTAAAAATGAAGAACTTTTTTTTTCTTAAAATCAGACAATAGTTAAATAGAGATTTACTTTCTTCTGCTAAATTACATCAATTTGTATCAATATTTAGCTGAAAAAATTATCTTTAAGTTATCTTCAAAGCAAAACCTAAACAAATAGCACTTAAGATAATGCTGTCACAAAACATTATTTTATATGTAAATTTAAATATTCTAACACAAAATGATGAAGCCTTGAGAGAACTGAGTGGTATTTATTTGCAAGGAACATTTTATGAATATTTAGAAAATTCTTGTTATTAGAAAGTTGGAAATTAACACAAACAAAAATGAATAACCCCTTTAATAAGTGAATATGTGAGCACTTCACAAGTGGAGCTAACAAAATTATCTGAAACATTTTTTATTGTCAGTTTTCAGCAATTTTTTCATTTTTAAAAAAAAAAAAAAAAAAAACAAAAAAACAAAAACATACTGACTAACATGTTTGTTTTTTGTTCATAAATTACAACTTTTAATTGTAACACATTGAGTAAGCCGAAAATCTTATACATCTAGACTGGACCTTTAATAATGCAACATTGTGCCAGGACATTATTAAAGGAATTTTCACTTTTCACATTATTTCAGGGATTATGGAATTGGCTGTTGAGTAAACAGCATTTTATTGTATTTATGTTTATGCATCTGCTTAAATTCTGGGTCATTGGTCTAATGTGAGCACTAAGCTGTCAAAATAAGATCTCCTTGAGAAAATGTAACGTCTGGTCAAGATTATGTCCTTTTCTTCTGTAACCCAGGGGGAAATGATGAAGAAGAGCAAAATCCAGTGAGAAAGGCGCTGCGGCGAGCAGAGACACGGCCTAAAAATCTGGCTAAAAGTATGGAGGACATCACTGCATCTGCAGCACCACGTGAGCACATCCTCCACCCCAGAACTGTTGCATGTTTTGCGTCTGTGGAGCTTATTGAGATTACTGTTTGTTTTTCACTGTTTCTGTAGGACAGGAGAGAAGAGCAGACCCAGCTGCTGATCTGAGGCGCAGCAGTGAAGGTAAATATGAGCTGATCCTCCTTCGTGATGGATATTTGAAATACATATTGCAAATTTTTTAAAGATTCACTTGTCTTTCAATTACTCCTCCACAGTTTCAGTGATTTCTACACCTTCCTCCTCTTCTTTTTCGGATCCGGACCACCTGAAGAAGATGAGCAAATCTGTTCCCTCATTCTTACAGAATGAGGTAAAACTTCCCCTGCCTCCTTCAGTCCAGTAGAGCAAACCCTGCAGTGCATCCAAGCGCACAAAGCTTTCTTCCCCTGCTGTCTGTGTTTCAGGACCATGGCATTAACACTGACTCCTGTGAGCGTAGTAACCGTCTAGGAAGACTAACAGCAGGCAGCTCAACGACTATTCTGAGCAGCTCCTCTGGCATGACGTCTGTGTCTTCTGTACGTTCACACATTACTGCTTGGACAGCTTAAGCATGAGCACCCTTCCTGTGTAAACACTGATTTCGTAAACTGTTTCTTAGTTTTGTGTTTAAAGCATAACTTCCACTTTCTCATAGATGTTTTAAGTGTGATGTTGTGTCCCACTTACAGGTCGTCCATTACTGTTGCATGTTTTGTAAGTGTTTTATACCTTGTTAAAATGTCTGCTGTTCTGATTTCTGTTTCAAGGTATTATCGATCTTTTATTGCTGAATATCAAAACCAAAACAGTAGACTTTTTGCTTTTATTATTCTCCTACCTCAGGACGCTGCTACGTGCAACTCTGACGCTGGATAGGCTGTGTTAAGTGGGTCTTCGCAGCTTTGCACAAAAATGCTGCTAATCTTAGCAGGGTTTTCATGTAACTTCATGCTATACCTGCACTAAAGTTCTCCAGCAGAACAGTATTAATACAATACTTTGTCAAAAATATTCAAACCACTTGAGCTTTTTCCCATTTTGTCACATTTCTCAACTGTTACCTTAATTACATTAATTTTTTTGGGGGGGGATGGACCAATGCAACAAAATGCATTATTGTGAAATGATATCAAACTGATACATGGTCTTCAGCAACCCAAAGTTAATCATTTGTAGAATTACATTTCACTGCAGTTATAGCTGCAAGTCTTTTGCTGTATGTTTATACCAGCTTTCGCCATCTAGAGACCAAAGATTTTGTGCATTCTTTGTAAAACAGCTCCAGCCCAGTCAGAAGAAATCAGTTTTCAACTCTTGCCAAAAATTCTCAAACAGATTTAAGTGTCGGCCATTCTATCACATGAATATGCTTTGAACCCTTTTGTAGCTGTGGCTGTATGTCTTGGGTTGTTGTTGTACTAATGGAACCTCCGCCCCAGTTTTTCTAGGTTTTCTTCTAGTATTGCCCTGAATGTTTCTATATCCATCTTTCCATAAACATGGACTAAGTTCATTGTCTCTGGTAAACTAAAGCATCTTTACACCATGATGTTGCCACCATCATGCTTTATTGTGGAAACGCATGTTCAGGGTGTAATGTAGTTTTCCAGCAATGCATAGCTTTTTTTTGCCTATAGACCGAAACGTTTTGGTCTAATCTAACAGTTGTCCTGTTGACAGATTTTTCCATCTTAGTTGTTGGCTCTCTTTGATGCCTCTCTGATTAAGGCTCTTTTGCCCAGCCTGTCAGTTTAGATGTTTTGTAGCTTTGAAGCCATGCCAGTTTCAAATGATCGATCAGTTCTCAGTGAAATGTTCAGTGCTTGTGATGTTGTTTTCTAGCCTAACTGTGCTTTAAGCTCAACAGTTTCAGCACAGATCCGTCTGCTGCACTCCTTCATCTTCATCCTTCATGATGCTGTTTGTTCACTAATAATCTCTAACAAGCCTCTGAGGTCTTCCCAGAACAGCTGGATTTATACTGAAGTGAAATCACAAACAGGTGGACCGAGGTAGCAATTGGTTGCACAGGATTTCCTGTGGGTGAAAAGAATAAAAGTAGCTGATTACAAATGCTGGCCACACTTTTCAGATTTTGCTTTGTAAAAAAAAAAAAAAAAAAGTTGAAAACATATGTTTTTTCTTCTACTTCACAGTTTTGCTTCTTTGTACTGGACTATCCCAAAAAGTCTCCATGAAATATAACAATGAAGCAAACATGATAAGTAAAACATCTCAAAGATAATGACTTTCAAAAGGCTAATTTGTGGTTCTAGATAAACTTTTAGTAGAAACACAGCCAAAAATGTCTCTTTGGTTTACAAAGGCTGCTGAATTTCCGAAATGAATAAAAATTTTTGGTTGAAAATGTAATAAATCCTGTATCATAACCTTATCTTAACAATGCAATACGAAATTACCAGCTAAAAGAAAACATACTGTATGGGTGAAGTATCTTCAAGCTGCACCTTCATGAACTATAGCAGCATATGATCCTTAAAATGGTAAAGCTACTCTAGCCACTGGACAAATTGGCATTCTTCCTATGTGACAGAAAATTTGTTCACAGAATCAGAACTTAACTTCTGATTTTCATGAAAGTGTCCACAACTTGACTGATCAAATAATATATTTTTCTTGTTTTTGTTTCTGTCTGCTCTCAGCTGAGTGGAAGTGTGATGACCATGTACAGCGGGGATTTTGTTGAGGTTCAGGGAACCATTCAGTTTTCCATCAACTATGTCCAAAGGCTCCGGGAGTTTCACATCTTTGTGGCTGAGTGCCGTGACCTGGCTGCAGTCGATTCAAAAAGGAACCGCTCCGATCCGTCAGTTCTAAACTTGTTCAGTTGAATCAGTTATTATTTTGATGTGCTAATATTCAGCCTACTAACCATTTAGAAATAATTCTCCTATAGTAGGACAACAAAAAGTCTAAAATATTATGAAAGTAGTTTATAATTAACAGATATGACATTGCATATTATTTTTTAACTGTTTAAACTGTGGGATGGTTTAGTTTTAAAACCAACTAATAATTATATTTATTAACTGTAAAAACATTAGTACATAGTGGTTAAAATTGCCAGTTGAATCATAAAAAGCAAAAAGTTGATGAGAAAGCTGCGATGAAAACAAAACAGTCAAGCAAAGTAGAAATCCAAGTGTTACAGAGCTTTAACATTATTTCATGAATGCAATTCAAGTCAGTGGCAAATATAAATCTCACATATGGACACATGTAGGGTTCCTCAAGGCTCCATTCTCAGGCCACCTCTATTCAATATCTGTGTACTCTTCCTAGCTCAGATTATGGAGTATTATAGCATCTTTTACAATATGTATGCTGATGAGACAGTTTTATATGTCTGGGTCACCACATGATCACATCACACCTTTCAGTTTCTAAGGGAGTGCATCCATACTGTCATTAAGGGGATGGACCAGAATGTCGTCCAGCTCAGTAGAGAAAAGACAGAAGTCTTTGTTTTTGGTCCCAAAACTTCAATGTTAGAAATGAGAAAATTATTCTAATGGTGTTTTTATTGGTGTCTCTGTAGAAGAATAAATCAGGCAGCTACAGTTCATCCAAAACGCTGCTGTCAGAGTCCTGACCAATAGCAGGAAAATGGATCACAGGTTTCATTTTAAAAGCTGCATTTTATTGCTTTTTTATCTAATCCATACCTTTTAATAAGTCTTTTGCATTTTAATGTAATTTTCTATTATTTGTACTTCTTTTTTGTGAATATTTTTCCTTTTAGCATTTATATACCCCCTTACACAGGAATAAATCGTCTTTCTACCAACAACAGTATAAGTCCTCTTAGACTTTTTTGTTCTGTGTTTGTAGCAAAACTTTAGAACATTGCTGGGAATTATAATGATTTAATACCCTCTTACCGGACTTTATTACCTTGTAATTAAAGCTCACATTATACTTTATGTTGCAATTGTACATCTCAAGCCCAACTGAAGGAAAACCCTGTTAGAAAGCTCAAGCTCTGACTGTTAGAAAGCTATAGAATATACAAAACACTAACCTGCAATTGTGGTTTACCTTCATCAGGAATGAAAATCATGTTTTTTTTGTTTTTTTTTTTTAATTACATGAAACAAAAATGATATTTTGATATTACTTGCTCATGATAATTGTTGGTAACATTTAGAAATATAGTTAAAAAAATATCTTGTCCACAGTTTGGTGATGTCTTATAGAAATTGAATAGAAATTGCATTCTGCTTCTACTCACTGTTATTATTACGTTGCATTTTAAGGTATGTCAAAAGTTACCTGGTTCCTGACAAAGCCAATCTAGGAAAGAGGAAAACATCCATAAAGAAAAAGACACTGAATCCAACCTTCAATGAGATCCTCCGGGTAAGACCGTGGACTCAAATCCAGAGGATCTTTCTCACACTATAATACTCAACCGACTCAAACAAAAGCATCTCTCCTGTCTTTACAGTATCGTGTTCGCATGGAGTACCTCAGGACCCAGACGCTCATTCTCTCTGTCTGGCACCATGACACCTTTGGCAAGAACAGCTTCCTGGGTGAGGTGGACGTTGACCTCTCCAAGTGGGACTTTGACCACACCCAGATGAATTACTTAGCACTTAAATCTAGGGTAAACACAAACACACACAGTTATACAAAAGCTACGCCACTTCTTTTCTCATCAAATAACAGAGGTTTACCTTTTTATTCAGCCTGAATATTCCTTCCCATCAGTCTAACCAGGCTGGTGATATCATATGTTTCCTCTTTTTCAGACACTACCTTCTATTGCACCGTTAAATGGCCGAGGAGAGATGAGACTGGCAATACGCTACCTTCCGCAGATCACCCACAGCGAAGGTCTGCTCACAATCATTCTCTGCTTTTTAAAAGTTGGTTAGGAATATAATTATTTTTAGGATCTGAGTGGGAAAATGCACCATCACGAAGCCCAGCAAGAAAACGTGGGAGGAAATCCCACAGGCCGGAGTAGAGAAAATAACCACCAGCATCAAAACCATCCATTGGTCCATCATTTGGAAATAGAAAATGTATGGCAAAACTCCAAACCCACCAAGTAATAGTCATTCAATTCAATTCAAAAATACTTTATTTCTCCCAAAGGGAAATTAAATGTTGATGTAACTCATTTAATCAAGGAGTTATTATAGATGGTGATGGCTGTGGGCAGGAAAGATCAAGAAATATAGTCTGCTCTGTCCCTTCTTGTAGACGGCTTCACTGTTGAGTCTCCAGTCAAGTCTGTTGTCTAGATGAACACCGAGGTATTTATATTCCTCAACCACCTCCACTTCTACAGGGTTTGATCTGACCCTGTTTCTCCTGAAATCTACAATCATCTCCTTTGTTTTGTTCACATTCAAGATAAGATGATTGTTTCCACACCACAACACAAAGCGGTCCACCAGCTAGTCCTAAACTGACAGGCCAGGCATTAATCAGAGAAGCTGGTCCCTGGTAACTCTGGAGGAGCTGCAAAGATCAAGAAGAAAGTTATTGTTGAAAGAAAGCCACAAGATGTTATGTTGCCCTGTGGGACAGAGGAAGTAAAATGGTGCTCTAGCCAGATGAGGCAAAAACTGAGCTTTTTGGCCCACAGGAAAAACTTTATGTATGGCTGAAAAACATTACACGTGATTTTGAACACACCATTTTCACCATTAAGCATGATGGTTCCCACGTCATGCTGTGGGAATGCATTTACTTCAGCAGGATTGAAGAGTTAGTCAGATTTTATGGAAATATGAATGTTGATAGAAAGAAAACATGCTAGAGCCTGCAAAAGACCTGAGACTGGGGCAGAGATTCACCTTTCAGGAGAACAATCCTCAACAAACACCCAGAGCTACAATGGAATGGTTTAGATGAAAGAATATGTGTTAGAGTAGCCCAGTCAAAGTCCAAAACTAAATACAGTTGATCTTCTGTGGCCAGATTTGAAAAAGAATTATCTCTGTATGTGCAAAGTTATAAAAGAAGCACCCAAAATGCTTGCAGTTGTAATTGCAGGGGAAGTTGGTTCTACAAAGTTTTGGCTCATGGGGCTAAACACAAATGTACACCACACTTTTCAGATTTGTCAAAAAATGTAAAACCCTGTTCATTTCCCTTTAATACAATTTTCCTTTAGCTCCTTCTTGTTTTGTGTTTGTCGATATTGGAGAATCCCAATAAAATGCAATGAAGTTTGTGGTTAAAATGCAAAAGTAAACGTGGAAGAGTTATTGTGCTGTTTCTTCAAACAGTGCTGTTTGGCGCTTTTGAATACTTTTGCACATTACTGATACGCTCAAGAGGTTTTGTCAGTGCGATCCCAGCTTCATAAACAAATGTTCATGTCTTCCAAGGTTTAACAAAAGATGTTTCCAACACTGGAGAGATTCATATTTGGGTGAAAGAATGCAAAAACCTGCCTTTAATCAGAGCCACCATCGACCCTTACGTAAAATGGTAAGCAACAGATAGTATTTTTCAAATAAGATTAACTTTTCACGTCCGTTGTCTCAATAAATGTGACCCGTTTTTCCTGCTTACTTCAAGCTTTGTGCTGCCGGACACAAGCAGGAAAAGCCGCCAGAAGACGCGTGTTCTGCGGAGGACTGCAGATCCAGTGTTTAACCACACCATGGTGTACGATGGCATCAGTGAAGCCGATCTAACGGAGGCCTGTGTGGAGCTCACTGTGTGGGACCGAGACAGGCTCGCCAGCAACCTGCTGGGAGGGCTGAGGCTCGGAGCTGGGACAGGTAAAGATGGTTGATTGTTCTTAAGGCTTCCAAGAGTCTTTAAAAGTTTTTCTTTAGACATAGGCTGCTTTTTTCTGTGTTTTCCGTCCTGTTGTACTGGATCTGGACAGCATATAGTACAATTTGAACTTAGAAATTAGGTAAGTGGGTAGGAGAAGGGTAAAAGAAGAAGTGTTTCAGGCTTATTGTCTCCAGCAGATGAACAGTGTCTGAAATTTGTATTTAAGAAATAAAAAAAAATCCAGCAAATAGGACCTGAGAGATGCATCAGACTTCTGTTGATCATCTACTATACACCAGGTTTTCAGCTAAGTCTATTTAGGAATCACCTCGCTGGTTAAAATGCATTTTTATCGTATTTTTCATGGATTCAGCTGAAGGTACAGAAACAAAATTTGTTCTTAAGACAGGCCTCCAGCAATGCTCAAAGATCTAATATTAAATAAGTCAGATTGTATGCTATCTGAAGACACAACCATGCTTCATCCCTTTAGCCTAAAAACTTTTTTTAGTACTGGAATGGTTAAAAGTCTAAAGAAAATATTGATCAAAATCACTTTAATAGATTACAAGGCTGGCTAGAAGGAATACATAAAGACTAAAGATGGTATTAAATTCTGTAGGAAGCAAAAGCCTTGATTTAAAAAACAAACTATTAACTAGTAGGGAAATAAAATAACAAATAAATGATAGCAAATTTATGACAATGAGAGTAATTCTTTAATAGTAACACCATTAAGTCAAAAAATTTAAAAAAAGAATAAAAACATGTATAATTTCTTTCTTCTATAGTTTCTCTTGGATTTGTGTTTTATTATCAAAACCGATAGAAAACATCCAGAATAAACAGAAAAGCGATTTGTGATTGCCCTTTGTTTTATACTACATATTTTAAGCTGGTCATAACCAGTATATTTGTGTCATCTTTCTCTTCTGTCTCCTTGTGATCAGATTCCATCTCTTTTTCTGTCTTTTTTTGTTTAATTTTGATGACTTTAAATCTCTTTCTAATCATTGTTTCTGTTTTATGGTTATTTTGTGCCACATTTGGCTTTTCCTGTTCCTTATCTTAGTAAAGTCAAATATATTTCCATATACTCTCTGTGTCTTTGTGATTGTTTTGGTTGTACTTGTAGTTTTTTCTGACACGTTTTGATTATTTCATACTTTTTAGTGAATAAAATGTATGTACTGTAGAAAAACTAACTTTTGGTCATTTTTATTTACTGGGCCTCACCAGAAAAGAAGATTTCACTATAACAAATTTCAGAAATGACATCAGAAATCTGAACCAACAAGAAGCTCTGACGTATTTATGATTTGAATTACGTTTCAAAGTGCTTAGAGAAGGGAAACTCTAAGCTTAGAATTATGTAAAAAAGGCTAAATATTTAAAAGTCTTTAAAGTAAATGTAGCTTTGCCTGAATCCAGATGATACTAGAGAATGATCCAGTGTCGGTTGCATGTTTCTTTTTCTCTGTGCAGGAAGAAGCTATGGAACACTGGTGGACTGGATGGATTCTGGCCCGTATGAGGTGGCGCTTTGGGGCCGCATGATGGCTTCTCCCAGTGAATGGGTGGAGGATGTGCTGCCGCTGAGAATGTTAAATTCTGCCAGAACAGCTCTAAAATAAATACACCGAACTGCTATAGGAAGTATTTATTTGTACTGATAAAAATATGGTTAAATTATTATGTTAAACTGAAATAGCATCAGGAACCTTATAACGAACTTTTAAAAGTTTGACTATATGATGCAGAAAAAGCAAACTTTCTGAAAATGCTTCACATTCTATAGTAAGAGTAGAATACAAATTAGAGGCAAACTTTTGTGGCAAATGAGTGATAAAAACTGATATGGACACTGCTGTGAATTTTCAGTGACTTTATATTAAAAGTAAGAAGAGCTTTCTATTGTATTTTATCGCAGCACCTTAAAGCTTTGGCTGTGAGATTTTAGAGCTCACAGCTTGTGCTAAGAATGCTCAAATATGATACAAATAAGATATAGTGTGTAAGCTATTTTGTGATCCTTAACTGTGTGGATTATCTTACAGATATCCTACTTTGAGTCATGAAATCTAGGGAAGTCACATTTACAGAATCATTTTATATGCATCTAATGGGGCGGCTCTTATAAATGATGACACTGAAATTTTGGATTTCTACAATCTATACCACATACAACCACAACCTGCTGTTTGATAACAATAAAATGCTCATTTCCGAAGCTTACATTTGTATTTGTCATGTTCTGAAGTGAAACAACTAGTAGACTTGATTCTGTATCTTTGCTGTGACTCTTAAACGTGTATCATTTCAGATCAGCATTTCTTTTGGACGAAGTTGTCCAGATCCTAGGTAGCTACTTCCTCTCCAGATTGAGGCGTTTTAAAATATGCAGTACCTGATGAAACCTTTCAAAAGATTTAGAGATGACTTATCTTTGAGCTGACTTCAGCTAACAGGGTTTGGCAGCTAAAATTAGATGTAATTTATATCAAGATGCATTCAATTACTGACAAATGTGTCTTTGTGACAATCTGCTGGTAAAACCCCCCCCCAAAAACAAACAAAAAAAACAGGGCCTGAAGATCCAATTCAAATTTATACATTATTTGTGGACAAAAATATTTTACCCTTGGAGACAGATCAGTGTTATCTTTAGGTTTTCAGAATTACAGTTGTTTATACTTTAAGCAGTTTCATTGTTTTTAGTTTATTCAGAGTAAAAAAAATTAAAAAAAGAACTGCAAGAGAAACTTTTTTGCTTGTTCATCGATTCTTATAATCTACATATATCTGACTTGACAAACAGGGAGAAGTAAATGAAGAGTTTACACCAACAACTGGTTGAAACAGGTCAAAATTATTTTAGATTTCACAAAAGATTAAAGCACTTTTCTTTTTATTCCCAACAACAAAAAAACAATCATAATATTTCTGATCATAAAAGCTATCACCTCATTAAATACATGAACATAAATCCAGAAAGAATGATTTCGACCAACATATAATTACAATGCAATGTTATTGTACACCAGCTGAGCCCTCATTTTATTATTAATAAATAATAAAATGTATATTAACTGTAAATTTGCATTCAGATTTCATAACTACCTGATCTAGTGTAAAATCCCCCGGCTTTGCAGATGATGATGTGTTTTATGATGGGCTTCGTTCTTTGTCAGATAATCTTTGCCCATGAGGTGTCTTAATCGCCTTTTGTGGAACACAAAGCAAGCAGCAGTGAGAACAGCAATGATGACAAAGCAGACGCCACACTTTCAGCCGATGAAGCTATTAGAGAAGGAACAAAGAGAAAACGATACAGTAAGTTATTTTGTTTATTGCAAAATGAGCAAACACTAAACACAAACATAAGTTATAACAAATTCTTACTTTGAGAAGCCGACGTTTCACCATCTTCAAAAAAAAAAAAAGAACAAAAGAAATATTTTCAGAATTTAGTGGACTTACAAGATGAATCATATAAACTTTTACAGGATTTGAAAAGTTATCTAAATCTGTAAGAACCATGTTAGAGAGGGTGAAGAACCAAATTATTCCAGTATAGATTTTTTTTTTATTTCTCAGTCAATAAAAAAATACTGTAATATTCTGTCAGACAACATAAAGCAGCCCATACTTTCCCAGAACTTAGAGCCTTGATAATCAAACTTTTGCACTGTGTCGGATGATGCAGTGTAGGTAGAACTTCCCAGTTATTTTCTGGAACTCACAAAGTACTTTCCAAAAACTTACTAAGTACATTCCTGGAACTTTTCTTGAGCTAAATACTTCCCCAGAACTTACCAGGTACTTTCCTGGAACCAGTCAACAGTGACTTTTGCAGAGTTTAACTTTAAAATTTGGGAAAGTTCCATTAAAGAACGTGATAATCTTCATGAAAATTCCAGAACAGAACATTGTAAATTCTCAGAAAGTCCCAGGAAAGTATCTGGTTAGTTCACAGAAAGTTCCTGGTTCCTGGCTCCACAAAAGTAACCTTTAAGTTCTGAGAAAGTACAGGTTGTGTTATATAATGCTACCTTAAAGTCTTCATAAATTTCACAGCTGTATAGTCTCTCCTTTTGTGACTTTGTAACTCATAGTGTTGGGGGAATGGATAAATGAACTGTTTAAGTTAAAGACGCACCAGTGGTCTGTTGGCCAACACGTATTTGTTGAGAGGTGATTGTAGCATTGGTCGGCACATCCGCAGCTGCTCTCCTTCTACGGCTTTGACCAGTACAGTTCTGTTGTAAAGAAATAAAAGAAAAACTCAAACTGACTTGAGTAAAATCCTCCTGCAAGGGTGCACATAAACCGTTATTGAAGTTCAGTTGGCTCACAGGCAGTAAGGAGCTGCACTTGGTTGTCTCACAGAGTCTGGTGACGCAGTGCAGGTAGAAAGTGGAAACTGTCAGGTTTTTGTGTTCTACGAATCTGAAGGCCTCAAAGGAGAAATGAGCTTTCTGCGAAATTCCGTTTTCCTCCAGTTTAGTTTGTGCGTCACGAGTACACCTTGGGTGCAACAAGACACGAGTGGTTTGTTAAAGCAGTGGAAGAACAAAGAGTTCCCAGGGGGGCATTGAGTGTCACGCAAGTAAAAAATGTGTCTCTTGATGTGGTTACATGTACCCAACTCACCCAACAAAGAGGTCATAATAGGTTGTTTGCATGGGATAAGGGCCTGTGGTGGTGTAGCATCTGTCCAGCAGCAAGTGGAATCTTTAAGGAGGAGAGGTACAATTTCAGTAGTTTTTCTCCTTTTGCACAGATATGACTGGTTTAGATTAGATTATCAAAGATGAAATACTTGTCTGTTAGGTTGTTTGCTTTTACTGAAACATAAATCTTGGTTTTAAGATTGAGTCCTGTTGGTGGAATTGTTAGCAAGTTCTGGTATCTTGCATCCTGTTTTGGGAAAAAGGGAATATTACTAAATCAAGTTAATCGAATAAATACCATGATTACTAAAAGATAGAGATATGAGTAGCTCTTACTTGGTAGAGCTCCATACTCAGTGTACTGATGAAGCTGCCATTGTTGTCTCGTATGGCAACGTTAACACCAGATCTGCATGGATAGATGAACAATTAGAAAAAAAAAAGAAGCCTATGTGTTATTCTATAAAGAGCATAATTACCAAAAAGTATATTTTGTGCCATAAGCATGTTTACTTGCTGACAACTACTACATTTTGCAGGTGCTTCGAGGTTGTAGCCAAATGTGCTACAATGTAAGAATCAAATAATTACTAATTTGTCAATTACTTTTAAATAAAACTGGAAATGTACACATAAAAATGTAAACATTTTCATAATTTATGAAATATATAAAGAAATAATAAGACATTCAATTAACTGATTAAAATAATAATAATAAAAAAGATCCATGGGACTTTGAGTGAATTTTTGTCATTGCTCTGCTTTTCAGTTTTTGAGTTTTTCCTTTTTCATTATTTTGGTCTCTGTGTTTCTTTCTGGTTCCATTTATTCCTATGCTTCATTGTGTCTGATTCTCTCAGTGATTTCTCCAGTGTTTCTTTGTCATGATTGCATAGCTTCTGTTTAATATCCAGCCTTTCTTCCTCAGTACCTCAGTTCGTTCACCCCCACAACTGCAACAGCACATTTGCTAGATTACATTCACCCATTCCACGCTCCAGCAATTATTGTCTCAGTATTAAAGCTCCCGGCCTTCAACTGGCACTCGCTGGATTACAAAGTTGTTCCAGGTTCCCTTTTTTACTCTGTATTGTCTTCTTCCATCAGTATTTGCAAGTTCTCATTTTGTTTCATATGAAACAGCACCCTTCATGGTTCTGCCTGCCTTGTGCCTGTTTTGGGACCTTCACCTCACCAATTCTTGTCAGTTCTCCAATTATTTATTAGTTCTTGTGTTACGTTGCATGACTAAATGATCTCTGAAAGTTCATGAGGTGTTGCGGGAGGCCACCTTAAAAACAATTACATAACAAGTGCAAATGCATTTAGTAAATAAAACACACTTTTGCAGCATATATAAGTAAAAATACATAGCATAAATAATCTACATATTTGCTTTAAATTTTGATTAGTAACACATTTAATTAATCCTTGAATGATTTTATTTAATTGTAATTTAAATTGTAGCATGTTTAGATCCTTGTAGTACATGAACATGAAACTATTTTTAAAAAGCTCATTTACATATGCGTTTTATTCACCTGTTTTTTTAATTTCATGTTTAAAATTAGGATTTATTTCAATATGAAATTTTTAAAAAAACACGTTTGAGTAATTATTCAGAGGCAGATATATTTATTGAGATGTGGTGATTTCAGATACATGTTTTCTGTGTTTGATTACCAAAATAATAATCACAAATGTTATAGATATCATTATTATAACTGTAATAGGCACATTGTCATTTCAGCAGCAATATTAATGTGTTTCTTTTCTATTTTAAAATTAAAGCAATTATGTCATATTCCACAGTTGTTATGTTCGTTGTGTGTAAAAACCATAAAACTGCAGTGATTTTACTTTTGTTGAAAGGTCAGACCAGCCCCCCGGACCTGCGTGTGATTAATACATGTAGCTGTCTCCTTGCATACTCACACGCTGAGCTCAGTATTGTTGAGCAGGTACTGCATTGGGTACTTGCAGGAGAAGATGTAATGGATCTGCGGTCGGTAGGTGATCATGCCTGCAGCTGGATCTACAGACAGGACCATGCCGGAGATATTCACAAAGTCGACTTTTGAGAAGTCTGAAAATTCACCGGTTCCAACCTGACTGGTTATCTGTTAAATAACAACAAAAATAATAATAAATAAAACACAACTCATCTCAAATAACAACATCCTCATAATAACACACATAACACCTCAAATTTACCAAAAAGTACTGAATTCTGACCACAATGGAAGGTGAAGGGGGTTAAATACCTGAAAGTTATTACCGCAGGCTGAGATGGAGTTTTCATTTATAGGGAATCTAAATTTTAGAACTGGTGGAATAACATTCCAGTCGGCTTTTCCAAAGCACTCAGGGTTGTTAAACTTATTGTTGAGGACCATCAGTGACTCATTGTACTGAGCATTATAAACAGGGCAAATGTAGATGCTGAGGTCCATGTACTGGGTGCCACAGGTTACATTAATGTCAGTATTTTCTGAGAAAAAAAACAATAAGAAAGGATGTGGATTAAAGCAATCACAGTTAAATAAAACAGTAATATATCCAAGAAAAGTAGTCAAACCTGGAGGTCTGTATGTATCACTGAGAAGGCAGTCATCTGGAATCTGGGCATCAGCCTGCAGAAACAGGCTGAGCTGCCACAAGAGGATGACCAGCATCATTGAGTTTAACTGGGATCTGTGAGAAAACAGCAAAAACAGTTGGACCTGAGGCTTGCATCAAGTCTTCAAAAACAGACACTTTTATTGTTGTTACAGATGTTTGGAAGAGTCTAAAAAGACACGTCTTAAATTTTTTTTTTTAAATTTGAGAAAATTGTTTCTTTACATGAAGTCACTGATGTGAGTCAAATTCAATAACATCCCAACATTTCTTCAAGAAAGCATAAAACAACATTCAATTTCATCAAAATTGATTTTTTTTTTTTTTTTTTTTTTTTTTTTTTTTTTTTTTTACATTATCTCAAATTTAACATCATTTTCACAATCCTGTTTTTGTAAAACAAAAAGTACCTGAGAATTTTACTCTGATTTAATGAAAATAATTAAAAAACAAGAAAGAATAGGACTAGAAGAAGTAAATATCCCAGACTCACCTGTGTGTCTTCATCTTGAGTCGTGCTGCTCTCCTCAGTGGCCAGATCCCTCCATTTATAGCTCTGGCTCCACATGCGTGTGAGCACCGGCACAATGGAGTAACCTGAACCAGGCTTTCAATTTCATTTTTCATAATAGCTGGCGTCTGGTTTAATTTTGGTGCCTAAATTGCTGTCTATGCTTTTGCTTCTATGAATAATTATTTCTGGAGTAAAAAATTTAATTTGGACATTTAATTTTTTAAATCACATTGTGTCTAGTCAGAGATATTTCAGAAACTAATAAAGATATTTGGGGCTTTATGTAAGAGATTCATCATTTTTGGCATAGATAAAGGTAAAATTGGGATGTTTTTACTGTATGGGGCCATATTAGAGGATCACCATTGAAACATACCAGTATGACCATTGACAGAGTGAATCCATCACTAATCATTCTCTTTTTTCTTACGTTTAAAATCCTCGGTAGTCACAGAAGACAACTTTTCTCCTGATCAAATCATTAAATGGCCTCAGGCATTAACCACACAGACCCCGAGATATCTATTCACATCACACAAACAGCAGACTCTCCACCAGGACACCCTTAAATGCTCTAAATCTAATTATAATTTTCAGATCTATCAAATATTGGGATCAGTAATCGGATATCAAGTATTTATCTTTCAGATTTTTTTCAAAAAATGAAACTCTCCCCATTGACTTTGTGGACGCAAGGTATTTTTAATGGATCTTTTTTTTTTGTTATGGCCTCAGGCTGGGAACTTTAAATAGACAAATGTCCCCGCTGTTGAGTACACTCTGGGAACAAATGACACACCTATCTGAAAGCTATCCAAACACTTTTATGGAGCATCCTGACCCAAAAAGGAACCATGAGTCCCCAAAGGATGTTACCATAATACAAACGCAAGGACAGCCTGAATAGGGGTTCCCGATAGATTACTCGAGGCGTATCTGATGTCAAACACCAGTTTTAGTGTCTCTGTTATTATTGATAAACAGCATTTGTCTCCCAGAAATGCCATCTGTATTAGTGCTGACACAAAACTTGCTGCCAAAATTGCTCAATGGAGTCACCTTAGGGAGAGTAATAAAGGAGTACAGGCTTTGTACCGTGTGGTTCAGGACCTGTCCCCAAAGGTCAATGTATGCGCAGCATGTTTTTCAAGAAGCCTGTGCTTTTTATCTCAAGCCCATCTGTATGTCATCTGACGACAACCACGTTGGGTTTTAATAAAGGTATGGCAAAAATATATGACTATGGATTTAATAAAACACTGTTATATCCTAATTTGCATTGTCACATCCTTAAAACAATACTTAAACACTCTTGAACACAACAACTTTATTAAATTAGGAAAAACTAAAAAGTTGAAAGCAAAATAATCTGTAATCAAGTAAATCAGAGACATAAGGCTATGCTGTGCACAAAAAGGAATATGTTTTGGACCTACCTACTGACTTGTTTGCCACTACCAATACTGAGGGTCTTGATCAATGAATATAAAAAGAATTTTTTTTAATGGCCTTTAAAAACTGCTAAAAATTTTGCAACAAGCAAGTGTCATCATGTGTTTTTTGTGTTTTTTTAGGCTAAGTTCACACCTGCTTTAACAACTGACACCTTAATATAATTTTCCATTCTCTACTCATAATCTACTGTGACAAAATGTGATAATATGACTCCAATAAATACCATCTACAAGTTTGATCAAAGGTTATGATCTTTTATACTTCAGGAGAGTCGTCTCATGCAAAAAAATGGATCAGAACCAAAATCAGAAGAATTAGGGTTCGATATAGACTCTTTAGAAAATACAATATGATAAGTTTATAATAAACATGATATATGAGGCTTTTTTAATCTTTATTCACAGCCATATTTGATCAAATAATACCTACGAGATGTAAGCTGAAATGCTATGAGGAAGTACATGATTTGCTCACAGGTGCAAAATGGATGTATGTTGGATGAAATAGCTACCAGTGGCTTAGGGGCATTCTGACACCCAGCTGTTCTTTCTTTCATTGTTCTGATTGTATTTTGCTTTGGTTGTCCCTTTTTGTTCTTTAATTTTGTTTTCATGCTTCATGTCCTTGACTGGCTTTCAGTTTCTGTTTTTCTAGCACGTTACCATGTTACTCATGGGCTTACTCTCTCTGCAGCATGTTTAATTGTTATTAACTTATTTTTAACATAGGTTTATTAATTCATTCTCAGCGTGAGCCACACCTTTTGCACAAAAGCTAAAGGTGTTCTTTTTTTAAGTAATTAACTATTATTTAATAAATGTAGTTTGTTGGAAAAGATTCAAATCCCTTAAGCTTTTTCACATTTAGTCATTTTAACACTCAAAATTTTAATTTTATTACAAGGTAGCATATACTATTTTTGGGATATGGAAGGAAAATGATACAGTACTTTTTTATTGAATAAAAATCTAGCAAAGGTGGCTTACATTTGTATTCATCCTGTTTATACCGATAAACCTTATTAAAATCCAGAGCAACCAACTGGTACAGAAAGTCTCCTAATTATAAATGGAGTCATTCCGTGTTTAATTTAATGTCAATACTAATACAGCTTTATCTGTGAAGGCCTCAGATCCACAGATCTGAAGAAAAAACACGTCACTCTGAACATACCTTCCCTGCTGTGAAACATAGTGGTGGCAGTGTCATGTGCAGGGATAATTTTCTTAAGCAGGGACAGGAAGCTGCTCAGACTGATGGGAAAATTGATGAAGCTAAATAGTGGGCAGTACATAGGGGGAGAAAACCATTAGAAGCTGCAAAAGACTTGAGACTGGGGCAGCGGTTCACCTAAATAATTTGCAAGAACAACAATAGAAAAGTTTAGCTCAAAGCACATTACAAGATGCACAAGATTTACGTGCCTTGATCTCTGTTACATTTTGTCATATTAAAACCACAAACTTCGATGTGCTTTATTTGCTATTCCAACATAAAATAGTGCTTGATTGTGGAACAAAAAATGATGCATGATTTTTATACAAAATGAAAGAGAAATTAAAAAGTGTAACATGCATTTGTGTTTTTCTCTAATAAGCCTAATAAAAACTGCTTTCAGATGTCAGTTCTAAAACAACACTTTGTAGAAGTACAGCTTGCTCCAATTGCGGTATTTTTCTCCCAGTTTTACACATCTGGAGAATGAAATTTTGTCTCTTACTTCTTTGCAAAATAGCTTAAACTTATCAGGACTTTAACTGTCAAGTCTTCCCACTGATTCACAATTAAATTTGGGTAAATGGACTTAACTTGCATAGCACTTTTCTAGTCATCCTGACAATTCAAAGTGCTTTACATTAGAGCCACATTTACACACTCACAAAACACATTTATACACCATTTGGTAAGCAACTTGGGATTAAGTGCCTTGCCCAGGAGCACATGTGACAGAAGGATGTTGCAATCCTACAACCTTTCGTTCGCAAGACCACTACTCTAACCACTTAGCCACAACTGTCTGGACTTTAACAGGGCCGTTGTAACACAAGAGTATATTTTGATGTAAACCATTCCATTGAAACTCTACTGTATCTTTAAGATCATTGTCCTGCTGGAAGCTGAACTTCGCCCCCAGTCTCAAGTCCTTGTAGCCTCTAACAGTTTTGAGTCCAGGACTGCCCTGCATTTATGTCCATCCTTCCTCCCATCAAGTAAAACCAGCTTCCCTGCTCCTGCTTAAGAAAAGCAACTCCAAAGTATCTTAGTTACTGCCACTACCTTGCTTCACACTGAGGACATGGCATGTTCAGAGACATGTTCTGTGGAAATTTTCATCAGTGCATAATATTTTTCATGGAGATCAAAAACGTACATTTTAGTCTCATCTGACCACAGCACCTTCTCCCACGTTTGCCTTGACCCCTACATGCTTGTTGTAAACATGACCTCTTTCAGCTTTTTTTTTTTTTTTTTCAGAAATGGCTTTCCACAGTGCATCCAGAAAGTATTCACAGCGCTTTACTTTTTCAACATTTTGTTATGTGACAGCCTTGTCCCAAATTGTATGAAATTATTGTCTTTCCTCAAAATTCTACACACACATACTCCATTATGACAATGTGGTTTTTTTTTTTTTTTTTTTTTTTTTTTTTTTTTTTTTTTTTTTTGTTTTTTTTTTTTTTTTTTTTTTTTTTTTTTTTTTTTTTTTTTTTAATGTTTTGTAGTTTCATTAAAAATATAAAACCAGTAAATCACACTTATGCAAGCATTCACAGCCTTTGCTTAATACTTTGTTCATCCATCTTTGGCAGCAATTACAGTCTCAAGTGTTTTTGAATGCGATGCCACAAGCTTTGCATACCCATCTTTAGACAGTTTGGTCCATTCTTCTTTGCAGTTCTTCTCATTTCATGCTTGGTGTTTGCGCTCTGTCAACTGCGAGATCTTATGTAGAAAGGTGTGTGCCTTTCCAAAAAAGTCCAATCAACTGAATTTACCACAGATGGACCCCTTTTAATTTTTAGAAAGATCAGGAATGATCATTGGAAACAGCTCCATTTTGCTCTTCATGGCAAAAGTTTTACTGTTTTTAATAAACACTCACATTGTCCACATTGTCCTAATGGGATATTTGTTAAATTTTGAAGAAAGACGTTTATTTAAAACAATTTGTAATAAAGCTGTAACATAACAAAATGTGGAAAAAGTGAAGCGCTGTGAATACTTTCCGGCTGCACTGTACATGCAAACTGTTATATCAGCAGATTCTCCACCTGAACTATGGATTTCCACAGCTCTTTCATAAGTAAAGGAACTCCTGGCTGCTACTTTAATTATTGCTCTTCTTGACGGCCGTGACTTTTTTAGTTGTACGGTCAGATCTCCAAGTCTCCATTTTTGAATGATGGATTAACCTGTTTGTTTTTAGATTGTTGTGACCTAAAAAAATTGGGCTTGAATGCTGCACAGTATATTCTTAGAGATTAAAGCTGTGTTTTGTAGTTGTATAGGAGTTATTGGGAGGATAATCTTTTGTAATTCACTGCTTTTGAAACAAAAAGACCAGTGGAAAATCGTCCATGTCAGTGTGTTGCTATTCACAACATAATTGCTCTTACTGTGGTACCACCTTCATATTTTATATAAAAAAAAATGAACATGTGTCTTATGTGTCCATAAATTTGACCCTTTAACATGAAAGGAAAGGAAAGGAAATAGGAGAAACATTAGACTTTCACAGGCAACAAGAACAAGTACGGAGGATAACAATGAAGCAAGAATGCCGGTCAGGGTAGTGTTATTCCTACTCCTGTGACGGAACGGTCAGTTCATAAGAGAGTCTCTGGGGAGCATAACTCAAAAAATTTTCACATTTTGCAACACAACACAGCTTATGTGATCTTATAAATTGACAATGATGCCTTTGTTGCTTCTCAGAAATTGTAACAACTTTGTTTTGCTGTCAAAAGGAACAACTTGAATGGAAAAAAAGAGGTGTCATTACTATTGTTTTATCTGTGTTTTATCTCACATATGCAGAATTAATGGTCTTATAGCATAAAAGTACATTTTGTTTGTGTATCAGAGCTTATTTTTGCATCCTTACAAATCATATTACTGTTTTTGCCTTTCTTCTACTTCACTTTTACAGGGTCAAATTAAATAAAAGGTATTGAATTTTTACATTATAAAATACAATAGGGATTCAAACAACTATTGACAGTAGGTAGACCATGCTGTACTATGAGTCATAGCTGAAAAAGATCTATCCAACACCGAAGTAGCGCCAGTAACATAGAGGAAGCTCTCAATTTCAAAACATTATATCGGGACACATGTGCTGAATTGTAAAAGTAAACCAATCCCAAGAATAGGCTTAAAATTTGATCATCTGTGACCCTGATGTTTTGTTTTTATGCAACCTCAGCATTTGTTCTTATGTGAATTGGTAGGGAGTATATTTCCAGTACCAGAAGGTCTGTGAAACTTTTGTAATCTACTTTCAGTGTATATAATAATACCAAATATTTTAATGCAGTTAGTAATTGCATTCATTTTGTGTTTCTGGTTCATCACATCTAGTGCTTTTTAAATTGATCAGTCCAACATTAAAGGTGAAGAGATAAACCTCCTTGAATTTTAAATAGTTCAGACCTAAATCTAACTGAGTATCTGCATGAAAGATTCAAAAATTGATGTTCACAGATGCTCTCCATTTAATCAGACTGAGCTTGAGCTATTTTGCAAAGAATGGGCATAATTTTAGTCTCCAAAGCTGACAGAGATGTACCCCAAGGACTTGCAGCTGTAATTTCATAAAAAGGTGGCTCTGTAAGACTCAGAAGGGCTAAATACAATTGCATGCCACACTTTGATGCTGTTATTAGTGAAAATATGTGAAAAGGATATAAGTTTTTCATTCCACTTACTAACAGTTATGCATTACTTTGTCTTGGTCTGTCATATGAAATCCTAATAAAATACAAGAGATTGAGATTATAATGTGACAAATGTGGAAAAGTTCAAAGGGTATGAATATGTTTGCCACAAATTTCAAACATCAAATGAGCTAAAAGTATTCATGATTTTACAAGGAGATACTGACTGAGCAGAAATGGCACTCATGGGAAAGTTCCAAGATCAAAACCACTGCTGACCAACAAGAACACAAAGGCCTGTCTCACATTTACCACAAAAACATCTTAGTGATTCTCAGGACTTTTGGGAAAATATTCTGTGGGCTGAAAAGACAAAAGTGGAACTTCTTGTAAGGTGTGTATCCTGTTACATCTGGAGTAAAACTAACTCAACATTTTGGAAACATAGCATCATACTGACACTCATTCATGGTCGTAGCAGTAGGATAGTCTTGTGCTGCTTTGCTGCTTCATAGACTGAACAACTTGGGTTATGAACTTGGGTTATGTACAAAGACAATGATCCGAAGCATTGCTTTTATGATCTCAGAAATATCACTAAGTTGAGTTCCATTGTGTCTTGAACTAAGTTTCTGAACTGGAAACTTATTTGTGTATTCATTTTTTCATGCCTGCACTACTGGAAATTTGTTTTTCACCTGTCTTAATAAAACTTTCTTAGATCTGTTACAGGTGGTTCAAAATGCTTGTGCTCGGCTTTTGACTAAGTCTTCTAATACACCCATGTCACCCTGCCACTATTCCAGGTTTACTGGCTGCCCATTAATTCCAGTATTCATCTGAAGATTTTGGTTCTAGTTCTTTGGGTTTTACATGGACAAGTGCCAGCATATGTCACTGATCTTTTAAACCATTCATGAAACAAGCCATTCATGCTCAAAAATCCTCAAGTTTGGCTGAATTAGGTCAATTCTGATGAGAAGGGCAGGGCAGATTTTCTCCACAGTGATGCTAAAGGCTCATTTCCAATTCTCACAAACAGCTGATGGCAGTTTTTGCTGCCAAGGGTGGCACAAGTGAGTGGCACCAGTTATTAGATTTAGAAGGCAAGTACTTTTTTCACATAGGGTTGGCTTGGTTTGGAAAGTTGTTTTTTTCCTTTCATGAATGAAATCATCATTTGACCTTTTTTTTTTTTTTTTTACTCAGGATGATCTGGAACATTTCAGTGACAAAAAGCTAAACTTTAGAAAGTGATTGTTGGGGTCTGACTTTATCTTACAATCAATTCTGCATCTTCATGTTTTCTATCATTTAATAATTTATATTTACCACTCCGTTTTGTTTCTTATGCCTTGCTGAAGAGATATTCAATCTTTTTTTTTTCTTCTAACAACAGGTTTGCTGATCACTGTTTCTCAGCAATTCAACATTTTAACAAGATGATACCCAACAGAAATATTAACTGTCAATTTAGTAAAAATCTTTGTAACCTTTGAAATCACCTTGTTTTACCTCCTTGCCTGTGTTCAGACAGCTGTAGGCTATATGTACAGTAAGCAATTTTTGTTTGTTGATCCAATAACTGTTTTTGTTCCTGTTGCTCTTCTGCAGAAACCTGCTGTCACCTGAAGATACTTAACCCCTAGAGAAGGAGACTAAAAACATGCCTGAGTAAAAAATAAAAAATGTAAAGAAGAAAAGTTTTATGTATAAGGTGAAATATGACAACTAAATATAAGATAATATCTTAGCACACTGCAGATGTAACATATGGATAATAAAACATACTGAAGGTCCGTATTATGTATGGTATTATTGCACAGAACAATTCACATTATGACATTAGAGTACCTTTCAAAATGTTTGTTGATATGTACTTTTTCTCAACGTGTTTGTGTAAACTCATAGTCCTGCAGTTCAAACAGGTCACATGCTAAATGTGAGGTGTACTTCAGGATACTGAAAGCTTTTATGGAGCCTACCTTTTAGTGATTTAATCTCAGTATAAATTCCACTCTTCTGTGAAGACCTCAGAGGTTTGTTCGAGAACACCGGGAGAAAGTTGTGGAGAAGTTCAAAGTAGGGTTGGATATGAAACAATACAGAGGTCTGTTAAATATATCATTAAAAATGGAAACAGAAGCATTTACAGATGCAACTGTATTTATACTGATCCTTAATTCCAAACAAGTGGACATTAATATGGGGACTTCTGAAGGCAGCTGGTTGCACTAAACTTTTTTAAGGTGTCAGTTCATGCCACACCTACTAATTTCTATTTCAAAAAACATGCAGCATATTCCATCCACATCACAGTTATGCACTGCTTTTGGAGGTATGGATGCCCAGTACCATCTCTCCATGCCTCTGATGATAAAAAACCCTTTATATCAGATACTTTTTTTTCATCAGTGGCAGAAATGGACTTCCATAGCTTTGAGTTGATGTATCACATTAAATCTAATAAAAATTCAGGTTCGTAGATGTAATTTGACAAAAAGCCAAAAAGCTCAAGTTGGATAATAAATACTTTTTCTAGGCACTGTTATTAAATTTAAAAAATGTTAAGGTTTTGTGTTAAAAATGTTACATATACACTAGGGAAAACATAATGCAGTGATAATACTGGAACTTAGGACATCTCCAGCAGTTTTCAAATCCCACAACGGGGAATGAACTAGAAACCCGTGCCTGATACTGGATTTGCTAGTCATTACTAGAAACCTCCATTATTCAAAACCAAAGTCTTCCTTGTAGCAACTGGTGTGGCAACCTTTCTGATTGGTCAGTTTTTTTAGGAGGCAGAAAATGTGACGGCAGATGATTGGCCAGTCTGACTCCTCCTGTGTTCCAGAGAATTCCGCGTGCCAATGTTTATGGAGAGGCGCTGCCCCTGCAGCTGCAGCAGCAGCACACGCGACTAGAAGCAAATCACCAAGACAACCAGCGGAACCATAACTGTTCGCATCCAGATTTACTGAACGGTGAAGTTCATCAAGAGTATCAGTTACAACCGCTGTTATCCGAGAAGAAGTTAGTCTGTTGATTCAACGAAGGTAATCAACGTGTTTTTCTAGTTTTATTAAATAATTAATTTGTTTGTTTTTATTTTTTATTTTGTTTGTTTTTTGAGTAGTGAAAAAACTCCGTAAAGTAGTACATTTTTGGACTTTTAACGTTCGAGCAACGTTTCAAACCAACGATTGTTTACACTTAAAGTAGTCCACCTTTACGTTGCCATTTGTCGCGTTGTGTTATAATTGTCCAAGCTAATATTTGGCCATCATTAAAGCAACATGTCAGAAATGATGCTGTTGCATTTTACCTGGACTGTATGCTATTCTTGTTCAGTATAAGTACAGCGGCTAATTCCATAAGTTTCTGGGCTCTAAAACTCTATAGCCAGGCCTTTTTTTTTTTCATCTTATGTTAACGTACAAGGCCTATATAGGGTAAAAGTAAAGTTCCAGAACGTTCCGAGTACTCTAAGGAGCAACTCAGGTTCTTCGGATATGATGCAGCAGCTTGCAGATTTTTAAGCTAGCATTTTTAAGGCTGCCCTCTTGCTTTCAAACCGAATACCCTTCAGCAGCTTTTTACAACATTTGTAAAGTATTATACCGATGTCTAGTTGGATTAACATAAGGTTTTAAATGGTAAAATCTTAGCATAAGCATTTAATCTATTCCAAATTTATTTTGGTTAAGTCAAGCAAATGAGGTAGAAAACCAATTTGTGAAACTTCATGTTTAAAGGTGTGAAACATCTGGTGATGAGCAAATCCCTTTTGATTGAATTTGTTTACAACATAAAAGCAAATAAAATTGGACTTTAGGTCTACAATTGTTTGTTTTTGACCCTAAGCTGCATAGATTGCAAAACTCCAGGTTTGACTAAGCTTAATGGGGAATCTAATTTTCATTGAAACGTATGTGATCGACTTTATTTTTAATGCCTTAACAAATGAGTGACCTTTCTTTATACACCAGAAAAATCAAACTGAACTCAGATTCTATCAAAACACTGCAATAGCAGAACAACTGAAGTATATGGCACAGGCACAGTTAATTTTATTGCAGCCTGGTGTAGAAAACTGAGGTTGTAGCTCATTCATAGTCAGCCATTTTATAACTGATGTTCCCATTTATAGTGAACTGTTTAGGGTTTTTGCTACGATGTGGTTGTTAGGTCTGTTTTGGGTTCTGGAAGTTCCTTAATTAAGTTCTCATTCAGTGGAATTAAATCAGTGTCTCAGTTTTAATGGCTGGTTTCAGATTGACCTTTATTTAACATTTTGTGTGTACAGTCTATGACCCAAGCACTGAAAATATTGTTTCATATTTGTAATGATCCCCCATGTGGCCTATTACTAGTTGTAACATTACTCTACTGATGATCAGCTGTTGCAACAGAAAACATGGGGATTGTTCCAAGAAGTTACACCTCACTTATTTTTGGAAAACTTGGCATGATCATTGCATTCTATTAATCTAGTAGTTTTGCTCTGACCTAAACCCAGGAAGTCTGTAGAAAACCAGTTTTAGCTATCAGGATGTAGTGAAAATTCTTTCTGGAATGCCTCAAGCCTCCATGTGGTTAGTTGTCATAATAAAGGCCAGTTGTTAGGCTGTGGTAGACTAAGAGCCTTTTAAAAGGTGCTCTAGAGTCCCCCCTTCCCTCATGTATGATGTGCTCAGAGTCTGTTTATAGCTTTGTTACTCCATACATTTAATCATAGCTTTCCACAGGGACTTTGAGATCTTTGGTCATCTGTAATATACTTCGCTGTCTGTTTATGATTAATTACAGTAATCATCCTTCTTCTTTTAGAGACCATGTCCAAGGGACCAGCAGTAGGCATTGACCTGGGCACTACCTACTCTTGTGTTGGAGTGTTTCAGCATGGAAAAGTCGAGATCATTGCTAATGACCAGGGAAACAGGACCACGCCCAGTTATGTAGCCTTTACTGACACAGAGAGGCTGATTGGAGATGCAGCCAAGAACCAGGTGGCCCTCAACCCCAACAACACCGTTTTTGGTACAACTTCTGCTCTTTTACAAAAGAAGTATCAATAGTGACCTGATTAGGAAAAAAAAAGCTTACTGATTGTTTCTCTGCTATCTCAGATGCAAAGCGGCTCATTGGGCGTCGTTTTGATGATGATGTTGTCCAGTCAGACATGAAACACTGGCCTTTCACAGTCATTAATGATAACTCACGGCCCAAAGTGAAAGTGGAGTACAAGGGGGAGATGAAGACCTTCTACCCAGAGGAGATCTCCTCCATGGTGCTGCTAAAGATGAAGGAGATTGCTGAGGCATACCTTGGCAAGGTACTCAAGTGTACTAAAATATATTTTTTTAATGCATTCATGCATGCACGGCTATCCTTTTGTGGAAGTAATTTTGAATTTTATCTCTACTACTAGTTAATGGTACCATTTACTTGTACGTTTGATTCCATTTTTGGTGTAATGCAGTTACACCAAAAATGAAATCTGGATTTGCACTGCTGGATTTCACAAAATGCAGAGCTTTTTAACAATGCCTGGATTTCAGTTGCGTTTGTATCACATTCAGTTGAACCCTGTATGCTTTGAGGCAGAGTTCTTCCTCAGTAAGCCCAAGACAAGAATGATACTGCAAAAGGATCATGACACTATTCATCTTAAGAACAGGAATAAAAACAACAAGCACAATACAAAGGAGCATAATCAAAAGACCTCTGATCAGCTGTCTTATGTGATGTCACCATCGGCATGTGCATGTGGAATCTTGTTTTTGGGAGGGTAGATTTTATCTTGGTTAAATAAAAGTTTACAACCACATAGAAAACCTGATCATGACATTGATTGATCCGTGACAAACTATATCTAAACATAATAGTCTCACTAGTACATTTAGTATATATTACATTTAAGGACTTTAACACTCAATGTTCAGTTTTTGTCCTATTTGCTTTAACCATGTTGTTTTCATAGACAGGACTCTGTTATTCCTAATTTTAAACTACAATAAAGAACAGATCACTTTTCAAAATGTCCCATTAAAATGTGTAAATTTCTCCTTTCCTTTGTTTAGACTGTGACAAATGCTGTGGTGACTGTACCTGCCTACTTCAATGACTCTCAGCGCCAGGCCACCAAAGATGCTGGGACCATTTCTGGGCTCAATGTTCTGCGTATTATTAACGAGCCCACGGCTGCTGCCATTGCTTATGGCCTGGACAAAAAGGTAAAATAATTCTGAGCACTTCTTCACAATTCTGAGACAAATCCTTCCTTTTTGAATTTCTTCAGATCAATAAAATGTTAAAAAGCTCAGTGTGTCCAACAACACATTTTTTTTTATTATTATTTTATTTTTTTATAATGTGATTTGGGTATAATTGCAATTTTTTCTTTTTGTAAACAGCAGATGAACAAAATTGAATTGAATTCAATTGGTTTGTAGTCATTGATCCTAAATTTTAAAGCTTGGTGCTTCATTTAAGGTTTAAAATTTTTTTTTTCAATAAAAATGTCTTTTTCCTATTTATTAACTGCATCAAAATGTAAACTCCCACCACTTTTGGTCTGTAAATCCATCAGATGGTCTTGTAATTACCTCCTTTTTTCCTGGATTCAAAAGTACAAACACTATCAAAGAACTTTTTTTTTTTTTTTCCTTTTAAATACAAATGAGTGCAAACTAGAACCAGCAGGTCTTTACTAAAACATTAAAGGATATGGGTTTTCTCAAGGTCTTAAAAAAAAAATAAATAAATAAAAAATTCAGGACTGATTGGTCTGCATCTCTTCGTAGTCATTACAATCCTCTCAGAATTTTCAAGCAGTCTTACAACATTTGCAGCTATGTGTGTTTCATCTGCCGAATTTGTAATGTCTCTTTTAATTTCAGGTTGGATCTGAGAGAAATGTCCTCATCTTTGATCTGGGTGGCGGCACTTTTGATGTCTCCATCTTGACTATCGAGGACGGTATCTTTGAGGTGAAGGCCACAGCAGGCGACACGCACTTGGGCGGCGAGGACTTTGACAACCGGATGGTGAACCACTTCATCTCTGAGTTCAAACGCAAATACAAGAAGGACATCAGCGACAACAAGAGGGCGGTGCGTCGCCTGCGCACGGCCTGCGAGCGAGCCAAGCGCACCCTGTCTTCCAGCACTCAGGCCAGCATTGAAATTGACTCCCTATACGAGGGCATCGATTTCTACACGTCCATCACCAGGGCGCGGTTTGAGGAGCTGAATGCAGACTTGTTTCGAGGAACGCTGGAGCCTGTGGAAAAGGCTCTCCGAGATGCCAAGACGGACAAGGGTCAGGTCCATGATATCGTCCTGGTGGGAGGGTCAACTCGCATTCCAAAGATCCAGAAGCTCCTGCAGGACTTCTTTAATGGGAAGGAACTCAACAAGAGCATTAACCCTGATGAGGCAGTGGCCTATGGTGCAGGTATGTTTAATACAGATCTTTAAACAAAACGGTCATTTTAAAACATATCTCTAAACTTTATTTTTCTGTGTTTGTTTCGCAGCTGTCCAGGCAGCCATCTTGTGTGGTGATAAATCTGAGAATGTGCAGGACCTGCTGCTGTTGGACGTCACCCCCTTATCTCTGGGCATCGAGACTGCAGGTGGGGTCATGACAGTGCTAATCAAGAGGAACACCACCATCCCCACAAAGCAGACCCAGACCTTCACCACTTACTCAGACAACCAGCCTGGCGTGCTCATTCAGGTAAGACCGCCATCTGTTTGCTTTCATCTTCCAAAAACGAGACACGTTACCATTGAGTTGACCTTACTCGTCACTTTCACAGGTGTTTGAGGGTGAAAGGGCCATGACCAAAGACAACAACCTGCTCGGGAAATTTGAGCTGACTGGAATACCCCCAGCTCCTCGAGGGGTTCCTCAGATTGAGGTGACATTCGATATCGACGCTAACGGCATCATGAATGTCTCTGCGGTCGACAAGAGCACTGGGAAGGAGAACAAAATCACCATCACAAATGACAAAGGTGACTAAACTCTTTAAATTTCATGTAAAGTCTAAACCCAGCAGTCAGGTTTTTTTATCTTTATTTTTTAGTATAACCCATTTGTTTCTCTCTCTTTACTTTCCAGGCCGCTTGAGTAAAGAGGATATTGAGCGTATGGTCCAGGAAGCAGAGAAGTACAGGGCTGAAGACGATGTGCAGCGCGAAAAGGTGGCAGCCAAGAATGGTCTGGAATCTTATGTTTTCAACATGAAGTCCACCGTTGAGGACGACAAGCTGAAGGACAAGATCAGTGAGGAGGACAAGAAGAAGATCCTGGACAAATGTAAAGAGGTCATCAGCTGGCTTGATAGGAATCAGGTACGAGTTGGGGAGAAGTAGTTTCAGTGGTTTTATAAATTATGCCTGGAATAATGCATTTTAAATTTCACTGTGAAATTAGCTACTGCTGACTCCATGATTGTATATAATACATAACATTTCTGCATATAGACACCAGTAGAGTTTTGAGTTGGGTTCAGGACATATTCAAGATGTAATTGTCTGCAGTGCGCAACTAAAGTCATGTCTATTCTTAAGAGTCATAAAGCTGCAGTGGGAGTCGATGTGTTTACTGAATCAATATCCAATTGGCCTACTGAGCAGCATGAAAAACCATTTTATGGTCACAGCACCTCTGGAATATTTCTCCAACATATTTTTATTTGTCTTATTCTGTTTTTAATTAATATTGATCAGCAACTTTATTCTCTTCTGATTCCTTCCTTGCAAAACAGCCTAATGCAAATCCTGCATCTTCTCAAACCTGTTGCATTTATTCTTCCGGTGTTTTTATCAAACCTAATCAGTATCAGGCCTTGAATGTAGATGTGTTTTTCAGGTGATGATTTTCACTAATCCTGTCATATTGCAAAATTTGTCTAAATAGGTTTTCATATTCTGTTATTCAATAATCCAGAACAGCAAAGATTGAGTTTATTAGTCAATATCTCCGTCTGTTGACATAGCAACGTCCATACGCTAATGGAACCACTATGCACACAACTTAATTCATTATTTCAAGCGGGTGAAAATGATTCTCTCTGCAGTTTTGTATCTACATGGTCCCATCGATTGAATTTTATGTTGCAAATATCCCATAACAGAAAAAAAGGCTTATTTTAGAAAAATTGATCCGATGGCCACAGAAGGTGTAATTTTGGAGTTACTGAGTTGAAAATGGTCAGGGACCTCTTAGTCATCACAACTTCATTTTTACACTTAATGTTAGTAGAATATTATACTTCAACATATTTTGTTTTATGTTTGTTTTTAGACTGCAGAGAAAGAGGAGTTTGAGCACCAGCAGAAGGAGCTTGAGAAGTTTTGCAACCCAGTTATGACCAAACTGTACCAGAGTGCAGGAGGAATGCCAGGAGGGATGCCTTGTGGCGCTACCGGAGCAGCAGGAGCTTCCTCTGGTCCCACCATTGAGGAGGTTGACTAAGCTACAGTAGAAGCTAAACTGATGTTCTTTATTTATGTTTTATGTCACAGATGGCCTTACTCATATTTTCATTGCACGTTCTTAAGATTAAACAAATAACTGCTGTCCTTTGGACACTGTTTTTCCTTTGCTAATACTCTCTGTGACCTATGTTGCTGAGTTAAAGTGGGTAATGCTGATACCTCAAAGTGGTTCTGTTGGTCACGCTAAGACTGAGTTGTATCTATTGCACAGTGCCTCACGAAATAAGAATAAATAAATAAATAAATAATTTAACTTGGGACTCATTTTACTGCTTGCAGGTCTTCCAGTCTGTATAAAATGTACTTCCTCTTTCTAGTATTTTTATTAATAATCATTAGCTGTGAAATTTCTGTGATATTGTAACTTTAAGGTTTAAGTCTTAAACTCTACAACTCCTTGAACTTGAGTTTCATGTTTTTGCTGCCTGTACATCTTGAAACTTCAACACAGAGAGAAAATCAGTTGCAGCAGCTCATTGTGCAACCCGGAAATCTGTTGTGCCTCGTCCTTAATGGAGATTTCAAGTCAAATGATCTTTGTTTTTGTAGCAAATCTAAGACATCAAAGTGTTGTGCATTCACCCCAAACCCCTCCAAAAAAAGAAACCCACACAAAATGGACGAAAGGAAAATATAACACCAAAAACAAACTCAAAAATTACTTGAACTGCAGAAAAGAATTAAAGCTAGGGAATATTTTTATAAGCACCCGTTAAAGATGCATGCTTGATGCACAGTGGGAGCTGTTCCACATGTTCGTATGACGTAAGAGTTAAAGCATCCTGAAATATATGTGGGTACCAAAGCGTGCAAGGCTAAAATTAAAGAATCCAATAACAAACAGGGATTTAGTGAAGGGAGTAAAATAAGGAAGATTCAGTCTGGTTTCAGATTTTCATCCTCAGAATAAACACTGACGTCAAGATAAATAGTCAGGAACTCACTATCATGTTGTTAGTGAAAATCAGTTTGATATTTGAAATGTTTCTGCAACTACTATTTATCTTGGAGCTGAAGATAAAATGGCAATGGTGCTAAGAGATGCAAATTTCAAAGAGGTATTTGGAGGAGAAATGACAATCTTTGACTCATTATGATTTAACTGTAGAAAGTAGGGCTGGACCATATGGCTGAAAAAGTATGATGATATAAGGGTTTCATATCAGTCGATATCAGTAATTATTGATTAGCTTTTTGTGTTAAATATCTGAAATACTGCCAAACTGGTGTCGTGACCTTTCCTATTTTTTCTACAGTTTCCTCTCGAGCTGTTGTACTTATTTTCTACTTTCAGTCCATGCCGTTGTTTATTTTTAAGCAGTTATGAGGCACAGTGGAAACCTGAAACTGTTGCTGCTGCTCGACAGGTTATTGCTAGTTTACCAAAGAGTGAGTGAGTCAGCTGATGCCACCGCCACCCACCTTGCTTAGCTGTCTGAGAGGTTGAGCGGCTAAAGCCGATTGGATTGTTCAGTGAAATTATTGAACATTCTATTGGATGTATGTTCTATTGATATCGATCACATGTCTATCGTGATATATATTGTTATTGATTTATTGCCTAGCCCAAGTAGGGTATTAGTGATTCAGCATTTCACCTTTTTAGTGCAATTCAGAATAGACCTAAGGTAATTTTTATGACAAATTCAGTATTCACCAAATATTTAACCCAAAGGAAACATATAAACTGCATTTAAAAGTGATTCCGAGATGGATCCTTGAGGAACACCACCGCATGCAGGAGCTGTAGAGGAAAATAATTTCTCCAAATTAATAGATGAAGATCTGCCAGATAAATGGAAGGATAGCACTAAAAATCCCAACCTGATCCTGAAGAAGATTTAATTGTGTGATCAAACACATAAAAGGCTGTGCTCAAATGCAACAAAATGAAAATAAAGTTACCAGCATCTGAAGACAGGAGAGGGTCTTTACTGACTTAAAACAGAGCTGATTCTATTCCATGATGGGTTTTGGAACCTGACTGGATCTGTTGTACTGCTATTTGAGAAAGGCAGTGGTTAAGAATATACAGCTTTAGCCAGATCTATTAAAAGAAATGGCAGCTTGAAGAGTAATCTATAATCAGTAAAATCTAATTTATCTTGATTAGACTTTTTACAGAACGGTTGGATTGTTGCATTTAGCGCTGCAATTAATTTTCCATACTGGTCCTGAGATCCTTCAAATGGAATATAGCTTAATGCAGTCTATGTAGAATGAAATTTATATGAGTACAGACATTAAAAATGAGACAAATGAACACTTTTTCCTTATTTATTTTGCTTCTTGTTGAATAGGAAGATTTACAGGGAGTTGATGGGAAAATTCACATTGACATTGGTACATTTTAGCCATGTGTTGGTAGTGGTATTAGTGGGTGAGATTTTAAGGATTTCAGCGTGAGTTTGAGTTCCTCGGGCATTCATGCATCCGGTAGGCACACATGTAGAAGATACCTGAAAAGAAAGCTTGATTAAAAAGAGTGATATATATGTATATATATATATATATATATATATATATATATATATATATATATATATATATATATATATATATATATATATATATATATATATATATATTCACACAATATATTAAGATCTGTACCTGAGAAGAAGGTGAGCACCACTGCCACCCAGCCCATAATATAGGACCAGGAGAATCGCCAGCTGCCATAGCGTTTCCCATAGTAGTTCACTGTCACGCCTGTGTAGACGGCCATGGCAAGCAGCACAAAGAAGCCTGCATGGTAAGATTTTCAGCAGATATCAGTTTCCGTGCAGAAGAGAGAGAGAGAGAGACCAGCATGAGGATAGCAGAGAGTAACTTACAGGAGATGAAGAAGAGGATCCCGGCTGCAAATGTCTTGTCAAACCCATCGAAGGAAGAATAGTGGATGAAGGCCATGATGCCAATCACAATGCCAATGAAACAAGCCAGCAGGGAGAGGATCATGAAGGCCCGGGTAGCATCCCAGTACGCTGTGGGATGAGAAATGTATTTCTGTAGGTGTGCTTTTGCTAAATGTCTGGGTTGGTGGATAGAGTTTTAGCTTCTCAGCTGCATAACAGGGAAGCTTTATATACTTCTCCCGAGGTCAAAAGGTCCCCGTGTGAAAAGAGCAGGAATGACCAAAGGCACACAGTGGTGTAGGTGAAAAATATTTTCGATGTATTTATTTATGTGGCAGTTTTAATAAAATCAAAACAGATCAATAACATTGCGACAAAGCTCAGTTTAAGTCTGGGTCGTTATCTGCGACGTGATTTTGACAAACCCTCCATCAATCAGCAGCTCACAAGTCATTATGGATTACATTGTACAAAAAAAGTTTTAATGTTTCATGTAACAATGAAATGGGATATTCTTTTGCAGTTTGTCAAAATAACGTTGCAGATAATGAGCCCGAGTTTTGTTGCAATGTTATTGATCAGTTTTGATTTTCTTAAAGCTACTGCATAAATAAATGCATTGGAAATATGTTTGTTTTTCATCTTTATGTTTGACTTATTGCTTAAAAATCTATTCTTTATTCTTTTCTTTATTGTTTTCTAAAGTTTTTTTATCTAACTTTATTTCACATTGTGATGACTGTCAGCACACCTTGGTGGAGGGCTGTTTTTCAGCCTTTTGATATTATTATTATTATTATTATTATTATTACATGATTGGTAGTAGTAGTAGCAGTATTAAATTTATCTTTACATTTTCCCCCCTCTTTTTCTTTTTTCCAACATTTTTTCCTGCTTTATTTCACAGTTTTCTTATTGGTGGAATGTTGTCCAATCAGATTTTTTCCCCTTCTTTTTCTTATATTGTTACTTTTTCTTTCTACCTTTATTTTTTATAATGTGCTGGCATATGATAATATTATAGTGAGTTTAAGGACCGGTGGAGAGCTGTTGTTCCAGTTGGCTTTGTAAGGTAGAATTACAGTAGTGTGTGCTGCTACACACAATGAGCCAGAAAAGGCTTAGTCTCCAAATGTCAATCAGTATTGATTTTACTGGAACATCTATCCAACATCAATTTAATTTTTTTTCTCCATCTAATTCATAACGTTCCTTTGACCATTTTATGGCCTCTTTTCACTCTGGGACTTTTTTTTATTGGAAAACAAGAAGCCTGATGCAACCCTGTCAGACACTAAGACACGATAACCTTCAGCCAGTATGGACCAAGTCTTACCGATGCTGTCGGTGTGCGTCATACATTTCCCAGGCACGCAGTACCGCCACAGGCCCTGGTGCATATAGTTACTGGAGTGGCGGTACTGCATCCAGTAGTCCGTTGCTGTAGAAACAATGAGGAGTATGTTCCCAACTCCAGCACAGAACAACCCACCTCCCATGAAGCTGTACATCCTGCCAAAATATACTGATAGAAAGAAGAATAAGGCAGGTTAGGGCTTGGACACATCTGGCTGGTGCTGTTTCATCAATTACAGCAAGCATTCGGTGTGACAGAGAGAAGTACAGCTCAAAAAATGGAAGAAACCAGAAGCAGATGCATAAAGGAACTTGGAAAATTGTCACAAAAACAGTAGTCCTTACTCCACATGAAGAAGCAGCCAGTTTGATCTGATACCTCATTAACCTTCGACACCATCTGAATGTTTCTGTGATGTTAAACATGTTTGACTCTGAATAAATCAGTAAGCTTTCCAGGAATACCAAACAGGAGGTAAAATGAGCCAAAGAATATTCTTCTTGCTAGATTCAGTGAAGCATCCATAAAAACATGACATCTTCTTGGAATATTTTATGCAAAGTGGACCTTTCTACCATTTTTCCAAGAGAAAATCACAATTCATAAATCAAATTAAAAAAATAAAAACATTCGAAAATAAATTTAAAATACACAAAAATGCAGAGTAGAAAGACTTGATAGCGTACCTTTATGTTTTTCTTTTCTTCAGAAATAGTGAGGGAATCCAATATTTCAGGTAGTCAAAGCACAAAGTAGCCCAATATTGCCCAGGATGGCAGGAAAGTTTTGTTTGTGTGCAGGAAACCGAGCGAACAAACGGCCTGATGGAACAATGGAGCGTGCTGAGCCGCAACCAATCACAGAGGATGAGTTTTGTGTTTAAGGGGGAATCTGCTGAAAATACAAAACTGTTAAAGCGCCTCAGTAATACTGATGACGGGGGGTTTTTCATTCAGAATGCCACAAAACCTCACACAGTAAACTCATGACCTGCAAGAGGCGTAGGCACGACACTGCTGGTAAAGACAAAGCTATAATAAAGGAGAGTTCAGTCATTTTGAAATATGTTTGCAAATCCCTCTTAGTAATTATTTGCCTGTACCAGCCAGTGTCCAGATTATTATTAATTGAAACTGTTCAATTTACATAAAATCAATCCATAACTTCTTCTCTGAGACATTTGGTTTAAATGATGACGATATTAGAGGAAGTGCACTTGCTGTAGTGTCCTTTTAATTTCTTCACAACTCTAATGAAAACTGAAAGACAAATTGCTGGTACTTTGATTTATTATGCATTAAATCCTGTATTTTTAAGTTGCCGTCTTTTAATTGGCACTAAGCCATCCCAGAGACATGCATTTAATTACAGATGAAAAATTGCTCAGACATTTATAAAACATATATAATTTAAAAAATTAAATATAGCCAAACAAAATAAATTCACAGACCAACATGAATATGATTAACTTGGCAGAACAGTGTGGTGAGTAAAGCTAAGTAAAGAAGGTTTGTGGCTTTTTGTTTAGAGTTATTCTTGTTGTACCCAAAATCCCGCTGAATATATTATTTTATTATATTTTTCAGTAGTCTGAACATCTGAATTATCACACTGATGCACAAATTTGTGTAATGAGAAACAGAAAGATTTACAGTACTATGTGAAAGTATTCACACTATTCCACTAATTTGTATTTACACAAATCTCAATAAAACACACGAGTTTGCATTTCTACATGAAAAAAAATGAGAATGTTTCAGGAATGTGAATAAAGTGATAAATGGTTTTCAGCAGTTTTAATAAATATAAATCATGAAAAGTGTGCTATCCATATGAATTCATCTCTTTTCAGTAAATACTTAAAACAGCTGCAGTTGTTTTGGGGCATGTCCCTACCAGCTTTGCACATCTGGAACTGTACATTTTTGTCCATTTTCTTTGCAAAACAGCTCAAATAAAATGGAGCATCTGTGAACTCCAAATTCCAAGTTTTGCAGCATATTCTGAAACAGTATTTCTGGACTTTGACTGGGACATTCAAACTCTTAAAAAATCCTGGAGCTAACCATTTCATTGGAGCATTAGCTGTATATTTAGAGTCATTGTTCAGTTAGGTGAACCTGTGCCCCAGTTTAAAGTTCTTTGCAGCATCTCATAAGTTCTTTTTCTTTTGCCATGCCCTGCATTTAGCTCCATCCATCTTTTCCCAACAACATGATGCTACTATCACCATCCATTTTGAGATGGAGTTTTCAGGATGATGTGCATTGTGTTTTGTACAAAGTCTGAAAAGTTCCATTTTAGTCACATCTAACCAGAATACCTTCTTCCACAGTTTTTTTTTTTTTTGTTTGTTTGTTTTTGTTGTTGTTAGCAAATTGGACTTTTAAAACATTTTTAATCCATTCAACAGTCCTGAAAACTTTTCATAAAGGACAGATTTGTGGAATACAATTGATAATTGTTCTGTTCACAGCTTTTCCCACTTGAGCTGTGGATCTCTGCATTCCATGGACCCCTTGACTGTTTCTCTGATTATGGCTCTCCTTGCCAGAGGTGTCAGGATTTGTCTTGGGATATTGTTTTACATTTCTTTAGAACTTTATCCCTGACCTGTTTGGTGTGTACCTTATTCTTCATGATGCTGACCTCAAAGGCCTTCACAGAACATCTGGATTTATTCTGAGAATAAATTACACATAGGTGGACTGTATTTACTAAAAGGGTTCTAAACAGGTGTCTTTCCTTTCTTTTTACCATGGGCTTCGCCTTGATTTTTTTTATTTGTCCAAAGGTATAAAACTAGTTTTTTTTTCTCTTTACTTCACAATCATGCACTGCTATATGTTGGGCTGTCACATAAAATCCCAGCAAAATACCAATAAAATTTTAAGAGATATCATTAGTTTTACAGGGCATATGACAAGGCAGTCACAATGCATTTCTTTAAAATGATACACACGGCATGTGTGTCTATTTATTTTTTCTTTGCTGAAAAGAAATTGCTGTTATTTGATGTGTTGAATTCACCAAAATGGACATGCTGTAGTTTGGTAAGCCACTAGGTGGCGCTTTCCATTTATTTTTCAATGGAACACAGTCAAATTTTAGAGTTTTATTACAAATCACAAATATGATAAATGTGCCCATCTTTGTTTTGTTTGTCAGCTCTATGACTGGGCTTCAGTTTTACCCTAAATAATTTTCCTCATCACTCCTTATATCCTGATCCAGAGTGCTTTACCAAATGTTCTGTACCTCTTAAAATGTGTGTTTTTACCTGTTGATTGGAGCTGTTTTTTATGGAAGTATAGAGCTGCCACCAGGCAATAGAAAAATATCACTATATCACATTATAACGTGAATGCTTTATTGTTCTTACAATATACTTTTTATGTTTGTACAATATAATGTCATGTTATTATAATATACATATTTATCGTGTAACAAAAAACTTTTTTGCTTATTACAATATAGTATTTATATTGCAGCAACATGATCATATATTGTACAAATAAAAAAAAATTCTATTCTTTGAACTACAAAAGTTTTTATGTTAAATCATGATACATTTTATTGTTAGAACACAATATATGTTTACCATATAACACAATGAAGTTGATGACTGACTCTTTTAAGAAGCAGCTGAAGACATTGTTATACTGACAGACTTTCAACTAGACTGTTAGATTTTGTGTCAGTTTTTATATTCTTGTTTTTATGTTTGTGTCTTTATGAAGCTTTGTGTCTTTATGATTTTAATGTCTATGATAGGTGTAATATAAATAAATTTCACTTACTTATGATGGTGCAGATAATCAACTAAGAAAATGATTCATCTTTTGGATCTGACTGAGTTCTATTTCATGCTTGGATTGTGCTCTGGAGAGATTTTGCTGTAATTAAGCAGCGTGGATAGTATTGTGATAATCATGTGTATACAAAGAAGAAATTTAAAACTCATGGTTCTGTGCATCATGACTTTTTTTTTTTAATCTTTCTGCCTTACAACTCAAAATCAGTCTTGGTACAAAAGGTTCTGCTCTACTTTGTCTCGAAGGTCCAGAGAGAATATTTTCCCAGATGTCTTGAAGGTCATCAAGATGTTCCTGGGTAAATGTGAAAATGTGAGAAGGGCCTTTGTATTCTTTTCCACCAAGTGGAATTCCTTTTGAATTGTGTTGAATCATAAACACTGACCTTAACTGAGACAGGGGCAGCCTGTAGTGCTTTACATGTTCTTCTGGGTTCTACTAAATGTGTCATTGATGTGACTTTGGTTGGAAAGGTTTACAGCTGTTTCGTGTTTTCTCTATTTTTGCATATAACTGCCCTTTCTGCAGTTAAAAAGTCTTAAAAATGGCCTTTTAAACCTTCCCACTGACTTTGTTTCTTATCTTTTCTTGATTTTCTTTAGCTTGGGGCATGACACGTTGCATTTTGAGATCTTTCAGCCTACTTCATGTTGTCAGATAGGTTCTATTAAGTGATTTCTTTTCACAGAAGTCTGGCCTGGGCACAGCTAGTAAAATTAAAACTCAAGTGCCAGAAAATGTGGCTATTCACTGTTAATCTATGATTTTTTATGGCGTGTATTACCTTTTCACATAGGCCCAGGATGGTTTGGATTGATTTTATCCATTAATAATTGAAATAATTTGAAGACTGCATTTTATATTTACTCAAGTTATCTTTGTTTGATTTTAACATTTGTTTGATGGTCTGAAACATTTAAAAGGGACGTTAACTGCTCCAACACTGTGTGTTCAAAAGCACTTTGGTTTAACTCCAATGTTTTAAAAAGTCCTTAATGAATAAGGGAGGATTAGCTTGTGAGCATTCTTAGATTGTCTCTTAAATGCCAGTTTATTGTGGAATCACAAAGCTTCTATAGAGTTCTTCTTTAAGAACAGACAACAATGTAAATGTAGATGTCTTTAAGGTTAATTTTTGATGGGAAGAATCTAAAATGTCTGTTGAGCCAGTAGTGTATGTTTGCAGATTTGTCATATGTCTTAATAACAGACCCCTAGTCAAGTGCATCTGTGTAAAAATCATAACTGAACCACAGAACCTTCAATCTGTGCTGCATGCCTAAAAGCACAAGATTGCACAACCCTTCTAAATCATGCAACCTGTTCAAATTGCAATGGATTACCATCATCCTTGTGGCCTGGTATGACCCAGATGGTATTAGCTTAAGACGACAGAGTCCAGCATGTTTTCCACACTATCTGAATGTCTCCCTACTGCAATATTGTAGCGGGTTCTTCAACTAACAGGATCTGCACATAGAAGGTTCATCCAGTGGATGACAGAGCCAACATAGGGGAAAAGCCTTTCATATCCCAGTGCTGTCACGTTTCAGGGACTGTACACTGAGACGAAGGCTTCTCGCTCTCATTAAGCCACGTTCAGCCTCACAATCCTGCAATCTGAGAAAGGCATCAGCTCATTCACAGTATCTCGTAGACGAGGCATTTTTCTCGGAACATGATACAACATACTGGAAGTTCATTCAGGCTTTGGGGTCATTCGGCTCTGGTCGTAAAATGTGAGCTCATTCCTCTTTCTTGCAGCAAGGCCTCTGAATCACATTGTCACAGAGAGAGTTAATTTTTGATGATTTTCATCACATCTTAGAAGAGGTTTGCTATGGTTACATAAGACAGAAATTAATTTTGAACAAACAGTTTCATCCGAACTTAGAGGCTCTAAGATACATGATCTTGCAGAAGTATTCATAGCACTTTAACTTTGACTCATATCTCTTTAAAATTTTTAAATTTCTCACATTAAAACCACAAACTTCAGTGAATTTAAAATTATTCAGTTTGATAGACCACTACAAATACATTCATAACTGTAAAGTGGAAGAAAGAGCAAAGATGGCTTTTGACATTAGAAATAAAACGTGAAAATGTGATGTATATTTCTATTCAACCGCCTTTACTGTGATACTCCTAAGGTAGTTCCTTTAAAATTCATCTAATTAGTAAATAGGGTTTACTGTGTATAATTTAATGTTAATCTAAATACATCTGTTCTGTAAAGGTTTCAGAGGTTTCTTAGAGAACATTAGTAAACAGTCATGAACACCAAGGAACACAGCAGACAGGCTTGGGATGAAGTTGTGGAAGAGATTAAAAAAGGGTTAGTTTACAAACAATAATGCAACAATGCTGTTCTTCAACAGGGACAGGAAAGCTGGTCAGAGTTGATGGGAATATGATTGGAGCCAAATACAAGTTTCTGGAAGAAAACCTGTTATAGAAGCTGCCAAGGCTCACCTTCCAGTAGGACAACAACTCTTAAGCAGACCTAAATCCAAGAGAGAATCTGTGTCAAAACTTGAAAGTTGAAGTTCATTGATGCTTTACATACAGTCTGACTGAGCTTGAGCTCTTTGCATTGAAGAAGCAGGCAAAACATTCAGCAACTAGATGTGTGAGGTTGGTAAGGAAATACTCAAAAAGACTTGCAGCCGTAACTGAAGCAAAAGGTGCTTCTTCAGATTTCTTTTGCGTTGATCCCTTTATATTTCACTTGATGATTTGATTTCTCAAATAAATACCAATGTAATACATTGAGGTTTATGGTTAAAAATGTGAAGTTTAAATACAAAAATTATTTTGGAATTAATATAGATTAGAATCTTAGAATAAGGGTGTGGAAAAAAAGCCAGATTAAATTGCAAACAGGTATCAGGTACGTATGTTGTATGGTTGTTCTCCAACAAAGGTGTTTCAGACTTGTTCAGCCTGGGAAAGAGCTGACCATAACTTGACCTTCCTATTTTGTTCATTCTTGGAAACTTCTGTGTGTCCACCAAGTGAAAAAAGATTCCTGAGAAGTCTTGAGGTCTCTGCCTACAGATTGTGGTTGTAGATCAAAGGTAAAAGATGACAAGATCCTTGGTGTTTTCATAGACATAAAATCCTCCAGTGACACTTCTTCTTACATGGATGAAAGCATTTTCATATATCAGTGTCTCTGGTTTCTGCATAATTAAACTCTTCACTGTGCAACCATGTTTGTAATGAGCTTTATGCGTTATAATGTAACCCTGCTATTAAATATGTGTATCCTGTTATTGCTGACAGTCTGATCACGTCCTGCATTAATATTCTCAGTCACCTGAAAAAGAGCTGCGCCGATCTTCTTTGTTTTTTCTTTATACGAATCACACCGACGCATAAGATCACTATCAACAACCAGGGTGTCAACCAGCTTTTTAGTCCATTTACATGTGTTTCCTACATATCCAGTACCAGTTAGTGACTGGTAATGCTTCTAAGCTTGCCAGTCACTAACTGTATTTACATGAATGCTAATACACAATCAATAATCAGCAGAAGTAAGAGACAGAATAGAGCTAATTTCACACAGTCATAGTCTCAAAGTGAAAGAAATTTGATAGTATATTAAGGTGGGAAATATAAACATGTAAATATGCAAATAGTTTCTCACAGTTTTTGTTTTGCATGTTTGCCAACATTAAACTAGTGGCTTTTAAAACTCAATAATCACTGATGCACTAATTTTGTGTTATTTTTGTGTCAGATTTTTTATTCTCCCACCAACCTCAATATATCCTATTAATTTTCCTTTCCGAAATTCCAGTTTCCTGGCTTCAATTTTTTAATACTTTTGCACCAACATCTGGGTACTATACTATGCTGTGCAAAAGTATTTATACTTCCAATAAAAAAATTTACATTATAAATATATAATATGTAATTATAACCACCACCTATGATGTGGTTTTTTGAGATTTTATGTAGCAGAACAACACAAGCTAGTTCACAATTGTGAAATTGAAGGACAACGATAACTCGTTTCCAACATTTTTACAAATAAAATATAAGAAGTGTGTCATTTGTGTTCAGCTACAGATTTTCAAGAGGACTTAGGTCTGGACTTTCAATATTCTATTCTGTTTTGTTGATGTTCTTATACTTTGATCTAAACTATTCCATTATAGCTCTTACTATATTTTTCAGAGGTCCTGTTGGAAGTTGGACCTCTGCCAATTCTCTGGGCTTTTTTTTTTTCCAGCTACTAACAGGTTTTCTTTCAGGATTGTCCTATATTTAGCTCCATCCATCTTAGCAGCAACTATGACAAGCTTCCCTGTTCGTGCTGAAGAACTATGGCCTCACAACATGATGAGGCTGATACCTTGTTTCTTTGTGAGGACGATGTGTTCAGGGTGACGTGCAGAGTTAGTTTTCTGCCGGTTTTCTTTTTGTACGTAGGCCAAAAGGTTAAAAGCTGATTTTTCCCCTGTCCGCTCCATGTCAAACAAAAACTGAGACTTGAGGCTTACTTTCCTGCCTCTCTTCCTAAAAAGAGAATTTGTAAAGTGTAAATGTAATAGTTGTCCTGTGAACATATTCACCTACCAGAGATATGGATTTTTGCAGCTCATAGAAAATTACTATTGGCTTCATGATTGCTTCTCTCTCTTTTTTTTTTTTTAAATGTGTCTTGGCAGTGTAGCACTCTGAATTGTTGTGTAAGTGCCTATATATATATATATATATATATATATATATATATATATATATATATATATATATATATATATATATATATATATATATATATATGTATAGGAGAGTGGGACAAAAAGTTAAAAGGGAAAGAGGGAGATAAGAGGAGAGAAAGAGAAAGATGGCTTCTACACCTGCACATAGTTAGAAAAAAACCAAGTAGCCACAGTGACAAACATGCATGTATAGCAACAGCGTCACTGAAAAGGAAAAATACATGACGCTAATTAATACAAGATGCATTTAATGGCAACTGCAGCACAAGAGTGTTATCTATAAACATCTGTGAATCCAAACACCTGTATGTGCATGTGAACGCTCTTGTGTATATAGGGTTTCTCCATATGAATGTTTATTAGGAGCCACAGACATTCAGCGACAAGCCCACAGGCTCCGCCAGCAGCCAGCTATGCTGGAGCAGATCCTGCTGTGAACCCAGAGGCCCAAGACCCAAGAGCACACCACCTCCCAGCAGAGGCCCAACAGAGCCACAGGGCCCGGGCAACACCAAGCAGCCACCGGGAGAGAGACGACACACACCTGAGCACCCAGACCCAGACACCAAGAACCACTGCTACTCTGATCAATGCTCTCCTTTCCCTCCCTGTCAGTGTATGTCAGGCGTGCCCAAGTACTGCTCTCGAGAGCTACCATCCTTCAACTTCAATCCTTCATTCTTCAAAGAACTGACTCAAGCTGAAGACCACAATTTCTGAATCTCCCCCACACTCTTGAATTGACTCTGCTTCAAGGCTGTGCTTATTCTTGTTATGTGTGCACTATTTTCAACCACACTTTTTCCTTCCACTAAACTTTCATTTAACATGCTTGGATATATCAGTCTTTGAACACCCAGCCTCTTCAGTAATGACTCTCTGTTGCTTACCTTGCTTGTGGATGGGGTGAATGACTGTCCCATGATTGTGCGGGTCATGATATAACATTTCTTTACGGAAATTGTTTATTGGTCTTATGTAATATTAACATTTTTTAAGAAACTTTCATAAGCTGGAAGCCATAAATATTAAAATAATGAGAAATAAATGTTGGAAACATTTCACTTTGTGTATTATAAATCTATACCATATAAATTTCACTTATTAACCAAAATTATAAACATAAATTAACTTTTCAAAAATCAAAAATTATTTAAAAATGTATTTACTTAGATTGTCTCTAGGCATTTAAAGCCACTGTAAAACTCTCTTCTCCATGGAACACTAAACACAACAGAACAAGCTCTTTTTTGATTGGTCTTTTCAATTGATCCTTATCAAATTGGATCTGGGCTTAATATGGTAAAAGACCACCAAGTGTTACCAGTGGATTTTTGCTGAATCTACAAATGCAAAATACATTTATACAATAACATCTCCTTGTAATTTTCTTCAGCTGTAGTTAGGAATGCTGGTCATCAAAACATCTTAAGGATCTTTCCTTAATAAATAAAAGCAACCAGATCTGTTCTAAAAGTCAAAGAGTTTAGGAACGTAACAGCATAAGTTGTAAAGCACTTTTGAATCATGTTTTGTTCCAAATTTCATAGAAGGACTTCACTTCGTGCTGAGGCGGTGCACCAGCTGACTGGAAAATACAGGCTGGCGTTGTCTTCTGCAGAGTCCCGCTACTAGAAACACAACTGCTATTCTTCTGTCACAGTTAGTAGATTTCACACTCGCAAAGGAACCTTTATGTAACAAAGCCTTTTATTTTTCAGATTTAAAAATTAACACACTGGTGATCTAACACGGTTATACAGCCACACAGGAAGGTGAAATTAAAAACACTGACACACACCCACACCAACATCATGAGATTTAGGTTGATGTCCCTTCCCCCCTGTCGTTCATCAAAAAGACGCAGCATCATAGTTTCATGGTCAGGAGTAAACAAAAGATACATTCATTATTCCTGTACAACAACGCAATCCTTGTGTTTAATTCTCTTTAGCCTAAAAATACCATGCTTTTCCCCCAGATCCATTCTTAGCAATATATCTGATCACATCTTTTTTAAAAAATTACACTGAGGATGTCTTTATACACAGGAGGGGGTGAGAGAAATCACACACAAGAAGAAAAAAAAGAAGATCGTTAAAGTAAAATAAAAAGAGAATACGAATAGCTTGTGAAAAGGCAGATGGCAAGCCTTGACGCTTTTCCTTTTGTCTTCAGCTTTTCACGGGATGCCATGGCAACACATTGATGGTTCGCGAAGACAGGAAGTTGGGGCGGAAGAGAGGAGAATGTCACATCATGTAATCGGCTGCTGTCTATATGAGATTCTGCGGCGAGAAATAAGGAATGCCTGCAGTTAGACGAACAGACATTTGCATACAGAGAGAACAACTGTAGAGATCAACCCATGGAAAATTCTTAATGCAGAAAACTACTGAAACTCATATATGATGTTTCCCATTTTTTAAAATTTTGTTTCAGATCAGAAATTCGGCTTTCTTGAGAAGCTAGATCCACTTGTAGTGATGACTTACATCATTCCTTTTATACACATGAAACAAACAAATGATGCACTTCTAACATTTCTATGTTGTTTTTCGTTTGCTCTTCAGGTGTGCTAGGCAACTTTTCATTCCTGTCTTCAATTGTTCAATATATTGCCAATGAAACATACACTAATTTCTATTTTCTTCTTATAACTGTGGTTAAAGTAATTTTAGGTACAATCATGAAATTCTTAAAAAGGTCTATATGGTGCAACAGCCATTAGAAAAGTTATCACACCCCCTGAGGTCTAAATTCTGCCCATTTATCATTACAAAATATCTCAAACGCAATCAAACTTGGATGAAAAGGATCTGTGAACAAGTTTTGACCACAAAATTTCAATTTGATTTGTGTCTGGACTTTGACTGGGCCATCCGGACAGTCTACTAGAATCAACCGGTTTCCATTTTCCTATCCTCTGTTCAAGAAAAGCATTCTCACAGCATGATGTTGCCACCACCATGTTAGAGGGGTGGGGATGGGTATTTGGTCTAGGTGATGTGCAGTGTTAGTTTAGATTAGTCTATGCATTGCTTATGTAGGCCACTCTTCAACAAAGAGAAAACTATCTCCTGATAAAACTGGATCAGGTTTAACAGTAAAAATAAAAATAGTTCTTAAGTTTTAATGATGAAAGCTTTTCAGCAGATAACCCACAAAAACAAATTACGTCAACTCCAGTGTAAAGTCTCAGAGTGGATGATTTAAACACAGAATACATACATACTTTACTCAGATCATTACTTGCAAAGTTGAGGCAAATACATGGCCAACGATGCTGATGTTTGTAAGAAGAAAAAAAGCTGGCCATGTATAAGGTCTGAGGAGAATATTTAGAGGTAGGAAATACACATTAAACACAAATCTGCTTGAGAGCTCCATAAAGTCCATACAGATTTTCTGTATATTAGGCTTCAAACACATAAACAGATTCATAAATCTGTTCATATACTGTATCTTTGGAAGAGAAATACCAACATTATTAGGGAATATTACCACATCCTCCCTTAGCTGAACATCTGTTGCTGGATATTTTTAAACCACAAACAACATTTTATCTTAAGGCAACAGAAGGGGAATTTCATTCTTAAATTAACTCAGAATAATTGCCAGTGTAATTAATGTTAGTGATGTATTTTTAATATGCTTATTAAAAGTTCACAGAAGGTCTGTAACAGCAAATGAGATTTACAGTGAATCTCAAAGGTCTAAACAGCTCAGTTGAGATTCCAACATTTTGTGTTGTAAAACAAATGAGACAATGATAAATTATCTCAAAATCTTTTCATCTTTTATTATGATATGCTGTATGTGCTGTTCGGTTCAACTGCGGCTTCAATTCAGTGTGTTCAAAGAAGACTTGTAAGCAACAACAAAAGCTGCAAAAACCTGGTTTGCGGAACCATCTTTGACTCAAATTTTAACATTCAGTCCTAATGGGTACACATGTAACATCAGTTACTGTAAATCTGATAAGTCTGAAATGAAGTTCAACTCTATTTGTACAATTCTTCTGACACAATTTGCATCTTTAAGCTGAAGTCATAGTCGGCAGAGAAGTTGGAAAGGATTAAAAGACTTTCTTCATAGGTGTCACTCAGGAGAAAAGCACAAAAAACTCTCCAGAATTACATATCAATAGATGTATACAGAGCATAGTACAGCAAAGATAGTCATCAAAAATATGTGAAAAGTGTCAATGTCACAAAAGTGACAGTACAAATACTGAAGGTTTCTCCTAAATGGATGAAAAGACAGGACAAATGGTCAGGAAGGAAAGTTGTCAAGAGGTCTAACAGTAACACCGTAGGAAGTGCAGGGTTTTGGTCAGTTCTCGTTATGTTTTCCATGTGACAAAAAGCTCCTGTTCGCTCTATATGTAGGGACTGACAACTGGATCTGTAAAATAGATGCTCTTTCTTCCAAAGAAAACTTTCAGGCTTGGCTAAAATCTTCTAAAACCTTTTGGGCTGACAGCTGATGAAAGCAAAGCTGAACTTTGAGCCAATTCCTAAACATCATACTGACACTAAAACAATACTGAGCATTATTAAAACACCACCATTCCCACACTGAAACATAGTGGTTATAGCATGGTGTCTGGGGTTGCCTTTTTCCAATGGGAACTGGGTTTTTGTTAGGGAGGATGAAAATATGAACACAAAGGGATTTTATGTTTCTTGAGAACTTCATGAGATGAAAACTTAAAGGCCAAACCTGGCCAAAGTCCAGAACTAAATTTGACAAAAAAATCTGTGGGGTCACCTAAAATTTCATGATGACTGGTATAGTGATGGACCGAAGTGCAAGTAGGCAGAGACAGCAAGTAGATTCGATGATTTACTGAAAAATTAAGAACAAAAGAAACTTACAAAAATGACAGGGAATGCAGGGAACCAGAGCTGAACAAAAACACAGGAATCCAAATGAAAATAGACTACAGGAAGATAACAGGTAAGTAACAGGGAAGAAAACAGGCAGTGAGGAGTGAGAGCAGGAGAAGGGTTTAAATTCTGTGCGTGTGAATGCTGGAACAATAGACAGGCACTCAGTTTATCCAAGTTAAATCCCATTCTTCAAGTTTGTTTCCCGTTTCTGCAGGTGTGCCCAGGGTTCCGTGTTAGGACCCTTTTTATTCATTATCTACATGCTCCCTCTTGGCCACATGTTCCGGAAATATAACATCAATTTTCATTGCTATGCAGATGATACTCAGCTCTATATTTCCTCCAAACCCAATTCCTCCCTTCCACCTACCTCCCTGTCAGACTGTCTTATGGAAATTAAACAATAGTTCTACTCTAATTTTCTCAAGCTTAACAGTAAGAAAACAGAAGTTTTACTTGTTGGCACAGTCTCCAAACCAAACCTCACAGTTTCTCCATTAATATTGGCAACTCCCATGTTCATCCTTCCCCTCAGGTAAAGAGTCTTGATGTCATACTTGATAGTACTCTCTCATTTCATTTTCATATTAATTATATCACCCGGTCTGCATACTTTCACTTACACAACATTAACTGACTTCGTCCTTTCCTTATTCCCCATGCTGCTGCCATCCTTGTTCATAGCCTTGTCACCTCCCGGCTCAATTATTGCAACTCACTTCTTTTTGGTCTCCCGAATAAGTCTCTCCATAGACTCAAACTCCTTCAGAACTCTGCCGCTTGGGTCATAATTCATACCCCATCTAGAGAACACATTACCCCAGTTCTGCAGCAGCTCAACTGGTTGCCCATAGAAGCAAGAATAAATGTCAAGATTCTAACTCATGTCCAAGTGCATCCATAACCTTGCCCCTCCCTATTTGTGTGACCTGCTTCACATCGCCACTGCTTCCCACTCCCTCAGATCCTCATCTGCTGCTCATCTTATTGTTCCTTCTGCCCGTCTTGTCACCATGGGGAACGGAGCCTTCAGTCGGCGTGATCCTCAGCTCTGGAACTCCCTTCCTCCTGCCATTAGGAAGATAGACTCTCTTCTCTCTTTTAAATCACAGCTGAAAACACACCTGGTCAAACTGGCATATTCACTTTAAAATGGATTAACTTTTGTTGCATCTTGTTTACTGACTTGTTTTATATAATTGTTGCTGACTCTGTTTTTTATTATTTGTTGGTTTTTGTCTGTTTCTTTTTGTAAGGTGATCTTGGGTTTTTGAAAGGCACCCTCAAATAAAATGTATTATTATTATTATTGACTGGAGCTGACTGGCTAATGGTTTGCAGGTGTGTGAGGGGAGAGAGCAGAAGGCAGACTGAGGAGAAAGAGAGAATGGCTGCAGGAGGTGAGGGAGAGCAACATGGGAACCAGGAAAATGAATCAAATAGAAACACTAGACATAAGGAATAAATAAACATATTAAAACTAGAATAACTAAGAAAATCAAAAGGTTCTTCAGCAAAGTTAAAGTTTAAGGGTGTACACAATTATATGACCAGGTTTTTGCAGCGTTTTAATTTTTATTTTAGTACATGAAAAGTAGAAGAAATTTTAAAGAATTTACCATAGTCCTGTTGTTAATTCACAAAATTAGACATTTTAACAGAAGTGTGTACATTTTTGAGAGCCACTGTATTTAAATGTTATACTTTAATTCATAATTTCCATATTGACCAAATTATCAGTATGTTAGATAATTGGCTACCGGACCAAAGGCGCTGAAAGATATAAAGCTGTACTGGGAGACAAGATTTTGATGTACATAAACATGAGATCCAAAATCTCATTTCCATTTATTTATAAATATTTATTTAAAAAAAAAAAATTAAATGCAAACCTTTACTCTAGCAATCTGGCTCACTGGGGCACAGATGATGTATTCTGGAGCACAGGCTCCTGTAAAATGGGTCTGAGAAAGCCTGTTTCCTCCAGAGTCTCTTGTTGAGTTGACAGTAAAACAACACTTCAGCAGCTCCCATTGGTCTGTTCAGACATACCTCATCTCTCCTCTGAGCAGCAGCGGAGGGTCGAGGAAACACTCGTCCCCCAAGGGACCCGTAGCCCGACGTCTGGACCTTAGACAGGAGGTTTGGCTGTCCATATGGGATTACATTCTCATCTGCTGATGGAAAACAGATCACTCAAATTTAAAGGGTTGAAGCCTAAATGACTGAAAACCGAGCCCCTGCTACAGACAAAAAGAGATCATTTATCGGAAGCTTTATAGTCATATCAAATCAAACCTACATGATGTGTTTCTAGAGCCAGTATATTATGCTAGGCTTTGTTTTGTTGAATATTGTTTTTCTTTTTTTTTTTACCTTGTGATAACCACTTTGCAAGTCCCCCCCTCTGGGGTGAGAAATCGTCTCCTCGCTTCGGAAGAGTGGGCAAATCGCTCCCCTCTCTTGTTTCGCTGTCTGTTTGTCTGCGACTCAAAACATCCACAAAGAGCTGCAGGGAGCCGTCTGTGGCAGGAGGGGTTGGCAGAGGGGGGAGGTCTGCGTGTGATTCATCAGTGATGATTAAAAAAACACGCACAAAGAGCATTTTATCTTAAAAGGAATACTTTGACATTTGGGGAAATGTGCTTATTCACGTTCTTGCTCCGAGTTAGATGAGCAGATACCACTCTTGTGACAAACTTGCTTAAAAACTGGAGGCAGAGGGGGACGATTAAAGTGGTTTGCCCTGGAAGTGTGAGCCAGTGACTCTAAACACCCTGGTTACCCATGCTGTATTATATTATTTTAATGACTAACAGCCATTTTCTGGACCAATATGATTTACACTGTTTGGACATGGTAACCAGTATCTATTCCAATGGTAAATGTGCCAAACTCTGATATCTAAAGGACTAAAAAACTCCTGTCAAAGAAAGTATCCAACACATTAACATGCACATCATCTGTTGCAATGCTTAGTCCAGCACAGTAGCTAGGTCTAACATTGTTTAAAGAAGACTGTTTACTGAATAAGAATGTTCTATATGTTATTTTCACCTTAGAGGCCCTTGGTAGATAAGCTCGCAATGGAATGGACAGAGATGCCAGAAAAACTATTCATACTCCTAGGACTTACCAAAATTTTGTCAAACTACAGCTACAAAGTTTAATGCATTTTTGAGGATTTTGTTGGATAAAGTACATCAAAATTGTAAGGTAGAAGGAGAATAATACATATCTTTCAGAAATATTTACAAATAAAATTTGAAAAGTGTGTTATATATTTGCATTTAGTCCCTCTGAGTCAATACTTTGAATAACCATCTATTGTTGTAGTTAACAGCTTTTAGGCTCTCTACCAGCTTTGCAAATCTAGAGATTAAAGTTTGGCTCTTCTTCTTTGCCATCTAGTTCAAGAACGGTCAGACTGGATGGAGAGTATCAGCGGGGAAGTGAGGCTCCACCACAGTCTCAAGTGTTTTGCAGACTTTAAGTAGGTTTTCCTCCAGAATTGCTCTGTATTTAAAGCTCCGTCCATCTTCCTAACAGCTCTAACTAGCATCTCACTCATTATGATGCCTGCACCACCATGTTTCACAGTGGGGATGAGGATGTGCAGTGTTGGCTTTCCTCCATACATAGTGTTTTCCACATAAGCCAAAATGTTTCATTTTGGTCTTATCTCACCAGAGCATCTTCTTACACTCTTTCCTCGGCATGACTTGTGGTCTACTGTGAACAGAACTTCTTATGGGTTACATTTAACAATAGCTATCTCCATGGCATTCTTCCATAAAGTAAAAAACCTTGTGGGGAGCATGACTGTCAGTTGTCCTGCCAACAGATTCTTCCACCTGAGATGGGAATCTCTGTAGCTCCTCCAGAGTTACCACGGGCGTCTTCACTACTTTTCTGATTAATGCTCTCCTTGTCTGGTCTGTCAGTTTCAATAGACCATCATGTCTTGGTGGGTTTGCAGTGATGCCATAGTCTTTCCATGTTTAGAAAATGGATAAGAACAGCCCTCTTTGAGGTGCTCAAACCTATTGATATTGTGTTATAACCTAATCCTGATTTAAACCCCTTCACAACGTTATGCCTGAACTGTCTGCTTTGTTCCTTGGTCTTCATGATGCTGTTCGTTGATCTTTTACTTGAAGTCCCAATAAAGTACACTGAAAAAAGCTCAAGACTTCAAGGGGTATAAATACTTTTGCTAATAAAAATAAAATAAAAACCCTAATCTGATGGCTATTGAGCTATTTAAATTAAAACTACACTGATGAATCACTGAGAAAAGAAGCAATAACAGGAGTCATGTTTACAGATTTGTTTGAAATAGTTCAAAAATGAGTAATGTAGCGGTTCACTTAACTAAAGCAGAAATGACAAGTGTAACTTTGGCTGTACCTGCTGCATCTCCATGCCTCTCTCTTCGGTTTTGTCCGTCCCTTGGCACTCTCTTCTTACTCCTGGATTTTTGTACTGGAGCTGCGGGGCTCGATTCTACAGCTTCAGCAGGAGATTGTCCTGACAAGAGAGCAAGCTGACGTCATGCTTACGGAACTTACACAGAAGCAAAAACCTATGAATAAATGCAACATGATTTCTATTTACAACTACTTCTGCTGAGTAACAACAGAAAGTAGATTCTTCATGACGCTGCATGGTCGTGTGAGTCTAATCTTAAAATGTGAGGCATTCAAATTAATTCAAACTGACCTTTGTTGAGGCTTTCTCCCTTGAAATTATCCACCCACTGGCTGGGGTTGTATAAATCACTGGGTTCTAGGGCCTTTGTGTTGGTAAATAGATCAGGGTTAGACTGAGACAGCTGGGGGCTCTCGTGGTGGCGGACCAACAGGTCAAAATGCTGAACGCGTGGACTATCACTGGGCTTGGGGGCATCATGCTGAGGGGAAGACATCAGTTCCTCTGGTTTGGAGGGCAAGCTAGATACGTCCTCCCTGTAAGTGTCCATCAGGTAGGTTCTGGCTGGCAGTGGAGGACACCAGTCATCATCTTCCTCCTCGGAGCTAGACGATGGGAGGTGAGTAAGAGCAGGGTGAGGGCTTGCCTTTCGGGAAAACACTCAGCATGTTGCATCAAGTACATGCATGACACATTTCCAGCAAGATGTTCAAATACAGAATCATGAGCTTGAATGTGGTTAATTTTAAGCTTGAAATGATTTATTTGTACTGTTCTTTTTCTAGAATTGAATGAAGGTACAGCAAAGAGTTTCTAGATAGTCCCCCCTCTTCATTATTGCATCTACAATGTGTAGTACACCAGCATCAACTGGCAGCAAGGCAGACCCTTAGCATGATGTAGTCACTCCCATGCTTACCAACTGGTACGTATTTCCAAGTTTAAAAATATCTCACCTTCACGTTTCTCGACATGCCCTTTGTCATTACAGAGTCACCAAAAATAAGTAAATCCTGTGGTAACCAGAAACCTGGGTTTTCTGGCCCTGACTGTTGACAGGGTCTGCATCAGAATAACAATGCTCATCAAAACTAGACCAAAATTACAACACCTGCTTAAATGCTGCCAGAATTATTATTTTTTTAATTATTCAGTTGTGCCAGGAATTCACTAATATGGTGAATTACAAGCAGACTGGGGTCAGCAGAGAGGACTTTTAGACCCCCGTCTAGGATTTCGATGGTCTTCAAGCTACTGCCTTTAGACAACAATTTTCCTGACTTCCTTTTCCTCACTGAAGAAATTGGTATATACATCTTGATTGTATGAACTCATATTGGAGCTGCAAACACTGCTATTCCTACTATTGATTTGAGTGGCAATTGTGTTGTGCACTGATACCTGAGTTTGTTGTTCCCTACATAATATCACATCACTGTTCTGTAACTTTCGGTTACTTTCTTGGCTGCTATCTGCTGGCTTTTTTCCTTTTATCCCATTTTACATCTTTGATATTTCAAATGAATATAACCATCATGATTTGTGAGCTAAAAGTCTGAACAAAATTGAGGAGAAGAAGTTGTAAAAATGATGAAGTATGCCTTTCAAGGGAATAAATGAATATGACATCAAGGTGAGTGATGACGGTATGTCAGTGTTTTCTGACCAGAAATGTAAGAGCAATACAGAAAGAAAGATGTCCAAACAGAGATTCAACCAAAATTGACAGAATATTCGGAAAATAGTCTGAAATCTGCAAAAATTTCAAATGTAAAACACTTCTTTTTGTTTTTACAACTGATTAACAGTATATATAGATTGCCATGTCCTTTAACAGCCTTAGCAGGGAAGATGTGATTTAAATAGTGTCCTCAGGCTGAGCCATAGAGGAGAAGCTGTGTTTGACCTTACATGGAAAGAATAATAATACATGCAAGCAAAGCATACAAGCAGCTCGACCTTCAAAATCCATGGTATTGCATTCTTTAGCATCATTCTGTATTCTGTAGGTGCAGAGGAAATCTGATGAATCCTGATTCCTCTTCCCATACAATCTGATTTTATTTTCCAATGCAGTAACTGAACTGAAGAAAATGCATGTTTTCTTCAAGAAACACTGATATTTTTTCAGTGTACATGTTCAGCACTCAAAATAAACTTGTGTCATGTATGTACCACATAATTCTTTCTAAGCTTGGCCAGAATATTTGCTCAAAATTCAACACAATCCAATAAATGGCTCAGAGCATTTGAAGGGGTCAAAAAACAAGTAAAGCAAGGTTTAATTAGAGACATCTTGCTCAAAGTTCTTATGAAATGGAACTAGAAAGAATAACAAGAAGACAAGACCCACCTCCATGATTTCTGTTGTCATCTCAGCGCCATCAGGGCTATTTTAATGACGGACGTGTCATTGAAAATGGAAAGTACTAATTCAGCCTGTCAGACGGAGCCTAATGTCATTACAAAAGACACGCCACAGTCAGAACAGCCTTTCCGATCCCCACCCCGTTATGTCCGCAATCTAATGTGTCAGAACCAGTTAGAATAGACGCTCCCCTTTGCCGCCTCAAAGCGCAATTGGTTCGCTGCCTATAGACACACAAGTGTTAATTTGCAAACTCCCCAGTCCTCCAAACTTCACTTACGCTTTGCTTGGCAGCCTTGGCAGCATTATAGGGCAGTTTTGATGCCCAGCTGCCTTAACTCCATCTGTCAGAGAAGCGAAGCCAGAGGCCTTCACACTAATAATAAAAAGACTGAATTAAGAGAAGTACCAAGAGCTGAATGTTCCTGGAGGACGAAGAGTCTTGAAAATACTATAGTGATGAATCTTACCAGTGCTGTGCCTCTTCTTTGTCTGATTTTGCATGATCTCTGTCCTTGTTGGGAGGAAGAGGCAGCGATAAAACATCCACCCAGGTGAGTGGAGCTGACTTGGACAAAGATCCAGCAGATGCCTGAGGAGCCAGTTTGTCTGAAAAAGAAAAATCACTCATCCATAAATGCAATTACTTTCCTCAAAACTCTGACTAATCTCATGTGTTTTTATTATTTGTAATTTCTCTTTTTTATATGAATCCATCACTTTTCTCATCTTATTTTGCCTTTAGTATCAACTCTTAGAGTAGAATCATTGTAATAACTATTACCTTTATGTCCAAACAACAAACCAATATGCAAAAACTAAACAAAATATGGATTTTAAAACAATCCTTCCCTAATGGATTCCCTCTTTAGATGATTTATTTTCTTTTCTTCATAACCACCCTAATGTTTCCATAAGGCTGCAGAAGAATTATTCAACCCCTAATGAGCATTAGATTCACTGGCAAAATATAAAACTATACAAACTAGCAGCTGTTTGCAGTGAACAAATCAAACAAGAACCATTTAAATAGCTCTGTGGTGTCTATAAATTAAGCAAAGAATATCTTAAAGAGTTTCTGCTCAAGTTTAAAAGCTTTTCCATAAAGTTCTGAAGGTAAAATGTGCTCTTGAAGTTATTTGTTTTGGTACTCAATGTGTGTGTGTTGGATACAAAAAAAAAAATACATGGAACAAGAATAGTTTTAAACTGGGTATTTTGAAAGATACAAGGTTACTCCCACAACTGTGAGCTGAAAATGTGAATACAGCAGAAGGATGATGCATCTTTCAGGTCCTGTAAATGGTCTTTGCTGAATTTTCCCTTTTTCAGTGGTGTTGATAGCTTCAACTCACTCTGCCAGTTGTTTTTGTCTAGTTTGCTCCCTGTCTAACCTCTCAACATTTCAGAGATGAGGCGAAAAATGTGTGGTAAAAACAGGAGTTGTCCAGGGAAACTATTTGAATGGTAGAAAACCCAGTTAAGGATTGATTAAAACCATTTTAAAAAGGTTGTTACAGATTTGATGGAATTTGAAACAAAATGATGGTTTTCAAAACCAGAAAAAATTATAATAATATACCAAATTCTGCAAGATTAATTCCTTTCAAAATTATGTCTCTGGTCATGTAGAGCATATAGAGTATTATTCTACCCACATGGTGCTATGTACTGCTAGACAATTAAGTACAAATCTTGAAGGAGAGGAGAAATCTGAACTTTTCCTTAATTAAGAAATAGTTATATATAATATAACAAAACCGTTTTTAGAAAATCCTTTGCCCAACACTGCTTTAGGTATGCTCAGGATATTATTCTTTTGAATTATATATATATATATATATATATATATATATATATATATATATATATATATATAGATATATAAAATTACAGTCCAACACATAACAGCAGGGTGCAAGATGCTGGCAGGGAAAGCGTACATGGAACGTCATAACCAAGTGGCGGGCATAGTGTACAGAAACATCTGTGCAGGATATGGACTGGAAGCCCCGAGATCAAAGTGGGGCACACCCCCAAAGGTGGTGGAGAATGACCGAGCTAAGATCCTGTGGGACTTCCAGATCTAGACAGACAAAATGGTAATGGCGAACCAACCGGACATCGTGGTGGTGGATAAACAACAGAGGAAAGCCGTTGTGGTGGATGTAGCAATACCAAGCGATTGCAACATCAGGAAAAAGGAACACGAGAAACTGGAGAAATACCAGGGCCTCAGAGAGGAACTGGAGAAGGCCTGGAAGGTGAAGACCACAGTGGTGCCTGTGGTCATCGGGGCCCTTGGGGCAGTCACCCCCAAGCTGGAGCAGTGGCTAAAACAGATCCCAGGAACAACATCAGACATCTCAGTCCAGAAATGCGCAGTTCTCGGCACAGCCAAGATACTACGCAGAACCCTCAAGCTCCCAGGCCTCTGGTAGAGGACCCGAGCTCAGAGGTTGAGAAAGACCACCCGTGGAGGGTGAGAAGGGAATTATATATATATATATATATATATATATATATATATATATATATATATATATATATATATATATATATATATATATATATATATATATATACTGGGGGGCAGCAGTGGCTTGGGTGGTATAGCAGGTGGCCGGACAGCCCTGGAGATTGCCAGGTCAAACAAGTAGCTCTCTAGGACTAGCTTAGATTTAGCTTAAGGAAGCTTTTTTGTTGAAGTAGGACAAAAAATTGTTGCAGACTGGCAAGTTCACCTTTGAATGTCAAGAAAAAAAATTCAAAATGAAGTTTTTGGTCTAGCCCAGTCAATGTCTGGACTTTTAACCTGACTGAAAAGTTATGATAAACAGGGTTTTCATGCTAAAAAATACCCCCTCCAATGTTGCTGAATGAAAACAATTTTGCAAAGAAGAGTGGGCCAAAATTTCTAAGTTACTTTTTCACATATTTGAACACTGCACTTTGTAGTTACCCAGGTTATGTTTCTCTGTTAACATTTTTTGATAAACTCAAATTTTTAAATGTGACTAAACAAAGAATCTGCGATGGGGAAAATACTGACCATTGCTTTTCTTGGTATACTGGAGTTTGGCATATTCTGACCCAGACTGACCAGACTGGATGGTCCACCGGTCTAGGTCTTTCTCCAGACCCATAATCCCAGCATTTGACAGAACTGGGTTGCTGCTGTAGGGGTCTGGACCCTGGTTGTAGGGCACGCTGGAGTAGGTGTCGTAGTAAGCCAGCAGGTCGTCCTCAGCCGTTGTGTTGATGGTGCTGTAAATGGGACTGTCATTGGATGCCGTGCTGCGCTTCTCTGTCTGACTGGGGTAGTTGACGATCCCAACGGCTAGATAGAAGAAAAGCACTGAGTAGCATTATCAGCTGCAACCATTAAACAGCTAATTTCACTACATATTCAACTTCCAAGTGCTCTTACAGTTATAATATCTTTCTGAGTCCAGTTTTCCAGAGCAACAGTTGACAAAATCTTTGCTGTGAGTAAGGTTTGGAGTGGGCCAGGAGTCTGCCAGCCAGGGATAATTGCCCATATTTGACCCCAACAAGCCAGGCCTTGAGGGAGGGAAAGGTGAAAATGTATCAGTGCTGTTTCTATTAAACCAAGAGTGGATCTTATCATGTGAATCAAGCCTTAAAGAAGAGTTTACCCTCCATTGATGATTCCAGATCCTTCACTGTGAGCAAAGCCAACTGCAAAAAGGAAAAAAGAGCTAAGATATAAATCATGTTTGACAGCAGAGAAGAAAAAGCTTTTGCCTTAAGACAGGCTTTTTTCTTCAAAGACTCTAAAGGGAACAAGTATGTTTGCCCAAAATCATTATTCTCCACAATACATTCAAATAAAAGCAGGTTTGAATTAATTTCTGTGAAAATACACTTTTGACCTAAATACCCTAAGGCACACACAATAGATTTATATACATTAAAGTCTGCCTGCAACAAAATGAAGCTGCTACGGTCAAAGCCATGAAAAGTGACACAATCATAAGATAATCTAAATCGTAATAATATAACACTTACATAAAAATCATACTGCATGTGCTTCTCTGAATGCATTAGGAAGTGAACAAATGATATGTTTTCACTCATACACCCCAAGGCTTTGCTCTAAATCTGTTCTGCTGTGTTTTATTCTCTGTTGCCGTCAGTTGTCAAAGCGAGTGAGCCCGGATAAATACATTTAAATGAACTGTGTATGAGATTTAAGTGCAGGATTTGTTTTGCAAAACAACAACAACTGCAATTGAAAGCATTCATCACCATTCAAGACATCCCCCAGAGGTGCATTGGGAAGTTTGTCACCATCACTGGCTAACAAACAAAAAGTGAAGGTTTGCTCAGCAACAGCTGAATCCCTTTTCTCCACATCTCTTCCCGTATATTGGATGTGACAACTTTGAGTAAATCAAAGCCCCGAGGCATCTCCGGGTAACCGTCTTCGTTTGTCTGAAGTACAACTTGAGCAAAACAGAACTTCATACAGACCAGTTCCTCACCTGCTGGTGTGTACGCAAAGGATGTGGTGTAGTGGCCTAGTTGCTTCCTCCTGCGGTGCCGGCAGTACAGCCATCCGCTGAAGCCCATCAGAACCATCCAAGCAGCCACGCCCAGTCCTGCGATGAAGGCCGGCTGGCGGATAACATCGGCGATCTGCTCCCCTATGCTGAGCTCGCTGCCTTTCTTCACTTCCACTGGTTGGGCTGAAAGACAAAAACACAAGGCCGGACTGTTGTGTGAAAAAAGTTTACAGTAGTTCGGATTTTGGGTTTTGCTTTGCTTAGACAGGTTTCCTACACAGTCTGGAATTTGATTTTAGCATTTAAGCATTATCCTAGCATGGATAAGTGTGGAAAAAATATTTGTTTTTCTTGACTTTATTCCATTTCTGATTATCTCAAATTTCTGTCCACCCTGTCATCTATCCTCAAATATTTTGTCCATCCATCCATCCATCCATCCACTTCCTTACATCAAATATGGAAATTTTGTATTTTTTTCTTTTAAAGGACTGAGAAGTTAAAACCCTGGTTTATTAGTATGTTATTTGAGTTATAGAGGCTTAAGCACGTAAGGCTTTGGATGAAGTTTTCTGTCTGTTGACAGATATTTGATCATGTGTTGCAGACAAGACTGTGGAACACACTAAGTGGAAAACAATCACTGCAGAAAGGAAAGCAAGAAAAAAAACAGCAGCAGCTAGAAATGATCAGACTTCTCTAACAGAAACATAAATGTCGAAGTTGAATATGGCAAAGGTATAAAGGAAAGCTGAGAAACCTTAACCAACATAAACAAACAAATAAATAAAAGCAACACCTCTGACATCTCTTGATCACAGCAGTTGATGTTGGAAATAAAGTGGCAGAAGTCCAATGGATACTCTATTCTACCTCCTGATCCCTGTCTGATCTGTCCGTCATCAGTAGAGGAAACAAATAGATAACACCACAAAGTCGCAGGCAGCTCTCTAAATCTGTTTTCAGACCAGACCTTGAGCTGAAAAACTATGTGCAGAATGTGCCCACCATTTCTTTGAGTTCATTCAACCCTGCTGCCATGAAGGACAAGGATCCACAGTGTTTCTTGCTTTAAAGAACCTCTCTGCACATCTGAAGCTCGTCTTTACTCAAATTTACCCCACATCTTTTTTTTAATGTGCCATTGTTTTAATTTCCCTTTGGTAAAAATTAAGTCTTGTTCAGTTTCACATTGCTGCTAAGTTACATAATAAAATACAGAGAAAATGTGTGAGCTGCCACAGCAGTTGTGTTCTAGATAAATATACCCACAGAGAATATGTGCAGTAATGTCATTACTGCAGCTAATCTAAATTAATCAAGAAAGCAAAACATTACAAAAGAGTTTGTTAGGCTAATGAGAAAAAAAAATTGATTCTACCAGCCTACTTGCTACTGTATAATTTTCCTTAACAATACATGAGAACATTGGAAAAAAGGACAATATTTTTGTCACTCATTTCAGAAAGAGAAACTCATATATAACATAGGTTCATTCCACATAGGGTGAAATATTTCAAGCTTTTAATTTTTGTCATTTTGATGAGTATGCCTCACAGGTAAAGAAAATCCAAAATCCAATGTCTCAGAAAATTTGAATTTTACGTTAGATAAAAAAAAGGATATTTCAAACAGAGATGTCAGGCTTCTTAAAAGTCTGTTTATTTCTATGCACTCAGTATGTGGTTGTTGCTTCATTAACATGAATTACTGCATCAGGTCATCTTCATTATTGGCTCTGGTGTCTCTCATCTTCCTTTCTTGACAATACCCTATTGATTCTCTATGGTTCAGGTCAGCCAGGTTTCCTGGCCAATCAACCACAGTAACCCCACGATCACTGAATTGACTTTTGGCACCTTTGGCAGAGTAGGCAGGTGCCCAGTCCCACTGGAAAATGAAATCAGCATTTCTGTAAAGCTTATCTGCACAAGAATGCATGGAGTGCTCTTAAAATTTTGCTGGTAGGCGGCTGCATTGACTGTGGACTTCAGAAAACACAGTGGACCAGAACCAGCAGTTGACATGGCACCCCAAATGAAATTATCATTCACTGTGGAAACTTCACACTGGACTTCAAGTAACATGGATTTTGTGCCTCTCTGCTCTTCCTCCAGACTCTGGAATCTTGATTTCCAAATGAAATATAAACTTTACTTTTCTCTGAAAAGAGGACTTTAGACCACTGATTAACAGTGCAGTTCTTTTCCTCCTTAGCCCCGGTAAGATGCTTCACACATTGTTGCTAGTTCAGGAGTGTCTTGACATGAGGAATGCAATATTTGCAGCCCATGTGTAGGATTCATCTGTGTATTGTGGTTCTTGATGCACTGACTGCAGCCTCAGTCCACTCCTTGTGAAGCTCCCCCAAATTCTTGAATAGATTTTGCTTGCTAATCCTCTCTAGGCTACGTCCCTTTTGATGCTGCACATTTTCCTACAGGACTTTTTCCTTCCACAAAGCTTTCTATGAATATGCTTGGATACAGTACCCTATTAACAACAAGTTTCTTTAGCAAGGACCTTTTGTGGCTCATCCTCCTTGCAAAGGGTGTCAATGACTGTCTGCTGGATGACGACCTGAAGTCAGCAGTCTTACTTGTAATTGTGCTGGCCATAACATAGCGTTTTTGTTTTAAAAAGGACTTTTGTTTTAATTTTTCTGAAAAACTGAATTTTGGGTTTAAATTAGAAAGATATGAATCTGTTTGGAATATACATCTATAATATGTAAGTTTCATTTTGTAATTCAATTACTGAGAAAATAATTTTTTTTCTAATTTACTGAGATGCACCTGCATGTGAAATTTGAAATGTTCAGACATAAGGGCATTTAGAAAATTCAGCTGCAACACTGATGATTTCTGGAACTACCCACACCCAGTCTACTGAAATCCAATTACTTTACACAACATACAGCCTGGAATGGATGCAACACCCCATCAAACTACAGCTGTAAGAAGCTCAGGGTTTCTATAAAACTAATAAAGACTGAAGAGAAGCTCCAAATCAGAAACCAATCATGGTAATATTTTTTTTCAATGCAAAGGGCGAGCCTGGTTATATACCATGAAGTAATTTCTGTCTTGTCCACCCTCAAAGGTTTGGTTTACCTTTCTGTTCCATATACAAAAATAAAATGGTAGGGCTAAGCAAAGCAGTATTCTATTGAATTTGATAATCCATTCAATTACACATGGAAATGAAAAAAAACAAAAAAAAACAAAAAACGTTTTAGACCGAGGCAGGAAAATACAGAAAATAGTGCTGCTTTGTGGAAATCCTGTGTTGGAATATTTTCTTCATTATCACAGCTTGGCAGCAGTAAGGCTGAACCTATTTTACTGCTATGTTTTTTTTTCTTCAAGAAACTGATCAGTAAATGTATCCATGTTCAATTAAAAATGTAGTCTAGATGTAGTTCTGCCTACATATTACAGTAAATATCTGTAAAAGACACTCTTTTCAGATGACAATGAATCCAGCCTTTACACATAGTTCGTCATTATAGATGCTAACAGAACCCTCTACAACCAATGGGACCCCTGATGAAGATGTATAAGAAGCCCTAACATAAATTCAGCTTTTACTGTAGCAGCTTGATCTCACACTGAAAGTTAGATCCTTTAATTTCAGGATCGTTTTTAACTGCTGGAAAAGAAGAGAGATCTATTTTTGACAAAACCACATAGCTCACACTTATTGCCTCCCCTGGTGTTAATACTTGTATGTTACTATGTTTCAGAATACAGTGAGGGGGATCTTTGAAAATTTCTCTTTGCACAAGCACTATGGATCACCTGGTTGGTTGACACCAATGATCTTTTCTCTTCAGTTCACTGCTCAGGTTTCTATGGCAGTGCTTGCCAAACTTTTCAGAACAACAATGGAAGACAATCATGACCCCATATATTGGTTAAATATTTCCACTAAATCACAGAGGTTCTCTTATGACAGAAAAAAACACCATTAGGCAATATATTGCTTGTAATATCTATTGGTAAGCACTATTTTTCATTATCTTCTAACATTGTAGCATTTCTGAATAGCATCTTAAGATCCCATACTGGTTGATTCACAACCCCAAATGAGGCCTGACCCAAATCAGAACCCATTTCTTTTAACCATGGATACACATAGGTCCTCTTGTCCTATCCAGGTGCCTGTGGCTAACAGAAACGCCAGGATATATATTTATACCCTTGGAAACAGGTATTTATGGATTATGAACAGCTTAAAAGTGAAATATAAAATGAAGTATGAATACTAACTAATGTTTCAGTTACAGTCTTTAACGTCCAATAGTTGTTGCACAGGTAGTTTTACTAAAATAATTATTTCCCTCTGGGAGTTTTTATTCCTAGCTAAATCAATACTGCCCAGTTATTTTTTACATTTTTTGTGTGAGCTAATACAACTGCAACAGAAAAAAATAATTTATTTTTTATAGCCGTTTACACATCTTTACATGGTTTGCCAATAGAGGGCTGTTGTTTTGTGGATCTTTAACAAAACACATATTTTAACATTTTTATCATGTTTACAAATCTACACATTCAGACCTCTGCATGCCTCCACACAATCCCTACTCTCTCCTAACACACTGACAGGATACTGTACATGACAGACAGACAGACAGACAGCTAGACAACTAAGTGACAGCTGGATGGAAAGGTAGGGAGCAAAAATACAGTTTTACAGCAGAATGCAAATTGCTCACATCCATCTTAAAAAATGGTTAGACTTCCCAAAATTACACCATAGACTTCATGGCAGGTTTTACCCACTACCTGAAACATCAAGCTTCCTGGGAAACCTAAGCAGGAAAATTAAAGCAATTTAACTTAAAAACTCTCAGGACTGTCAGAACATTTACAGTTTGAAAAAGTATTAGGATGAATTAAAACATGAAAGTGATGTGTGGCAATCTGACTGATTCTTGGCTTTAATATAAATGAATATTAACTAGTTTTCAAGTTTAGGAGCAAAATAATTCAGTCTTAACGCTTCTGGTTAATGTTTCACAAAAACAGTAGTTTAAGGAAGTTTATTTCTGAGATCATACATATTATGACAAATGTTTTTGTTCATACTGATTTGTTTGATCATTCTCTCCCTCCTTGAAACAACATTTAGACATACAGTGACTCTCTAGTTAAGTTCAACTACAGGGAAAAAAGAAAAATAACCTGGTTGCAGAAGAGTGAAAACTTTGAACTATTCCTGTGTTGAAGCACCTTTTGATTAATCAATTTCAGCCAGTCTTCTTTAGTTTAGTTGCATTTTTGCTTCCTTTAGCTAAAGCTATCTTACCCCGGATTAACGTGATCACATTGTATAAAAATATTAGTCGGGAAAATACATTAAAAAAGAACCCACAATATTAGATTCATACACCATGGTACCCTGAGGACAATCATCAGTGATTCAAGAAAAACTGGATGAAAATCCCAAATTATTAAAAAGACAAGACAGAATCTGGACTGGGGGATCCAAAGGTAACACTAAAGGAGCTGCTGGAGTTTCTGGTTAGGTCTGATTGTATTACAAAAAAATTCCTCTGTTCTTCATATGTTAGGAGAAAGAAAAAGGGTTGCAAGACTAAGACCTTTTCTTCCAAGGAAAACATCCAGAAACAGCTAAAATGTCCCAAAACTTTGTTGGGGAATGTGTATAAAGAAACCAAACTGGAAGTTTGATTGACACAACCCACAGTAAAACGTAATGGTGACAGCATCACGCAGCGAGATAACTTTTCTTCATATTCAAACTTGTTTTTTCGACTAGGTGGAAAAAATTATGAACTGTTTTAAAAACCAGTCAGTTTGGAACCAAAGCCTTCAGATGTCTGCTAAAAAGCCATTCATACATCCAAATAAAAAAAAAAAAGATGACTTAATGAGAGGAAAATTAAAGTGGTGGAATGGTCTAGCCTAAATCCAGAACTACATGGGATGAAAAAAAAAACAATACTGGGTCACCTGAACATGTCCTCATAATCTGAAGGATTTGGAGAACTTTTTGCAAGGTAAAGTGGGTAAATCAGATCAAAAGTTGTTAGAGTTAATGTTTTTGTTTAGTTTCAGGATTAAATAAAAGTGGAAACAAACTAATTTTTAAATAATTTATCACTTTCTCCCTTTTTACATCACAAATAGTGGTGTGGAAACTTTTAAGATCTATAAACCCCACAGAATACTCATAACCGAATATCTAAATATTACTACACAATGATAGCTATACGTACAATGCTTCTGATTGGTATATTCAAGAGAATGACGTGACGTTATAGTGATTTTGCAGTCTGTCAGAAGACATCAGTCAGATTTTGTTACTCAAGTTTTCAGTACCTGCAAACAAACACCAAGAGCCGCCCCACAATGTACATTCATTTCCCTAATTTATCAACATGCTATATTTGCAAACTGAGAAGGAAAAAATATGAAATACACCTGAGGCTACCGTTTTGGATATGATTTTTTTCTTCAGTTTGAATTCCTGACTGACATCTTTCACATATTAACACTCCAAAGAAGAGTGATTATCACACACCTTGTTTTTAACCCATTCATAACATTTCAGGGACAGATTTCACCCTAGGTAAACTCATTCTGCTGGGAGTGCATCCTGCCATATTTTAAAGAGTGCGGTGGCTGTAACAGTTTGAGTGACTCACCGAGAAGCAGGCTGACAGGCAGACTCAGAGCGCCCACACCCAGACTGGTGACAGCAGCCACTGCCACCATATACTGGACGCCAGGCTGCAGACCCGTCAACAAGATGGACAGGACGGACCCATCCACGGTTCGGTTTATCTGACTCTCCGCGTTGCTGGACAAACACCAGACCTGAGAAGAGATACGAATGAGCCAAAGTGAATGTTTGATCTTTCAAACAAGGCAAGGGGGCTTTGAGTATGACTGGTTTGGATTAAAGGCTATAGCTTTTAATTCTGAGCTTTTCATTCTTTCATAGATGGATAAAGTATAGAACAATAGATGAAATCAGAAAATAAACATACCTGTGCATTGCAGGAAATGTTAAATTTTGAAGCTGTAAATGTGTACATTTTAGGTAATATAAATGTTCCTGTTAATATAGAACATCCAAAATGGGAAGTTAGAATGATTTACTAACAAGAGCAAAACTTGAATGAATTTATGTTATTGTACTGAAATAATTTCATCAAAAAATAAAATGGATTTCAATGACTTTTGTAGCTTTCAAAGTTTGAGACTTTAGATTTTTGTACTTTTTTTTTTTTTTTGCTTTAACCTTTAACTTAAGAACATTAGAGAAGAAACAGCATCATCAAGACCTGGCGAGGGTTCTGTAGAGGTTTAAAGCATGGTTAGGTGATAAAACAATACCACAAGCTTTTAACATCCCATGGAGCACTGTCTGCTCCACCAACTGAAAATGAAAAGAGTATGGCAGAACTGCAAACCTAAGCCGAATATGACGATGATAGCATTATTCGGGGAAGCAGTCAGGAGGCTCATCACAACTCTAGAGGAGTTGCGTAGATCTGGGGCTCATGTGGAAGAATCTGTTGACAGGACAAGTATGTACATGAAATTGTGCTTACTGCAATTGGAATGGTTCACATTACAGCTATATGTTATTGATGTTCTGAACCATTTTTCTTTTAATTTTATCCTAATCAAGCTCTGGAAATTGAAAGAAAAACTTAACTTAGAGAATTTGGAATGAAAACAGAAGATATCTTACTGAATGAGAGCGCTTTAAACTATAGTTGGTCCTTATCAGTCCAATTTAAACTGCAAAACTTCTTATCTGATTGGAAATATAAATATAAAGAAAATATAAAGGCTTTTCATCCTGCTTTAGTAAAATAATCAGTCCTAATTTTGTCATGGAAATTTTTATCAGTAAGGTAGCGACCATAACATTCTTTCCAGCTCTACTATGATCTGCATATCTATCTACATTGATATTCAGGGAGCCACTCTTTCATTAATTAACCTTTTGTGAAATTCTGTGATGAAGTCACTGAAGGTGATAATGAACATCTGTGCTGCAATACCAAGCTATCTGTTTAGAATTTAATGCTTTTTATATTTAAGACTTTGAATCAAAAATACAGCACATGGTTCTTTGGAAATTAAAAAAAGTTTACAGGATTAGGTCTGATCCCTGCCTTCTGCTGATGAACATTAAAATTAACTGCCTTCTGTTTGTTTCTACATGTATTTGCAGATGGAATGAATAAGTCAAAACTGTAGAATTGAACTTTTTTCCTGCAATAGCAGCTTGGTGATTAGCAATCAGTGTTGTTCTAATGCTAATAGACAGATAATCAGGACTCTGTTTTTTCTTTCTTTTCCACACAGCAAACAGATGACAGGAACAGTAAGTGTTTAGCAGACAATCTGATGACAAAACAAGAACTGGCAGCACATGAGCAGCAAAAGAGTAATTACTAATAGTTAATTATGAATCAGTATTTTTCACAACCATCTCAACAACAGCTCTGTACACCTCTGAGTAATGCCTGCATAAAAAATACAAATGATAAAGAGAAAACGATCATCTTGTTCTATTTTATTTGGCTTTGCTTGTCTGATATAGCATCACACTCTTATGCATGTGTCGTGCATTTCTATGCAAGCTATAAGTGAGTAACATGGCCTTTCTACACATCTGAAAATGCAGCATAGGTCATGTGACCTGAAGCTAAGCCAGGCTGCCATGTAACGCCACATTTTGTAATAACACCACAATATATAATAATGTAATAAAATCAGGCTTCAAAATGTAATACAACATCATTAAAACCGCAATATGTAATAATCAACACAAAATGTAACAAAATCCTTGAACAAATTTTGTAATACTTTCTGCCGCAATATGTAATAATATGATTGCGTTTTGTGCCAGTCATTATAAAATGCTGCGGTAGCAAATGAAATGATAACGTAAAAATGTTCATGTGATGTAAACGATCACCAACCACTGTTTGTGTTCATCCTAATCAATATATTTCTAACAACGATCATGTTCTACATCCTATACGCATTTAAATCTTTGAAGCTTTGGTCGATAAATGCCAGCTTCACTGTCCTGATCCTTGTTACATAAATTATTCTACTTTATTGCCTAATCCCAGAAGACATCTAAAAGTCCGCTTTATTGAAACGTGAAACATTATTACACGATCATTTCTAAAAAAGAGCGACCTCCGCACAAAAAATCTGATAGTTATTATATAATGTGTTAAAGAATTTTATTACATTTTGCGTCAAATATTACATGATACAGTTTCAATATTTAATCACATTTTCAAGCCAGATTTTATTACATTATTACATATTGTGACATTATTTCATAATACGGCATTACATGCCACAAATTTTATGGACATTTTGAAGAGTTTGGTGCTCCAAGCAGTGCAACTAAGAGATGTGTATATACTGTACATATGTAAAACTGCAATAACATTTATGTACTGTAAACCTAAAAAAAATGTTACAGATAATATCAGATAGCCACATTACCTAATTTCATGTTATGTAATGCAGGTGGTCTGTCTATGCCAATGAAAAGTCTCTCTTGCAAGCATGCTGAAAGCTTGGATTGGCCATTACGGCAGGACTATCTCACATTACTTGATTAACTCAGCTAATAATTGTTTCACCTTTAGGGGACACTCAAAAGCCAAGAATAGAGCATTAAACCTTGGAGCCACTTGTGAACCCTGATATGGTTAGACAATAAATTAATTACTGACACCGAATTTATGTATAAGCACGGTGTAACTTTGACCCCCTTCATCCCAAAGCACACAATATATGTATATGAGGTGTAACACAACTGATACACATACTTCATCAATGTAAGCAGACTTGACGTTTTATAAAATGTGCTCCCCTGTCTCTACCAGCTTTGAACACCTAGAGGCTGAATTTTTTCTTGTTCATCTTTGCAAAATCATTCAAGCCCAGTCCGATTTCATGGATTTCATTCACAGAAGGATTTAGACCTGGACATTATATGAGTTATTCAAACACATACGTATGCTTTGATCTAAATCACATATGTCAAACTCAAGCTCTCAAGGGCCTGTGTTCTGCTACATTTAGATGTGCCTCTGATAAAAGTTACAAAATAATGACCCTCAAAAAATGGAGATCAAAATTCCTGATCTAAACTATTCATTTGTTTGCTTCGGGGTTGTTCTTCTGCTGGAAAGGTGAATCTCCACACCACCCTCAAGTCTTTTGAAGCATGTAAGCGGTTTATTTCAGGATTTCTCTTTATTTATCTCCATCCTTATTTCCATCAACTTTGAAAAGCCACAGCATGATGCTGCCACCATCATGTTTGACTATAGGGATGGTGAGGTCCAGGTGATGTGCATTGTTATTTTTCTGCTCCATATCTCACATGACCAAAGAATTGGTCTCATCTAACCAGATTACCTTCGTACACGTGTATTCCATGGCTCTCAAATCACATGTGGCAACATTTTAACATCTCACACGCTTTCTTCTTGCCACTCAGGCAGCAGACTCGTCAGCAGGATGGAGAAGGCCGGATTTGCAGAATGCACAGTTGTCCTGTTAACAGTTTCACCCACTTGAATTGTGGATCTCCGCAGCTCCACCTGAGATACCGTACTCTTACTTGTCAGGTTTTGTAAATCACATATCCTTTTAATTCCACTTCACAGTTATGTACTAATTGGTGTTGGTCTATTACGTAACATCTGAATAACATAAATTGAAGTTTCTGGTTGAAATGTTAAAGAATATGGAAACCTTGAAGGGGTATATATACTTTTGCAAGGCACTGTAAGAGGTAAAATAAGAAACAGCTTCAAGGTCTTCAAAGCAAAGACCAGGTGTGGGCTCACCTTGTATTCCAGGATGATGCCAGTCTGAACGTTATGAGGTGGCGGCTCCCAGGAGACACTGATACTAGAGCTATTGGTGAGCTGCACCACTGAAACAGCCTGCGGAGGGCCACTTAAAACTAGAAATAAGACAAAATATTTACCTGACATGGGTGCACAAGTGTTAGATGATAGTGGTGTATCTACAAGTTCATGTTTCTGCATGATTTTCAACACATTTCCAGAAATAACTGATGTAATTTGTTACATTGTGAATAGTAATAAAAGAGATCTCAGTTTTGCATAATTATAATTATTTTCTGATGAAAATCTCATACCCTCCTCAGGGGTCCGCACCAGAACCATGAGACTGTCATGGCCCTGTAGCTCATTGAAGTAGGGGCGTATCTTGACTTCATACTCCTTCTTGCTTTGAAGATCTGCTAAGACTGCACTATAGTCAGACGTCGCTTCCACATCTTGGACCAACCAGGAGCCACCGATAATCCGGTAAAATATGCGGTAACCCTGGATGTACCGGGACTGACGGGCAACCTGAAAAGAGTTGGCAAGAAACAAACAAGCACGTCATGTGCCTGCGGTGTTTGGGCTTCCAGAGATTCAGTTTATTTCATGTACTGTTTGGGAGCGATTGAAGCTAATGAATGAGGATTAGCGCGTCTTCATCACTTTGATAATTAAAACATTTCCCGCCATGAAGTGAACTCACAGTCCAAGAAATCCTGGCACTGGTGGGAGAAAGAACCACAGGCTTCTGCAGGTAGATGGAAACCTCCCCCAGCTCTCTCTGAACTTGCCTGTGGTCCACGCCCTGCTCTGTTGGACTCCCATCTGACACCACAAAGAAATAAGATCAAGCCAGAAAAAAACAAAGTAAAGTACAGCGGAGCAGCAGCCATTCAGCAAAAAAGAATGAACTTGAAATTCAACATTGCTCAGGGCAAAAAAGCCTCACGCTGAGAAAGCAATTAGTTATGACACTGTACATAAAAAACAACTTCTTAAAAGAGCACAACTCATCATCTCTGCTCTACATCCACTATCTTTATATTTTCCTTAAATATGCAAAATGAAGGGCAGACTGAGAAAACAGACAAGTGTAAGGCATAGGATTTACTAAAGTGGTTCTCAACAGTCTGAACTCTCCTGATGTATAGAAGATGCCAGTTCTTTGAGATCATTGCAAAATCTTCCAACATATAATGTCGCATTCATCCTGCACAATTCAACTAAAACAATTAACAAATCTGTTATAAAAGAAATTATGCAATATCCTGCAATAAATGTGCACATCCCTAAATGAGTGCTTGATTGAAGCACTTTTTGATTTAATTCCTGCATTTAATCTCATATTGGTAGGACTCTATTAGCATCGCACATCTTCCCTTGATAACTCTTGTCCACCATCCTTTTCTAGAGATCCAACATAGTTCCTGTCAGATTTAGCTCTGGACTTTGGATAGTCCATTTCAAAACTAAAATGTTCCTCTCATTAAGTTTTTCGTTCAGATTTTGTATACTATTGTTTTATTGTCAAACATGTTATTTGTGTCAGACAATTTAAATCTGATTTTATCTGACCACAAAACACTCGCACACAAAGTTTTGGAACTTGTCTGACCTCAATGCTTTATGTGGAATAAAAGGCTTCTGTCTATCAACCCTGCTCCTTAGTCCAGATATATGATGAAAATGGGTTTCTTGTCAAAAGTAGAACACAGCTTGTTCTTGCTAGAAATCTCAACTCTTTTATTGTTGCTATTGGCCTCTTGCCAGCCTCTCTCTCCAGTTTCCTTCTAGTATTTTTAGTAGTTTCAGACAAATATCCAGTTATTGTTGTTCCATTTTTTTCCACTAATTATTGATGAATATCTTCACTGTGAGATTGTATGTGTATATATACAGTTAGGCCCTGAATTATTTATACTCCAGATTATTTTCATTTAACTAAGGAGTTTGTTTCTGATAAGAAATGAGACAGATGTCTCCCAAGATATAAGATGATGTACAAGGGGTATTATTTAGAAAAAAATATCAAAAATTATTTCTTTGTTTTTTCATAATTTATCCAAATGATGCCATGTCAAAAATTATTTATACCCTTCTCAGTAATCAGTGGAAAGCTTTAATTTGCATTATTCAAATCCTTTATATAATTACTGACCTGCTTTTTGCATTTTTCAGCTGGTATTCTGATTATTTTCTGTGATGAGATCAAACTGTTTAACATTGAAAGGCCTCCTTGCCACCACCCTAATCTTAATTATCTTCGAAGAAATCACTCCAAAATTGTAATATTATGTCGAGTCTCAAGAAACATGTTGATGAAATGAAAATATTTCTTTAAACCTAAATCTGCTAGGTGTGTTAATAATTTAAGACTGAACTGTATATATAGAGTATTTCTTTGTGCCGGTACAGTTTTTCCTTTTTCTGATTGATCCCTTCATACTGTTAGCTCCTTCCTGATCTTTTGTAGCTTCGCTCATAACTAAGTCTTTAACCGAAAGATGCATTTTAGCAAATGACATGAATATAATACTATGACAGCTGGACTTTATTTGTGTTTCTTCAGATCAGCTATATTTTATGGAAAGTTTGCTGAAGAAAACTAAATGCTGAAATTGCATCAAATAATAACACTCCAACAAAGTGCTAGTTTTTATGGGTGTGCACACTTAGACCACAATATTAATGCAGTTTTTATTACCTGAGTTGTGCCGGCCATACCTCCATAAATTAGAAAAAAGTTGAAAATAATTTAACCATACTGTCGTTATTTTACATCACAATAACTTGGCATTTTATCGGAGGTGTGTAGACTGATGAAAACATCTGTGCATAACTTACCCTGTGTACGGACCGGCTCAGAGATTGGACTGGGGTCACTGAGGCCATAAGAGTTCACAGCTCGGACTATAAAAAGGTAAACCGTGTTTGGGAAAAGTCCAACAACTGTGTGCCTCTCATGTTTCACATGGTCTGCAACAGTTTGCCAGGTGCTTCCCACTGATTGGCTGCATGATAGAAAAATTAGAAAAGCAATTAAGAAAATTAAACTTTTTTTTTTTTTTTTTTAATCAGAAAAACATTAGCTTTTTGTGATCACAGGTAACATTTACTAATGCTGCAACTGAGACAAAGTAAATAAGAGAACCTGAATGTGACTGGACTACTAATATGAATCCCTCTGATTCTAATCAGGATCAGAAGGTTTTCCACCCCAAAAAGAACACAGGTAATCAGACAGACTCTTTCCCCAAGCTAATATCCTGGTTTTTCAGCTTCTGTAATTTATTGTTTTATCTTGATTGACATGGTTTTGAGCACAATACTTAGTTCAGTGATTGCTGTGATGATAGCACAGATGAATGAAATTGGAAAAGTCAGTGTCAGAAGGAGAGATCTGAAGTTCACATCCTGTAAAATTCAGTCATGGTTGTCATCCCGACAGATATAAAAACCCCTCTCAAATCTCACGAGGATGAGACAGCTCAAAGCAATAAGTCAAGGCAATGGTGTGAATTAGTTCAAGTAAAGATCTGCTTTATAAATGTGTCTAACAGAATTTTTTCTCTAATGGAGCAAATGATTGTTGTACTAGAAAACTAGTAAGGTAATACATTAGAAAGAGACATTTGAAAAGCTGGGATTAAATAAATACTTTATAATCAAACAATGAATCAAACTAGATTATATAGCACTTTTAATACAACAAAAAGTGTTTTAGATTAAAAAAAAAAAAAAAAAAAAAAAAAAAAAAAAAAAAAAAAAAAAGGAGATTAAGCTCTCTACCATTCTGCCAGAAAAACAAAACAAACAAAAATGAATATTTGTCAAAAGGTTCATAAATATTCATATTCAATATCCAAATGTTCATAAAATTTCATAAATAAATAACATTATGCATCAGTAGTATTGAAATAGAAATACCAATAATGACTGAATAATAAAACCACCTGTAAAAAAAAAAAAAAAAAAAAAAAAAAAAAAAAATATATATATATATATATATATATATATATATATATATATATATATATATATATATATATATATAGTTTAATGTTACTGAAAATGCTTGATGTACGCCAATATTTTTTATCTATTCATTAATAATACATACAATTATTGACATCACTGTCATAGCAACTAGATACAAGTACTGTTTTATTGGCAAACCAAACAAGTAAAACTAACATAACTTAAGCATGAAAAAATCTGATTTGTAAGATAAAACAAAAGGGTAATACATATTTTCTTAAATCAGAGAGCAATGCTTTTTAGCACATACAGCAGTCAAAAATAAGTAATGAATGAGTCAAAATCTTTTCTTGATAAACATATTTAGAATGGGGCTGACATTAAATTCCCACCAGATGTTGGTAACAACTAAAGTAATATACATGTACAAAAATATATAAACAAATAAAATCAATAGAGAAGCAGCAAAATGACATAGAAGGCCAAGATAATAGCTGAAATCTGTCAGTATATAGAGAGGAATCCTGCTCCCTCAGTGCACATTCATTTCAGCAGGTTTAGTCCTAATTGATGGCCTATATAAAGGTTTGTCATAACTGAGGTAAAGCCAAAAAAAAAAAAAAACATATCATGATGGGTAAATGTTTATTGTTGTAAGACATACCAACTGCACTGGGGACACGTATTTCTAAAATTACAGATGTACCAGTGAGTATCACTGGGCTCATAATCTGGAAGGGGTAAGAATGTGTTTACTATAAATCAGCTACTACCAGGTGCTTCTCACAAGATTTCTAGAGGGATGATCAAAAAAACTGCCCAAGAACAACATAACACTCATGCAGGACGACTTCAAAGAGACCTGCAATTAGCTGGAACAGTTTTTCCATTAAAACAAGGAGTAATACACACAACAATAGATACCTCTGTGCATGCTCACAACACAAGACTCCACAGTTGAAGAAAAAGTATATTGAAACTTCTTCAAAGTTTGCTGCAAAAAATTTGGACAGGGAAGTACTGGGCCAATATAATGTGCTTAAATGAGACCAAAATCTAACTCTTTGAATGTCAAAACTCACTCCAAATGGTGGAAGGAATGGAAGTGCACATCACCCCAAAACACCCTACCAACAAGTGAAGGTGAGAATGACATGTGACTGGTTTTCAGCATATGGTTCTGACCAATCTAAATGATTTCAGTTTTAATGGGATCATGACAACAGATTTCATTTTTTTGTGGTTTTGGGGGTATAATATGATCTGTTGTGCACTGATGTGGCTGTGTGAGTGTCAAGAGTTGGTATCAAAAGCCCTGCTCATAGATGATCAGCTTTGTTTCTTTGCTCAAAAACAAATGGATCAAAGAACAGGTTATTTTTCTACATAGATTAACTTTCTATGTAATTCATATTCTCCAATTAGAGCACACCATCAAGCGAACATCCCTCCCCTCTCCGCTCCTTCCCCAGTTGATGCACCAGCTAATTTAAGGGCTAAGTCGCGCTAGCATGTCTGGGTACTCCACTTGAGAAGAGGATGGCTACTAGAAAGCTGTTATGTCCGAGGGAGCTCAAAAACAGATGGAAGTTTCCACTTACTCCCGAAGGATGAGAGAATCAGAGAAGAGTGGCTTAAATTCATTTATGGGGAAGTACCACGCAATTATAACCCCAATTTGAGATGATGTTCAGCACATTTTACTGAAGAGTTTACCAAATACGGCTGGACCCAATCAGAGTGAAGTCAACTCGGTAGAGCCACATATCATTACCGTGCCCAACCCTTTTACTGAGGTGGGAAATCTGGCCTGTCAAAACAACCCCCTACAAAAAGGTGATGTTATTTTTTTAATTATTTGGAGAACTGACATATGCAGCAATAACAACTACATGAAATAGTTTATACAGTGATGACACCACCCCCTTAAGGATTCTGTTTTCAGAGAAGGAATAATTCAGAGTTTGGTTATGTCCTTTAGGGAAAAAGTCTAATTTTCCCTTGTAGGACTGCTAACAGTTATCACGTTCTTGACAACTTTCTAATTATCCTCACACTTACTGAATTAATTTAATATGACCAGGACAATCTTTGTTTGGCTATATACAGTCAGCCAGATTTTGTCTTTATTCAGCCTTGATAAAAATGTTGAAAATTCAGCACTTTTAGCCAAAAGGTCTCTTTCAAATTTACCCTAACAAAAGACAGTGAAAATCAAAATTGATTAACTTAATTATCCACCACAACAACCTTTCAGCTACATTCACATTGTTAGGACAGAAGGCAAAGTTGCCTTCTCTATGTCCATTAAATTAAAATTTGCTCGAGGGGAAACAAACATAATTGTCAATTTCCCTCAACATAGAGACAGTATCAATCAGCACCTTCAAAATTTGAACAACATATAACTTGTTTCTTCAGTGCAATGACTTTTTCAACATTTCTCTACAAGAAACTGAGCAAACATCTAATTCCTGCACATTCTTTTAGTGGCTTCTACTGAATGAGAAAGCGAATGAAATAAAGAGTTCATCACTTGCTTCTCGAATCTTTGAGATTCTTTTTATCCAAAAAGCACACAGTAGGTCTTAGCTTGCAGACAAAGTTTTATTTTATCCTTTATTGCAGCAGGTTGGCTCATGAAGGAGTTAGGCGAGGAAACAGCAGTTTGGTGCTGTAAAAAATACAGGTACTATCAAACAGCATGGCACTGTTTCACATTCTTCTCAACTCTGTGGAGAGGAAAATAGTGGGGTAATTACAACAAGAAGGTCACAACTTTTTCCCTCCTTAACAACAGGGGCATTTTTTCTCACCAAATGTTCTCCAGAGGAGCACTTTCGCCATTTAATGTGTCCAACTGCAAGTCTAAAATTGGCTTTTAAGTGGCAACAGTGGATGCTTTCCTATGAAACTCAACTATTTCTTGTCCTTTAAATTAAAGAGATATGGGCACTGCGGCTTGGAAGTTGTTATTGTGCACCAAGAAGGTGAAGGGTTCAAATTGTGGTGGTGAACTCCTTGGTTGTAAAATGTGACCTTTCATCTCATTGGCATTTTTTTCAAAAAAGGCGGTAGCAATGAGTTGTCATTTAGGCCTAAAGATTTTAAAACCAACCTGAAATCTAAGAGGCAGAGTTTCACACTTTTTAGTCATAGTAGTGAGTCTATCTGGATCGTTTTAAACTAGATTGAAGAGAGAGGAAAACTCACACATATAACTACCCAACATCCATTAAAGATGTAAAAATCAGCCATTACTTGTTTTATCTCAAGAATCAAAGGAAATACCCAGACGTTTAATGTCTTTGGTCCCATTCACACACAAACTTGAAATGTCAATATGAAATAATAAAATGCAAATTTTTTGTTCTTTTTTATATCCACATGGAAATCCCATGAAATTTTATTCATAGAGCAAATTTCATAGAGTTAAATGTAAAACAAGGAGATTTCCAAAGCCCTATAACTATGTTTATGAAACTGTTTCCAGAGATACAAAAATTTTAAATGCTAGCTTTGTGTTTTTATATAGATAACCAAAATGCAACTTTTGGAAAAGAATGATATCATAGCCCCACCATGAAAGTTTTATGTGCACACTACATGCAGTGTTTCCACTGTAGTACTGTAGCGTCACATGCAGGCCTGGCATAGTCACTACAGCATTTTGGGCCAGTTTCAGTATTTTTGTGTCAATCTCTCATCTCGAAAATATGCTGTAGTTTTGGAGAAGACTAATAGTAAAACAGCTTTGAAAGACACGTTTTGAGCAGAGAAGGTTGGAAAAGCAAAAGTTGCTTGATTTGAGCATTAAAACTGAAGAATGTCAAATATTATTGCTAGATTTCTAGCAATAGGAATGATTTTATTTTAGACTAATAAGATTGAAATTATAAAAAATAAAAATAATTAGTTAAAAGCATTGGCCTCAGACTTATCACTGAATTTTAATTAAAAAATAATGGGACAATTTATTATCTTGGAAAGGCACAATGTAAGATAACGTATGCTGTTACCTGTAGGTTTTACAGACAAGAATACAGTCGATTATGTCAGAGTAGAAATGATTCTGAAGAAGATGATCAAAATAATTAATACATATGAAGAACTAAAGGGAAACCAGTAGTGATCCCAGTGGTACACCACAATTTAAAGGGAGGTTGTATTTTTTGAAGTGAAGTTCTGTGACGTTATCAGCAATGGTTCTCGACTATTACTCAACAGATGTCATGTCGCCGTGGGTTTGTGGAAAAACAAATGAATCCTCAGAGCTGTAGAAGGCAAATAGTTAGTCATACAGCCGGCAGCCTCAACCTCTGTAACTTCAGTTAAGTGACACAGTTGCTGAAATAAAGGTCTCTTGGGACATTGAAAACCTTGATTATGTGCTAAAATGATGTATTCCATGGATAAAAGCATCTTCATTTTGAGTAGTCAGGGAATCCACATTACTACAAATTCACACCAATATGGTATCTTTCCACTACTATTACTCTTAAAATTCACAGAGCCTCACTTGAAAAAAAAATCCAAACCAGCCTTTGAGGTTTTCCAATGAGGATGCATATTTTTAAGAGTGAGCTCAAAAGTTCTGTTCACAATTTTTTACGATTGTTGACGTACCAAAATTAAAACTGTCCTACAATTAGTAAAAACTAACAGTTAAGGAGCAAAACACCAGCCTAGATTTCCACAACTATAAGCACAGTAACAGTTTCACACTTTTTGCAAAACACTAAACACACTTATACATGATTGACCCTGAAATTTATCATAATGTTACTTCCTTCCATTATATAGGCCGAGACTTTCAAATGAACACACCCATGACTCAGTTGATTAAACACAGCCACTTGGTGTGCATACTTACAGGTGAATAGTAAGAGACACACCAATTAGGTTAACAAACACTATAAAAACAGCTACAGGTCACCTGTTGTCAACAAAAATACATGACGAGGTTGTATTTGACCTGAGAAGGGTGAGAAGAAAAGGAAAGAAATATCATTGGTCACAGGGCTATTGTCAATGTGCCAGGGCAACGTGGGGCTAACATTACCCTTTGTGCAGCCACCATGCCAACTTAGGTCCTTACAACACTAAGGTCATTCTTACATTTTTGAACAGATTACACCACATCATGATACCCACAAACCAAAGGGACCAGATGAGATATATTGTTATCTGGGATTTTCAGTGTTCTGCCGAGGTCCACAGCTGGTTTCAGCAACATTTGCAATTTGAAGTTCTACACTGTCCACCATGCTCCCCCTTCCTAAACCCAATTGAAGAGTTCTTCTCAGCGTGGCCGCATGTCCAGATGCCACTCATCCAAGCAATGGATGAAACGTTCAGCCTTCATCCATAGCTTGGATGAGTGGCATGTTCCACCAATTTGGTCAGATGTGACCAAATTGATGGAACATCAAAACGGGGATGGATTTGCTACCCCAGAAGAGATCCAGCTAAGCAGAAAAAGGCAGATCCTGCGTAGTGTGATCTCTAATGGATGTGCTGGATGTTTTGACAAGAAAATAGGGTTTTTGTAAGAAGTTGTACAGTTTTGACTGAAGCATTCAACTTTGCAGATAATCTGAGGTGCTGTGCTAAATGTGAGAAGTGTTATGAAAAACAAGGCCCTGTTTTCAAAATTACATTTAAGGAACTGAAAAAACTGTAAGAAGTATGAGCAAAAAAAAAAAAAAAAAAAAAACAAAAAAAAACATGGATGAGTCCTTGAAACTAACCAGTGGCTCTAAATGATGCACTAGAAAAATACAGGTGTGATCCCAGAAAAACAAGAATTTACAAACAAGTTTCTCTGTGATGAAGCGTGCAGCATCCATCACGAACTGACGTCTTTTCTACACCAGGAGAAATATATGTGTGCATGCTTGTGTGTGTGTTTGTGTGTGTATGAATGAGTGCCTGCGCTCTATATTCGCTGTCTTGCCACTGTAATGAGTGAACTCTCTGACTTGGCATGCACACCCTCTCTATGTTGCCCCAGGACAGGACAGAGCTGCCAGTCTGACCTCCGCAGTAATTGTCTGCTCCTTCATTCACTCTCTGCCTTTCTGCAGCCCCTGGTTGGTTGTTAGAGCTGCTTTGGCTTTCCCCAGGACACCACACCTAAACACTGGGGCACCGAGTGTCACACTTTCTTTCCCCAACATAACTTAACAGAACGGTTTTCCCTCGGGCTGAGATGAGTCATTTTCCAAACTCTAATGGCTCAAAATGAAGGAAACTTCATTATCGAGGAGCAGTAAGTCAGGAAGGAGATATCCGGGCTGGAGAAAAAAGTGAAGGCACAAAATCATCTTAAAGTGAAAAAATAATAAAAAAAAAAACACCTGAGGAAAAAAAAATTACTTTTTGCTATTAACTCATTGTATTTAGTATTCTTTGCACTGTATTTTCTATACCATATATGCAGAACCATTACAATAATTAATGTCACCTTGTTTTATCAGCATTTTGTTATAAACAATTGCTGTCAATCAATTAAAAAATGTAATCAGATTAATAACACTCTTGCACTGTGATTAATCATGATTAATCACCATGCTTAACTTTGTAAGCTTGAAATGTAAAAATGCATGTTTTCAAAAAATGTTTCAGAAAATGTTTGATTGTCTCAAACCAAACATCTCAGTTTTCCAGGTTTTCATATTCAGGAAGGTTTAAAAAAAAAGTAATTTTGTTTCAAGTGTAATTTAGAAATGTTAATTATAAACAGGTTGTGCTTTGGTGGAAGGATAATTCAACATTGCAATGAGAAGGCCACATGCCACCCTTGTCTTATCCTAACATACATTGCAGTGTTTTTTTTTAGAATTATTTTTTCACTAGTGGACTTCATTTGACAGTAATCTGACAGGAAGGCGGCAGAGAGAAGGGGGGAAACACATGCGACAAAGGAACCGAGGACAGGATTCGAACTTGGAGGTCTATAGTCTCTGTATAAGCCTAACCACGGGTGTTTTTTAAAGTGAAATTTCCCACTGAGCACACCAGTCGGACTCTCCTCGCTCATCTTTTCACTCATGTTTGCAGCTCTGCGTTGTTGAACACAGTACAAGGCCGTGTAAAGTGCTGCTTTGAACTAAGTAACCCTCTGTGGGAAAGAGCCTTTTAGGTCAAAATAGGTAATGTGATTAATCTGCATTATGTAATGTTACTTTTTAGATTTCACGTCAACGTTAAGGCGTTAACACCTTAGCTTTGACAGGCCTATTATAAACATAAAGCTTTAAGTACACAATGAAACTTCATCCTAAATATCTGCATAAGAGTATCACCTTGACCATCCCTAACTCTATTAGCAGATGTAAAGATAATCCTACAAGGGCCTTCCTGATTCTGATCTGTCATGTTTTTTTTATCTAAATCTAGCCTATAAGATTTTAATGTTTCAGTCTAACCAAATAGCAAGTAAAAGAAGTTTCTTTAAAAAAAAAAAAAAAAAAGCCATTAAAAATTCAGAGAAAAATGTGATGATAAATAAAGTAATAGCAGATTGTTTGAGATCAACAAATATTGTACCAGGTCCTCACTGAGTGTGATGAAACACCTAGTAGAGTCTTAAAATGAGCACTAGAACTTACAATGATTAAAAAGACTGATATTTAGCTTTAATTCTTAGAGATAAAAACTATTTGAGTCTTCATTTGTCATCATGTCTAACAAGGGTTTGGTATTATGATCAATCCTGGATGTGAAGGTGACCTCAATAAATAAGACACCCTGTATCCATGTTAGAGACTATTATTTTGGAATTTTTTTAAAAAAAAGGATGAAAATCTCGGTTTTCTTGTTGTGCTGACCCAGTTAACTAATGAAAGCTGCTCACTGAACTGGCCAAAGAGGAAGGATTTTACATCCCTGGTTTACTATAAGTGACGTTGGCAGAATATATGAACGAATTGCCCATTCCAAGCATGATGAAAACACTGGCTAAGAAAAGCAAAGTTGGTCTCTGCTCTCGCAACCTCTGACTGAGCCATTTTACAGTTTCTTTTCGGACTGCTACTGATCATGTTTACTCTAATATCCCAAATATTTAAGCTGATCAAACTTAGACTGCCTCTCACCCAATGACAGATCTATAAAACCTTTTATAAATATGGGGAAATGAAAAAAGGGCCTTTTGTCAATGCTTCTTTGGCATTGGAATCAGATTGAGAGATAGGACAGTGTTTTGATTGGACCTAAATACATGCTATGGGCAAGCAGAATCATGAGGGTTATAAAAACATTTAGTCCAAAGCTTACAATAAAGAAGATTGAAGGCGGCAAGTAATATAAAACAACAAGTGGAAACCATTAGCATATGAGGAACCAGGAGCAATGGGAAAGAACAGAAGTGAGTAATGTGCTTAAATAGTTACTGGGGCAATGATTACTGAGTCTAATTAAATGAATGTGCTACTGCTGTGGAGGAGCATGGTAATGAGGGATAATGGTTAAAAAAGACAACCCAGATAACATTACAAGGAAAAACTGAGAAATCAATTAGCTAATCAGAAAAACATGAGTAAGAACTGCAATCTTCTGAAACACACTGAAGCCAAACATAAGTCAAAAAACATACCAAACGTCAGCAGGTCATAACAATATGGACCAGTTACACCTTGAACTGGAATTGGCGATACCTATCTCCAGTGGTCATTGAATGAGAGGCAGGGTACACCCTGAACAGGTCACCAGTCCATCACAGGGCAACACAAAGACAAACAAGCATGCACACATACACACAAGACCAGTTAAACAGTCTTGTTTTTGGATTATGGAAAGAAGCTGGAGTACCCGGAGAGAACTTGAAGAACATGCAAACTCAATCCAAAAAATCCCAGCTGGGATTCAAACCAAGAACTTTTTTGCTGTGCTACCATGCAGACTCAATTAAAACAGTAAAAGCATAAAAGCTAAAATATTCTGTTCAACTACAAATAAAAGCCAAGGTACAAAAGTAGGTTTTTAAAAGAGCCTTGAAATGAAAAAGTCTGTATTACAGATGTGAAAGTGAGATTGTTCAACAGGTTAGGTTAAAACAACTGCAAGACCTCAGTTATCTCTACTTTTGATCTGGTAGTGCCAAGCAGTTGATTTGTGGACCTTACAGCTCTGGATGGTGTATAAGGTTACAACAGATCAAACCAATTTGACGGTGACAAACTATTAAGCCTCTGAAACACTTGCAATAACATCTTGGACTGCATTACAGTAATCCTAGCCTAATGTAATAATACCGCAAATTACTTTTTAAAAGTCCAATTGGTGGAATATAAGATTTTACTTTACAAAGGAATCTTAGCTGGACAAACCTCTTCCTTCTCACTAAGTTGATCAGTGTGGAAAACCTACAGCTACTCTCAAAGATCACACCACAGTTTCTTACAAATGAATGAGAGCTAGAATCTAATAAACCAATAGCACTGTCAATGTCATGTTAGAAATGTCAGTGTGCTTCCGCCAGTGATAACCAAAGTCTCCGCTGTTGTAATTTTGTGAGGTGATGGCCAAAAAGGGCGGCAACGTCTAAGAAAAGGAAGACCCAGTATATCAAAGGAACAAAGTGCTGAAATGTATCAGTCTTTATGGCCAATAAAATGTGTCTTTCAGCTGTAAAGACTCAAAAATAAAAGCAAATGTCTTAAATAGATTCTTTAGTGTTCATTATCTGAATCTAACATTTTCTTTACAATGTAAATTATGTCGTACTCAAGAATAAAAGAAGAGTCATGACTCGTGACATAAGATTCAACTCTTGCTGTTAATAAATTTTGACACTTTTTCTTCAGCTATGTAAGAAGATGTCAAGGCCTTACTGACTACCAGTTGACAGCAAGATTTTTCTGATTCTTAATCACCCACAGCATGGTGGTGAGGTATTTTAATTAAATACCATTAATAGATTAGAAACACATAAATGGAGGATAGATTGCTGTTCAGTAATAACCTCTGATAAAAGTCCTATTTCTGCTTTAAAAATCTTACCTAAAGGCTTCGATAACATAGGATGTGACAGCATCTCCACCTTCATGTGGATTGGATTGCCACGTAAGAGTGACCGTGTTTTTGGTCACCTCAGTCACCACAGGTTTTTGTGGAGGTCCCGGAAGCTGGATGAACTCAGAAGCTCTGGATCCAGAAGAGGCTCCATCCTCTGTGACAAAAAGAGATTAGCACAATCAGAGGGCTGGATCGGATCAACGGTTTGGCAGAAACTGGTGCAGATTCTCTCATCTTAAGGCAGCAGATGGTGCTCTCATGAAGACTGTCGATGGAGTGTAAGAGTGAAAAGGTGAGAAAAGTAACAGAGTGTGGAGAGTTTTCCTAAAAGTACCTCTGACAGTCAACATCCCGCTCCAGCTTGATTCTCCCGTAGGGCTGGACGCAACGCAGGTGTACATCCCTGAGTCAGTATCCTGTCAAAGAAAAGTTGAAGTTCAGGAGAGTTACCAACAAGTTTATTCTAAAAACTCTTTTATTTTACTTATTTTTGATGATTTATGTGAAAAGGTCAAAAGTGGTAATTATGGATATGAGTGGCAGGTTCATTTTAGGCTTTAAATGATTAATTTGAAACATTCTCTTTCCAGGCTGGATTATACAGCATACAACTTCCATTTTAATTAATTTTAAAATATTTTTTATGTTAAATGCCAGAATAGGCCTTCTTATATAAGCCTTTTTGTTTCTTCTTTCTTTAGATTCAAAAGTTTGCACACATTTCCCTAATATTTGGTAGAATTGCCTTAAAGACTCCAAAACAATGATTTTATTTTCCTTAACCAACACTATAACTAATATGATTATCATTGTTGATTTGGAAGATCCATTTGTGCTCAAGCATTAATTTCCTGTCTAATAGCTTGGGATGTTCTTTTAATATATGTTTCCATATGTTTTTTTTCTTCATGCTGCCATCTATGTTGTGAAGTGCAGCAGTCCCTTCTGCAGCAAAACGCTTTCACAACATGATGCTGCCACCCCCATATTTCACAGTTGGGACAGTATTCTCAGGCTTGCAAGCTTGCCACTTTTTCTTCCAAATGGTTATGGGCAAACACTTAAATTTTAGGCTCATCAGACCAGAGGATAAGTCTACAAATATCTTTGTCACTGAGTGTGTAAACTGAAATCTTTATGTTAATTTTAGATTTTTTTAACAGCTTCGTCTTTTCATAGTGACACTCACTCAGCACTTCAGCAAGCATCTTCTCAAGATCTTTTTCTTGTTCTGGAGTTGATTCTTTCAGTTTGCACCAAAACACATGTTTTCATCTCCTTTATGCTATTTATAATTATGGATATTTGTTTAAACAGATAAATGTTGCATCTTCAGGCATGCGAAAATTGTACACAAGGATGATCCAAAATTCTGTTTTTGATGTACTGTCGAACATCAAGAGGTTTGCCTCTGTTTCAGTCAAATGTGAATCAACTGATCACTAACATGATCAAGGACAAGCCAAATGCCTTTTTGTTAAAATGTTTAAGCTGTTTGGTACCACTAACAAGAAGTATGTTTTAAGGAGTCAAGATTCTAAGCTTTATCATCAAGCAAGCATGGTGGTGGCAGCATCATGCTGAGGGGCTGTTTCACAGGCAGTGCTAGTCGTATATGGTGTACATGGATGGAATAATGGAGATGGAGGACTATCTCTAATTTCTTCCTCCTGAATTCAGCAGCTAACTGGTTGAAACTTAGACACAACTGGGTGTTTCAACAGAACAATGATCCCAAACACAGATACAAACAGGTTCAGTGATAGATAAAACAGTCCACCATTAATCTTCAACCTTGACCTCATCTGTATTTAATATTTGTGGTCTGCACTTAACACCCTGGTCCATTGGTTTCTATGTAATTTAGGGACATTTCACAAAATATCTGTGGAAGTATATGCATACATATGATCCTGTAATAATTATTTTCATTCTGTCAAAGTTAGATTAATTGTGAATTGCAATCTGCAATTCACAAGAAATTCGAACTTGTGCATCCAGATCTTGATTTTAGAAATTATTGCAGCTGTATGCTGCCTTCAAAAACAGAATGGTTCACCAATAAATCATTAAAAGCACAAAATTCATAAAACAGTTTTTCTGCTGATGTTTTGTATTAGTTGACTTCTGACAGGAATTGTATTTGTCTGAATGACTAAGAAAAAAATCTATTCTTTTAAGATAAAGTTGCACATCAGGCTCTCATTCTCATATTGTAAAAAAATCACAAGTTCAAAAGATTTTTTGTCAAGATTTCATCATTTTTCCATCCCAAAAAGTATTATTAAACTCCAGTTTAATTTTGTGGATTAACTTTTCTAGTCAATAATTATTGTGTATTCCGTCATAGAAATCAGTATTTCTTTGTGAAACAAGTGGACCTTCTCTTCTTAAAACAGCAATCATGCCAATTCCTATAATCAACAGCAAAATTCATTCCTTACTTTTTTGGAATCACAAAACAAATTTATCTTTAACACACTACAACAGATTCTTATTTCACAAGAAAAAAAGTTACCATTTCAATTTTCTAAACTTTTGTTAGCTTATTTGTATTTAACCAGTCATTGTAATTGGAGGCAAATGGAAGCAGTGAGAGTTGATCAGAGCAGCAATACTGCAGCCTGTGGAAACAAAACAGAAATGGGCTGAAACACATCGAAAAGCTCAGCAGAGCTGAGGGCTACTGCTGCGCGGGGTGATAATTCTCGATAGGTATGTCACTGCCAACACACCATTCTCTGCATGCACAGACCAATGATCTGCTGTTGGGAGAAGAATTGCAGACTCCAGCAGTTTTAGGTGAAACATCCCAGAATTTATGTACAGTGCTGTATGTATTTATACCCCTTACACTTTCCCACAATTGTTGTCTGAAAACTACAAACTTTAATGTGTTTTATTGAAGTCTTAGAAAGAGAACAGTGGATAATTGTAAAGGGGACTTAAAGCGATTCATGCTTTTAACAATGTTTTAAACTAAATTATTCCACAGCAGCTGTGGCTGTAGGTGTAGGATTCTTGTCCTGCTGGAAGGTAGACCTCTGCCCACTGTCAAATCTGACTTTGACAGGTTTTCTTTCAGGATTGACTTGTATTTAGCTCCACCCATCTCCCCTTCAACTCTGACCACCTTGGTGATGGTGGGTTCAGAGTGACTTACAGGGAAATCTTATAGCTATCTGTTGTGAATGGCTTCACTTTTTCATAAAAGCCAAATTTGTAGAGTACATGACTAAAAGATTTTCCTACCTAAGCCATGGAGCTCTGCAGCTCCTCTAGAGTCCCTTGAGCCTCTCCTTTCACTTGACAGCTATGCACTATACTGTTTTTCACAGGAATTCCTAATAAAATAGATTGAGCTTTGTTGTTGTGACAAAATGTGAAAAAGTGAAAATGGTATGATTACTTTTGCAAAACACTAACTTATGATGAAAAATTATATTTATGCACATGTGAATATTCTCACAGACAGCTGAACAACTAACTATACTTAAGCCAGTTTGGGTTTGTTAACCTTCACTCTATAATAAAGTACATTTAAACACTTTATTTCATACCATTTAAATTCCCCTCCTTTGTGGCATATAATACAAATGCAATCAACTGAGAAAAAAAAACAACGTCTTCAATCTGGGTCCAAACTTTGGAATATATGCTGCTTTTCAAATATTGACCACCAAAAGTGGACTCTTGTTTAAATGTTCCAGGTGCACATAATTACACCAAATCTATTTGCACCCACCAAGTAGGCTTCGTTATGTTTGGGGGGTAATTATTCCAAGTCTGTGCAGAGGAAGGCGGATTGAGATTTATAATTAATCATCTGTTGTGTGCACAGGAGCAGGAGGAATTCCATGTCGTTTGGAGCATAAGAGCTTTAATGTCGTGTTCTACAAGAATAAATACAGGTGTTTTAATTTTACACCACTTTTTGACAGAAAGAGCCTTATTAAGAAACATCATCCAAAATTTGCCCTTTTTTATAATATAACAACATTTAATCAGAGCTCTTTTTACCTGATCTATTTTTTTTTTTTTACCTTTATCAAGAAACTCCTTTCACTTTCTCTATCTTGCCTGCTAAGACTTTAGAGCCCAAAACCTAACCAACCTGCCTGTTTACATCATGAGTTGTATGTGTCTGCACACTTGAGTGGTGCTCGTGGCGTTCTCTGTGTACTGGCTGGGAGCCAGTCTGCTGGAACCACCATCGGACCATATGAGATCACCCTCTGCAGCGCTGACCTCTGGCTGACAGACAGCTCAGCGTGCGGCAGCAGGTGAACTTTTTTAGATGACTCCAACTACTACTAAAATATTGATGGCTTGTAGGGGCATGAGCAGGGTGAATATTTTTAGGTCCTCTCTCGTCATCTCCATTTCCCCTCTTTTTTTTCTCCCTCCCCTTGACACCACACTAATGCATCTCTTCTGTTCCATTGAGCACATTGGCATGGCAGACTTCCCCAACCTCAGTGGTGCATTGGACCAAAGCTTAATGCTTCAAGTTTGCTCCCCACCACTGATGAGAAACAGGATGGAGGGAGGACGTGAATAAGCAAAGTCCAGCCATGAGATCTAATTAAAAGCCAGTTTAGATGATTAATCAGCTATCGCCAGTCAATTAATGAAACTGATGCCATTTTTGCACCGTCCTGCGTTCATTCACTGACCTCCAGGTAGGGTTGCAAGACAAAAGGGGCTTCTGACTCCTCTTTCATCAAAGGAGAACACATTAGCATTTATAAACAACCACCTTCATTAACATTACAATTACACACCACGTGGGCACATAATTGCACTGGAGAGATAATGCACTGTCTTGGAAAGGCTGGTCTTTGAAACCCAGCCTCACCTTAATTTTGCCAAGGAAAATGGAGTTTCTGATGGAAATGAGATAAAAGTCTGTCACTGGGTGGGCTGCAGGAGAAGGTGACAGGAGGTCAGAGATGAGACGCTCTATTATTCTTCAGAGTATTTGTAGTTTCTATCACCGGTTGGCTCCATTTTCCTTTCTGTCGAGGAGCGTCTGACTTTTAAATATAATCCTTTTCAACACCTTTGAATAAAAACTGCCACCACACACAGATATACACACCTTTAGATCTGCAATTTGCAGCGTGCCGTTCTCCATCAAGGTCACACGAGGTTTATTTCCCTGCAGCCTCTCTCCGTCTTTCTCCCATGAGATCTTGACTGAGGTGCCTCCAACTAAACGGCAATGCAGCTGTACCATAGCCCCCAGAGACACGGTCTGGTTGGCCGGCCCCTGCCGGATGATCGGTGGGATACGACCCGAAGGCCCTGGCAGTTTCAGTGGAGAGGATGAAGAAAATTACAGTGTCGTGAAAAAACTATTTGCTCCCTGACAAATCTATTCTGTTTTCCCTTTCTATGACGTAGTTAAATGTTGCAGATCCTCAAACTAATTTTAGCATCAAAGATAACCAGAATAAACAGAAAATCCAATTATTAAATAATGATTTTACTTATTAAGCAAAAAAAAATTTCAAAATCAGCCTGGTAAGCGTAAAAAATAAATAATTGCCCCAGAAAACTAAAATCTACTTGTGCCACCTTTGGAGATAACAGCTGCCATCAAACGAGATTGTGAGACTGACTCTTTGCCTTACTGTGAAGGAATTTTGTCCCACTCTATAATCCACACCAGTGGCTTTTTAAAGCATTACCAGTTTGTTTAAGGTCAAGCTACATCATTTTAATTGGCTGTAAGCTCAGGCTTTGGCTAAGCTGCTAAAAAAAATGTTTTGTTGTTGAGCTGTTAAGAGATGAACTTGCTTGTGCACTCTATGTCCTGCTACATAACCCAGGTAAACTATAGCTTAAGGTCCCCAACTAAGGTCCAGACTTCTCCTTCAGGGTTTTCTGCTGTAGATTTTGCACTTTCCTGCATGAACATAGAACTTAACTGAGGCAAGGGGAGTCCAGTGTACTTAAGGGGTTGCTCAGGGTTTTTTCAAACCTCCTTGATGAGATGTTGATGCGTTCTTTCAGAAAATGTGGTCGGCAGACCAATCTTCAAGAGGGTCACCACTGTTCCATGTTATCACCATTTGTGGATAATGGTTGTCACTATGACTCACTAGAGTCCTGAAGCTTTAAAATGCCTTTGCAAATCTTTCCGCCCTGAAAGATATCAATTACTTTATCTCACCTGTTCTCAAATTTCTTTAAACAGGGCACGAGGTGTTGTTTTTTAGGAGGTATGCATTCACACAGGACCAAGTTAGTTTAAATACATGTTTTTTTTTCTTCCAGCAACTGTTACCATCATTTGAAAACTGAATTTTGTATTGACTTGGGTTATCTTTGTCAAACATTAGGATTAGTTTGATGATCTTTAACATTTAGATGTGACAAAAGGCAAAAAGAGAACAAATTGGTCCAGGTGCAAATTGTTTATCACAGCATTATAGTTCAGTTGTGGTTAAAGGCATTTAAAGCAGAAAAATAAAGTAAAAACACATTTAGAAGACTCAAAAAATGTAATTAGAAAGTTGCCAGCTGTAAAATGCGCAGAGAGAAAAATGCTTGAGCTGCTAAGCAGGTAGAGTTTAATGGGCTGCATAAAGAGGACCAAAGAAGACATAAATCTGCTGTTTACAAGGTGCCTGAAAAAGAACATTAAGTCTAGAATTCATTGCTCATCCCGTATGGGGTCTCCAACTGTGTTCTCCCACTATGAGCCCCGTTGTTGTGCACCTACTAAGTAATTAATATGTTTACCTTATTAGCTGATTGTGAAGAATAAACCTCTGCCAGGCTCAAACTACGTCCCTGTAGATCAAAGTCTTACCTCCTTCCACCTCGAGCAGAGCCTTCGTCAGCACACTTCCTGCCACACTGATGGCCTGGCAGACATAAAAGCCTGAGTCCTCAGGGTGGACGTCCGTGATAATCAGCTCTCCACTCATGGAAACAGAGTACCGACCGGACTGCGATGGTGGCTGACCAGGAAACAGCAGCATCTAAACACATAAGTAGACAGGCTAAGTTAGAGAGATCATATCAGTTTTGTTCATTTAAAAAATAGAAATTCTGAAGTCCAAATAAATGGTTTGTTGTTGTTTTGTCTCTGTTTTTCTTTTTTAATGAAAAAGCTGAAGGAACCACTTATTTAATTGGGATTTAATGTGTTAGATACAGAAACTTGCCCGTTCTTCTTTGCCAAATAGCTCAAGCTCAGTCAGACTGGGTAGAGACTATTTTTGAACATGAATTTTCAAATCCTGTCTTCTGCAGCCTTTAATGGGTTGTCTTCAAGGTTTGTACTGTCTTTATCTTGACGCTGATCAGCTTCCCCTGTCCTGTTTACGAAAATCACCCCCAGAGCATGATCCTACCACCACCATGTTTCATTGTGGGAATGGTGTGTTCAAGGTGAATCTTAGCTTTCTGCAACATGTAACGTTTTGAATGTAAGAATATATAGAGAATAATAATAATAATAACCTTCTTCCATACCCTTCTGTGTCTCCAATGTGCCCTGTGGCAAACTGCAAATAGGAGTTCTTATGGCTTTCCTCTTGCTCTCTCTTCCAGATTTTTGGACTGCCAAACTAATGGTTGCTCTGTCAACACATTCTCCCACCTGAGCTGTGGCTCAGTGTAGCTCCAGACCCTGCTTCAAACCTCCCCACAGCTTTATCCCTGCCCTGTCTGCTGTGTTCCTTGGTCTCCATAATACTGTTTGTTCACCATTGTTTCTAACAAACCTCTGAGGCCTTCACAGAATATCTGGATTTATACTAAAAATAAATTACACATAAATTAACTCTGTTTATTAATTAGATGCTTTAATTAGGTGACTTCTGAAGGTAAGTAGTAAAGCGTAATTTTATTGAAGGGAATTACTGCAAAGGGGGCAGAATGCAAATGAACGCCAAACTTTACATCTAAAAACACACACAAAAAATGCCTTTTCCAATTCTTTTTTTCACATTGGAGGCACATTAGACTGAGCCCAGCATGATAGCTTTTTATCCAGTAGTCATACACCTAAACTGTAATTTCTACAGTGGTTACAATTTTTTTTTTTTAAAAAACCCAGTTCTTGTTTAACAAACTTCTCCACTGTGAAAAAGAGGCACTCTAAGTTTTATTTCTCTAACATCGAACAGATCAATGTAGTTTTTGTTCTTTTTGTTTCTGGTAAGTTATATGAATGGGCTTCATCGGGGATGAGTGTCTGTGTTTTGTTGTGTGTGGAGTGTTGGTGGAGTGTTGGTGCTGGTGGTGAAATTCATGCAAGAATCAATAGTTGTTTTTTTTTTCCTTTAGCCTTCACCAAGTCTAACTAGTTTAAAGATTAGTTGAAAATACAGCTTGAATCTCCGAATTAGCCTTCAGTCTCTGTTGTGTGCAATACTCAACATGCCTACACACATTTCCATGTAAAACTCCATTAATTAAATCAAATTACATTGAAATGAATGCAAAACCATCATGCAAGGTGCTGTTTGTTGACAATGCAGAGTACCAGATCTCTTATAGTTCTGTCATCCTGTTTTTCTGTAACCGGCATGTAAATGAGGGGGAAGGGATGCATCGGTCCCTTCACCCGACCATTTTATTCCTCTAAGAGGCTTAGATCTCAATAGATGGACCGAAGTTATAAAGTTACAGATAATCCTCCAAGTAGAGTGAAAAAAACAAATAGCCAAGCTCAGCCATAAGCTGACATGTAGTCGTGAACATGTGTGGTGACAAAAAACCCAGCTGTAAATATCTCTCCTTCGAGTCAGTGGTGGTAGCTGCTAATTGAGCAGTGCTGTATTTATCAATGGGATAATGTGAAAGGAGAGCAGAGTTTACCTTGAAGGAGCAATTTCAGCACCTGCTAAGCCCTCCTTCATTCACCTACTTTAGTCATCCAACTGCATCCGGATCATATTCCTGCCCACAGGGGGTCATTGTGATGCTGAAAAAATGAAGTTCCTCTTAATCTTCAGCTTTCGTGCAGAAGCCTGAGGCTCTGTGTCCACATCGACTTGAAAATGATAATTCCCCCCACCTTGACCCATGCTCTAGCAGGCCCAAAACATGATGCTACCACCACCAGGCTACCGTTTGGGTATGTTGTTCCTTTGGTAATGTGTTGTGCTGTTTTTGAGCCACAGCTGCCTTTTGGAATCATAGCCAACCTTTGCTTCATTAGATAATAACACATTTTCCAACGTGCTTTTGAGAGATTTTAAATGTGTTTTTGCTAAATTTAACCAGACTTTGTTTTTGTTCCTAATAAAGTAGGCCACACATATGAGAAATATGGTTTTACCACATGTACTACATGCAACTTCCATGACCAGTTTACTTCTTGTGTTCTTAATATTTCTAAAGGGTCACACTGTTCTTCATAAAGTCACTATTGTACCATATTTCCTCTGTTTTATAATACCTCTCTTTACAATGTTCCATGGTGTATCTAATGCCTTGGAAAATCTTTGATACTCTTCTTCTGATTGATACCTTTTGACAATGAGATCCCTCTGATGCCATGGAAGCTCTACCCAGACCATGGCTTTTGTTAATAAATGCAACCCAAGACATGTCAGGAAAAGCCCACGAGAACACATGAACTATATTTGGGAATAATCAGTGGTATTGTAAAAAAAAAAAAACAAGGCAAATATTTCCCTTTTATTCTTATAACACAGCCACATCCCCACTTATGAGAAGGTGTCCAAACTTTTGCAACTAAATTATTTATTTATTATTTATTTATTTTTTCCCTAAAAAATAAGCTGTATGTGTAAAAATGTGTGCAGCATTTGTCTTGAAAGAGTGTGGGCAACTCAGAGAAAAGGTGTCAAGATGAAATAAAAAAAAAAACCTGCTCGTGTTGGGGTGAGTCATTCTCGCCTTTGAAATGGAGGTGTGAAACTCTGTTTATTGATATGACAAACAATAAAGAGCTTGTAAAACTGTTCAAACAACTAACACCAACAAGGAAAAAAAAACATCTTCAAACTTTATACTCACAAATGCCCTATTCTCTGTTCCAGGCTCTTACCTGGCTGCCCTCTTTCTGCCAGAAGATGGCAGGTGGAGGGTTTCCTGTGGTGCCACATTGGAAGGTTATGCTCCTCCCTTGGGCGGCAATCTGGTCTCTGGGTTTTGCAGTAATCTGAGGAGGCACTGGAAGGAAAGCAACGAGGGAAGACTTATTAAGAGCTTTGCTTCAGAGTGAGAGCACTTGCTTTTCTGATGGCATCCTGGTTGATTAACATTTACAAAATGTACATTTTTATTTGTTGATGTTAATGTCATGAAGTGATATGGTAATACACTGTTCTAAACAAATAATTGTTTTTGGCCTTAAAAAGATGGACAGCTCCCTCCAGGTCAGAGGTGAATCTGTGCATGAAGAAAAGAAGTCCAGTTATCTTGATGCCTTGTTCATGAGTGATGGTAGGATGGATTGCAGGATGGATAAATGGATCGGGGCTTCGTCTGCTCATCTGCTGTGGTAAACAGAAAAGTGAGCCAAAAGGCAGCGCACTCAATTTAGCTCTCGATCTACTCTCACTCATGGTCCCGACACAGACATCATAAGTGAAAAAACTAGATACAAAGTACATTTGGCTGAAATTGGCTCAGCCGAGGAAACTGGTAATGATTCCTGTCACCATGGAAAAGCTTAGAGTAGAGCTTCTGCTCCTTTGCCTAAAAAAAGTCAACTAAGGTGGTTTAAGCTTGTGATAAGGATATCTCCTGAACCCCCTGAATGCTCATCTTTAAATCTCATCATCCACCTGGATTACTGGAACACCCTCCTAACTAGTTCCTCAGCCTGTGCTGTGAAACCTCTGCAGATGGTCCAGAACACAACAGCACGTCTGGTCTTCAATCAGCCTACAAGAGCACGCATCACCCCTCTGTTCACTGAGCTCTACTGGCTACCCTTAGCCACCTGCATGAAATTCAAGTCACTGATGTTAGCCTACAAAGTGCCTCTCAGTACCATTACATCATAAATATTCATATTTGGTAGGATTTTAGGTTTATGTCAATGTGTTGATTTCAATAAATCCAACAATAATCTCGTTTAGGTAAAGTATTAAGAAATGGCAGTAAATGTATTAAGTCCTTCTCCATCACAGCTGTTTACTCTGATGTTAATCAATAAAACTCTCATTAGCTCCTAACAAGCGGAATGGAAGAATCGCTTTACCCTTCTGAGCCTTTTTGATCCACTACTCTCTCATCCCTCTCTGATCATTAATGAGAGAAATCACCTCAAGCTCAACTGAGGAAAAACAAAATGAAGCCAAACATGCAAACAGATCGACACTGCAAACCACCACCATCCTGATGCCATTTATTTCTGAGTTATTTTAGGAAAGGTCTCAAAGAGCTGCCATTTTTCATCTCAGGTCAGATCACCGCATTATCGACGTCATCACATCCTCCAAGGATTTATACTGACCGCTGCCTACTACATCCAGCTGGAATGATTGGCTCACAATTCTCACAGAACATGGAGCTTCTCCAGCTTGGATCCATCTGCTCTACAGTATCTCTGCATGATGCATGTGAGCACAAACACAGAGTTGCCCATCTGCAATACCGGCAGAAAACAGATCGACTAACATTAGTTTCTACTGGACTTACACACGTAATACTGGTTAAAAAAAAAATCATCCTATCTGAAAGAAATTATGTCTTCACTTAAGACAAATCATCAAAATGTGACAGTTCATTCAGGACCCAAAACATAAAAAATATACACAAAAGATCAAAAACACTGGCATAAGAACCAAGAAAACTGAGTCATTTGTATCATAAAAGACATCTTACACTTTATTCAAGCTCATAATGATGGGATAATTTTTTTTTTGTTTATTTGCTTTAGAAGCTTTAATGTCAGTCAACAAATGTGACTTTTGTCATAAGCAGCATTAGATTTCTCCTATTTTACTCATATGCAGTGTTCTGTAAATTCACACTTATAGAGAACTGGTTCACAAATTTCACAAAGGTTGAAACTGAATTCATTACAATAGTTCACACCCCAAACAATATGAATTAAATTGACATGTAACACAAACTTGCTTTCACCGGTTTATCAAAAAGGACAAGGGATGCAGAGAGAAATTGGTTGGTGACTGGACTTGGCCAATTTTGGCCTAATCACATTACATAAGCACTACCAGGTCACAACTGAAGGACAGCAGCTATTTTCAGCTGACTTATGAGTCTTGAGAAAGTGTCAGTGAGATATTTATCACAAAGTTAAAGAAAGCAAGCAGATATGAGTTGATTAAAAGGTAACTATATTTTTTACAACCTGTCAGGAATTATGCTGTCATAATATTCTGAATTATGTTCTAATAAATTTTATCATAAAGTTCTTCAAGTCAATCAGAGTCAGCAAAGACCAGCATAGGCAAATCAGACCATATGCTTCCCACACATTATTGCAAGTTTTTTAAAACCATCTTAACATTTTCAGTCCCAAATTTTGAATTCTGAGAAGAAAATCCCCATATATGCAACAAGTGTCAACACTATTCTTACGCACATTTAATTTCTCCATACAAGAAAATTATAATAAAACAACAGGATAAGGCCAAAGCTGTCTTTGCAACAAGTGTAACCTCTTAGTTGAACTGTCTCCTATGGGAAATTATATTTTGTGAACTTGTCAATTTTACTATATTTCTGGAACTCTTATAGAAATTTTGGTTACCTTCATGTTGTTGTCATGTTAGCCAGTAGCTAAATGTTAACTCATTCAACTCCCAGTCCATCACAGGAACAACACAGAGACTCGCAAGACACACATGGATGAATGTATTAGGAGACCTGCTGTGACACAGCAGAGTTAATCAGAGAGCCACTGGACAGTCTTTTAAAGGCTTTTCTAGATCAGTTGATTTACAACAGAATAATTGTATGTCATAAACTTTAAATCCTACAGGCTCAGCAAAAATAAGTAGTTTTCACTCTTTTGCTGAACTTCAACACAGTATTTTGAACAATTTAATAAGATTTCAGATTCTCATTTTAATCTTTTGCATATTTTAATTTGTATTTTCCTCACTCAAACTGTGTTTTTCTCATTATCTTATGGCACTCCAGGATATTACATAGATAATTTGTTGCTGTTTTCATTATTTTATGTAGCAAGAAATCCCTTGTTTAGTTTTGAGACATACCATGGGGATTAAATCACTTTCTTTTTCAGTTATAGCTCAGAGGGGTTCATGAAGATGTCACTGGGCTTTTCCCTGACTGCAGTCATAGCAAAGAATTTAAAACAACAAACTCTGCTACAAATCTGAAAAGAAGAATAATGAATCCTACATAACAATGATGGGAGGGTATGAAAATCAACCTATGCAGTATACAGTACAAAAGTTTTAATAAGTCGTGTTTTTTTAAATTTTATTTACATTTTGGCGGATTACAATCAAAAACATTCATGAACTTGATTAGACGACATAAATAATTGTGAATTTGCGAACTGGAATGAAAAGGAGTCAACTATCCATCCTCTATTGTTATACCCAATTAATTCATGCAAGGGTGCGGGGGTACTGGTGCCTTTCTCCAGCTGTCAGCAGGAATGAGGTAAAGTTTACCCTGAATAAAAAGACTTTCCAAAATTTTTGTATTCCCCAGGATAAAATCCAGGGCAACAATTTGCTTTCAGAAGTAACATTATTAGTCAACAGAGTCTATCTGAGTGAAATTTATTGTGAGTGTACTAAATACAGCTGTTCTGTGAAACCCTCAGATGTCTGCTGGAGAGCATTAGTGAAAAAAACAGCATCATGAAAAGGAACAAAGCAGACATGTCAAGAATAAAGATGTCCAGGAGTTTATAAAGCACTGTCCCAAGATTTGAACATCTCAAAGAGCTCTGTTCAATCCATGATCCAAATATTATAGGAGCAACTGCAAATCTAAATTGTCAGGCCAGACAAGTAGAACATTATTCAGAGAAGCACCGAAGAAGCCAATGGTAACTCTGGATGAGCTGCAGAGATCCACAGCTAAGGTTGGAGAATCTGTCAACGGAGCAACTATTAACTGTAAAATTCACAAATCTGTCCATTAAAGAAAAGTGGCAAGAAGAAGGACATTGTTAAACAAAACCCTTAAGGAGCCAAATCTAAAGTTTGCACAAGCCATCGAGGAGATGCTACAAACGTGGTGGAAGATCCTCTAGTGACAGAAAACCAAAATTACACGTTTTGGCCTATATTTGCAAAATGCAATGTGTGGAGAAAAACTAACACTGCACATCCTGAACACAGTACCCACATGGTGAAACATGGATGTGGCAGAATCATGCTGTGGGGAGGCTCTTCTTCTTTAGTAGAAACAGGAAAGCTGATAAGAGTTGGTGGGAACATGGACAGAATGGACAGTATGCAGGGGAAGAAGAAAACTTGCTAGAGGCTGCAAAAGACATGAAACATGAAAGTTTGTGGTTGTAACTAAACCAAATCTGACAACATTCAAAAGTACAATTACTTTTGCAAGGCGCAGTAGAAATGTGTTTTTGTGAACAGATTTATAAGCTATTTTATTCTTTAACTCAAAAGTTTTAATTTCCTTTTAAAGGGAACCTCATATTGCTTACATCTTAAAACCTGCATGCTTATCTATCATAGTTTAAAGCAAAACCACATCACAGAAAAGCTATGTCACTATTTAAGCCTGAGACATGGGTTGGGTTCTGATTAAAACACTTTCGGCTACATTTAGTGCTGTTTGTAGCTGCAGCTGAAGGCAGGATTTGCATGGTGTCACATTATCCTGACACATTGCCTTGGACATGACAGATGTGTGTAGAAGGAGTCCTTAATCTGGTGTTACACTGTCTGGGGCTTCCTTATGCTTTACTGCAGCAACAGACATGCTGTCAATGTGTCAGCACCTAATGGAAGGACTTATTTACACCATTAGGCACTGATTGTTGTTTTTAAAAACCATTAGGAATAACAGATAGAAAATAACATTTTTTTCTTAAATTACCAAGAGACGTAAATGTCTTTTTTAGATAAGAATTATATTTTGTGGAATGAGCCGAGTGGAATGATGATAGGGTTTGAAAAATGATGGGAAAAAAAATAGAAAACTAATAAAACAGATGAAACAATAAGCTAGAAACTAAAAAGCATGCTGCAGCATAGAGAAGTATAGAAAAAAAGCAAGAAAGAAGGATGAATACAAAACTGCTGGGTTTGGATTTCATTTGCCGTGATGAAGGCATTAGTGAAAGAAGCCATCGCAGACTATTCAAATCAAGACACATGATGAGAGGGGGGAAAAGAAAGGGCATTGAGAGTTAGGTGGAGAGAGGAGGGAGATAAGGAGACAGGAAGAGAGAGGGGCAGTCATGTCTTATTAATACTGTGACTGCTCTCTGGCAGTGACTGAAAGTACACATCCATCAAACATCTGTCAAACAGCGTAATCCATACGGTTTAACATAAGCTGCTGGCACCACTGCTGGACTCACACAGATGCTCATGTATAAAAACACAGCAATCATCAGACAAAAAAGTGGGAGCGGGATTTATATTAATATAGCTGTCATGTGGCCTCATAAGCACTAAAGGCCCTGGATTGAGAGCTCCTTTATGCATTCTCAAGTACATGTCTGTGTGCGCTCTTATTCAATATGCATGATGTGTTTCTCACCGTGGACCTGCAGCATGGCTGAAGCCTCTGTCTTGCCCACACTGTTCTCAGATGTGCAGGTATACAACCCTTCATCCTGCTCTTTCACACGGAACAAACGGAGGTTGTTGCCATTGCGGATTTCAAACCTGGGAACGAAGAAAGTGAGATGCAGAAAGGCAAACAGGGTGGACAAAGAATACAAACTGCACAAAGTGAAAAAAGCAATCCACTGGTAGGTCAAGATAAGACTCTTCCCGTCTCTCAAGCTGTAGCCATGATTTATTTATTTATTTGTTTGTTTATTTATTTATTGGAATTTTCTGGAAACAAGTAAAATGTCCTAAAAAGGTCATAAATGAAAAAGAAAAAAAAAAAACCTGCCAGATTGAATCAAGCTATCTAACTAAATAATTACAATTTGCGTTCAAATATACATACATAATAGCTGACAAATGCAAAATTGACAATGGATAACATTATTTAAAAAAGACAGTGGCACAATTCAGCAATTAATGTCAATGCAGAAAATGCAGTGAATAAACTGCTCCCATTTAATTTATTTAAACAAGCTCAAAAAGAAAAAAACAATTAGTGAAAATATTCAATAGTATTCTCTTATCCAAAACTAAAGATGCCTTAAGTTTTACATTCCATTAAGTGATGCACAGAGATTGCAATATTTCAGAATTTTTTTGATATGAAAATCTTCAAAATGATTTAAGAATCAAAATGATAAACCATAATAGCTTCATCCTACATCTATATATTATTACAGAAAGAAATGACAAAACTGTTCACAGCCAGACAGTTTCTACTAATGAATGCTCTTTGAACTTTTCCATAGGCTAAACTAACAGAAACAAAAATTTAAACAGATGCAAATGTTTTCTGGGTCATATATGTACCAGAAACCCAAAATTTCACTGAGCTCTACATCTAATAAATGTCTCCTCAGCAGTTTGTACACATCTCCGTTTGTCTCACCTCCCACGAGGAAGCTCCCCTTCCTCTCGCCGCCATCGCACAGTGGGAGCAGGATCCCCATGGACTTCACAAAGGAAGTCCACAGTCTCTTCCTCCATGACCACCTGGTTTACCGGTCTCCGTACTAACACCGGGCGTTCTGCAGATGCAGAGGACGCATCATGCATGTCCACAAAATATCCCTTAATGGACAGAATAACTTGAAATGCAGTCAAAAAAAGTGCATGCCCCCTTACAGATTTCTAGTTTAGGCTTTGCAAGATAACCTGAGTAAACATAAAAACTCTTTTTTAAATGATATTATGATATTTAGTGAGTAAAATAATCTATTCAGACCAAATTGTCACTAAATATACCTGCAATTATCCAAACTATTTTTGTTTTGTTTCCAATTAGTAGAAGATCAATAAAGTACCTAACTGAAACCTGTCTGACAACATGAAGAAGAACAAAGTATCACATTGTGCTCCAACAAGTTATGATATCAGTCTAGAGGGGGTTACAAAGTCATTTCTAAGACTTTGGGCCTCCAGCAAACAGTGAGTTATTATTCACAACTGTGGTGAACCTTTCAGAAGTGTTTAACCTACCAAGACTTCTTGTCATCCGATGAAGCCATGAATTCTGCTCTCTAGCAGAAGCAGGGAGAATGTCTAGCGATATATATCTATATATACATATATATATATATAGATATATATCTCAAATATGCTTATTTATTTGTTTCCAGTTGAGTTGTTGAGTTTTATTTATTTGTTTCCAGTTGAGTTGTTGAGTTTTACCGTAAACAACTAGCTCTGCAGGGTCACTGTCCCTCTCTCCAACCATGTTGGTGCCCACACAAACATACATGCCAGCATCGCTCTTCCTGGTGGGGGAGATCATCAGTTTGCCCCCTCGCATCTAAAAAAAAAAAAAAATCACCATAGAATGACAACTCACCTCAGTGTCCCCTGACATCTCACATATCCTAGATATATCATTTCAACCTTTGATGGCAAAAATCCATATTTGAAAAGATTTCCAGGAATAAATTATGAATATTTTATATCAAAACAATACGTGAATCATTGTGGTTTTTCTATAAGTGATGCAGTGAACTATGCGTATGTTATGATACGGTCTCTCTGCCCTCAGACAGCCACCACCTACATTTGAGAAGTCGACTTTCAACAATCTCGCAGTCATCTCTTGGTTTCACACATGAAGAAACAGGACGACAGGGACACCAAGGATCCAGACATTTTCCAGTCCAGAGCATAACAACATGTCTGCTCTGAATTATAGTCTTTTGAAACTATTGTCAGTCTAAATGAGTATCTCTCCCTTTTGTATAACACATTCCTCCTTGACTTGTCAGAGCATATATAAGTCTCATGGTAAGAAAAATAAGACAGAAATCTTTTCAATGTACCCAACTGTTGTTCTTGTTCAAACTGAGTTTAGTCATTGCTTTGAGCATACTATGAGTCAGATGAATTTCATTTTTGCTTTCTGTTCTGTTACAACAAATGCGGTGAAAATAAGAGGTTGTAAAGAATCTGAACATTTTTAGTCATGCAGTTGCATGGAAATGCAAAAAAATTGTAGTGGTTATAGGTCTGACATTCCCAGAGGTGCAATGCAAACTTAGTCCTTATAATGTCACAGTTATATAGTTCATTATTTTTTGCTGCAACACCACAATGTCTTAATTAGTGCAAATCCAGCTCAAAGCTTGTCTCAATATAAATATTAAATCAATATTTTCAATAAAACATTTTCATTATGAAAAATCATTTTAGTAGAAATAAGCTCCACAACCAAGCTAAGCTCATAACTGGTTTTGATTTAGTAATACTTACAGTCCCTTATAAAAGTGTTCATGTCCCTTGAACTTTTCCACATGTAGTCATGTTTCAACCACAAAACTCTGTATTTTGTAGGGCTTTTATTTGATGGACCATCAAAGTAGTGCATAGCTGTCAAGTCGAAGGAAAAGAATACATGGCATTCAAAATGTTTTAGAAATAAAAATGTAAAAAGTGTGGTATGCATTTGTTTTGAGCTGTGGAGCTCAGCAATTCATCCACAGTTACCACTGGCCTCTTGACAGCTTCTTTAAATAATGCTCTTCTTGGAGTGCATCTTGGTCTTCATGATTCAATTTGTTCTCTAATGTTCTGATGATATGAAATAATCAGCAAGGCACTATATTAAAATGAGGCTGTAGAATACCAGTCGTTTCAATTCAAAATAGCCTGGCTTTCTAATTAAAATGACTAGGACAATATATTTTATTATTCTACAAAGATTACAGGAACTGTAAATGCTATAGCTGTTCTAGGGATGAATTTGTGCATTTTGCAGGAAATAAAGCCAATTCTTTGTTGGTCCTTGAGAAAAATAGTAGTAGAAAACAAAATAGCTCAAAATTATTCATGGTTATATTATCAATTAGACAGAGTTTCAGTCAGTATTTATACATTTATGCTCACCGAGATGCGGTCATCTTTGCTGCTGACTCGGGCGTTGTTGCGTTTCCAGAACACGGAGGGTTCAGGGTGACCCCGTGGAGGCACACACTCCAACACAGCGGGCTCTCCAGCAGCCACCACCACGTCACTTGGGGCCTGCCGGAAATCATCTCTCAGAACTGAAAAGAAAATGACACACAAACTTGATTAGCTTGAAAGGCTCTGTGGGTCTGATGTATTAAAAACACCAGCCTGGCGACCAGCAGGGTAAACACACGACCAGCTACATCAAAGCATCATTAGTTTGTCTTGAAAGTAGTTGTAACCCTTTTTTTTTTTTTGCAGGCTTGATCAAGCTTCTTGTTCGGGACTGAGAAAGTTCATTATTGCACATGCCTGACTGCTCAAATCCCCTTAAACATCCATAATGCTTCCTACTCCCATATCCTCATTTTCTTCCTCTTCTGCTGTCAGGGCAGACTGAATAATGCACAACTTTCAGTCAAACATGAAGTAAACAAATAATAATAGAGCATTTATAATTTAACTCATGTGTGGGGGAGTAAGAATTGGCCCTGCACTGAAGAAAGGACTGTGCCTGATTTAATTTGCTCACTTATGAATCTGCAGCACAGCGCCGACTTGAGTCAGCAGTGAATGAGAAAACCGATCCCCCTGAAGTTTGAGCAACCCTGTGGATGAGGACAGGATGAGAGGTTTGACACGGCGACCTCTGATATCCTCTAATCTTTTCCTGTGATTGACAGATGAAAGCCTCAACTTGAACTGTGAACCAAGCCTTCTCAAGAGAGCTCCTGTACAAATGGAAACTCATGCTTTAGACGCTGACAGGCTTACACTTTCAAACACACAGACATAGTCGCAGACAGGGGGTTTGGCTCGTTCTGATGGACCACAGCAGGGTTCTTTTTCTCTTTTTTTTTTCCAAACAAAGTGTTTTATTTCAGGCTAATCAATCAATGCAGTTTCCTTTTACACATTCATTAATAATTTAGCAATCTCTCACTGTTACGAAGATAAAAGAGCTTCTGCTTTTCCACCAATGTGCAATCTGTGTCAAAATACTAAATGTTGATCCCTTTACAGCCCTTTCAATCACTTGATCAAAGTATTTGCTGCATCAGGCTTGCTCTCCAGAAGCTTCAAACCTGCCTCAAGCAGAGTCAGACTTTCCACTTATTCAGCTCTTAAACAGTTTTAAGACTGATTGTAAGAAAGATTTTCCCAGCACAGGTGGAATCACATTCAAATCAAGAAAAGTAACTTCCTGCTGGTTGACTGCTGCACAAATGAAGCAATGAGTTCTTAGTTTTAACCTTTAGAAAGAAAAGACCCCATTTGGTATCCTGTCATATGCAAATTATTATTATAAAATTAATGAATGAATAAAATTATAACATTGCCTCCTAACACTCGAATGCGACAGTAGCAAAGAAAACTTGCCCTTTCATGTTTTCAAGATGAATCATTACAGGGAGGATGACTTTTTACCAGTGACATACAGATTTTTCCAGAGCTGCTTCACACACCTCTAGATAATTATTTTTCTTTATTTTGAAAGTAAAACTGATACCCAAACACACAAGCTCCTTATTTTAGCTTTATGTTTATGGAGCTAAAACAGTGACAGCTTACACTGACATTAAAAAAGCGATCTGGAACTAAAAAATTAAACACTGTAAAATCAAACGTTGAAACATAAAAACGCTGATTGAAAAAAATACCTAATGCCATCAAAAAACTTATGATAATACTCTCATTTTATACAGAAGCTTTTTTTTGAGACAAGCAATGCCACTACAGATTTTTTTCTGATACAAGGTCACTGCCAGCTGTCACTGTTTTGGCATCAGGGGGTGGGGTTAAACGGAAGGCTTTTTCACGGACCTTCCTTTTTTCTGCTCGTCCTATACATCTAGAGAGTTCAGGTTCAAGTGTCGCTCCTCAACCACTGGTATGGGTCTTGTTTTTATGATTATTATCATTATTAGCTGTATGAATCGACAAGTTATTCAGTTTTACTTTTAAAATAAGTTAACTGGCAACTTATAAGTCCGGAAAAGAAGCGGCAGTGTAAAATGAGAGTATCATCATAAGTTTTTCAGTGGCACTGTTTCTTTTTTCAGTGTTTTTCAATGCCAAATCTTTTTTTTCGATGTCAGTATAAGCTGTCACTGTTTTAGCTCAATATATTTAGGCTTAGAATGAATCTGAAATGTGGGTATAATTGTTACACCACACAAGTGCTGTTTCTCATATTTAACCATAAGGATCCCACCTTTTCAAATTTAGCATTGAAACACTTACTTTGACTCAAACAGCTAAACTAATCACATCCCCTGCTTAATGCCTACACTGTAAAAAAAAAACAAACAAAAAAAAACGGTAAAATACTGGCAGCTATGGTTGCCATATTCTGGCAACCATAGCCATATACATATATTTACTTATTTATTTATTTTATTATTTTTATTACATGTATGGGGGTTTAGATTTAAATATAAACATCAGCAAATTCTGTAAATTTGGCTGATTAGTACCTTTAATTTTAGGGTAAATAACTGCTGGCGGTATTACGGTATTTTTATATGGATTTTACAATTTCTAAGATTCCCACAGAAGATTTTTATGTTTTCTACATTTCATAAAGATAAAATTTCGGGAAATTTCTGTTTTTGGAGTTATGGTAATTCATTGTATTTTCTGTGTGTGTTACTGAGGAAAATCTTTGGTTGCACAACAATGAAACACTGCCAAGCGCAGGATCAAGTCCGCTGCGCACCCCCAGCCATTTGCCAATATTTCCTCCCCTTGTTGCCACAGCAAGCACACTTCATCTATCGTGCTGTTTAGCTTCCTCTCTTCTGCATCCTATGATGACAGCAAAGACTCCAGAAGTGGTAGAGAGGTCCTGTCATCCAATACTATCAAAGTGGTGTGCACATAGCGGCAAAAAGAAAAAAAGATGCATGTGGCATCACCCAAAGAACAGGCAGGATACTATGCAGCATAACTTGCATAGTGTGCACATAGCGGCAAAAAGAAAAAAAGATGCATGTGGCATCACCCAAAGAACAGGCAGGATACTATGCAGCATAACTTGGCATCATGATATTCTGGCAATTTCAGTAAGATTTTAAATCCAGACAGAAGCAAGTGTGGCAGACTGATTTTTCAGTGCAAGCCTGGAGACAGTGATTCAATCTATGCCAGTGGCTATTTTGACATTATGAACAGGTTTTGTCCAGAGCTGCCATAAATGTGGGGCCATTGTGTTGGGTGATGGACGAAGGTCAAAATGGTCTAAGATAGAGAGCAACTGTGTTGTCTTTTTTAAAATCCAAACTTGAAGTATTTTTTTCTTGAGAAAAATAATAAAAACAAAACAGGGCAAAAAAATATGTTTTAATATCCCCTTCAGTCAAGCCAGTGGGTCACCCAAACATAACATGTTGTCTTTATTATTTTGGTTAAATAAATATGCAATAAATGCAATGCTTGCAAAGATTCAGTGTTTAAGCTCAGGTTTAATGACAGTATTATACTATAAATAGTTTTTTAAATGTATTTATTTATTTTTAGTCATGCACATTTGCAAGATACAAATGAAATATTTCTTTATTCAGATCATTTGCCAAATTATATACAAAGTGTCAGATATACATTTATTGAATCAGTTAAAGTTAGACTTATTGATTTTCAGCCAGTTTTTAGTAAATTCTCATTATCCCCAATCTAGAGGGAAAAAAAAATATAAATCCATTTGCTTGCACAGATTACAAGGTGAAGAAAAAAAAAAGAAAAAGAAAGAAATTCGAATTGGACTTCAATTCAACTCGAAATTTGCATGCCCTGACTTTGGACTTGATTTTCATGCCTTCACTTGGGACTTGACTTGGGACTTGTGTAGAATTCTAGAAACTTACTTGTGATTTGGGACGCATTGACTTGGTCCTACCTCTACTTTATCGACCTTAGTTTATGCACTGATGTGCAGTTATTTTGGAGGAGGAAGGGGCCATCTTCACATCATTCCCACATAAACAAGAGCAAAATGTCCAAAATGTGTTTATCCCACAGAATCAAGAGGTTTTTTTTCATTGGAACTAAATTCAAATTCAAAAATACTTTATTTATCCCAGAGGGAAATTAAATAAAGCATCAAGCCCAACTCCTGACAAAAACCCCCCACCATAATCCTCTTTGCACTAAACCTTCCAGTTGCAGTCAGATAAATGCTGTTCTCCTGGCAATAGCCAAACCCAGACTTATCTACACATCTCATCTAGATGGAGTTTTAATTTTCAGCTCATAAGGCAAATTCTAAAATTGTGTCACGTTGCTTTTTTCTAGTTCATGTGTTTGTTTGTTGTTGTTTTTTTGTTTTTGTTGGGTTTTTTTGGGGGGAGGGGGCTTTACAGGATCATAGTGCCATGTTATAGCACAATCAAGTAACTGTTACCTTCGGTTGCTATGAAAATGCTGTATATATCAAATATCAGAAATTTAACTTTGCATCAAAGCTGTATCTGGCGCCTTGAAATTGGCCTCTGCCTGTTTTATAACTCCCTACCTTTTCCGACACAAACCCTCCAGCACACCATCACAATGCTTCTCCTTGATGCTTTTTACAACCATTCTTCGGAGTGTTGTAGTTTGTATGATAACACACGCAGTTCCACAAGGTGTTTGCTAATTGCTGCTGCCTCTAGTCTGGTGGAGCTGTGTCAGGGAGGCATGAGGGATGGGTGCTCTGTGGGGCAGGAGCTCCACTGGGCTTGAAGCTCGAAGGCAGAACCTTGTGAGAGCAAGCATTTAGGGACCCCTGAATGGGTGCTATGGGAGATTTAAGGATTCCTCAAACATACTGAATGAGTCAGGACTATAAAAGCTAAATCTTTATAAGCTCTTGTCTCAAAAGTATCTAATGGACTTATTTAACTCTTCTTTTTATCTTAACCTTGGGGCAAATGTGTAAGCAGATATAAATTGTGCTGACTATGTTCTGTCATTTTTAAAACTGATGTTAAAGGGGCAGTATTATGTGTTTTCCAGCCACATAGAATCCCACATAGCAAAATTGGTCTGGCCCAGTTCTGGTCAACACAATGCACTCATACTTGGGCCAGATACCGCAAATAATGACAGGCCAGCAAAGGGTTGCTGGCCCAGACCTAGTTTGCCAGAGGGCCAGCATGGTGCCAGGTCTGGGAACACTGGTGGCCCCTGTGCTGGCCCAGAACAGTTTCAGCACTGGAACCAGATGTCAGCCAGGTGTGCACCTTATTGAAGCCATGCAGTACAGATGTGCCATATAATTTATCAGTCTCAGTAAACTAAGTACACAATAGCATAATCTTATGTTAACAAAACTCAATCTTTATTACCATGAATGCTTCAAATACATTGAGTGAAAAAACTGACACCCCTGTTCTAGACCAAGTAAAATCTTGAATTCATAAGTGTTGGTAAGTGCTTTGGGATAGATAAAGTGTGGTGAACAGATTACAAAAACATCACCAGGAAGGCAAAATTAGACTATGATGGCACTTTCAATGACCACAGAGGCTTTCAAAGGAAAATATAAAAGGTAAAAATTTAACAACATTAATAATATAAATGTTTGGGAATACTGCGGGAATGATGTATGCTATATAAGCAATTGAGTAGTAAGACCATATAGTCACTGTATTAAAACTGTATTAGAGTGTATGTCCTATTCTGTTATTATAAAGTCAAGAAGTTTGTAATCTTACATCACAGTGTCTATTTTATCCAGTAGGGAAGAATAGAATTGTGGAAAAAACCATGATATAAATATTAAAATCAACTCTGCGAAAGTTTTTTTTTTTTTTTTTTTTTTTTTTTTTTTTTTTCCCAAACAAACTTTCATGACTTTTACAGAAAATGACAACCTCTCAAGAAAGACTGAAAAGACTGGGTCACATGCATCCACTGTCACATACCAGTGGACAATGTTTTTAAAGTGAAATATAAAGAATGAATTTTGACTATGAAAATCTTTCGACAGAAGAAAATTTGATCCTGTTTTAAAACACCTTGTTAGCCAAAACACCATGAAAGCATTTTTTTTTAATAACACCAGAAATCTAAAACCTTTTAAAAGCAGGTTTAAAAAAATGACAACATTTTCAATGTCACATACTTTGACCAAAGAATCGCAACTGTAAAAATTTTCAAAAAATCAGAGAGCTTAGAGTTTTACTTTAATTATTAATTAATTTCTGCTCTAATTATTGGTTGTAGTGTAAATGGCATGTGCAGACATAATATTAGCACAGAAATTAACTTAGACATTACAACATCACTACAGTCCTGGCCAGGAACTGCACAAGTTTTTTGGATGCAGTCAGAAGGGGTCAGCATCTAAGAATTTCCTCAGTAATCAGCAATAAATATTCCAAAACTGAGTAAAGCAGCAAATTTTACAGGGCTTTGGAATGGAGATTTGTCAATGTATCTATCTTATTTTCTTCACTTTTTCAGTCACACCATAATTAAACTAAACTTTGTTGATAGCATTAGGAGCTTATCCTCTTTATTCAGAGGGAAAATTGGAATTTCCCCCTATTTTATTTAAAAGCTGTGACATTTGATAGACAAAAGTGACATGCCTCATCAGAATGGAAATTTGTAACGTGTTCGACATCATTAAATTTCTCATTAGCCTGCAGTGATGTCAAATCATTATTCATAGTCAAATAACGTGCTTAAGCGCAGGTGATTATGTGCCCGTGGTTCAATCTGAGGGGTTGTCATGTGCAAACATCTGCCAAGGAGAAGTAGACTGAAAACTTATCCTCACCCCACAGGACAGTCTGAATATCTTTACAGAGAAAAAGAGCAGAAACACGACATCGGTATGCATCCTGCAGACCGATGTCATTTGTAACATTTTCTCATGTTACAACTACAAACCTCCATATAGTTTAGGTAGATTATACTGCGGGAGAATAATGCAAAATACTTTATAACCGAAAGATTGAAATCGTTTCAAAATTTTACAAATAAAAATCTGAACAGTATGTTCTGATGAGGTTACTGCTACCCAGTACTCTCTCCTCACCACGGAAGATTGGTGCTGCACCAATCTCCCCCTCTATTTATCCCTTCAATCGTGAACAAGACCCCAAGATACTTAAATTCCTCCACTTTAAGCAGGACCCTTTCTTCGAACCCTTTTCCAGCTCAAGTCTTGAGCTGGAAACCCAAATTATTATTATTTGGAAACCCAAATTATTATTACTGATCCTCAACCCGGCTGCTTCACACTCGGCTGTGAACTGCCCCAGCAAAGGCTGGAGATCACGATCTGTCAAGGCCAGTAGGACCACATCATCTGTAAAGAGCAGAAACGCGATTCCAAGGCCACCAAAACGGATCCCCTCAACACCTTGGCTGCACCTAGAAATTCTGTCCATAATAGTTATGAACAGAAATGGTGACAAGAAGGCAACTTTGGTGAAGTCCAGCTGTCACCAGAAAGGAGCCTGACTTACTGCCAGTAATGTGGACCAAGCTCTGACACCGGTCATACAAGGACCTAACAGACCATATCAAAGGGCCTGGTACCCCATACTCTCAGAGTCACCCTCACAGGATTTCCCGAGGGACAGGGTCGAACACCTTCTCCAAGTCCACAAAGTACATATAGACTGGTTTGGGGAACTCCCATCCACCTCCAGGACTCTGCTGAGGGTGTAGAGCTGATCCAGTGTTCCACGGCCAGGACGAAAACCTCACTGCTCTTCCTGAATTCTAGATTTGACTATCCAGCAAACCCTCTTCTCCAGAAACCTTAAATAGACATTACCACAGAGGCCTACGAGCATGATTCTCCTGTAGTTGGAACACACGCTGTTAAAAAGGGGGACCCCTTTTTAAATAGGTGACCAACACCCTGGTCTGCCGATCCAGGGAAACTGCAACCGATGTCCATGCAATGTCTCCCACCCCATGCATGACGCTGTGGCATAATTGAAAAGTGCCTTCAGTGACAGACTGCTGCATCCTAAATGCACTAATGAGTGTTATTGTAGATCCTTCCTCCCAGAAGCTGTCAGACTCTGTAACCATCACTGTTCCCAACAAAATCAAAAAGTGTTTACACCCCTGCTGGCATCTGCGCAATCATTTACTTTGCTCTTACTCATTTTTAAATAATAATTCTACTGTTATTCCACATCTGTTTTTCTACATTGACATACTGTATTGTGAATAGTCTGTTATGATTTTTTTAAAAGTTCAATAGATATGCACAGTATGTATATTTTTAAAAAAAAGTCATCCTACTCAGTTGCACATCCCTTGGATTATGAGTACAGTATTTCTATTCTAATAACTGAAACAGTATTTTTATGTTATAATCTTGTACAGTATATTATTATTACTATTACACTTTTGGAACTTTTTGTGTAAATGTGATGCTGCTGTTACATATGAATTTTCCCCATGTGGGACAATAGGGGCTATTTCTATTCTATTCAATTTTCATTTGAATGCTTACTCTGGACTAGGACAAAAAATTTATTCGCACATCAGTGCTAACATGATTTTTTTTCCCCCACCAGTTGCCTCTGCAGGTACAGTTTTTGAGGTATGTCTCTACCAGCTTTGCATTTCTAGAGACTGAAGCTCGGACTTTGACTGGGCCATTTTAACACATGAATATGATTAGAACAAAACCATCCTATTGTAACTCTGGCTGAATGTTTAGAGTCGACTTGCTGGAAGATAAACCTTAGCACCAGTGACACATCTTCTGCTGCCTCTAACAACTTTCCTTCTAGGACTGTTATGTATTTAGCTCCATCAGTTTCATTGGCTCTGACCACCTTCCCTGGCCCTGGTGCAGAAAAATTGGTGAGCCACAATTTTTCACAGTAGGCATGGTATTTTTGAAGGTGATGTGCAGTGTTAGATTTTGACCACAAAAAGGGTTGTTTTGTGTGTGCTAAAATCCTTTTCGTTGTCAATTTTTTAATACCCTCTTTAATTTTTCTTCCCCTTCACAATTATGCACTTCTTAGTGTTGATTTATCACATTAATCCATAGTAACCTACACTGACATTTGTGGATGGAACATGACAAACTCTGGAAAAGTTCTACAGGTATAAATACTTTCCAAAGCACTGAGCCTACAAAACCAGATGAATAAACTGTGCATTTCTATATAGAGTCATACACACACCTCCTCAGCATTTAAATCCAAAGTCCCTGGGCTCTACTCCTCTGAAAGTGGGACATTTGAGTGCTGAAACACAAGCTAGGGAGTTTATTCCTGACATCATGAGCCTCAAAAATGTCTTTAAAGCCAAGTAAAAGATAATGTGATCCTCTCCTGCTGCAGCTCTAAATCCTGCCACCCCAGTCAGAGCTTCCCAGGGATGTTTGTGTGTGATCAGGACTCCACTACCAAATCGATCCTTCTCCTCAGAAACAGAGAGAAAATAACCCCCCTTCCCCAGGGGCTACTGCCCGCAGTATCTTCACAGACATAATGCAACTGAGTTTGCGGAGTAATCTCCTCTTGCTCTGCTCCATCCATGCTGGGCTCAGACACACAGCACAGTTACCTCAAGGCAACTGAGGTCTAACCCTGTCACTGCACAGACAAATCTTTACACTCCCAAAGACACCTCCTTTTAGCTTAAACAGAGCAAAACAGGTCTAAATGACTCTCGTCCTTATCTCTGTTGGTGCTATTCTGGGAGCACCCATTGTGGTGACTTTATTATTTCAGGGATATGCAGATTAGGAGATTTAATCTCCCTCAGAACATTCATCTCTTGATTTTGAAGTGATATTTATTTCTATTATATGGTGTTTATAGCACAGCAGAATGGCCACCTGTTGGTGTTTCAATAAAATGCACATTACAGATGAAAGCTGATTAATCACATGGAAAGGACAAGGATTTGTCATTGTATATACCTTAGTACAATTTTTATGATTTAACATTAATTTTACCTTTTCAGTGACATAAAAGATGAATGAGACAATCCGGAGGGTTTTATTTTGTAAAGGACTTTGGCAAGGCCTTGTTAGAAAATGCTATATAAATAAAGTTTATAATTATTTTAAATAATTCAGAAAGCAAATAAAATCAAAGAGCTTCAATGCAAAACACAAGTTGACAGTGAATTTATGATGCAGTGTGGGGTAAACAAAGATTGGACTGTGAATTTGTGCAAAAACATTTAAACATATTTTTGGACAACTAGGAACGAAATAATTTTTTAACCTACAGTAAATATGCTTATTTGAAGCTTCCTGAAAGGCATTCAAACAAAGTTCAAGCCAGAAGTGAACAGCTGCTGTTAAAAAAGGAAGTACTCACCCTTTCAATGCTAAGGTTTTACGTGTCAGGACATTGTAAAAATACTCTGGTCATTGCCAGGTTCCAACCCCAGGTGGACAAAAACACAACAGATTCCTTTGTCAGTACTTAAATCAAAACTAAAATTAGGAGTTTTGGTACCTAGTATGGAACATATTCGAGAACTCATTTAAATAATTTTAGAACCCACCATTATTATATTATTTTTAGCATGTCCTAAAAAAATAAAAACCTACCTTCAAAAACCTACCTTTTTCCCAATATGATCATCCCATACCAGCACAAACACCAAATGAAAAGCAAGATGGTGGAGGGCCATTGATTCAGGATTGTTAGCAGCCACCGGACCTGGACACCTTGTAATAATTCATGATGTGATTTTGATGACGATGCAATAATTAAGTCAACAGAAGAATGAATATTCCTGCAGAATATTTCACCTCATGATAATAAGTAAATAAACATAAACTTGTTTACAGTGGAGCTGTATTTAGCCCAGAATTATTAGTTTTCAAAATAGGGACATGAACTAATTCAGTTTTGATCTCTTTGAGCTGAATTTAAACACTGGGACACTGTCTCTCTGAATAATACCTGAAAGGTTAGAGGCTGGACCAAAATACACAAAGGTTGCCAGTGGTGCACATTTTGTAGATTCTTAAATGACACCACTAGTTTGCTGCAATTGTTCTTTTATTGTATGAGTTGTAAACCAGTTAGAAGGCTGATCTAATTCCATTGTTATGATGCTGCATTGTCATAGCTAATGGAGGCATCGTCCACAGAGGAGAGGGATTGCTTTAATCTACCCATTGTCTGATTGCACTGATGGGGAATGTGAAACCACTCTGGGGAAAAACCGCCTTCATGAGACAGTCCCGGTCATAAGTAGCTCAGCATTAAAACTGGGATCATGTTTTAATTATAAGCAGACAGAACAGAGCAACATGAATAAACCCTGATTGGTTTCATATAAAATATAGTAGCAGGGATTCTTTTCTGAGAAATTCATCCCTGAACTGTTTAGGTACAAACTGGTGAATCCCATTCAACAAGAAGAATGTAAACCTACAGATTCTCTTCAGTGAGGGGAAAACAAAGCAGAAAAAGACAGAAAATCCCCTACACAGAACTTTGCCTCCTTCATAATCCTTCATCAGGAGTAAGAGGAACATCTGGCTCTAAAGCCTTTCAAGCAACTTTTATTTTTCATTTGCCCTACTTTATTTTTATCCTTCCACACCATGTGACTGTCTGCCTACTGACACGGACAGGGATATTCACATTCATAATTCTTAAACAAGCACCACCATAGTTTTCCCCCCTCTCCTTCCCTATTGGAAAAACCCGCGAAAACGATGAAAACAGATTTTTAGTCTGCTCCCACTGCCTCATTATTCTGGTTCCACAACACTCAGGCAACTCAGCCAGTTACTGGCAGCTTACATTGAAATTCAAGGACAAAAAAACCCAACGGATAGAGTGATGACTCCTCCTGGTATTTCTGAGCAATGCAAGACCCCTTTTCTATGGTATCTACTCTATTACTGGAGAAACATAGGGTGCAAAAAACATAACTTATAGAAATGTAAAATGCCTTGAAGCATTAAAGGCATTATTTAACTTTTAAATTTGCTTTAAATTTGTACTGAACAAAACAAATTTATCAAGGTACTTGAATCCTTATTATGGATTTACTTGAAACTCTGGAGTAAAGGAACAATTTCTTCTAACTGAACCTTCTCAATATCGATCTCGATATTTAAAATTTTTGGCAAATAATCTATTTTTATTGTTTTTGTTCTTATGGTCAAACAAGAAGAAGTTCTTAATTAGTAGCTGTACATAACAGAAACCGAAACCAAAACAGTCAAAACAAGCACCATAGTCTATTCTGAACAGCAACACAAGCTATTAAAAGAAATCTTGCCAGCTGTCGTTTCAGGGAGGTAAACAACCTGTCCTCAGTATATCGGCTTTTACTTCATGTCCAACTCTGAGAACAAAAAGAAACAAATTAAGCAATGGGCAAGTAAGCTTCTCAGATTGTTCATTATAATCTAAAAATATGAAATCATTTTGATCTTTGTGAAGAGATTTATCCAATGAAGGTATGAAACATTGTGTTCAAACATCATTCATTTCCCAGAAGCTCTCAGAACAACTTTTAGAAAAGAAGATTACAGGTGGCTGTAATAATGCCTTTGCAAAGATCACACAAAGATCACATGAGAAAACCTAATGGACACATGCAACATTCAGACAAACCTATGTACATCCTAGACTTTTTTTTATTGATGTATTCATATTAAAAATATTTTACATCACCTTTTGAAAAGCTTCTTTTGGGGATAATTTATTCAAAAAAAACAAGGACGAGCTAAAGGATTGACAGAGAAAAACAGAGATTATTTCTTTGAGACAGCTGGTGGATTTGTGCAAAAAAAAAAAAAATCAATCTTTTATTAAACACAAACAAAAATAGCTGTTTAATAGACATTCTTCTTTGATGTTATTTGCACAAAACCCAAGGGATTTGTGTGGTCTTTACTTTTATAAAACAATTTTAGTCTTACACAGCATAACATTACAGTTTAGTTTACTTTCTCAATAGTTTGGGGGTTAAAAAAGAAAGAAGAAAAAACCATAACCATGCATAGCCTGTCGTGATGCCACACATCTACAAGAAGCTGAAAGGAATTTTAAATCAACATGAACATAATTTGTTTCTTTGTTGTTAATGGACTGAGCACAATGTCACTGATGTAGTGTTTTATCTTGTTCCTACTCCAGTTTTTATGCCTTAAACAGAACAATTATTTTTTTCTGCAAAGTCCGAAGTTTACACTGATACTACCATGTCATCAAAAATGTAAACAAAGCCCAGATGAAGATTTCATGACTCTTTGAAACATTTAATAAGTTAGTTCACAGCATTTGGGATAAACAAAGTCTTGCCTGTGGATACATTTTTAGCCAACACTTCAAACACTCAGCTGCCTTGTCTGACATCATAAAAAAATTAGATAAATTACCAAAAATATCAGGACCTACACAAATCTGGTTCATCCTGGGCTACAATTTCAAGATGCCTGAAGGTGACAAAGGTATCTTTTTAATTAAAAATATGCCAGCATAAAGACGACAGGAAGATCCACCCATCATACTGTTTAGGAAGCAAATGGTTTCTGTTGAAAAGACTACCTGAAAAACTGTCATGCTGGCCCTTTAAGAGACAGAGTGTAGATCACCGGTTTTGTATGTTGCATTTAGAAACATTAATATTCAGTCATTAAGAGTGTAATTGTCGTAGAACTTGTCATAGTCATTTAGGCATTATTTAGACACGGATATCGTATTATTATTTATCAGTTCTAGAACCACACAGTTCCTTCAAAGTGAAGAACAAACAGTAAATTCAAGTTCAATAAAACCCACTGGAGTGTGAGTGACTCTTTCTTTGGAGTTCTAACAGGACTTACCACAGTGATTTGAACATTCCAACCAGCACAATACAGTCCCTATCTTTTAGTTTCTGTGTCCCAGAGATGAGCAGGTTTTGGTGTAAAAGGTTTGTATGAACCCAAAAACAAAAGTAAAAGACCATGTAAAGATGTTAACTGAAACAGGTAGAAGAGTGTTATTATCCAAAGGGAAACAAACCCTGTACTGAAATGGGCTAAAAAGCCACTTCAAAATATCATAAAACAACCCATTAAATTTTGTAAATGCACCCAAGAACAAAGAACTTTCTTTTTAGAGACATGTCTTGTTTTTGGCCATAATGACTGAATTAGAAAAAAAAAAAAAAAACAAAACGGGGGAAAAAAAGCTTCCATCTCAGTGAAGTTTGGGCTGGCAACATCACGTTGTGGGGTATTTGGCTGCCAGAGGGTCTGGTGCACTCCACAAAATAGATGGCATCAAGAAGGGAAAAAATGATGTAGAAATGTAATGAAAGTCAGGAGGAATGGGCCAAAGTTTCAGCAAATTATTGTGGGAAGCTTGTGGAAGGATACCCAAATTATTTGATCAAAGTTAAAAAGGCAATTCTAACAAATACAAAACAAATGTATGTAAACTCCTGAGTTTGAAAAAAGTTTAAAAAATCCAATATTTCTATTCCTCTCTTTATGTTAGAAGTAGAAATAATAATGATAATGCTAACTGACCCATAACAGGAAAAGTTTAACCTGTTTTATCAAAAATGAGGCTAAACTTAGCAATTACAAAGTAATTAAAAATGTCTTTAGCTGACATTTCGGGCCATTTTCACATCCTGCTAGGATCAGATATGGTGACCATTCAAAGACTGCAATGAAGCTGCTAAATGTTGCCAACATTTATAAATACAGTGACATTAAAATGGAAATGGCTTTTTTAAAAAACGAAGAAATATGCCAAACATTCTGTAGGATAAAGAATGAGTAAAGCTAATTTAAAAAAATATTGAGGGGAAGAGAATTTTCTTCCAACTTGAAGCATAATGGTTTTCTATTTGGTTGTTTTCTGTGCAGCTCAAAGCACATAAGTGCTTCCAGTCTCCACCCACAGGTTACCCCTCATCCTGCAAACTTCATATTGTGATGATGTAATGAAAATGAAACTCTATTTAGGAAACTCTAGGGGTTGTTTTAAACTTATGAAACTTCCATGAGTTAAAAAATTCATTACCCAAAGAGCAAACACCCGCCATTTCCTCAGTTACAGGCATTTAAAATGATGCTGGGTACGGAAAGTACCTTTCTCACTGCATACAATTTTTTTTTTTTACCACAAGGAAAGCAGCCATTTGATGTGAAGTGATAATATCTTATTCCTATGTCTACATTATCTTATTTTAAAGAACTAAAGTGGCTTTTAGGACTTTATACAGTTTTATGAACTAACCTACCACTAATCAGGAACGCTGCTACAAAGGCCATGTTAGCTGTTAAGTAATTTCTAACATATAAACTGTATTTAGACTCTATAGACAAAACAAAGACTTGCTATATAAACTGGGTATATGGTACCGTCCAACTATACCAATTGCTCTTGAACATTGTTCACACATTTGGTCTCCTTGCAGCCACAAAGTAACATAGAAACTTTTTTATATATATATATATATATATATATATATATATATAAATATATATATATATATGTGTGTGTGTGTGTGTGTGTGTGTGTGTGTGTGTGTGTGTGTGTGTGTGTTTTTATTTGACAAGTTAATACAATATAACTGGAAGGGAAATAATACATTGTTTTAAAAATGTAAAAAGTGTGCCACATCTATTTCTGTTGAGTTCCATGATTTCATTGTTCGCAGAACCACCTTTAGCTGCAGTAACAGCTGCAAGTCTTTCGCAGTACATGGCTGGCATTTTTGTGCACTGATATTTTTGCCCACTCTTATTTGTAAAATAGGTCAAATTCAGTCAGATCGGATAAAGAGTAGCCTGGCCATTGCCATTCTATGCAATTCCACTTGATTCTCATTTCCCTTCAGCGCTCCATCTGGGATTTCTTCCATTGAGCTCAATTTCTCAGGTTGAATTGTAGTCTGCCTGTAGTTTGCCAGTGGCAGCGGAGGATGTGAACAAAGCCATCCAGTTGTTGTTGGCCATGCTTCCAAGTACTGAGCAACTAAAGTTGGACCAGAAGAATATTCAAGACAATTTATTGTTGGCAAAGACGTCATTCGTCACTTCTCTCTTTGCAGTGGAGGATGGTTGTTTACAGTGCATGCAATTTCTGGTAAGCTTCATAGGGTAGCTTCCTTCACGGCTGAGCTAGTGCATTACATGCGTCACAAGCAAATGTTAACGATTGAGTAAAATCAGATCCAGTCGTTTAAAACTTCAACAGAGTCCACACTTCCAGCAAGCAATCGTTTCTCAACAGCCGAGGGTCCAGACCCCCTGTACGAAGCAAAGCATAGAACAAGGGGCTGGTTTTTACCAGGCTAGAAACAGTGAACAGTGAACAGGAAGTCTGGCCACAGACAATTGGATTTAGGGCTGGACTCTGACTAGGACACTGTAACACATGATTTTGCTGCATTGATTTAAACCATTATAGTTCTACCTATATATTTAAGGTCCTGATGGAAGGTGAACCTCCACCCTGGTCTCAAGTCTTTTGCAGGCCAGCTTCACTTTCCCTGCTAAAGCACCCCCACAGCATGATGCTGCCCTAACAGTTTTTCATGGTACATATAGTGTAATCAGGGTGGCGATTTTACCCCCACCAGAAACATTTTGCGTGTAGGGCAAGAGGTTTCTCATCTTAACAGTTTTTACTTCCACATTGTTGTTGTCTCCCTTACACAGCTTGTGGCAAACAGCAGAAACTGCAGGAGATTATTTTGGCTTTCTGTCAACATCTTAATACGGGCCAGATTTATGGAGTGCATGACTAATAGCTGTCTTGTCAACAAATTCTCCTATCCGAGCTGTAGATCTCTGCAGATCTTCCAGTTACCGTGGGCCTGCTGAGTGCTTTTCTGATCAATGCGCTCCTGTCATTTTAAGTGGACCGCCATGTGTTGGTATGCCTGTGGTTGTTCCATACACTTTCCATTTTGGGATAATGAACTGAACAGTACTCAATGAGATGGTCAAAGTTTGGGGTATGATTTATTCTCCCAGCTGCTATGTTTCTTAGTCTTCGTAATATTTTGTGTTCAAAAATATTCTCCAACAAACCTTCACAGACATCAAACTACACAGAGGAGGACTCTGTTTGTTTAATTAAGGAATTTCTGAGAGCAACTGGTTTTACTGGATTTAATATAGGGGTATCGGATAAAAGAGAGTTGGATACATTTCTATACCGCAGTTTTCATATTTCTATTTGTAAAAAGATTTGAAAATATCATTTTTTTTCCACTCCAAAGTTGTGCACTACTTTGTGTTGGTCACATAAAATCACACTAAAATACACTGAAATTCATGAATACTTTTGCATGGCACCATATGTGGCGCTAAACATTTATTCACATCTGTTATCCAACTGCGAAAGACCTACAATTTATTATCTTCAACAGACAAAGCAATGACAAGTTAAACAACAATGTTTTTGTTACCCTGCGGTGTGCTGAAATATCAGTTCTGTCTGCCTTTGCATTAGAAAAGTATGCTCAAAAACTTAAAGGGAAACACAAACAAATCTTCTCAACATGAAGTCTCTGCAATCTGCAATTGCAAACAGCACCCTGCAGTTCAGCGGAATAAGACCGATTTCTACAGTAATTAGAAGAAAAGAATCACAGAGCAGCAAAATGTGAGGTAGTGTAAAAGTCTTAGTCATGCAGCCTCATACATTATGCACCATTCACAGGCAAGAATGAATTACTCATGTTGTTAAAAGCAGGTTAGTATCTCCTGATCCCTTCTCTGAGCTGGAACAGCTGAACAGATGCGTTGGTATTAATTACTGCTCAGTGGGAGTTTAAAGCTCTTCCTCCTCCCACCTGTTGTTTCTCAGACCTTCGCCTCACACATTTCTGCTAGACCACCAGCATAAAACTGGACTGTCATTAACACTGCATGCCCCCCCTTCCCCCAATCAACCTCCCTGCCTCAGCTAATTGGGTCACTATTTACCCCATAGTCAGCACAAGCTCACACCGAGGAGAAGGGGACAAGAGGACCACCAGTGTGGTGTCTTAGCATATGCCCTGGATGACTGCAGGCACAGAGATTAGAACAAAACAGGCACCTATTAATGCTGTTAGTCACTCTGTGCCTGCAGGTGAATCATCCCTTCTTCCATATCAGTGTGCTGTAACATGCAGCCAGAAAAAAAGCTCAATTTCATCATCAACAAATTCAAAAGAGGCAATATGACAGTATCCGCATTATATCTGCTCCCAGAGCTGCACATGGCTTGTGGCTCCTGATATACATTACATCTGCAGAGTATGTCTTTATTTTAGGACAGAGCCGCTGATGAGGTCAGCCAGCCATAAAACACACACACACATAGACATATATTCACTCTTTGCCAGTAAGTAAAACCTCAGCACGGTGAAAGATAAGACTGGGCTCAAATTGCTGTTTTGTGTTTTTAACGAGGACAATTCGACCTTGCTAATCTGTTTTGCTCCTTCCCCTAATCAACTCACTGACTAATCCATTCCCTCGTGCCAAGGAGCGCTGCAGTTCAGCCCGGGGCCGAGACATGCTGGCACAATTAGCAGGAAGGAAAGACAATGGCACGTGCCCCAGCTCTTTCACCGACATATGAGAAAGCTCACAATCCCACACCACATTGCTCAGTAGAATACTCAATGGTAGCAACAGAGGCTAAAAATACATGAGCTTTATCAGAATTCTTGAACTCTGGAGATGTGAAGCTATCCTGGTTGTCAGATCACTGTCAATGTTAAGGACGACTGAGCCGATATAACTGATTAGTGATGGCTTATTTCCTCTTTTAGTCATGAAAATCATCATAGTTCCCAAATCAAAATAGAGCAAACGTTGAGGATTTGAACGGGTTTGTTCAGCTCAGATAATCACCACCTTAGTTTATTCTGTTATCAAGCCTCATCCTTGAAAGACAGGCTACTTATATTTAAGTAAATATTGCTCAGTTACTGGTATCAAGGTACACAGAGTTTAAAAAAAGTTAAATATGGTTTCAAAACAGCTGCATTTCTTATTACATCATTCAGACATTTTACTTTTTTTTTTTGCAATTTCTGACAAACTAAAATTAAAAATGTCCCACAATTAGGAAAACCTAACAGTCAAAGAGCAAACCAGCAGCACATATTTGCAAAGCTATAAACACATTAACAGCTTCACACTTTTTGCAAAAGACTACACACAGTGATTTGCAAAATCCAAAATAGACTCATATACCTTTGACACTGAAATCAATCAAAATGAGCACACCAATAACACAATTAATTAAACACAGCCACCAGATGTGTGCACACAAAGGTGAATAATTAGATACACACCAATCAGGTTAACAAAACTATAAAAAGGCAACAGGGACCAGATGAGATACAATTTATCTTTCCATCATTCTGACGAGGTGTACAACTGGTTTCAGCAACAACTGCAATTTACAGTACTACACCTTCCACCATCTTCTTATTCTTAGAACATCTTCTTATCTATAAGAGCAGCACAGCCAAAAGGCATAATATTTGATTTAATAAGATTTGCATAAATAAATATGAATTATATTAAATATAAAATTAATATATGTAAAATAATTAATATGTTGTATTATTTTGGCAACTGTAAGAAGATAGATCCTGCCCTGCATTTCAGCCATAAATCTTTGTGTAAGTTCCTTGATACTGCAGTATTGTTATTCAGGGTTACCATAAAGAGAGAAATTAATACAGAACCATGATGATATTCAGCTACATCTTTTTATCATAATTTTTTTACAACTTTCATTCAGTTTGTAAAGTAGCTTCCTCTGGAAGCTAATATCTGAGCTCTGGAAATGTTTTATTTACATTTATCCATTTGTGCCAAATAAAACCAGCTGTTGACCTGAACTTGACAATTTTTAGCTTGACCAGCTCTGGCTGGTTGTCGACATATCATATACAGGATATGTCATATATATTTATAGCACCAATCTGTTTAAAACGGAATTACTTTCTATTGAAATTTTTTATAGGGTGATGCTAACAGCTACTTTTAAACAGACTGATACTTTAACATATAACATGTATGCTAAACCTTTCACAGCAAAGTTGCTCTGGTGTCGCCTTCTCAGCTTTTAACTTTTTTATGAAACATGTTGGATTTTGGAAATGTTGCAGAGATCTCAGAATTGAGAAAACATCTATATGCTCCTGGAAATACACAAAATGTCTTTTGCTTGCAGTTAGTAAGGCTGACCATATTACCTGCTGACATAAGGTTCTAAATGCACATTAAAAGTTAACTTCAAAATTTTCTTTTCTTTGTTTTATAAAAAATGTAAAAGCCTGTTTTGCGACAACCTCCAAAATGTGAGTTTGCCTCTGTTTCTATAATAAATATTTAATGACTGCTAAGAGTATGAATGCTAGAGAAAATATTTTGAATGCTGCCAATATGAGTTCTTGAACTGCCAATAAGCACTTTGAACTGCCTTGTTGCTGAAATGTGCTATACAAATAAACTTGACTTAACTTAAAAGGAAATTTGAAAAGGCTAAAATTGGTATCAGTTGGTCAAAGCCTTACAAAGGCCACAGATAGAAAATCAGCCACAAAATAATTGCTGGATCTCTAAGATTTTCACAGGGAGCTGCAAGGTCCTCGTGCAACTCATTTAGCAACGTTAAATTTGTGCTATGACAAAAACATGAACAGATGCCTGATAAATCATGTGTGTGTGCTTTTAATGTTTTACTGGGTCCATTTTAATTTTTTGTACGCTTTTGTATGCAAAAGAGACTGATGCAGAAAACTGACCTGTCAATCTACTTCATTTAAATGAATGTCTGCTAATTTTTATGAGTGATCTCTTTAAAATAGTTACAAATGAGGTCAAATAACATGGATCATGCAGATGCATGTAAAATACAACAGCTGTATCTACAAAAATTGCGTACTATGATAAAAAAAAAATCTTCATATTGTTGATTTATCCCAGAACACCCAAAGCATCCTTGTCAATAGTCACAGACCGTTATTTCTAAGTGAATTTGATATAGAGTAAATTTATCTCCATAATCATTATAATTATTAATTCCCAAAAGTCTGCTTATATTACATTCAGCAGACTGTTTTATGATCAGTAGAGTTCCTAAAAGATTTTGCACAGAACAGTGAAACATAGTTCTAACATTAACGTAATTATCATTAACATCCTTACCAGCTACTTCCAGCGTTGCATTCCGACTGATAGCCTCTCCCAGCTGGTTGCGGGCCACACAGCTGTAGATTCCCTCATCTGGTTTGCTCCTGCGTCCGTGAACAATACGCAGAAAGAAGAGAGAGCCACTGGGTAGGAGCATCCGGTGGGAACGGGGGTCATCCCTGTCAGTCTCTACGCGCTCCCCATCTTTGTACCACTCTATGCTGGGGGTGGGTCGGCCCTCCGCCTTGCAGTTGAGGGTGGCAGGCTCCCCCTTAGAGACGATTAAATCTGATGGGTCCTCCACTATCCGAGGAGCACTGTCTTCAAATCGTGCTCGAGACCCTAAGAGAATAGGGGAATAGGTTTATGTCATTTATCCAGATGTGAAAATGTGTCAGCTATTGCACAATGATTTAAAAAGATATGAACTTTCTCCTTATGACATGTTGTCAAATGTGGTGTAAAGACACATTAAAGCCACAAATGTGCTTTTTTTGGGGGATTTTGGGTGAAAAGGCAGTAAATAATTGTAAAGTAGAAGGAAAAATGATGCATTATTTAGAAATTTTCTGTAAATTAGAATCAGAAAGGTGAAAAATGAATTTTATTCAGCTCCCTTTCAGTATCAAAGTAAAATAAAATCTATTGAAACAAATTGCCTTCAGAAGTCATGAAGCGATTAGTACATTTGTGTAATGGGGGAAAAAAAATGCACATCATCCTGAACACACCATTCTCATGGTGAAACATGGTGGTGGCTGCATTATGCTATGGAAATGCTTTCTATAGCATGGGCATTACAGCTGATCAGAGTTGATGGGAAGATGGATGGAGCCAAATGCAGAGCAATCCTGGAAGTAAACCTGTAAGAGCAGGAGTGTCAAACTCGAGACTGAGGTCGAGGTTTACCTTCCAGCAGGACAACAGGAAATACAGCCAGAGCTACAATAGACTGGTTCAGAGCAAAGCTGAGTGGCCCAGTCAGTGTTAAATACAAATAAGAATCTATGACATGACTTACTGTTCACAGATGCTCTCTATCAAATTCAAACTATAAATTGATAAAAAATTTACTCTCTGGCTGTGCAAAGCTTGACACTTACCCTGTTACTCTTAAGATGTTTATTTTTCATAAAATGTCTGAAAACCACATATTTTTGTTTGAATCATAATTATGCACTACTTTATGTAGCTCTATCACACAAAATCTCAATAAAATACGTTGACTGTTTTGGTCATAACTTAAGAACCTCCAAGGGATATGAAAACATTTGCAAGGTACTGTACATTTAACTTCTACTTACTCCTCCAATTTGTGGTCCATTATGCAAACTATGCATAGCTGTCCAATATTTTATTAAATACAACCTGCACTTAGCATACAAATCACAAATCTAGCGTGACTTGGTAATGCCTAAACTGTGAGTCTGGACTCCTGCAGATGTGGAGATGATAGCTGGTGCAAAGCAGGAAATTCTTAGTATTTAACAGGACCCAAAAAGAAGTAAAAGAGGCAGAAGAAAATAGATAAGTCCTGTATCCAACCCCCTGGAGATCCATTACTATTTTTGCTCGGCTCTCAGTGAAAGGCTCACTGCTACGAGACCTGAGGTAAGCTCTTAGAGTACGACCAAATGTCTCCAACATTGTGTTACAGTCAGAAAAAATGAATAATTCAAACAGCACTGCTTTTAGGTCGCTTCTGAGGAGCAGATGGTCTGTCTCTCTGGCACTTTTTTTATTTTTGAAATAAAAAGAAGGAAACAAAATGGTCACTGTACCAGTGATTTATTAAGCTGTTCTGTCTGTGGCATTAAAGTCCGTGCATAATCCAGACTGCATGAAAATCCCCCATTATCATCGCAGAGGAGCAGTAGAGAGCAACCTAATGATACACATGCTGCCATTAAATTATACTTAATCTGGAGGCATTGGGGTAAATGTGCACTTTTGCTTAAAGCAGATTTAAGCCTTTTTAAAGGACCGATTTGATCCAGGCAGACCGGCAGTCACCACCGAGGCAGAAACCTGAGGTAAACATCTAAAGAGCGATCTAAGTGCTCGCAGCTGACACTCCTGGGTCACAAAGCAGGACAGCTTGAAACAGCAATGCAGGCCGTGGATGAATACTAATCGAGCTATTAAAATGTTCTATTGCACCTTCAGGGCATCCTGGTGTAAAAACACACCGTGTTTAACAGAAGGAGACAAGTCTAAATCTGAGATCTGAGAGATTATCTTATAAGATATCATTATGTGATTTTTGCACAGTGTATGTGACTTTGCTATATTTAACACATATAAATCATTTTATATAAATAAAAGAAGGATAAAGCTTTACGCTCAAGTGAATATTTTCTTGGGGCACTCATATGAAAGTCTTCTTTTCCAACCTTTCTTCAGTCCATCTAATCAGCATATTTCCAACTACATGTTCAGTGTCTGACATACTAAGTACTACAATGTAAACTCAGTCATTCAAAGGATAAAATTCAAAGTTTCCAAACACACAAAACTACCTTTTTTCTCCATGAATGTTGATCCAATTTTTATAATGTTGAGTCCATGTATCTCTGCAAGCTAGACTACTGGAGACAGAGCATACTGGAATGGAACAGGATAAAATATTCACACAACTTTTCTAGATCTTCCAAATATAACCGAAGCAAATGGGTCACACTGGGCTAATATGAAAGGAAATCACTGTACATTTCCCTGAAAACACTATCCCCATGATGAAATATAGCAGTGGCAGCATCATTCTGTGGGGGTTCTTCAACAGGAACAGAAAGGAGGTGAAGATAGATAAAATTTTTTGCAAAACATTCATAAAAATTGCTATTGACTATTTAAAACTATGTGTTACGTTTCAAAGCTTTGAAATACATCAACTTGATAAACTATTTAATATGAAAAACCAAAACAAAGCAGAGCAGAAATAAAATCAAAATGTAGTTTTACAAATACAAATCTGAAAAGTGAGGCATAAATTTTCTTTTGATCCTCCTTATTCTAATACCTACAAATACAATGCATTGCTGCCCATGCTGTCAGAGGTCATCTCAGTAAAAAGAGCAATCGAAAAATTATACTGCACATCACTCTGAACACACTATCCACAAGCTGAAATAGGGTGGTGGCAGAATCATGCTGTGCAAATGCTTTTCTTAAGCAGGGACACAGAAAATGTGACACGCCACAGCAAAAGTAGGAACAAGTCAATAGAGCAGACACAAAAATAAAAAGCCAAACCACCCTACCCTATGCCAGTAACAAGAAATTGGAAAAAGAGACCACAGTCCAGGTCCGTTTAGAGGTCTGAGCCAAATGCTCACCTATATTTGGCCCAGGGTTGGCACAGATAATGTTTGCTGTCAGGATAAATACTATGAGAGAAGAGAAGAGAGTTCTCTGCATTGTGCAGGCACAAACTTTCTCCAGAGTACAACACGCGAATGGATTCTATAGCAGCAAAAAGAGAGCGCCAGGACATGGACATCTTGAAGCCAACAGGCATATATCCTTACTTCGGAGATGACAACATCCACTAGAAAGATACAGGTGAAAAGAAAACACGGCAGGACCACTTATATGATGGCAGGCATTCATGTCTGTAGGAATACTTTTCTGCTTCTGATGGGGTGAGTTTATAACTTTTGTTTTTAAAACACAATTACAACACACAGCATGCCACTGGCACGCAGATCTAGATCTGCTCGGCCTGGGGCTATATTGCTATGGCTGTAATGAGCGCGCTATAACGGTGACCAGGGGATGAGCAGTGGTATGTGCCATGCTCACAAACTGCATCTAGTAAAATAAAATACCTAAAAAACACCTAAAATAAAATAATTATTTAGATCAGCCTTTCTTTAGGCTGAAGGAAAACATTGTCAGACTAATGTATTTAACATTATCTTCCACTTCTCCAGGGTCCAGTCATGAGGAAGTGATGTGATGTTCATGATTCTTTTAAGCAACTCTTTACCCTGAACGACAGGACTGGAGTATCAGTTAGTGAGAGCCATTCTTTGTTTTTTACTACTTCACTTGCTTATAATGTTCTGCATACACATCAACAGCTGTTATTATTTTTATTAAATTTGACATTATATTCATTTAATTAGAAAATAAATACAATACAAGAAAGTGGTTGTATTTTATGAAAATATATAACCAGCTCCTCCAACGGAATCCAAAGGCGTTTTCCGGCAAGCCAAGGAACATAGTCTCTCCAGCGTGTATTTAGGCAGGGTTTAACTCCACTAAAGTTCAAGGTTCATAGACAGCTCCATGACAAAGGCTCACAAGACAAAAGCTCATAGCCTTATCGAAAAATGGGACTAAAGCTGAAATCTTCTAGAAATATATATTTCTAACTAGATAAGACAGACAAAAGCTCACTTTTGTCTGCACACCTTCCCAGTCATACCTGTTGGCAGTCAATGCTGGGGGGGGTGAGGTTATTGCGAAGTAATGTAAATGAACAGCCTTTGCTACAGTTTTTCTCAGTCGCTTTGGTGCATTTCTCAGAACAGAATTGAAATTCTCAAAACTGCTTGTTCAGTCTTCAAAACATTGTGTCAAAAAAGCAGTTTCTCATTTATATAAACACATTGGAAATGCTTTTGTGCATCCACGCAAGTGATTATCCACAATTTTCTGCTTTTTCTTATAAAATATTATGATGAACATGACATAAGCAATTGAAAATATATCAGTCTGTGCTGAATAGTCTCAACCTCCATAAAATTTAAGCTTAAGTTAATTGTATAAGTCTTAACATGCAAAATGCTTGAACAAGGTGTCATAATATGTCAAGCATATTTCTATACATTTTTATTACTTTTTTCCTAAATCTGTCCTGAACTGATAAATTGTTCCCAGGTGAATCCTGACTTTCTCCAATATAAGTATATGTGTAAAGAATTAGATCAACCAATGATCAATCAGTTTTCTGAAATTGTTTAAAGGTGCATCTCATGAACCATCAGCTAGCAAGTATAGAGTGTATATAGCCGGACACAACACAATGATGCTGCATTTCAGACAATGGAGGGACAAGGATTTGGTCGTGGTCAACAGCCAGAGAGAAGAAGAGGAAGAGCAGTAAGGCTGTGGTGGAGGAGTTAGGAGGCAAAACAGAGGAAGAAGAGATCAAGGACATGCCAGATTCCATCGCTCCAACATCATCAGGATATGGTTTGTGACCTACAACAAGATGCTGATGGAGCTCCTCTCACCCTACTCTCGATTCCTTAACCCCACCGAAAAATTTTCCTCAACATGAGCATGGAAAGTATAGGAAGGCTGCACTGTAATTCCTACAGCACTGCATGTACAGTTTCCCTTGAGGAGATTGTCTTATGTTCCCATTTCTACTTTTGTTTTGTTTTTTGTTTCTCTTTATGCTCTGCAGTGTTGGTGTTTCCTTTCTGTATCAAAATGACAAAATGACATGGTCTGTCAACAAATTACAGTAAAAGCATAAATGTGAGTTCTGTCCAGTCTCTTGCCATTGATCTCACACAATTACAATTTACGATGCTTGTCATCAAAACTTTAGCCATAGTTTACAACAGAACATCCCTCCTGAGTCCACTGTTATATTGACAACACAATGAAACAAGGACTTGTCATAGTGATGGCACTGACATGTTCGTTGAAACAGATATTTTCTTTTGAGAGATGTACTAAGGATGTTGAGAAGGAGGCTGGCTTTTGCAGGTAAACCATGGTGTTTTGCTGTTTGAACGAGTTGTTTTGAGAAATGTTGAGGATGATTCAAGAAATGCACCAAAGCGACTGAGGAAAAACTGTAACACCCCCAGGTAGCTCAAGTTTGGGAACAATTTTCTGAAACTTTGATAACAAGATCAGTGAAAAACAGCTCTCAGTGAGAAACAGTGCCAACATTTAAATGGCCATATCTTCTTCTTTTTTTTTTTTACATTTCTATGTGTTTGACATCAAACTTAAAAAGAGCTTAAAATGCACTCTTTCTGAATCTGTAAATCACTCAAAACACCCCGGGGAGATTTGTTCCTGGTTTTGCCATGGCCAGTCACAAATGTGAAGATGGATGATCTGGCTACAGAAAAATCCTGTAATTAAAACATATTGGAGGCCACATAACACCTAAGAATGGGATTTAGGGTTAGTCGTCCAGCAGGAACAACCAACCTATACACACAGCCACAGCTACAATGGAAATAGTAGAGACAGTCAATCAAGCCACAATAATCATATGTCATGGAACTGTTATTAACAAGTCCTCATTTCCAACATTTCCCATCTAAGCAACATCTTTCCTTCAACACATTCACAGTCACTAACACACTAAATTATATAATGTCAACCAAGCTGTTCAAAGTTAGGATGCCCAGTAGTGCAAACATTTTAATTTTTCTCATGTTGATTACATGAAGTGAGGAGTACTAGATTGCAGCAGTCAGAACACACATGAATGAAATATTGGTTCTGGTTTTCTTGACCTTTCAAAGCCCCATCCACACAGTAAAAAATTTTTTTGTTTTTTTTTTTCTAAAACAGGTTGTTGGTTTTAAAAACACCCACACACACAAACAGTTAAAAACATTTCCATTTTAGAAAAAACATCCTGCGTGGACATGGCCCACATTTAACTGGAGTGAATCCACTGCAAACAATTACCTGCACAAGATGGGTGTAACAAAGAACTAACATGATATATAACCTTGAACACTATATCCCAATAGCAATACATGGTAGCAGCATCTGAGTATGGGGACAATTTTCTTAAGCACGCAAAAAAGAAGGTGATGAATGTAATTAATTCACATAAAAATATTTCAGCTTTTGATAGAGGGCACAAAAAGATAAAACTACATTACTTATTAAAATCTCCAGATAGGGAAAAAGTTACAGAGATTCACATTTCCATCTTGCTGGGTCATAGCCATCTAAAAATAAGTTGAGATTTAAGATGGAAAAATGGAAGAAACACAAGCAATAGACCATATTTTCAACAATTTTCTCAGTTTATTTAAACATCTTTCCAACAACACATTCAGTATCTTACACACAAAATTGTGTGTCACCTCAGGTATTTCAAAAGGTAAGAAGCAAGAGTGTGCAAACACACAAAAAAACAAACTTTTCCTCCATGCAGTACAAGCATGTCACTCCAATTTTTATAATGTTGAATCAATGGTGCACTGGGGGCTAGACTGCAGCAGACAGAGCACACTAGAACGGGACAGGATGAAATATTCATACAGCTTTTCTAGACCTTCCAAATGTAACTGGAGCAAATGGGTCACATTCAGCTAATACAAAGAGTCATTTCACAGCAATTGTGACAGTCAGAAAAATGTACTTGCTGCACATTTGGGGGAAAAAATTATTTTGGGTCACTATGAATCATGAGACGAACACAGTTTGGCCGCCATGTCAGAGTCAATGACAGCACAGCTCGGGGATACTCCCGAGGGCTCAGTTTTAAATTTTAGATCTTTATGCCAAGTCGGAGAGGTCATTTTCTTCCACAAACATTCTCCAAAGCCATGCAGTACTTTCTGTGCTGCAGCTCTTTTCATACCCATTGCAATTAGAAATATTTGTCACAACAAAACAACATGACACAGCTGTCTAAGTAAAATGAGGGAATCTGCAAATAATGAAATGTTAATTTCACTATTCCTCATTTATTTAAATGTAAATGGAATTGTATCTAATTTAAAATTTTTACATTTCTTATGCAATAGCACACAGTACATAAAACAATCTCTTGTAAAAGAGGTTAATCACCAAACCTTTAGCCTGAGACTAATCCAAATGTTGAAACAATGAACAATGGATTGTGTGATAGAGAAAATTATTTTTCATACTGATCAAGAGTGATCCTCATTTTAAATATAAGATTACATGGGAACTTTGGAAAAATTTGCATTTCCATGAAATTCTATAGCAAAACATTTAAACCCCATTTGTTTTCCTTCAGATGGAAAAAGAAATTGGCATCTAAAAGCATTTAAGCACCTTCAATGTCCAACACGAGGCCTCTTAGAGATTCCTCAGTACAGATGAGAATGTCAGAGGTACCTGCACTGCTTGGAGCGCAATGTTCACAAAATTACAACTGACTTAAGACATAATTCCTGTGGGGCACAGATTCTGGTAACCTGTTTATTGAGGTCTGATGAGATATCTGCTGATATTTTTAAAAATCTACGGCCATATATAACAGCAAATGAATGGATGGATGGATGGATGGATGGATGGATGATGGATGGATGGATGGATGGATGGATGGATGGATGGATGGATGGATGGATGGATGGATGGATGGATAGATAGATAGATAGATAGATAGATAGATAGATAGATAGATAGATAGATAGATAGATTTATTTACTGTTTGTGATTTTGTCATCTACAACCAATGATCATTTAGACATATTGGTGGGCGCTTTTTAAAAATCATGGACAATTTTCATGTACAAGGCTTACAAAGACTTTTCATAGGGGTCACACATTATTTTTATCTATGCTCATCAAACTAAAAGTGCTTTTCACCTCTTATCTGTCATAGTGAATGAGAGAGTGTTTGAACTCCCTGTCAGTGTGTTTATTTCACCTGCTTTGGTCTCTGCTAAAAAAATCAAAAGGTGTCTAGTAAAGCTAGTCACAAGTGATTAAATTATGTGATGTTAAAAGCAAAGACCTAAGTTTACCTGTTCAGCTGAGTAATTTTCTTTAAGTTTTTATAAATAGAAGGAACCACACTGAAAAATGCAAAGAGCTGAATTATCAACAATGCATACAAAAAATTATACTCCCTGAATAGCTGACTAAATGCACAGCTAAAATCAGATTTGTCACACATTGACTTGACTAAATAAATGTCTTACAGTCTTTTCTGTATATTTAACTGTTTATCTTGGTTTAAAACACATTTAAATTATTCCTCTGTGCTGTTACATTTGCTGTAATCATGTAAATATGAAATTAAATTTATTTACATTATATATGAGATTTTAGCACTTTATGATACTTTTTTCTCTACTGACTTGTCAAGAAAATAAACAGATATGTACATTAAGGAAAAATGGTTTGTACAAATGGTGAAAATTGCCAAAAGGGCAATCCACCTGGAGCCAGTTTAGAGCTGACAACTAAACAATCAGATCAAACCAACTTTTACCAATACCATCTCTACAGAATGAAGGTATGTTTAGATCTGGTAGATAATTCTCAGTGGATTTGTCGTTAAACCCAATCTTTGACTTTTATTCAAATGAGTTATTCTAAATACTTAAGACAGTTATATTTCCTTTAAACACCAACAGACATTAAATAATGAACTAAGGGCAACAGAATTATTACACGTAATTATAATTATTACCAGCAGGTCATTTTAATGTTTTTAATATCCACATCTCTAGCTGCAGTGGTTAAAGCTTTGTTTTGCAATGTTCAGCTATGTGTGTGGGCAAATACTGTGATGTCCTTGTTGAGTTCAGTCACCTTGAAAAGCAGATATATTACCATGACAATTTTTTTGTGCATTAATTATCTCTGATGAGCTGAAAGAGACAATAAGCTTCCTGTGGAAAAAAAAAAAATCAAAAGCTACTTTAATGCCTGTGAAAATGCAAAAGCAGTCTAACTTATGAGGGAAAACTTGTTTCTTACTCTGTAATCATGAATGAGTCAATAGGCATTACTACAAATACAGCGATCATTACTATAGGCACAACAGGGTGCAGTGTAAAGAGAGTAGAAGAAAAAAAAGGAATTACAAACAGCTTCAAGCTGACCAAAAGTGACAATCAACAACCTGCTCCTATGAAAAGTGTGCAATCAGTGAGCCGTCCACGCCACTTTGAGCTCAGCAGAAACACATTTTCTATGTGAGAGGGAATATTTTCACAGTAATATTTAGTTCATGACAGGATGATTGTTATGCTGCACTTGAAAGCACCTTTCAGCTAAAAAAGAAACTCTGTCAACCCTGCAAGTGTTGGGCGACGATGGAGATCTCTGTGAAGGTGTGTGTTTAGTCGGATCATGAGTACGGCCCATTAGAGCCCGTATTGGGGCCCTCAGAGATATCCGAGGGCAAATGGGAATTTGGAGTTTGACTTTGTTTGTGTGAAAAAAATTGAATCTGTGTATTCTGCTGTGAAATGATTCTTTTAAATTTACAAGGGATGAACATGCAGGGAAGGACATTGATGAAACATGACTCTAAAAGTGCCACTTAAAGGGCATATAATTTAATTTTTAACTTTTCCTTTTCAATTTTCATTAGGCTTTTAGCTTTCTATTTTCACATTTATTTGCATGAATGAAACTGATAAATATGTTAAAATGTGGGGAAAAAATGGGGCCAGAAGGCACCCAGAAACACAACCACAAGAGTAAAGGAATTCAGTTCAGAGTGCCGAACTTGGGCATCAACGAACAACCCACTGTCCACCCAAAACAATAGTGCTAGCAAAGTTTCCAGCTTAAATTTAACTTCATTGGTTATATGGTGATTTATCAGGTCAGGAGAAGAAAGACACAAAAAAAGTTTCCTAAGCGCAACAGCTTGGAGACCTAACAAAGCAGCACTCTATGAAGAGATTTAAAAGTGCTCTGTGGTGAGCTCAGCATGTCTAAAATTCACCATAGCATTGTCATACTGTTGTGCACAGGCATTGTTCATCACATTTCTCCCAACAACTGTTTAATCAAAATAGCCTGCTTGATATTAGTGATCCTTCCAGTGATTGTGCAAGTCTCACATTTCTCCACATAACCAGTCTGTGTTTTAGTCATGAATTTTCAACTCCATTGCAGTAATGCAGCTTTCAGAAAAAAATTCTGAGAACATCGTCTCTGACACTTCTAGCAGGTTTCTATGTGTCTTTTCGGGACAAAAAAAATGTATTTTAAAGCTACTTATCTGCTTTAAAAAAAAAAAAACAATGAAAAGGCCAACTATTGTTTATTTTTGTTCAATATTTTAATATTTTTGAGTTTCGTCGCTCTAAGGTATGATCTATTTGCCCGTTGAGTTCATTTAAGATGTTTTTACTGAACTGTACTGAATTTTAAAGTCAACATGAGACTGACTGCCTCAACTAAACTGAGAGCTTCACTGTTAAAAGACATCCATAAAATCACAACCTTGCATTAAACTCTCAAGTACAGAAGTCCTTGTTAAACTCCTGCAGACAAAAGACACTTCATTCTGTGCTGTTCTGTCAGTGAGGACGAGTCCATGAAGAGCTTTTAAACAGGATAACGTCCAGGTGCAAAACAGAGTCATGATGAGCCATAAGAGTGAATGGCAGCAAACCTTGAGCTGCCAAACAAACCAAGAGAGTTTGATGAATGAGAATGTGCCCCACTCTCCACATTCTCAAGGCTATCCAGAGAGAAAACGAACATGTTGGAGTGAAAAGTGCTTCTCAAATACAAATACACTGAATCCAACAGCCTTTTTCATTTCAGACAGGAATAAAAATACTAAGTTGTTTTTCTTTTGAGCTTCTAAATAACATAAAATATCAGCTACCAGTATTAACTGGCTTCCAATAATTTTCAAGTATTTTCATTTTGTTTGTACATTGTGTATTTTTCTTCCTATTCATTTGATGTAACTATAAAATAAATCAGAGTGTCTGGCAACAACAAAATGAAAGCAAAGTAAAATTGCAAAGCAAATAATTGGAAAGTCAAAAAAGTTGTAAAACAATCAGCAAACTGAAACTTGGAAAAACAGAAGCTAGAACCAATAAATAGCAAACAGCTTAGATTTTTATGCTGTATATTTTTTAGCTATACACCCTATACACCAAGAAGGCAAAATAAAATCCAAAATAATTCCACCATCTGTGAAAAACAATAAAAAAACAAATAAAAACACTGGAAATTGATAAATTAGGAGGGGTCTTTAACTGTGATCAAAGAATTTCTCCCCATTACGAAATAGTTAAAGGAGTATCAGTAAGTAACTCTGCAAAGGAGCCTGCAGTATCTGTATTGTCCAGACCAGCCAGATGGTGTGACTTAGAGCATGTAACCACAGTGTTGTTCTCTAGACTTTTTTCCTCTTTTGATCCATTTAAAAGTCCATTTTCCTTTAAACATAAAAGACCCACGCTTCTCAAGATGCAACCTACACAAGAGTACGTGACATGAAACAAAGTAATGGCCTGCACCAATCAGTGGATGAGACTGTCGCAACTTGAAATTTTCCTGTTTTCTCTTTCTTCTAAAGTGTATTTATCTAGTTGTATAATAAATCTAATAATTAAAATATCCTTTCATGGTTGATTCACATGAGCCATGCGGAATCAAACTCTAGCTTGTTTGTTCGGAAAGTCTGGTCCATTTGGGGAATTGTAAATGTGCAATCGAAAACTGCTGTGGATCAAAGAAGCAAACTCTAGTCTGCCTAAAAAGTTGGTCTTTTTTCACTTCAAGTGAACTGGATGCAGGAAGTGAACAACAATGCAGGGCATTGTGGATAAACCCAACCAAAACAAACACACATGTAGCAAGATTGCCAAGACAAGAGGTGCATGGTCACATGGGGAGGCAGGATGAATTATAGAAGCTCTGACAGAAATATGGTTGGTTGAAACTATGTATGTCACAGTTGCTGGTAAGTATTTACAAGAACGAGCTAATTAACTGCAAAATTTAGGTTTTAGGATTCATTTGCACTGCAGACAAGTTTTGCACAAAGGTGAAAAATACTCTTCCAACAATTTATGAAAATACAAGACAGCTACACTACAAGAATTGGTAGCGTAGGAAATGAAAAGGACAAGTTTATGTTTTATGAGGAACAAGAATCCATTCTTCAACACCACCTCAGGCAAGGAGGGAAATACATGATTTAAAAGGTCCGGTCAGTTTGACAAACTGTATTGTGACAGCAAACTCGGACTGGTAGAATGTATTAACCCCAATCAAACTGACTACCAAATCATATCGGTTTTAGCAGACTATTAGGTATGAAAACAACTTAAGATTTCTTATGGGATGAAGTTCCTTAACAGCCTCTACTGCATTGGATCCAATCTAGAACATATCATTGGTCAAATACCACAAAGCAATAATTCTGAAAAGAATAAAGCTCAGATTATCCAAAACCACAAGCAACATTACAGTCTGCACAGAAAGATCTTTTATACTAATAACCACAACTTAAAAAAGAAATAAAAATATTTAAAATCCTTCACCAGATAGGTAAGCAAAAAAAAAGGCAACCATAATCTCCAGGTGCGATTCTTGAATAAATCTCGCCTGAATAGTACTTTCACTCTGCTGCCTAGAAGGTTTGACCGATCTAAGTGATATTTTTAATTGGGCATGATCAAAGTTGTGCAAGATATCTCTTTAATTAAGGACTATATCAGAAAATGTGATTCAGATATGAACTTAACAGTCATAAGTCACCATGTTGTACAACCACATTTTTTACACTTCTCATACTGCATACAATAAAGAGTTTCTGCACTGTTCTAAAAACTATAAAGAAGTTTGAAATGTTATTTCATTCTACAAGTCTAAATAAATATGGAAAAATAACCTGGAATGGAAAAGAGAGTCCATCCATCCATGCCCATCAATCTACAGTATCTGGTTTTACATTTATCCATTAATTTAGCCATCTTTGAGCTTCAATCCATGTATCTATCAATTTGTGTATCCATATAACTGTCCTTTCATTCTTCCTTCCAGAAGGTGGTTTATGTTGGTTACTTATTTAAAGTAATGTAGTATTTTATTCATAGATAACTTCACAAAAACTGGCTTAAAAGGACTCAGATTAATATTGATCTGAAAAATAAATAGGAACCCTGACAACACAAGCAGGTGTTGATTCCCAATTGGTTTGACAGAAAAATAAGCAAATAAAAACTACCTCATTACACAATTCACACCCCTTACCCCCAGACTGGAATTACCTGTCAGTTTATCACTCCAAATTATCATTCTGATATTTGCTTTTTGCTGAAGTGATGATCTCTGCACACAAAATGGCTGACATGAATCTGATGCACAGGGGGGCATTGGGGATACCTTAACCCCTGCTCATACAATGTGGCACCAAAGCTGGATTCAGTCCCCAGCCAAGCTCCCGCCCAACAGAGCACTCCTCCCCTGTGCCTCCCTCACATAGCTCCACCAGACTAGCGGCAGGAGCAATTAGCAAACACCTGGTGGAACTGCACATCTGCTGAGCTTATCATACAAACTACACTGCTCCTAAGAACAGCTGTAAACGGCATCAACCAACGATAAGGAAAACATTGTTCTGATGACGTGCTGAAGGGGGAGTGTTGGAAAGGGTAGGAGGTTCTTAAAGAGACAGAGACCAATTTCAAGGCATCAGATACATCTATGATGAATTCAAATTTCTTTTAAGTTATTCTTGATATAGACAGCATTTTCATAACAACTGAAGGTATAGTTACTTGATTGTGCTATAAAATGGAACTATGTGCCTGGAAAACACATAATACTCCCACTTTAAAATGTTACGGTTTCAAAACTGTCAAAAAGTTTTATACCCTTCCTGTGCTTTATGGCCTTTTATTGCAATGCCAGAGAAAGTGCCAATGTAACTGAAGTTTTCTCTGGCTATTTGCAGAGTAGAGCAGCATTCCCTCCCACATCTACTGCTTTGCACTGCAGGTCAGCTGGCTGAAAGACAGCTGCTGCGCTTTTTCTTTTTTAAGTGTATAAATACTATAATACAATGGTATTTTTACACAAGTCTGTCATATCATTTGAATCTCATACCAAAGATGTACTTGCCTATGTTTGTAGGTTCTTTTATTTTCTTTCAGATTGTGTTAAAAGAATCTGTAGTAAAAGAATTTTTAGCTAATTTTGAGCTCATTATGTCTGTTTTGATGGTTAAATGCCCAGTCAGTAATAATTGAATCTCATCTGTAAGAATTCCCGTATTTATTCAGGAAACAAAAATAATTTCAGGGGAAAAGAGGCAGCTCAGCTGAATAAAAGCCCATTAGCGTTACACTACACACTGATAGACAAGTTATCACATTGGTCCTAATTGCAAACTCTGACACACACCCACATGTTTGCTTGCGGCGTTTCTTCGTGTCTGCATCATTGAACACTCAGCATAAGTAGGCTAAGAGCTATGAGGGAGATCGAGATCACGTCTTCAAGACCCATTTGATTTAGGCCATTCTTTGGCTCCTAGCTGTGCCGTTACATAACGATGGCAGGAGCAGGGGATTGTGGGTGCGTTTCATTAATTAGTATTTACAAATATTAACCCTGTCTCCACCCTAGAGGGTTGAAGCGCTCTCCGTCACGATAATGCGTGAAAACATGAGAGCCACAAGAAAAGAGTTTTTTTTGTTTCAGATCTCTGCACCTTTCAGTGACTGCCAGGATCAGGGTAAACCAGAAACAAGAACCTAGACCTGTCTGAGCTCACAGCTTCTTATCTGAGAGAAGGAAAAACAACAACTTACAGAAAGCTCAAAGTCCAACTTACACACAAGTGAAACGAGGAGCAGAAGGCTGGCAGCCTGCCTGTGGGAATGGTGGCTGTCTGTTGAGATTTCTCCGCGTCTTTTTCAATTTCAGCTCATTTACATATTTGAAAAGGCCAAAAAAATATTCAAAGACTTCTTGTGACATTGCCAAGTAATCTCTGTGGGGAGGGAGAGAGGGGGCATTAATGTGAAGCAAACTTCATTTTAAAGGGGGAGAAATTTAAGTTTGATTTATTCTGGCATCAGCCCCTTGTTAAATGTAACTGTCCTCCTCGTCCATCATCTGATCTCTAAATGAAATCACTGGCCACTGTACCAAAAGCGGAACCAACATCAGCATCCAACAATGTGACTCAAGGATGAGGCATGTTGGACAACTAAGCGGCATTGTCTACTGTAGTTTCAAAAAGTGGGATTGTATGTTTAGCAAAGCTTCACTGCGTGATCACCACAGGGAGAGAAAGGACACAGAATACCAGCTTCGATTGGTTCCACAGCAGCTGAATCTAAATACAGCTCAAGAAAAATTTAATTTCAATTAGATCTTTTTTCTCCAGTCTGTTAACTGAGATTTGGTGTGAGTGTGTGTATGTGTATGTGTGGGTGTGTGCGCGTGCGTGTGTGAATAAGCTAAGCTGCAGTGTTGATTTACACCCAATAAATGCTTGTTGTTTTCCTCACAATCACAAAGAGGTTTCAGAAAACATGGACAAAACTGCTGGGGAACATTTCAAGAGTCATGCAGAGGAACTGATTGACAGAACACCAACATAAACAAAGCCTGTCTTGTTATACTGGATAATATCTGCCACTGTCTCATCTACTTTCCAATAGAGGGCTCAAAGCTGGTTTAAATCCTCTCCTTTCAAGAGTTCTGTGCAAATTACACACATTACTGATAGGAACGAGCACAATAACAGAGGTGAATAGGAGAGGAGATTGCCACTCCAGATTAATGGATGTAGGCAGAAGGCAAGGGTGTTAAAAGTGCCTTTAATGTTAAGAGATAATGCAGGTTTATCCCTCAGAGAGATGGACAACAGCGATACACCTATGAACCTGCTTGGCTGGTACACACTTCATTGGGCACACCTTGCAAGAATCATGCTGGAAAACATTTCAGAGCTGCCTTCATCCTTCGTGACATAGTTTTAACAATTAAAAAAAAAAAATCTTTGGTCCATATTGACATGATAGCATCTAATATTTGCTCCTCCACATCCCAGATGTGCTCTGTTGGGGACTGTGAAGTCCACAGGACTTCAAGGAATTAATCTGAGCTTTGTGACATCCTGTGGGAAGTAGCCAACAGAGGTTGGTTAGGCAATCACCATGAAATGATGGTCAGCAACAACACTTAGGCAGGCAATGGCATTTAAATGATGTATAATTACTGGATATTTTATGTTGTATTGAACCATTCTCTGTAAATACAATTGACAGTTTTGCATTAACATCTCAAGTGGATCTGTAGATTCTGGAACTGTGTGGTACCAGCATGCCTGCATCATTTTTCAGCAAGTCGACTTTACTACATCTTGATGCCTAAATGCATGGAGTTGCTGTTATGTGAATGGTTGAGTCGAATGTATGTGATTCAAATAATGAAAAAAATGTTTTAAAGAATCAAACAAGCATAGTTATCAAAAAAGTTAGATCAACACTCAATTTAAGATTTAGACAATCTCATCTTCTAGCTGTTTATTTCGATATGGAGCTCATGCATGTCAATTGCATTGACATCTGATTATTACAGTTAAAAACCTGTTATCTATGTCTTGTTTGTTGTCATTTTGATTTATATACATAGACTTAATCTAAGAATAAAGAATAAACAGATCTTAAATTTAGTAGTCAGTTGCATGTTGTACATAATGTTTTATATATCTTTTTAAAGTTGTGCTCTTTATGTAGTAACATAAGTCTATCAAGCTGATATTTGTTGCTTAATTAGCTGGGCTATCTGCTCTGGGAGAGCTTGCCTTTAGCTGCTTCAAAAACAATTACCCAACAGGAGTAATCCGGGGCATTCCTTCATTCCTCTAGTTTACAGTTGCATGTTTCCTGACCTGAGATATATTTAAGCAGCTAAATTTGTTTTTAATTTAGGCAAGCAAAAAAAAAAAAAAAAAGTTGTTAATTTTGAAAAAGTAACTTTTTAAAACTGGGAACAACCCTGTGCCTATGCACATCCTATATGACATGGCTGCCAGTTGTTTAATAAGAGCCTAATAGACTTCACAAATCTGTGATGAATCAACAGATCACTGCAGTGGTGATTTTTAATATGACCCATATGGCTCACCACCCAGGGTGGATACACTGGAGTGCACCACAAACACGCAAAAAACAAACAAGCAAACAAAGCTGCACCCTGAAGGAGTTTCATATTGCTGGTTAGCATGTAAAATGAGTGAGAAATTGGCTTTTATCATCACTTATTTTGCAGATTATTATAGATTTTGAGCATTCTGTTCCTTAAGACAAGTGTCACAAGCTAGTATAAGCAGGTTAATTAGTTAGTTGCTGCTTATAGGTGTATCTTGCTGACTGTAGTTCTAAAACACTGTCACCTTACAAAGTCTGATGGGTGGCTGGGAATTTTGTATAAACCTTGATATACAGATAACCTACTAAACTGGTTTCAAGACATTTTCAGATGAAACTAAAACACAGTATTGTGCATGATTTGAGAATACAAAAAAAAAACCCTTATAATATCTCCAGTCTTTGGATTGTCTTATTTCAGTTTACATTTGGATTAAAGTCGCTATTTAAAAGCTCTTATTAAAGCAGTGGCTAAAACGTTTAATCTCCTTGTGGAAGCCAACCAAAAATAAGCCTTTAAACGCATTTTAATACTGTGTTTCCATACACTGTTAGGAGGGTGGGGGAGATTTTTTGGTCAAATCCAAAAGTAGTTTGCTCACATCTGCACTGAGGGAGAGTTAAACTGTTTCACTTTTTTTTTTTTTTTTTTTTTTTTTTTTTTTTTTTTTTTTTTTTTTTTGTAAGAGCTACCTCGGTGTTCAAAATGTTAATTTGCTTGGCATTCACCCGTTGTATTTCAGTATTATACAAATTAATGCATGTGTGACATTTTCTCTTTTTCTGATCCGTTTGTGTGGGGAGTACGCTCCCACAGCTGTCAGGGGAGCGCGTTGGAAAATGCTGCTAAACACAAAATTTACATCCATCTGGAGAGACAGAAAACACGATAAGACATGTCACCCAGTATGTACTATGTGGCGCGTCACGCCATATGGGCTGTGACTGTTCCTGTGTGTGTGTGTGTGTGTGTGTGTGTGTGTGTGTGTGTGTGTGTGTGTGTGTGTGTGTGTGTGTGTGTGTCTGAAGGAGACAGAGAAAGAAAAAAAGAGTATTTTCTTTATAAATATTTACCTGAAGAAATGGTCACGCTTGAAATTATCACAAACAGGAAATTTTCAAAGTTCATCTCCACAGTCTTCAGATCCAGATCCTTGGGATCTTCAGACTCTTATCATTTAAACCAAATCTCCAGTCATTGAAGCGGGTGCAGGTTTAACCGGAAAAAAAAAATGTTAGCAAACTGAACAAATCTCCAGACAGAGATTCAGCTGGAATATTTCAAGCGAGTAAAATAACCCCGAAAAACTTTGATATCACTCACAGAAACCTAAGTAAGCTGCGGGGTCAGTAGCAGCATCAGTGGAGGCGGCAGCATCGCCCCAGAGGAGAAACCTAACAACTAAACTCAGCAGCATCACTTCTCCGCTCCCGCATGGCCACACACAAGCACCGACTTTCTTCTAACGATGCTCCTCTTCTGCTGCTTCTGAGAGCAAAATAATATTGAGAGTTATCTATGATCGGCCCAGTTGTAAAAGAAAAGACAGGTCCTCCCCTCTTTCTAAGCTCTGCTCCGGCCAGCTGCAGGTTGAGCGAACACGCTCAGAGGGGAGCAGCGCACTCCCAGCTATCCGCAACAAATCCTCCCCAACCTCCAGGACTGAGCGCTTTAAAGAGACAGACACAACACAGCCCCGAAAGGGTCCTCGGAAAAGGAGAGTCATATGAACGCGGTGGATTTTAAGATTCAGTGATAGTTTTAATGTTGTTACTGTTTAGGGCACAGCTTCATTTCGAACAGTTATCCATAAAAAGTAATAAACGTAGCTTTGTTATAAGAAAGAACAGACAATGGAAATTAAAAATTGTTGCTCTTGAAGACATGAAATCGCAGCTCCTGGGATGTTGCTCAATGGATTTATTTAAAGATACTATGCAGTGGTGTGGGAGCTTTTTCCCATTAAGGTATCTTCACTGACAATAAAGATAGCTGGATAAGGAAACATAAATTTCTGCAGCAGGATTTTTTTTTTTTTTTTTTTTTTTAATTAAAGTTGTAAAAAGCACAAGAAAAAAATGTCAATTTCTTTCTCCTGTGTTGTTGAGCCATTGACGACAGGAAAGGCACAGATATCTATCAATTTAGATCAGAATCGGGGGTTGACATCATTCTCGTTGGGTGCAAACTGGTTACAAGGTGGGAAACCAGAATGAGTGAATGAGTTGCTTATTATTTTTGATGCTGGCTGCTATTAGCAACACAAGCAGATCACAATGCTTTCTCTGCATTTTCAGCTTTCACATACAAATAAAATTTTAATGTTATAAGAAACAAAGGGCATGGGAAAACAACGCCTGCCCTTGCACACATTTGACACTATAGCATACACAATTTTATCTATAGCTGAGCCAGTCTGCCATGACTGTCACAATGCATGTATACAGCACATTTACACCACAGCTGCAGAATCAATGCAACTGTGAGAGACATATCACAGCAGTGACCCAATAATAACATTCCTTAATCTCATGTTGCTCTATGGAAACGTTCCTCTCACCTCAGCATGCTGTATGCTTGAACTAAAAAACAAAAATTGACAGCCTGACCGACTTCCTGATTAATTTGACTAATAATTATTTGATCACTTGGAGGTACTGATTAAACATTGAAATTTCAATCCCAAATATTAAATAGCAAAAATGTTCAATGTGGCTATTGAAAACTTACGGACCATGTTTAAAGGTTGGGTCCATGCCAGGAAACCAGTCACTTTAAATATCTTTCTGATAAGGACAGGGGTCAAATATCCTGCAAGAACATTGATGGCTGCTACATAAGTGTCTCATAAAGTAAGAGAATTTTAAGGAGTTTCATTTCAGCAGTCATTACCCATGCATCTTCCTAAATATCTTATGCTGATTTTATTCTGATCAGGCTGTGAAATTATAGTAATGACTTCCCTGATTGGCTTCTGAGTTTTTCTGTGTTTTTTTATTTCCTACTACAGTTTTTCCTTTTTGCCATAAATTCCACTTATGGAGTTGTGTTACATAATTCAATGTGCCACTTACTTATTCCTCATTAGCAGCAACACCTGAGCAGCTATAATCATTTTCAGTTTTATCACTGTTGCTATTGATGCTAATGGAGAGAGAGTCATTGTGCTAACATGTTCTCTATTCTCAGCACTCTTCTTTGTCATGGTCCCACTGTTTAGTATTCAGTCTCTATTCTGTGTTGATTTATTTAACCAGCAACTGTTGTTTCACACCCACTTGTCCACAATCTGCCCCTACGGCATCTTTCTCTGCCTGGAGAGGGCTTCTTCTCTCCGCAAGCTGTGGACACAAACAGCTCCCCTGGGGGACTAAGCGTTTCACTCTCTGCCCCCTCCTAAAACACTGACCGGTCCGGTTCCTCCCAGCAGTGGCTTCCTCCTTCCTCATCATTGTCTTCACGTCAGGCTGCAGGAGTTCCTTGTGATGGAGAGTGACTTTGGAATGGTCAGATGCCTGCCCTTCTTTGTCTCATTGAATAAGACTTGAAATTGGGCAACAGAAGTGGAGTCCAGATGTTGTTGGGTGGCGTGACACAAAGACAGAGACTCACAATGCTGCCAATTTCACTTTCAGTAGAGGTGTTGACCTTATTAAGGGCCACAATGGCTAAACAGCCATGAAATAGAGTCCTTTCAGCTGCAGAGTGGATAGAGTTGTGAAGGTGTCAAATGGAAATGGTGTCCTTACTTTGAACCACAAACCTTGAAAAAGTAATCCTTGAGAAATACAGTCTTTTCAGTAAAGTTTAGCTTCAATTGGTTAAATCCTTTATATTTCTGGCACCATTTTTCTCCACATACACACACACCTATTACCTTTTTTTTTTTTTTGCCACATTTCCTTTTTCTGTTTTATCCAACTTAACACTTGTATTTTGTCCAGGTTATTCTGTGTACTAGAAACCAAAGGTTTTAATCCTGAGTACATATTCTGTCTTATTTTAACTTAAAGTGATCTAAAGTAACTGAGTAATTTTAGTATAGTATGATACAAGTCGGAAAAGAATTAAGACTGGACTTTAACTGGGCCATTCTATCTCAGGATTTTGTTTTGTACCTTTGTAGCTCTGGTTGTATGTTTAGGGCTGTTGTTCTGCGTGACTCTGACATGTTTTCTTCTAGGATTGCCCTGTATCTAGCGCTACCCATCTTCCCACTCCTGCTGGAGAAGAGATCCCCACTGCATGATGCTACCAACACCATGTTTCATATGTTCAGAATGAGGTCCAGTGTTAGATTTCCTCCACACAGTTGTTTGCATGTAGGAAATGTTAAACTCTCAGTTTTTATGGTTTTCTTCCTTCCAGTCTTTTATTCAATCTCTGCAGCTCCTTCATAAATTAATACTCTCCTTCTGTTAACATAGAGGGTCTAACTTGCCATGGAAGGTTTGTAGATATTGTTTGTTGATATTATTTAACAACCTAACTGTGCTGTAAACTTGTCAGTGACTTTATCCCTGATCTTTTGTCTGTGTTCCTTGGTCTTTATGATTTGTTTGTTCACTAATGTCCTCTAAAAACAGCTCCCTCCCCACATCTGGACTTCTTAATAAAGAGTCTTCTGAAGGCAGTTCTTTGAACTGGATTTTATTAAGGGGTAACAGAGTTGAAGGGGATAAATACAAATGCATGCTATGATATTCAGACTTTCATTTGTAACAAATGTTTTGAACCACTTGTCATTTTCCCTTGTTTAATCAAATACAGTCAAAAGTTTGAAAATGTTCTGTTTGAATTTATAAGTTTTAATAAGGATTCTTTTTATGACAACTTGGATTGAGTTTCCTTGTTAACCAGCTATTTGAAGGACATTTACCACCGATTCAAAACTTAGATCTTTCTATTAGTTTGACTTTTTTCACCATACCTGCACCTGATTTATCCAGAATTTATAAGGATGCCACCCTTGTGGGTCCTGCTATTTTAAGGTCCACTCTTCCCTTCTTTTTCTGTGCTGTAGGTAGGTTGTAAAATGAGGGTGTGTTGACAGTATCCAGGGAGGTGCAGATGGTGGGATGTGGCAGCAGTCTCACTTTGGTGAAGAATGGGATATTCAGCTGTCGGCCCTTTGCCCCTCCTAACTCTGACCTTATGTGCCTCTGATCACCGTCTGGCTCTATCTCATTATGACAAACTCCTTGCTGCTTCATTCCTACAATGCAGGCATAACATTAACTAAGCACCCAGGAAGAGGAAAAAAAACCCCCAAAACATCTAACTTAACTAATGATACCTGACACCCCTCTTCCTGCTTTACTACAATTACTTCTGCTGAAGTTTCCTCAAGTCTGTAATTGAGGGTGTTTGCAGTTGACCCCCCCAAGAAATCTTGTCAGCAGATTTTATTTGTCACAGGAGCAGCAATGTTGATTCCCCACGGCGTGTGTATGAGAGGAAGAGCTCGGAAAGTACTCTGAGTTTATTTATAGGCTTAGTGTTAAAGCAGCACGGGGGCCAAAGTCATTTACATTCAATGTGCCAGAGTGTGAAGGTAAGCAGCTGCTATTGCTGTGAAATTTGGCTTTAAGGCTCAGCAGAGGGGGTCACACATGGAGGCACAACTCTACTTTTGTCATCTACCTACACTCTACTTTTTAAAAAATACTCAGAGTAGTTTTAAAGAGCTGGGAGAACATTAAAAGAACCCAGACTTACATTATCTACAGTAAACAGATATAATGGAGCTGTATCAGAGGGAGCTTAAAACAGGTCTTTCAGTTTAAGGACTTTCTAAATTTGTCTTGAGTGCTTTGAGATTACATTTATTGTGAATTGGCACTGTATGTATAAACCGAATTGAATTAAAAACAAAGTGCTATGTTTGTGAAGCAGAAGCACAAACCATTCTTCAAGTTCTATCTGCACACAACTAATTAGAATCATACTTCAATACACTGAGCCAAATTATCAACAAGTCATATCAAAACAGAGATTGAACATGTTAACATTAGCCTAGCACTTAAGAAAATTGCTCTTCAAATAAAACATTGTCAGCATAAGCATGACATGACTTTAATAAAGATTGCAGCTTTTTGTGCCGAGTAATATAAATCTTTAGAAACTGATGATAAAGCTATTTGTGTTTCATTTGAGGTGTCATCAGGACATTAACCTGTGTTGAACCAGCATGTTGACGCTGTCCTGCAGATACTTAGGTTGGGATAAAATAAATAGCAGGAAAAACTGACTGGAGAGACTGTAGCATCCTGAATATCATTGTAAGTGTAATGCTGATGAAATGTAGTGTACTACTTTACTACACTCTAAAGCTACTGAGCTTTCAAGCATGTGCTTGGGATTTATTTTATTAAACCAAATAACAGATTGAAATATAACTTGAGGTATCTGACAATGTTTGTTTGTATGGGGCACAAACCATTATAAGTGGATGTTGATGTTTGTGGCCAAAATGCAACACAATGTGGAAAAAGTCCTAAGGAGTATAATTACTTCTGCAAGGCAATGTATATGTCAGTGAGCATTGGCCTAGAGCTACATTACTGTAAGTAGTGAAGACATTTTTTGAAGATACATGACTCCAGCTTGTGCCTGCACTGTATAATCTTTTATACAATGTTCATGAAACAAAGCAAAATATTTAGAGAATTACTAAAAAAAAAACCCAGTTTCACTGAAAAAAGTAAAACAGCATCCACTGAGTTTGTTTTACTTAAAAAATACATACCTATTTTTAAAGTGATGCAAGCAGATTTTGTTTTAACATGAGCATATGTTTTACTGTGTTGTACTGACACAAGTTTTATCTCCAGAGGTTGTGTGAAAAGTGGACAAATCTACTGTTTTTTCTTTGAATGCGAATTGGTTGCAATTTTTAATGTGTAGAGGTCACAGGTTTTGAAGAGCTGGCAAAGCCATTTAGCTCCTGGCCTCTTGCAACAGAGTTGCGCAACTGTAATAAATGTTTTGCATCATCTTGCTGAAATAAGCAAAAAAAGAAAAAAATGGTTGACTTTGTGGCAGAATATATTGCTGGTCCTTTTCATGTCAACAAGTCCCACATGGTGACTTTTTAACTGTATCTTGATAAGTCTGATGGATTTTTTTCCCTTATAACCCAAAGGGATAGATTTGCATAGTTTTCAAAAAATTACATTTTGGAATTCAAAGTACAGCACAGTTTTCTTTTCAGTTAAGTTCATCCTAAATGGGCCAAGAGAATGTAACAGCGGTCCTCAACAGTGGCGGTTCCAGTCTAAATGGTTTCCATGGCAAGCTACTCCTTGTGCCTCAACCCCCAGGGGTTTCAATCTCTGTCTTAAAAACCCACCACCCAAGAGTCAATACTAAGCCCTTCATGTATTCATGTATAGTCATTAAACACAACCCCAAAATTACAAAACCATGAAGGTTTGAATAAAACTTTGGAAGCCAATATTTGACATTATGAATAAAAACAGTTTCATCTGGAAGATCTGAACTTGACAAACTCTCAGAAGCCCATTGGAATCTATCCCACACTCCCTTCCTTTTTCTCCTTCCAGAAGTAACTATGCCTTGTTTGTAGCAAGAGGGGACAACTATACAACACAGAGACCATTCTAAGCCTTAAAAACTTTGTTCAGAATGCAAACTTTTTTCACCACCCCAATAAGATGCCTCCCTGGACAGTGAGCCAAGTCACCCATATCAAAAAGCACTTCTGCTTCTAAATATTGTACTTATTGAATATAAATTTGAAACCTATTTTTTGTGTGTAGTAACAAACTGTGTTAAATGATAATAGTCTTTAGATGTGTTACTGAACCCTTGCTGTGATTTTCAGTACTTCTGCCAGCTCTCATAACACAGTTTGTAGTGAGAGCTGGCAGAGTGGGGATTCAAATGCAAGAAACAGGAGCCAGAAACTAGAAAATACTTTTAAAAAACTGCCTAAAAGACTAGTGCTGCTACTATTGCGATGTAAGTCAAAACTTCTAAACAGCAAGCGAAACAAACTTGGACCACTAACAACAACTTTAAATAATAATTTAAATTAATTATTGAACAGACAGCAACAAAAAAGTATAAATAGGACTATTAACAAAGCCACTGAAAGGTATAACCATTGAAGTCAAAAGAGATTTCACATGCAGCTGCGACAAACATTTTTATAAAAAGACAAAAAAAACTGTGTTCATGACTGTTAAAGAGCTCAGAAAAAAACATAACAAAACTAAATCCAAAATTCCACTTTTTCCTGCTTATACAGAACTTAGCCCTGCTTGGATGGTGGTCATTTCGCCTGTTTGCCATTCATATTTCAGTACTTTTGGTTGGTTTTTTTTGTTTCGTTTTTTACCTAAGTGTAAGAGTAAGAGTAGGGACCAGCTGCAACAGTAAAGTAAACCATGCATCAATTATTATTCACTAACAAGACTTTTCTTACCAGCTTTAGCAACTGATGATTTAAACCCTTTTTTTTTATAATCTTCTCAAAGCCAACTAAAGGAAAATGTACCTAACCATCTATGCTCGACAAACGTGTAGTCTCTTGTCTTTTCATGCATATTTTTTTAATCTAAGTAGGCTATTTTTAATATCCTTTGTGTGAATCTACATGCTTCCATTTTGCCTGTCACTTTCCTGCTAACACAGCTTAATTACTCCCTGAAGGGTAATAATGGATTTTTTTGATTCTGAATTTCTATTCCAGGGATCTTCAAATCCAGGCCTTGAGGTGTCGTTCAACTTTTAGAAGTGTCCCTAAACCAGCACACCTAAATCAAATGGCTGAATTGCCTCCTCAGTATGCTGTCAAATTCTCAAGAGTCCTGCTAATGACCTGATTATTTGACTCAGGTGTGTTGAATCTGAGACACATCTAAAACCCATCCAAATACTGAACTATTAAGAGAAGCAAACTAAAATAATTTGTTTACAAGTGTAAAATGGAAGTAGGTTGAGACAAAATGACAACCAGTGGGTACAAAATGTGGAGGAAATTGACCCTGAGGCAATCTTGTTGTCATGCAAGCTAGCTTTAGCACTGCAGCACAGATAGTTTCTCTAGGAAGTTAGAAAAGTGCAAAAATCTCATTCATGATTAATTCAGACGTTGTGCCAATTATAGATTTTTATTATGAGGCATTATTGTAGTGAGTTGTAATAGTACAAGAGTTCTCTACTGGTTTTAGTATGGACATTATTTTCACTATGGTGAAAAATAACAATAACCTTTCACAATAAGAAATGGACTTCCATTGTTCATTTGAAAGACAAGTTACAGCCCCAGAGTTCTACTCATACATGCTTATGGTACACAGCTCGTGTTCATATTTAAATGTGTTGATCGTTGGATCTAAACTTACTTTTAGCTTTCCATGTTTGACTATTTATATTCAAGAGCAACAGCTAAAGAGACACAAGTAGACATGAAGAAAACAACTGCATAAACAGTCAGAATGAATGAAGATTAAACCATTAATTGCACACAAAAAAGAAGTAAGAAGAATGTATCAAAATAAAACAGAAGCAATAGTCAGTACTTCTAAATTCAAACTATGAGTAACACAAAAACTAGAGACCAAATGCAGACTAAAAAAGATGTTAACAAAATATAACTTCAATCCAGAAACCAGACAAAAAAAAACTAAACAAATAAGCCCACAGATCATAAAACAGCTGGATGTGTTTGAAATGCAACATTGCCTGAAGGGTTATGGATCAGGACTATTCACTGTGTGTATTAGAAAAGCCTCTGAACAAAAACTCTTCTAGACTACCTGAAAGTTCAAATAATAGCTTGTGCCATATAGACTGTGATATCTGTAAAGCAACTATTATTCATTCCTCCTGAGTTTTACTCTCAGTAGAATATTGGGTTTTCTAGCAGATAACAGATATTGCACTCTTTTTTTCTTCTCTTGCAAAATGTAGAAGAAATAAGAAAATATATTTTTAAATGTGACTTTTTGAACATTTAGACAATTGTTTTGTTCTTAGTTTTTCATGCAAATACAATTTAAAATATATGTAACTTTCTAATCAATTTGTAACATGCTGTTGTAAGTATTTTTTTACAGAACATGATGAATTAATCTCTATGGGTCAAAAGTGGTGTAGTGAGATAAGGGCTTTTCATCAACTTTCTTTTGCACAGAGATTAAACGTAATTCATAGTCATTAAATACCTTCAAGTAGCAATGGCCTTCAACTGAATGCACTGAATATATTGCTTCTAAAAAGTACATATTTTACAGTTAATGCTGTAACGTCTGCTGATTAGTTCAGTCTACTGTGTTAAGACACAAAATTTAATAGAATTGAGTGAACTTGAAGTACCTTGCTCATTTAACTTTGAGATAAAATTCTGCTCTATGCAAACAGCACAGCTGTACTGTTTTGGGGTTGTTGAAGTAGTGATTAATGTTTGTCTTTTTAATGCATCTGCAGTATCAACCACAATAAATCATTCTTTTTTTCATCTGTGCATATATTTACATCTTAAAAACACTTAGTTCATCATCATATTTTTGTCATCAGACTCCAACTATGATTCATGGCTGTCTAATCTGCAGCATCAAATATCACTGTTTGTTGAGTTTTGAGATGTTTTTTTTTGTTTGTTTGTTTTTTTTTTTGAGGGGGGGGGGATTATATTTATGGAAACATAATTAAGCTATTTTTTGTCGGATTAAGATACCTAGACTAAGATGAGATAAGATCCACTTTACAAAATCACCCACTGATTTTGATATATGCATAGATTCTACGTATTCAGTCACTGATTGCTCGGCACAACTAGATCTCTCATGTAATTACCACTTACGCTCGAGAGCCCATTTATCTGTTCTGCCACATTGCATCACGAGCCTTGAGCATTGCTTCTTTCTGGTAAAAAATATTTCAGACTTGCTTTAAAACTCATCTCTTATTCATGGACACGTCATGTTCTTATTTTCTTTACTGTGTTTTTCCCTTTTGACTCATCAGATGAGATGTGCAGCTTTAACTATTCGTTGCGCGCATAGATCAGAAGGGTATGACGTGCGCTCCGACACTGCAAAACAGGAGTAGCGAACAAAAAAGTGGGTTTAAATGAAGCAGTGCTGAGAGCGGCAGCTCATGGGCGCCCTCTGCTGGTGTCAAACCAAACACCTGTATGACTGCAAACAGGAGCGCAATTCGTTCAAAATCAGCAAGTCTGTTCATAATGTCACTAACCTACAATTATCAACAATTTTCTCGTCCGCTTGGACTAGTATTGTACACAGAAATGTCTTCAAAATGTTGGACAAATTCACATTTATTTCTATATTTATGTGGAAATGGCACACATCTCAAGAATATTTTTTCCCTATTTCTTTGAAGAAAATTCTTTAAAATATATAGCTTCTACTTTATTGTGAAGACAGTAAGTTTTGTAAAGATCTTATCTTATTTCAATCAAAAGTTACTAATATCTTGATATACAAAGAGATTTTTAAATAATAATTATATATCAAACCTAAGTGGTTTTCCCACCACTGGGCGCATCTTCCACCATGCATTTAAAAAACTAGCAATATATCTTTTACATTGCTGTGGAGGAATTTTTGCCTGGTGTTCTTTGCAGGATTGTCTTAATTCAAGTATTTTTGAGCATGAACAATCTGTTTAAAGTCATTCACAACACTCCATTTTTTTTAAAGTCTGGGCTTTGACTAGGCCATTCAAAACCTTTTTTTTCTTTTAAACCTTAACCAGTTAATGATGGACATGCTGGTGAGCTTTGGATTATTGTTCTGCTGAATTATTATTATTATTATTATTATTATTATTATTATTATTATTAAATGAACATTGACCCTAACCGAAAAAAGTGAGGCCTGCAGTGTTTTAGAAGTTGCCCTGGTTTCTTCTGTGGCCTCCTAGATGAGTTTTCAATGTGCTCTTGAAGTCATTTTAGTTGTTCATCCAATCCTGTGATGGTTTGCCAATGTTTCTTGTTTCCTCTGTTTGTAAGTAAAAGTTCTCACTGTGGTTAATTGGAGTTGTAACGCTTTCCAGAATGATAGATGTCCACAAGTTTGGTTCTCATTTTTTTCTAGTCCTTCTTTAGAGCAGGGTGTGATGTGCTGATCTTTTAGTCTAATTCATGTTGTCAGGCTGATATTAATCATTCAACCTGGGTGTGACTAGTGAACCTTAATTTGGTTCTCCAAAAACATTGTATATCACAGTTAATTTGCAATTACTTGATATTAACATTAGTATTTTGTTGGAGATCTAGATGTGTTAGATGTATTTTGGTTTGCATTATATGCTGTGTTACTTTGAACATTTTTGTGTACTGTAAATTTCTGGTGTTTTCTTCATACAACTTAAACTACTGATGAGCATCACTTTTCTTCAAGCACTCTTCCCTTCATGTTCAACCCATTTATCTTTGTGATCTAACGTGGGAACCTTCAGGCATCCAAAAGCATATGGGTGTAGAGACCAGAACCACCTGGTAGTAACTGTTAGCAGATTGCTATTGAAACTGAGCCAAACCATCCCTCAAACCACATGAAAAGAGATATAAGCTGGATGAGTATGATCTGGTAAGGTGCTTTTTTAAATTCCTGTTCTTGCAGTTCTGGAAATTAAAGCTGATGGATCAAGGCTGGTTTTGAATCTGATTCACCTCCCTTTTCAATTTCCCCTCTTGAATTAAAATCGGCTAAGTTTATGATTTTAACATCCATGCCCCAATTTATATTGTTGATTCTTCTGAAAATCTTTGGGAGAAGTGTTTAATATCTTTGACCGACTCTAAATAAAATCAAATACTTTGAAATTGTTCTTTAAATGTGTAATTGGGATTGCTCAGTGATAAGTAAGATTCATTTTTCAGACTGAACTTGATGCATTATACTGTAGAGCAACACAGCTTGATATTGTTACAAGTTTTTGCTGTTCTTTATAGGGCTGTGCAGCAGAGTTAGTAAGCAAATCGATGTTAAAGCAATGCTAGATTTTTAAAATGAACTTGTGTGAGTTGTAGTTTTTAAAGTTTTAAACAAGGTCACATGTAACTTTCTTCTTCACAGCTTGGAGGAGACAGACGTTTTAAATATTTCAACTGAGACTTGACCTGTATCAAATTTTTATGAAAGCGTCTTTTCTGTGGGAAGAGCTTTTTGAGGGGATTTTTTTTCCTAATGTGAAACAGTCAAAAATAGCCAAGTTAAAGGGGTTTACTTACACTGATCACCCATAGCAATATGTATACTAGTGAATAAAGCATGACTCAACTTGGTACTATACTATATTCTTTGGTTAAAACTTGCTAAAGACTTGACATTGAGCTCAGTAATTTTCAGATATTCACACCCAAACAATAACACTTCTCCATGCTAATACTATAAAAATGAAAAGCCATTGAACCTTTTTTGCTTTGTTAAGTTACAACCACAAACTTTAATATATTTCACAGACAATTCTTTGGTGGACTAACACAGAATACCACAGAATTGTGGAGTGGATGGTAAAGAACATTTGGTTTTAGCAATTTTTTTTGGAAATAAAAATCAGAAAAAATCACCATGCATTAATCCCCCTTGGCTCAGTAATTTGTTGAACCACATGTTGTTGCAATTAGAAATGCAAAATAATTCAAACTCAGTCAGATTGGATGGGGTGCATCTGTGAACATTAATTTTCATGTTTTGTTACATGTTTTCAGTTGGATTTATATCTGGACTTTGACCATACGTAAATCCTAACAAATCAATATGCTGTGACCTAAACCATTCCAATATAGCTCTGGCTATATGTTTAGGGTTGTTGTCCTAATGGAAAGTGAACCTTTGCTCCAGTCCTAAGTCTTTTACAGCCTCCAACAGGTTTTCTTCCAGGACTGGCCTATATCCATTCATCATTCTAACAGTTCTAACCAGCTTGCTGGAACCTGCTGAAGAAAACCATCCCCACAGCATGATGATGCCGCCACCATGTTTCACCATGGGGATGATTTATTCAGGGTAATGTACAGTATTAGTTTTCATCACTACACAGTATTTGCATCTAGGTTAAAAAGTTCAATGGTTCAGTTGATTCTATGTGCCCAGTAAAGTGTTGTCTTATCTTATAGCTTTCTTTCAACTATGGCTTTCTTCTTGCTCCTCTTTCACAAACCTGAGCTTGGGGTCTCTGCAGCTCCTCCAGAGTTACCATGGACCTCTGCTTCTTTGGTGATTCCTGTTTTTGCCTGGCCTGTCTGTTTAGATGAGGCCTTCACAGAACTGGTGTAATTTTACTGAGAATAAGTTATACACAAGTGAACTGTATTTACTAATTAGCTGTCTTCTGATGGCACTGGATTTATTTAGGAGTATCAGAGTAGAGGAGGCTGAATACAAATACATCCTATTTATTTTATTTTTTCTTCTTTTTTATGCCAATAAAACCCTAATAAAATACATTGCATTGTGTATGCATTGCATGTGTAGACTGCACTTTTGTAAAAGCGATTGAACAATTCTCAATAAACTAAACATAATCTTGCTTTACAAATTTTAAAGTAATCATAAATTAGACCCTTTTGAGTAAACAAAAAACAATTCTTTAAATGTTGCACATTAAAATCATGGCATGTCAAAGTCAGAGAGCCAATTAATGTCTTTAGCACTTCATTGGACCTTCAAAGAAATGTTAGAATTTGTCAAGAATGGCAGTTGTTAAGTTGTTATTAGCAGTCTGCTGATGGCATTTCAACACCTTGAAAAAGGCTCTTACTCTTCAAAGCTCATTGTAACACTCAGCAGCTGACCGAGGATCTGAAAATGAAGCTAATTTACACCAACAAAGCAGAGAGGGATACAAACAACCATCAAAGTCTTCTGAACTTGCAAAGGGCTCTGTATCTAAAGTGTCAATAAGAAATACAACTCAGCTAAAACTTTGTGCCCACTGAAAGGTAAATCGAACCCTTCTGATTATAGCTGCAAAGAAGCAGGGTAATCTATGACTGTAGCAATATGCTGAAAAATAAATGCATTGGAAAGAAACAGAAGTATAAATTTATCTACAACCCAACCAAAAACAACTTTTATGCAAAACAGCATCTGAACAAATTTTTTTTTTTTTTTTTTTTTTTTTTTTTTTTTTTTTTTTTTTTAAAGAAATCTTGCTATGATATTGGTTGTAAATTTTCAGCTCCGGTACAAAAATGACTACTGAGAGGTGGGAAATTACTTCCATTTAATATATTAAAACTCTATTTATGCAGATCCTAAGAAATAAGAGATAGCAAATAGGATAGTGAAGCAATTTAAGCTCATAAGGAAAAATCAAGAGGAAAAATTAAAAAACTTTTCAAAGCACAACAAACTAATATAAAACATATAGTTGGAAATGAAACTCCAGCAGATCCTCACAGTAGAAAAAAGGTGTGAACGATCGAAGAAGATGGAAAAAGACCCCACCTGGAGTGTAAACACGGCTGGTGGTAGATCAGCAGAGTTAGCAGGGGGCTGACACTTTGGGTGAGAATTTTATTGCATTGGGAAGAAGTAAAGAAGAGGCAGACGAGGACTGCATGAATAATCAGGATGAGATTTAAAGAAAAGGGAAAACACTGTTTGGTTCAAACCACAGAGAGGAAACTTTTCACTGGTCTTCCTGTTAAAGGCAGATATGCTTAAAGGCTCTAAAACATCTTAATAATTAAGTGTAAACAGTTAAACTCTGACATTCTCCACCAGTAAAGTGATTATTGCAAAAGTATTGTAAGAGTAAAATAAATAATTTTTCCCACTTACTCCAGTGGTAGTAAATACAAAGCTTTGTCCTTTCCTGCAATCACAGCCGCATGTTTTAAGGACATATCTCTACTGGTTTTGCACATCTAGAAACTGAAAATGTTGCTCATTCTTTGTCAAATATGTCATGTTCACTCTGATTAAATGGAAAGCATTCATGAATAAATAATTTTCAGGTTTTCATGGTTTGTAACAAACTGCAAATGGGACTTCATATGGCTTTTCAACTTCATAATGATGCCCTACTTTGTGTGAGTGTATCTCCTCCCCCAAATGTGTCCCCAAAAACACATTAAAGTCTGCCATATTAATGTGAGAAAATGTGGAAAAAGTTCAAGAGAAATAAATACTTTTGTAAGGCACAGTTTTTGTGTCTGTGTTTGACAATTTAGCTTCCAGAGAGTCACCTTTGGAATTAGGAAAGTGAGTCCAAGGAACCACTTCATGGTGTTTTACAGAACACCATGTTTAATTATGTGGAAGTTAATAATGACAAATAATGAGACTAATGATTGATGTTAGCTAAAATGCAGTCACTGGTTTCCCTTTAACCTCTACAGTACAATATCAACAAGAAAATTAAAGTAGATAATTAAGCAACTTTATTGACTTATTATTCTAGCTACATGAAGGTCTAAGTTCCTTGCTTGTATCAGCTTTTTAAAGATACAAAGTCACATAGAAAGGTTAATTTTGTGCATACAGATCATGTTTTTCCACTTCCTGCTCAGGCTGCTGTAATTAAAAAGTCTTATCTATCTATCTATCTATCTATCTATCTATCTATCTATCTATCTATCTCATATATATATATATATATATATATATATGTATATATATATATATATATATATATATATATGGTATATATACATGGTGATTATTTTGCACATATTTATTCATGGCACTGTATATCTGCATATATTTTTATATTAGCAGGAATAAATGTTGCATTTCTGCACAAACTTGAGTTTAGTTTCAGGAACAGATTCTCATAGCTTCTCGTAGCTGCTTAGATTTTATTTTAAGAATCCTTTTATGCTCGAATGGCACTCCTGCATGCTGTCATGTGGAGAGCATAAAGCAAATGCAATACTGGTGAGATTCAAACAGGCAAATAAGATAAAAATCAGAATGTGGAATACAGAATAAAGATTATGCACGCTGAAAGAGTTCTTGCTGTGTCTAATTACTGAATAGGAATGATATTTAAAACCCTGTTTCCAAAGAAATGGGGAAATTAGGAAATATAAATGAAAGTGGAACGTCATAAATTATAGTCAAGTCAGTTTAGCATACTAGGAACAACAAGTCTATCAAAATGAAACATCAACAAAGGGCTAAAATCCTTTCTGAGTCAAAATTCAGAGAAATTCAAAATTCTGAAAAATTCGAAAATTTCAGACATAAATTATCGTGAAAAAAGCTCATTAGAACATACATTAAGAGGTTGGAAATGAAAAAATGGCATTATATCCTCCTGCAAAATCAAACAATCTTAGTCTCTGGCTCAGATGAGGTCACCCGCACATTCTTTATTCTGGACCAAATCTAATATCCTCTGTAATGACAGCTGAGAGTGATAAATGATCATAGGCCCATTACCCGGCGCTCGTATCACTCAGTGTGGATGACATCCAGCCTCACACACAGATAATTCAGGCTGTCAGTGCACTGTGTGTCCAGGCTGCACGATATGAGCATGTCAGCTTGACTTTTACATTTTTAATAGAAATTCAGGAGGGAAGCAGTCAACATCTAAAAGCAAACTAATAGCTCCAATTTCACAGTAAGAATTCCTCAAACTCCTGTCTCCCTTTAAAGTCTGATGTTTTCCATCACAATATGTGGAAGAAAGTCTGATTAAATTAACAGAACTCAGTCACTCCACAGGAAGATATTCAGGTGAAATGTAATTTTAATTCAAGCTCACTCAAGCAGAGAAAGAGTCCCTGTATTTGTTTGCCATTTATGGAAATTACTTTTTCCAATTCAAGTCTTCAGATATGATTTATAACTTTCCAAAATAGAGTTTTCCCGTGACACTTCTGATTGTTTATTACAGGTGGAGCTGCACGAATTTAATCTGTCGCTTCTATTTTTGAAGTCTGCTGTATATTAACAGAGAGGTATGATTTTTTGAAAAGGTCAGTAAAGTCATTAAAGTCAGTGTTTGGAGAAGTTATTTGCACTTAGATTTCCATCGTATGCATTAAAATGTCGCATCTTAAAGGGTTATCATTGGCTTTAGAATGTAAAGCAGCAAGGTGACTGAAAAGAAAAGCAACTGCTTTATCAGCAGAAATGCAGTATTTTCAGTCACATTATACTGTAGGGGGTGAGTTATATAAATAGAAAAGAGTCAACATAACCTAAAGTTACAGCATTCTGAAGCTTAAGATCAAAACCTGCAGAAAAGACAGAGGATTTTTTTTTTTTTTTTTTTTTTTTTGTTTACCAAATCTTAATAAAGATATGAAAGTTAGTTAATATTTTGATGGTCTGCATACCGTGGCTCTGGAAACTATATGACGTCTGAGATGTTAAAAACTTGATTTTGCTTGAATAATTTAAAAATGTTTTCCCACATATAAATTGACATTTATTTTGTACAATTCAACTTATAAACAAATTGATATCTTTGGGGGTATAACTAAAGAAAAAGATGCAATAACCTGGTTATACATTGTGCACCACCCTTAAACTAATGCTTTGTTGAAGCACCTTCTTATTTATTTTTAGGATACAATAAGTTAAGAGAGGACTCAGGACTTTGTAAAAAACAAACAAACAAAAAATGTTATTTCCTTTTAGGATACTGAACCAATCATATGTTTGTATTGTGTCTCCAACCAGTCCTTTAAATCTGCTTGCTTGTCTGTGCTCACATGTACTGCATTTTATAACAGCTTAAAGGTGAATAAAGTTGTTCTCATCTACATATCATTTATTTTTTTTATTCTTTTGATGATGAAACAAGTTTAAAATTGTGTTTAAATGCATCTCATTAAGACAGCATGTTCACCAATGGTCACTTTAAAGCCCTGCAAAGGTGATACTCTTCTTTAAATCAAATTCCAATTTAAAGCCCCACATATATGTGATCTGCCTCCATGTTTCACATCTTTTTCTTGTAGAATAATTAAAAGAATATTGAAAATGTTAGGGGCAGGTTGGCGAGAGCACAGGTCCAATAGATTGATGTTCCAGGCAAAACTCAGTTTAAGGTTTCAGCTTTGATGACTAAATGTAAAGTGAGAAGTGCTTTTTTTTTCTCAGTTATGGGTTCCCACAACAGACAGGAGTACACAGATGTGTGTAGAGCACCAGTACAAGTGAGCCTGCCTGCTTGTCCTCGTACTTGATAAGGTATAAACACAGCAGACGACCAGCTCCTGTCCTTGAGGGAATCCGTTTTTTTGACTTTCTTATCTATGAAGTAGCATATTTGTCTTGGAAGACTCACTTTGGGTTAAGTTAGAAAGTAAATAAGCGAAGTTTATTGAAATAGCACCTTTGACAGATAGGAGTCACAAAGTGAGATAAAAAAAAATACAATTAAATTAAAAGAGGAATAAAAGATGATAAGAAAAAAAAAATACAAATAATAAAAATAAGACAGCATTTATTAGAAGGATCTTCAGGAAAAGAATGTATGAATAAGAATGTCATCAGCTGCTTTTTAAATGCTTTTTAAAGTTTGAATAAGTTAAAATCTTTGAAGAAGCAGTACATCTGAAGCATAAAAGTGATATATTACGAATTATCTGCCCAAATAGGGGAACATTGAGCAAAAAAATCTGACTTGTCTGGTTTTTTAAAAATCACTTTCAATTTACATGACACTTAGTTGTTTTTATTATTATTATTATTATTTTCTTAAGCTACAGCCATTTGTTACAAAGTGGTTAAGATTGTATTTATTTACCACTTATCCCTTAAACATATTTATAATTTATTAAATCTTATTTTATAGTTAATCACAACACTTTAGTTTAAACATTGCTGTTGTAACTTTTCATAACATACAATTCCAGGCTTGTTTGTGGTAGCATTATGTTACAGTTTACATCCAAGTTCAGCTAACACTGCTGAATTATCAAATAATTTGAATTTTTCCTGCTCAAAGGTGAATTTCTGGTAAATTATTTCTGTTGTTTCTCTTTATATACTCATCATTGCATGTCCTTCTGTTCAGATCCTACATCAGTGTAGATCAGTTTGTAAATTAGATGAATAATCTTATTCATGTTTCTTTGTTTAGATTGTATTGCTTGGTTTGTCCTATTTTCTGATGGTACCGACTGATGGGGTTCAGTTCAGGTATCTTTTAATTCTGTATAAAACCAGAAAGATTTTGGCAACTGAGAGCTTAAGACAGCAGAAATGAAGATGTCGTTTAAAAAAAATCCACGAAGAAGGAACTAGAAATGTCTGCTGATGCTTTCTGCAAGACATCTACTACATACCTCACACCATGTGAAAAAATTAGAACATCCCATGAAATGAGATGTATTTGCCAAACACATTTGCACATACAGCTATTTAAAATCAATCTTAATGTTGCTGAAAATAATTAAAACAGAAGAAAAATCCTTAATGATAAAAATGCTTTTTCTGGTGAGGACTAAATAAGGCGACACCCATATTTTTTAGAGGCACATGATGAGAATAGAATGTGTGAATGTGTGCATGAAAGGGGTGAATGACTGAATTTAGCGTAAAGTGCTTTGGGGTCCTATGGACTTGATAAAGCACTATATAAGTACAGGCCATTTACCAGAACTGTGTTACTCAGCATTTTGAAGGAGGTTTGCCCAGCTACTTAAACCTCAGATATTTAATTTGGTGTGCTCCTGACTGTTGAAATGAGAACAAACATCATGGTGAGGCTGAAAAAGCTGTCTGAGTCCCTTAGAAACAAGATTGTAGCAGATGAGCTTATGAGTCATGTGTCCATGTCCAGAACTGGCCATCCAGGCAAACTTACTACAAGACCAGACCACAAGATGTAACAAGAAAAACCTCTCCAAAAACCTTAAAATGTCATCACTGGACCGACAGTAGGCTGTTGTTAATGGTGATGTAAAAATTCATGCCTGTCCAATCAGAAAGAGACTGCACAAATTTAACTTCCACAGGAGGTGTGAAAGGAGGAAACCTTTGCTCTCAAAGAAAAAAATGAAGGCTAGAGTGAAGCTTGCCAGAGAGTACAGTAAGCTTTGCACCAAATTCTGTCTTCATGCTATTCTAATCAATTTTAAAACTCCCATCATATTTGCATTTGATGTTATTTATATAGATGTCTGCCAAAGAAATGAGAAATCCTATATATTGATTTCTGATGGTAAATTAGTGAGCACCCCGTCATGTTTATTTGACAAGGTGAGTTTTACTCTCTGCAGAGGGGCTTTATAAGCAGCTGTGCACTGGACATCTGATGATTCACCAGATTGCTCTCTACGTATTGCTGGCGCAGCCATCAGACGTCTGAACTAAGTGTTCTCAGCCATTAATGGTGTTACTTCCTGCACAAATTGAGCTCAGCTGATTATGAGTGGGTGAGGCTTGCAGTCCAGAGGGTGCCACCCAGCCATAGGTCTCCCCTAATGAAAGTCCTAGACCCTCTACTGTGGATAGACATGATCAGCAACCTCATGAGACTGCTGTTTTGGGCTCTTGGTTATTTATGTGACTAACTATTCTACCTCTGGCTGTGTTATTCATTTGCTCTGCATGCTACCCCAAGGGACTGTGTGTAGAGGTTATTTGGGGCCAATTTCTGCTACCCAAAATTGCAGATGTGTGTGTGCAAGCGTGTGCAAGTCGAACTTGTCTTAAAGATTTTATTTGCTTGATTTAACTGTTTTCTTAAATTGTAAGTTTCAAGGGCTATTTAACAGAACTGCTTGTTCTACGAGCAAGTGCAGATCTCACCAGTATAGCTGCTGGTGGATTTCTTTTCAACCTCTTTGCAGAGGTAAGCACCAAAGACTTAACATGCTAACAGTTTGCCAGCAAGGAGGGCGGGGGTGATCATGTGTTGTGCTGTACTGACATATTGTGATGTGACAATCCACAGTGGGCAGGGTGCATCCAATGATCTGTCTGCAGACCTAATCACTCTTTTCAGAACCTTTTTAATGCAACATAACCCAGTAAGTGAGGTTGTGTTGTAGAATGCCACCAAGCAGCTATCTTTGCACTACCTTTGAAGTTGAGTTGTTCTGAAAACTGCCATGATGTTGGATGTTCAAAAGATGTTTTCAGATACTTGGACTCAAAGAAATTTAAGCTCATTTATAAATACATCTTTGTTGGCTTGTGTAGTTTGAGTTTGGAGTCCAGGCTCTAGTCTCATCATTCCTTGACCATGGTGTTTTCGACATGGAACACCTGTGTTTATACTGAGGTAAAATTATTTATAGGTATTATCATATAGAAGGTTCAATACAAATGCACATGTTGTTTTTCTCATGAGTAACATGTTTGATTGAGCATTTCTTTGAGAACATCCCAAGGTTTTACTTACTTGGATTTTTTTTTCTCTCCTCCAGCCAGCTCCACACAAGTACAACTGAAAACTCCCAGCAGATACGATCATGAGTGTGACTGATTGCCAGCTTGTAAAACCCTTCCTGTTGGGGACCGTTGACCTGTCAACCTTTTAATAAATAAATAAATCTAGAACATGCTTGCTTGAAAAATGCATCTTTATAGGCTTACCACTAGGTGGCAGAAAAGAATCAAGAAATCTTTGCAAAAAAAACCCCCAAAAAAACAAGCCAGCCATCATACTGCTCTCTTTATTGAATTTAAAAACAAAGATAAATGCAGAAATGGTGCAACAAAGCAGCACTGTTCCAATATCTAGGATTTTACTGGCAAAGCTGAGCTACTTTTCTCCACCTGGCCTTGGGGTAACAGCATCTGTTCAAGCTTTAACAATGGATGTATTCAGGAAAACCTAAGGGAGAGTTCCTGCTCACTCAGATACAGTTCTTCCTGAGAGTGACACACATCAGTTAGATACTGAATAAGTCTCCCAGAGAAGCATTTTTAAATGCCAGCTAAGATTAGATTCTGTCATGCCTGTGTCTTATCTTGCATCATTTTATCAAGTGCACCCCGCATTAAAGCACACACATAGTGTTCCGCAGCACTGTTGCTGAATTAACTTCTGAAACACACCTGACCTCAGGAGAACTTGGCTTTTTCTGAAGCAGAGCTGAGATGGAAATGCCTGGACATGCAAGCTGTGCAGTTTTTATATGTGAGCCTCTTTCATATTTAAGTAATCAATTATTCACATAAAGCACTGACATCTATTTCCTAATGCCCATTTATTCATAACTTTCCTATAGCTTTTCAAAAAAAAAAAAAAACTTACATTGATGTCACATTTAGAAACAGATGAACACATAAGATGAAGTGTTCTCACCAAAAGCCCAAAACTGGTAGTTGTAGCATAATTTTTTTCCACTTTAACTAGTCATATAACTTTTGTGACTCTTTTTTTAAATCATCTGATGCTCTGGTAATCTCATCAGTTCTATGACTTATACATTGCATTACAAAAGCATTCACAGCCCTTCAACTCTTTCACTTTTTGTCATGTTACAACCACAAACCTCCATTTACTGTATTAGGATTTTATGAGACACAACAGCACAAAGCAATGCATCACTGGGAAGCAGAAGTAAAAGGGTTCATGGTTATAGAAATACTTTTGGAGATAAAGATCTGAAAATTGCAACATGCATTTTTATTCAGCCCCCCTTAGTCTGTATGTTGTAGAACCATATCTCCCTGCCATGACAGCTGCAAATCTTTAATGGTATGTCTCTGCCAGTTTTGCTCAACAGTATAATACCTCAAGCTGAGTCATGTTGGACAGAGCATCTGTGAACATCAGATTTAAAGTCTTGCTATAAATTAATAACTGGATTTAGGTCAGGACTTTGACTCGACCATTCCAACACATGAATATGCATTGATCTAAGCTACTCCATTGTAGTTCAGGCTATAATGGTTAAGGTTGTACACCTGCTGGAATATGAACCTCTGTCTCAGTGTCACATTTTTTTGTACCTTCTAACAGGTTCTCCTCCTATGTGTTTAGCACCATCCAGTCTCCCACCAATTCTGGCCAGCTTCCCTGTCCCTGCCACCACCATGTTCCAGCCTCAGGATAGTGTGTTCAGGTTGATGGACAATAGATGTACAGTAGGGTTTTGCATGGATGCCAAAACAGGAATGTCATTCTCTACCACAACAAAAGCAGTGCTAAGTTCAAAATGCAACCAAATCAGAGAAATCCCTGAGTCAGTAAAAAATAATGTAAAAGATGAAAAATAAAAGTAGAAAAAAATAATTGATCTGAAAATTAATGGAACTGAAGAAAACTTTATCCATTAACTTGGAAATAAAGGGCAATTTAGAAACTGAAAAAATGTGTATTTGTCATTTTATTTGGTGTATATAAATATTTGGTTTCAGCTGTATTTATATCTGTATTTATATTTGTATGTATCTGCAGCCATTGTATTAATCTGTATGACCACCTAACATCATAGAGGAGAAGATGACCTAATTAGACACCTTATTGATCCATGAGCACTTGTTAAGACAGGGAAACTGTGGGATTGCACTTAAGTTATTTTTAATGCATGAGGGATGACTTTGATGGAAAGCCATCCATCCATTTCCTATACCTGCGTGAACCCTGTTGGCTTGGGGAAAGGGGGTTGGGGGGGTACACCACAGAGATAGGCAGGATAGGAGTCGCTCACAAGTGAGGGCAACCTGTCAGAAATTAATCCAATGTGCATGGTTTTGGACCATAGGAGAGTGCTGGGGTACCTGGTGAGAATCCACACATGCAAGAAGAGAACTTGCAAACTCCACACAGAAATCTTCATTTTAGCATTCTTCAATGCCTTCATGCAGGTTAAACAAAACAGGCAACATACTTTTTTTCTTCAAATAATTACAAACTACAACTGAGATAAATATCACAGATTTTTAAAACAGAACTCCCTAAGTTAAAGATTGGACTTTGCTTTTACACTGTTATTTCTACATCCTCAGCCTTAATGGACATGGAGAGACATTTGAACTACATTACCATGCAGGGTTGCTGGAGTTTGGGATATTGTTTCATCTACAAAATTTTTATGAGCTCATTTATGTAGTTCAACAGTTGAGGTAGGAGAGAAGTAATGGAGAATAAATAATACTTGAAGAGCTTAGCATCAGCACGCAGACCCTAAAGAATTTAACTGAAAGAGCAAAACAGAAAACACCTACCGGCTCTGCATACTTGTAACAAACACATTGCACTGTGTAATTTAGTGACTGATCATGAAACTTGCTGCTTTTGAGCTTAAATTTTTAAACAGGTGACTACAGCTTGTAGAAAATGCTTTAAAAACAATTAAAACAAACTGCACATTACAGGAAAAAAAAAAAAAAAACAAAACGAGAAATTTCCAACAATTTCTAATGAGTATCACACAATTTTACCAAGAGACATCATATCTATGGGGTATGTTCTAACTAAGCTGCTTAACTGCCATATCTGAAATAAATTTCTCAAAAAGTTGTTTTGCTCTAAGTTTGTTGTTTGACAGCTTCCAGGTAAATAGTTTCCAAGGCTGGATCTGTTCAAATCTCCAAGAACAATAGTGCTGTAGGTACCTCAAGAAAATGCTGGAGCTGTGCACACTTTCTGATATGGAAACAGCAGCGTTGTGTGTTTTACCTATTGGGGTAACACACAAAATAAATATCATAATAAAATATAATTCACAGAGGCCTTAAACCTAAGTTCAGTAGTTCAAAGCACCATTTACAGGTGCTTCGACATGTTTAGGCATCAGATTTAGTTTTTATAGAATGATTTAAGACATTCCATGTTGTTACTTTTACCTGTATAATTATTTGTTTCAGTAAAAGGAACAATTGGTCGGATTTATAAAGTCCAAGTTGTCCTTGAGCAGATACTTCCTACAAAAATAACATCAAAGACATAAAAATTAAATATAAAACATAAAAAAACAAAAGCGCAAAGGAACTTTTAAGACCAACAGGCAGAGATAAAATTTCACGCTACCAGGGGGCGACACTGAGCACCTCAGGTGGGGTGAATAAGCTTCCACGGTTTACAGTTGGAGCAGGACAAGAAGAAGCTGGGCTCACTCCAGAGAAAAAGCACAGAAGTAAAGCTGTAATAACCTGAACCAGCAGCAAGAAGAGAGGAAGAAAACTTGAAATACTGCACACCTTGTTGCGGATTCAGTGGCGAGGGAGCGCTGTGCCATGCCAGCCGCTGTCTGCAGGCGGGATGGCAGGAGGAGCTGGAGCTTTACTTGCAGACGTCGCCCTGCTGGTTTGCTCAGCGGACAGTTAATTGTCACCTGAAGGCAGCTATAAGCGGCAGCTCAGGGCAGCGCGGCGGCTTTCTGGAGTCAGCTTTCAGAGAAGCTGCAGGAGCAGCTGGTGGATGTTGCACCATGGAGATGAAGAGGAAACTTCGAGCCATGCTGATGTTGATATGGATCTTTCCAGGTAGACCAATTAATTCATCTGACTTTCTTGAGGCAGGCATTTTTGAAAGTGCGATGACTTCAGTGAGAAAGTTAAAAAAAAAAAAAAAAACAAAAAAAAAAAAAAAACCCTCCTAAAGGAAACTTAGGAAAAAACTAAGTTTTAGTTTAAAAAAAACTTATTTCTTACAACAGTTTTAATGTATGTAAAAGGAATGAAGTTAGTTAAGTCAGTTGTAAGCTGTGCCTCCACAGCTGGAGCTCTTCCCTGCAGGTTTTGACGGATTTAAAGTTACGATACAGTGATGCATTATATTTAGCTCACAAATGCACATTGACAGTTAAAACACAGCTGAGTGATGCAATATGGAGTTTAACAGCAAGATTTCACAAAAAGTACGTGTTTGTAAAGCACTATAGAAGAGAAAAAGAGAAAAAAAGCAAATTTTGCTTTGTTTGTATTTGGGTTGATGACATCACAAGAGGCACAAGCTGATCAGCTGGCATTAGTAAACACACTGCATTGGGTGATCAGGACTTATGACAGATTTTGACAAAGAGTCTAAAGCATTGGTGCTGCATATGAGCTGCAAGGAGTTCAGCCTTTTGGTTTTGAGTCTGACTCTGATAACCCTTAAGCCATGATGGATACTGCTACGGATGGTGAAGTTGAATCAAGCGGCGACAATGGCAGTGATTGTCTTCAACGGTTTAAATCTGTTTATATTTGTGTGAAAGCTATAAAGCATTAAAGCATGTTCTGATCCTGTTGCAGGTAACTTTTTACTCCTGGATACCTCATGCTATTTCAACAATTGAAGTGTTTCGGCTCATTCAGCAGATGTATGCTCTAAATTCTGGTGTTTAAGCTGTAAACACTTTTTCAAATATATTTGGGTTATTTTTGACTACTGAAGAAGATTTCTATTTCAATACAGTTACATGGCGCCACTTCAGATTCAGCGTTTTAACACCTTTTACTGTTTTCATTGACTCGCATTTTGTCTTTCATGAAGTATTTGGTAAACACTGCCTTTTTCTCATCCAAAGCTGATGAATTAAACAACTCTGCTTTTCAGTTGAAATTCCCATTCTTTTGAAAACAGACTCCTCCTACTGCCAATACTTTAATCAGCAACTTATATATCAAAATGGGAGAAATTTGTTGTTTTTCACACGGTGTGACATTCATATAACTGTCTTAAAGAAGAAGTTAACTACATTCATCTCTCCATATACATCTTCATCAGCTTCAAAATCTTCCATTCTCAGGCTTAACTTAGCCATCTGAAGATGCAACACAGCAGTCTGGACTATTACCTCTACTTAGCCTTTAACTTTTTAGCTGGTTTTCAGTAAAATCTTAACTGTTGTAATGCTTGTGCCAAATCTTACATTCAAATCTTGTAAGGATTTCTGCTTCCCCTCTGGCATATGAACAAGTTAATACCCTCACCTGAAAGCATTCACATTGCATTTCTGTGTTTTTCTGCTTCTTTCAAAATATTTCCATCTGATTGGGTTTTGCTTGTATCACCTTAAATAGTTATGAGAGTGGAGGTGCACAGCATGCAGTCTGAACCCATTCTCCTTTAGCTTACATCCCTTTCTGACTGCTGTGCAATGAGATTTTTTGCAAAGCCACATATAGATTTTAAACCCTCCTACCATGACTTCTAATAACTGACCAGAATTGATTCAGAAATGAATCAGTGTTTAGCCTTTGCTCTAAAACAAAGTATTATAAATTAAATTAGAAATGTTTTTTTTAATGTCACAAAAAAATAAAAACTTTAAAGTAAGTATTTGCTTAAAATTTCTGTGGCCAAAATTGCTGGAAATCCATGGGGTGGATGTAAACCTGAAGCGTCTTTTTCTAGATACAAGCCGTGTTTCCATCAACATTTTTTTTATCTGGATTTTGCAGTATAGCATTAGAAAAGGTTGATGGAAACTGCAGAATTCAATATAACTTCCTCAGTTTCACAAAAATGTTTATATGCTCACTTGAAGTGATTTTTGGCTTTTCTGAAAAAGAGCAAATGCAACCTCTACTTTCTGTTTATTGGAGCTACGCATAATGTCAACATCTGACAAAATTAAGCTTTGCGTAGCCTGGCTAATTCACTCCAAACCAGTAGATGGAAACATGCCTAATTCGCATTTTCTTTTTTGTGACATTTTAAAAATTCTCATAACAATTAGATGGAAACATAACTACTTTCATGCAGAATAAATGTGAACACTATTGAAAGAGAAATTTGATCACAGCATGGGAATAAGGAGAAAACAACCAACACCTGTCAATTGGCAATGCCTTTTATGATGTTATCTCATTGCATGTGAATGTGGAAGCTTGATTTCTATTAATTTTACATTTATTAAACTATTTAAAACTAGTAACAAAACAAATAGAAAAGCTGACCTAATCATGTTTTATAAAGGTTTCAACTGCATCTGAAGTGAGTTTGAATGTTTTTACAGAATAAGTGAGCAAATAACTTTAACACTCGATTTCGTATGATTCCCAACTGACTTTTATTAATCATTTGTTTCCTTTCTCCTACTCCCTCTAGGAACATATCTGAAGTCAAATGCAGGGAAACGAGCTATCTGACAATTCATGAAATAAGGTCTATGTAATTTTTATTGCTGTGAATTCCACTGTGGCAGAGCCTGCTTGTTTCTGTGTGTGTTTTACCAGAGGTTCCCTTTTAAGCTTGCAGCAGAGTGCTTCATTTTAAGAGGGCATAATGTTGTTGCACGGTTGAATGCTCGAATGAATTTCAAAGAAGTCCAACATTGTTAGCTTTTGTGCTTTCTTTTGAGGGTTAATGTCCCCTGTGAGGGTGAAAAAGAACGTAAAATCTGCAGTGTGGACCTGAAGGAGCAAGAAGTCATTAAAAACGTCTGGATAGGAAATCCCAGCTGTCAAATTAAGGAGGCTTACTTAATGGTATTGGTCATAAATCCTGCATAAAGCATTGGCTTATGACTACTGTGGCTTGTGTGCTTGAATAGCAATGAGTTTAAAAAATAAAACTAATCTTAGAGAATAACCTGACAATAAGAACTGCAGGTTTTTCCCTCTCTTTTTTTAAGCTCTCAGAATCATCTAAGCTCTGCTCTTAAGAACTCCTCTGACTTGGACAGTCTTGTTCCTGTCAACTGTGCAGCTGCACAGTTTCCTAACAGATGTCAGCTTCCTCTCAGAGCAGAAGTCAAACTGTTTTCTTATGTCAGGATTTCCTTGGTTCATGGTGACTGTCCAATCAAAGAGCAGCGCCAGAACACATTAGAAGGGAGAACATTTAAACCCTTTTCAGGCCACTTTAATATAGTGTTCAGCAGTTTTCATGTTCCTGATCTTTTTCACATTTTATCATGTTAGAACCACAAATTTCAATGTATTATGTTGATATTTTATGTGATAGACCAACACGCAGTAGTACATAATCGTGAAGTGGTGTAAAAAATGATACATGGTCTGCAAAGTATGGTATGCATATGTATTCAGCCATCCCTAAGTTTATGCTTTGTTGAAAAATCTTTCACTTCAATTATAGCTCCAAGTCTTTTGAATTATGTCACTACCATCTTTGCACTTCTGGAGACAAAAATGTTATGATTTTTTTTCTATTTGCAAGAACTTTTTAAATGTGTGAAAACTAATTTTCTTCTTGCTGGAAGGTGAAACTTCACCCCAGTCCCAAGCCTTTTCTTCCAGTATTACCCTCCATTTAGCTTAGAGATGGGAAATTATTGTATACCCAATTGTTTTGGGGTTTTTTTTTTTGTGTGTGTGTGTGATAAAAAAATGTGATAATATAAAACTCTAATTATTGATGATTGCAGATCCCAAAAACTAACAGGATTTGTCACTTTGTCACTATTTTTCCCCACTGTTGGTCCCATGAGAGCATCAATACATCTATTTCTTCTTTGAAATGTGTTTAAATGCAAACACTGTATGATTTTCAATGGTCCAGGTTTACTACTTAATGCAGCATGTACTGAAGTAGCCTAATTGATAATATTTAGGTTTTCTATTAGAGTTTTGTGGCTTTTACTTTTGGCAGTGACTTACAGTTATACAGCTGATTGCTAAAAAAGACCACATTGCAGTTTTAAATACTTTTCTTTATCAATTTTTTAAAATTGTCAGAATAAATACCACTAAATATTGTGATAATGTTATATCCATCCCTGACCAAGCACCATCCATCTCCCTGTTAACCTCAACTAGTTTCACTGTTGAACTGTTGTTCATGTCACTTTTGAAAAACCACCACTGTGGGGATGGGGATGGGGTGTTCAGGGTGATTAGAAGAGTTCCTTTTCTGCCACACAGTTTTACATGTAGCCCATTTCTTCCACATGTTTACTTTGTCCTCACGGCTTTTGAAAAACTTCAAAGGGGACTTCTTATTGATTTCTTTAATAAATGGCTTTCTATGTACCTTTTTTTAATATATATAAATCTCAGATTTGTGGACTGCACTACTATTAGTTGTCCTGTCAAGAGAGTTTCCAAACTAAGTAGAGGATATCTACAGCTCCTCTAGAGTTACAATATGCCGATTCGCTGGTTTTCTGATCTTCACAGCCACCATCATTACTTTATAGCTATAGACATCCACTTTATTAATCAGACCTTCTGGAATCAGACCAAGGTATAAAATCTGTGGATCCCTGAGCTGTGTTTTCTACATCAAATGCCAATCACTCTCAGAGATATCCAATTGCATTCTTTTTCCCATTTGATTTTTGCATAGTATGAATTATTCCCATTGCATTTTTGAAGGCACATATAAAGTTTAGAAATGGTCTTGGATGGCATCTGTTTAATTGAGTTCAGCATCATTTTTCATTAACATATTACAGTTGGCTGATAACTGTGATTTCACCTGGTTGTCATAAAAGTGTCTTAGCTGCAAGTACCAAAACAGATCTTTATTTTCCATTTTGAATTCTCTTTTAACTTTTTCAAATGATTTAAAACTATTTCCCTCAATCAAAGTGCCTATTGCTGTTATGCCTCTTTCTGTCCACCTCTTGAAAGTCTGGTCAGTCGATCCTGGTTTGAAGTTGCTGGTGTGTGAAGGCCACAGCAGCAATTGGCAGTCTTCCTCCAGCTTTTATCTCTTTACTATCTTTGTCCATACTGCTAGTGTTTCTGTTTCTGTTATCATCTTCCTGGGATCTGAGCTGTTTCTCTCCCAGTCTGGCCTGAGGTTGGGCTCTGCTTTGGGTTAACTCTACCTGTTTCCATTTTGAAATATAGTCTGAAAAGTACCAACACACAATATATGTCATTTGGGCCGAATAAAAACATTCTCTTAAATTTGGTAGAGAAAGTGCACCTTGCCCTTTCCCTAACTGCAATGTTTTGAATTTGATCCTCTGCCTCCTACCTGCCCATACAAACCTCGATATTTGTCTGTCCCAGGTTGTAAACTGAGATTCTGGAATTTGGACTGGTGAAGAGATAAACAGGTATAATAATCTGGGGAGTTTATTCATTTTAATCACTTCGATTCTTGAACTAAAATCCATAGAGATGGATGACCATTGTGATAGATCTCTATTTATGTTATTCTTACTGTTTGTATAGTTTGCCATGAAGAGTTTATTCAAGTCTTTTACAATTCTAACTCCTAACTCCTTCTATCAAAGGCCTTTTTGGCTTCAAGGCTGACTAAGACAGTACCTATTTTTGCTTGTTGATTGTGTCTATAATTTGAATTGGCCTCCTGATATTATTCTTTGGTCTGAGATTCTTTTATGAATCCTGTCTGGTCCTTGTTTACCTTGTTTTCCATCCTCTTGGCTATTATTGAAGTATAGAGTTTGTTAACAACACTGAGTACTGAAATTGGCTGGTATGACTCACAATATTCTTTGTTTCTGCCTTCTTTAGGAATTACAGAGATGACTACTTCACTCCATTTACACACATTTTAGATTTTTATTTGCTAAAGATTTTTAAAACCATGTATCATTGTCCTTCTAATTCACCATTACACTACATTTTTTGGTTTATCACTTAAAATGGCATTAAAATACATTCAAATTCATGGTTGATAATGATAAAATATGGAAAGGTTTTGGTGTATTAATACTTTTGCAATGGACTGTAAGCAAACTGATGCAACTGCAGTTTAAAGCTGTGGGTTTATTAATAACGGTCCTCTGTATTGAAATTGCTATGGCGTGGCATTACATCTGACTTGCTTTGATTTGTGCTAAGTGGAATGAAATGAATAAACTCAGCTTGCAGCTCACTGGAGAGTAACTCCAGTTGTGTACTGTTCTGATGATCAAATGGCCTTCTTAATTAAGACCATGGATGTTGTTTTTTCAGTGTGCAGCCTGTAAGAAACATGCCTGTCTGGAAAGGGTCTAAATGAGGAAAGACAACCCAACTTGTATTGATGAAACCCAACAACTTGTTGACTTTACATTAGAAGAACCACACATAATTACATAGTGAAATACATTTGAGCTGTCCTTTATGATTGCTTACATTCTCATTAACTGCAGAACAGCTTTGTAAAATTTAGTAGTGTTTGGCGATGCTGAAAGACAGCCGCCAGCTCAGACAAGCTCAGATTGCCATGAGGTCATTAACAAGGTGAAAAAAAAAAATAATATTTTGTTTGGCCTGGCTATTAAAACATTACCCTGTCCTCAGTTGATTGTGTTCGCTGAATACTGGTTCATGATGAGACTGGAGCCACTTGACTGTGGCATAAGCTGATGTTTGCGAGCCAGCTGTATTCCCTTTCAGAGAGTAACTCTCAGAGCTTAGGGTAATTCTGATTATGATTAGCTAAACAAGAAATTAGTTGGTCATGGTCCAGACATTGAACAAACAGCCTTCCCTGTAGGCTGCTGCATGAAAATTAACTATCAGTGCAAGGCTTTGGCAGGCTTCAGCAGTAACCAAAGGACAGAAATAAGAATGTCAGACCAAAAGCTCTTTACTCCCATGAAAAATAAATGTTTCTGGGCTGGTTGACATTGACATGTAAAAGGATAATCATGCCTATATAGTTTAAGTTATTAGCAGAAACTAGATGGTGAAGTTTTCTTCTATTTATATTGCTTTGTGGTGATTAAAAGTTTTGGGTTTTTGTTTTTTTTTTGCATAGACAGAAAAAAAACTAGTGGTAATACATACAGTATGTTGTATGTATCCAACATTTGGGAGAAAATCTTCATGGACATTGTTTTGTGGTTTTCTGGGCTGAACTTGCATGCCTCTGAAAGTCTTCTACGCTTTACTGAACACAATGATGTCAATTTTGGAGTTTACAAGGCGTAACTGATTTCTATCATGAAATCCCTTCTCCCTAAATTGCTTTTTATATCAACCACACACCAATTCTAGGAGGAGATAGTCCTTCCTCTCCACTGGCGTGATGAGATTGCAATGTGAAAACTCAGAGTTCAGAAGACAGTGTTTGTGTGCTGTGTAAATCTTCCTTATTGGCAAGATTTCAGTGGGCTGCCTCTCTAATGAAGGCATGAGAGAGACAGTATTGTTCTGGTTGTGTTGGGTTTTTACTCCTTATCTCTCCAACACCTGTTAACTCTTTCAATTAGCAACATTGAATCCCAGGCAAGTTAAAGGGGTCATGACAACAAATTTCATTTTTCTGTGGTTTTGGGGGTATAATAGAGTTGGTATCAAAAGGCCTGCTCATAGGCGGTCAGCCTTGTTAAATTTAAGGGCTACTACTACTTCACTTGAGAAGAGATGGGTACTAAAATGGGGAGCTGTTATGTCCGAGGGGGCTCAAAAATGGCTGGAAGTTTCCACTTACTCCCAAAGGATGAGATAATCAGAGAAGAGTGGCTGTAGTTCATTTATGGGAAAGTACCACATAATTATAATCTCAATTTGAGACAAAGTTCAGCACATTTTACTGAAGAGTTTCCCAAATATGGTTGTAGCCAGAGTGAAGTCAACTAGGTAGAGCCACATATCATTACCGTACCCAACCCTTTTACGGAGGAGGGAACTCTGACCTGCCAAAACAACCTCCTAAAAAAAGATGGGGTTTTTTTGTTTTTTTTTTTAAATGAAATTCTTTGGAGAATTGACATATGCAGCAATATCAACTACATGAAAGAGATTATACAGTGATGTCACCACCCATTTAAAATACTTTACCTCCAATTGTTTTTCATGCAGCATTTATACAGGGGTAGGTTATCAGTATTAGGGTTTTTATTTATACCAAGGTTTCAGTAAGTTACCTCCATCCATCCTGGATAGACCAAGTGTATCACTGCGTGGTACAGCAGCACCAATGTTATGGACTGTAAATGCCTCCAGACTTAGTTTTGCCATAACTTTCGTATCAAGGAGTCCTGTTGTTCACACAACCTGTTACTGCTTAAGTAGGGTACATTCACTTATCATCTCATGTTTATCTCATAAACTTTATGGACATTATGACGATAAACGAAAACAATAAGCTTAAAACTGATTTGTACAGAAAACTGATTCAAATTCAATCCTGCATGGTGAATCCATTATCCCAACTTTATAAAAAAAACAAAAAAAAAAAACAAAAAAACCTTTCTCTCTCCTAATTTAAAAGGATTAGACATACTTGCAGTTTAGATTAGGATTTCCAGATAACTGGAGAATTGGACAACCATTTCAGATGCAGAGGATATTGCGAGAGTTGGATTTAGAAGGCTGCTTCCTAATTTTCAAACGCACCACAAGCTGAAAGTGTTTCTGCTATTGAAACAAAAAAAATTAAAATGAAAGAATATGTGCATTTTATGATTCTGCCTTTTCTACAGCAATAGAATATATTTTGACTGAACACTTGAAGCATGTGGTTGTATCCTGCAGTCTTAAACCAGTAGTAGTGTGGTCTTTAAGGCCATTTTTCTTATTTCTCATTGTGTTACTGTGCTTTAATGTCATTTGTGATAGACAAAGTATGCATCAGTAAATTTAGGATTCAAGATGGTTCTTACAAAACATTATTCTTTGACATAATACTAAATACACATCTGTTTCTTCATATTTTTGTAGACGAGTCCATTTTGATCTGGCTTGAGATTATTTGATGTCTTTAGGTGAGACTTTATTTGCAAAGGACACAATTTTATTGTTTAAGATGAAGGTTTTGCATATGATTGTCAGAATGTTTGCCATATAATGTGATAATTTCCTTCTGATCCAACCTGTTTACAAGCGTCATTTTGTCATCATACTGCACTCTTAACTTATTTTGACAGCCTCTCATGATAAATACATCCACCCTTCTTTTGCATTTTTTTCTCAATTTAAAAAAAAAAAAAAATCTTTTGTCACTATCTCAGAATGCACTGTGGTAGATGACTATTTCCTTCCTATGCAATTCTGCTTGATCCTCATCTCCCTTCAGTGCCTCGTCAGGGATTTCTCCGGTAAAATTTCAACCAGGGCCAATCATCAAACAGTAGGAGAAGTTGTGAATTTGTCGATTTTCTGCACTGTTTTAGAATTGTAGTCTACCTGTAGTTTGACAATGGCAGTGAAGGAGATGAACGAAACTATTCAGTCTGTGTTGGCCACACTTCCAAATATTGAATTAACATTAACAGCCATCTTGTTTGGTTTGGCACTTCCCTATTCACAGTAGGGGGTGGTTGTTTACAGAGCAGACAATTTCCTGTAAGCTTCATAGAGTCAAGGTGGTGCCTTACATACATCACAGCCAAACATTAGTGAATTGGTCAAATGTAAAACTTCAACAGAGTCCATAGCTCCAGCAAGCAATCGTTTCTCAATAGCAAGGGTCCAGACCCTCTGTACAAAGCAAAGCGTAGTACAGGGGGCTGGTTTTTACCAGGCTAGTACTACAGTATAGCTTTCAGAGTCGTTCCCTTTTGGCCCGGTTTGCTAGCGTGCATTCTGCTGCTTAACAGAGTTGTGACTTTAGCGTCTTAGCATGCCTACTTTTCTTAAAAAACAAATGTTATCCTGATAACAGCAATTGGGTGCCACCTCTTCAGTTTTCACGCCATTAATTGCAAAGAGTCAATAAATGTGTAGGAGTGACAGGCGTCTGCTAAAACAGGTCAGTGAAAGGCAAGCATGCAACGACCCTGCTCATACAGCCAGGGAAAACACTACTCACTATGGAAACTTCTCTGGCATTTTTATCCTATCGTTGCTGTTGGATGATTTTCAGTACTAAGCCACTCGCTAAAGTACATGTAGTTTGTAAAACATGACAGATTGACTCAAAAGGCTGGTTTAGAAACAAACTTTCTGTGCATCTATAAGCAAAAGGCCTTTAGGTCTTGAGCTGTAGGGATTATTAACTTGACTAATAACCTCAGCCAAAATTTCTTCCCTTCATAAAAACATCAGTCTTTAAAAAACATCTCAGTACTTGTCTAATTTACCTTGCCTGTTGGTATTTTGAAATCCCTATAAATGAAAATTGGGGTTTGGAAATAATCTGTCAATAATCAGAGAAAAGTCCAAGCTTGATCAAATGGACAAGGATGTTTCTTGCCTGTTTATGTTAAAAAGAAGATTTTCTTCTGCCATCTCGCCAAGCATGTATAAATGTATCAGCAACACCACTCAACCTCAGCGGTGTGGGGGGTTGTAAAATAGGTCTTAACCCCATGGGACTCTTTAAGATACTTATGCTTAATTGAGGGATAGCACAATAACACAGTGCACCATTTCTATCTATCTGTCTGTAATTACCGTCCTGAAACAGAGTTCAAATGGTCGCTGTTTTGAGCGACCAACAGATAGATATTAATGTGAGACAAGCCTTTTTTTTCCAGTGGGGTCATTCTTTGAAAAAAAAACAAAAAAACAAAACATTTAAAGGCTTGGAAGCTATGATGATCTTGGATTATAGCTCAATTTTTCTTTTAAGAAACGAACTGATTAAAAATAAAAAAAAAGGAGTTCAGTTCTGTTTACTTGACAAAATGCTTTAGCCTTTTCCACTCCTGCAGGCAAGTAAGCAGAAAACACCCTGTGAATGTGGTAGTTATCACTCTTCCCTTGCTGCTGCTCAGAAAACCCCCCGATGTTGCATCTCTTCTGAATCCTGTCATTGAACTGAATTTATGTATTGCTGTTGCAAACTGTTAAATCACCACTGTTTTCAGGCATGGGTACATTTGTGATGCTTACACATACCTCAGTGTGTGTTTTCTGATGAGTGTGCCTAATTGAACTCAGGGAAGACCCCTGTGGATCCTTGAAGAAAGAACAGAGGCAGAAAAAGCCAGAACTACGCAAAGAGTTCTGTCATGTATAACTGGTGCAAATTAATTGGCTTATGCTCACAACAAAGATGGCAGTGGAGAACAGACACATGTTCCAACAGCTGCTGCTTGTTTGAATTCCTTCTGACATGGATGGATCAGAACATCGAGTTATCTGTGAGGACAGCTGCGTGGAGGAAGTTGACAGGTGTTGATTGGATCTTTACGTCCTGGCTCGCTTAGCTGATGTGACTTGAGACAGTGATTGCTGATGGGTGTGGAAATATGTTAGCGCTGACAGGGTGGATCCTTTTGCATTCTGGTACATAGTAAGTTGTAAAACTGCTCATTTTAATTACTGCTGTGGTAAAAGGCCATAACACTTCTACTCAAAGGTTGAGAACTATTAGAAATGATCTTATTTTTCTTAGAAATGTATTAATGATCCTCATTATAATGAAAATATGAAAAATTAAATACTAATTCAAAATGGATAACCACAATGTGAAAAACAGTGCTCTCTTACTCAGTATCTTTTATAGAGAACAGTTTTCAAGACAATTAGAAATGGCAAAAATTTTGCTTAGGGTGCCTTTTCTCTTGATGAAGACTCTTTCCACACTGTCACCAACTTACTCTCCCTATTGTGTGTAAGTTATGTATTGAATAAATAACCTAATATTGTGCCTTGCACCCGTATTACAGAAGAGGCCGGGAAGTTATAGTCCATTCACCCCCCCTCGGTGGGACGTGTCTGGAACACCTCACCAGGAGGCGTCCAGGAGGCATCCTAATCAGATGCCCGAGCCACCTCAACTGGCTCCTCTCGACGTGGAGAAACAGCAGTCGTACTCTCTCTGCGTCCCTCCCGGATGACCGAGTTTCTCACCCTGTCTCTTAGGGAGAGCCCAGACACCTGCAAAATAAACTCATTTTGGCCGCTTGTATCTGTGATCTTGTTCTCTCAGTCACGCCCCAAGGCTCATGACCATAGATGAGGGTGGGAACAAAGATTGACCCGTAAATCAAAAACTTTGCTTTTTGACTCATCTCTCTTCACCACGACAGACCGTTACAGTGCCCGCATCACTGCCGATGCAGCACCAGTCCGTCTATTGATCTCCCACATCATTTTCTCTGAGTCGTGAACAAAACCCCAAGATACTTGAACTCCTCCACTTGAGGCAGGACCTACCCCCATGACCCAGAGAACGCACTCTACCCTTTTCTGGCTGAAGACCATGGCCTCGGATTTGGAGGCACTGATCCTCATCCCAGCCGCTTCACACTCAGCTGTGAACTACTCCACTGAGAGTTGTAGATCATGATCTGATGAAGCCGATAGGACCATATCATTCGCAAAAAGCAGAGACGCAATCCTAAGGCCACCAAAACGGATCTCATCAACACCTTGGCTGAACATAGAAATTCTGTCCATAAAAGTTATGAACAGAATCAGTGACAAAGGACAACCTTGGCGGAGTCCAACTCTCACTGGAAATGAGCCCAACTAACTGCCGTCTTTTTGCTGAAATGGAAGGAAATGTGCCAGAGTACAGAACAGCTCTGAACTCTCTTCCCTCATCTGTTGCTGCATACTGCCTGTCAGCTGAAAAGACAAAGTCAGAAACCAGATTGTTCTCTGGATCTTTGGTGCATTGAGCAGCACTGCACCACTACCTGTTGCTCCACACTGCCAGTCAGCTGTCTGGAATGTTTCTTCACTTCCCTCCCTTCTTAAAGTTCAGTAGCCACAAGCAGCATCTCTATAAAACCTGTTCCATACTGTGTAATTATTGATTGTTCCTTTTTTGGTTGTGAGCTTAAATTGGTTGTTCAGTGTGGCAGACACATTGACTACAGAATCAGCTCTCTCACAACCAAAGATAGTCTACGAGAAACATGAAACGGCTTCTAAAATTTTCCAGGAAAATTTCTGCACTGTGACTGCTGCTGTGACCAGTGTCTGATTATTGCCCTCTTTTGTCCAACCATGACTGCTTCTCCTGCTGCCTTATTTTCCTCATCATCCTTGACCTTTCTTTAGCATTGGTAGCATACCTATGTGAGCAACTGTTCTCTTTGATGAAGCTAAACAGGACAACACACAGAAGTCATCTTATTGATGCACATCTGCAAAAATAGGTGTCTACAGGTTGGAAATGAACACCAATCATTTATGAACTTGATCTAAAAACGATTCCAAGCATGTTTGTCAGGTGAAAGGACAAAGGAAGTGCAGAGAAAACTAAATATGTCCGTTCAAATTATGTTGTTTGAAAACTATAGATTTGTTCAAATTCAAATCTTTGAAAATCTCACCGTGCTATTTTACTTTTATGAATAAATAATCCTGTTTGTCAAGTTTATTTGTATAGCACATTTTAGCACCAAGGCAGTTCAAAAGTGCTTTACATTGTAAAAACATCAATCAAGTATACATCAAAATCATTGAGCAAGTATACATCAAACTCATCAAGCAAATATCAATGCATCAAAATCATAAAGATCACCAAGCAAATATAATTCGGAAATATTGATCAATCTTCCACTTACTACTAATCAAAGGCAACTCTAAACAGGTGGGTTTTTAGCTTTGATTTAAAGGAATTCAGTGTGTCAGCTGTTTTGCAGTTTTCTGGGAGTTAGTGGAACATAAAAACTGAGTGCTGCTTCTCCATGTTTGGTCCTGGTTCTGGGGATGCAGAGTTTATCAGAACCAGAAGACCTGAGTGGTCTGGAAGGTTGATACAATGACAACAGAGCTTTAATGTATTTTGGTGCTAAACTATTCAGTGATTTATAAACTAACAGGAGTATTTTAAAGTCTATTCTCTGAGCTACAAGGACCAAGTGTAAGGACTTTAGAACTAGGTTGATGTGCTCTATCTTCCTGGTTTTAGTGAGAACACGAGCAGCAATGTTCTGGATTAGCTGCAGCTGTCTGATTTACTGTTTGGGCAGACCTGTGAAGACACTGTTGCAATAATCAATGCAACTAAAGATAAATGCATGGATGAGTTTCTCTAGATATTGTTGGGTCCAGCGACAGAGACTTGTTGCGAGTCCAGTGACAAATCTTAAAAGTTTGGTAGAAATCTGACCTTCCATTCAGGAGCTATTGTCACTTCCTGTTTTGTAGTGAAGGATTGGTGAGGATTTCCTGTACGGCGTATAACTTATGTATGTCATGCTGTTGTTATCAAGAGTTGGTGGATACAGTTTCTATCAGTTTAATTCTGTATGAATCAAAGAATAAAAGCAAGACAACCAGCAGCAAAACATTTCACTTCCTGTTCACAGTGGGTGAGGCTAAGGTAATGTCACCAAATGATGATGAGAATGTGATTAATGCTGGTCTGTCATGACACACAGAAAGTTTCATGAAGCCACGACCTTGTATGTGGAAGTTATTCCACCTTGATGTTTTATGGCAAAGGGTCAGACTTTGAGGCTTGGCCACACCCACATGCTTTTATGCAGAAAAAAACTTTTGATAACTTTTGATTTTCAATGCCTCAAGACTTCGCTGAGTGATTCTGAAAGTCTGTATGTCAAAAGCTGTAGGAGTTCGCTCAGATACATGTGTAAAAAAAGACAAAATGGTGGCTTTGATCCAAAATGGCTGACTTCCCGTGGAGTTTGGACTATGGCTCCATGAGACTTTTTCGTGGGTCCTGACAAGATACATGTGTGCCAAATTTCATGATTGTCGGTCAAAGTATGGCTTGGGGCTAATTTTGTAAAGAATTCTAGGGGGTGCTGTGGAATAAGTAGGCCATGCCCACCAAATATTGGGTGCATTCCTGTTGGGGGGGCAGATTAGGATCGATCATAGCCAGTTTGGTGCAGATCTGCTGAAAAATGTAGAATTTAGGCCCAAACGTGTGGCAACGGCATGACATCTGACTTTGCCACACTGCCACCCCCACACCCTCCAGCAAAATGTCTTGGTGCTTTAAAGCAAGTGAGACCAACTTGTTGTTCTGTCATCTGACTCGAGATCATCCTGATTAGATCAAGGGAGTCAGAGATGGACTTTTCAAAGTAAAACATTGAACTTCCTGTTCTCAGGGAGCGTGGCTTAAGTGACATCATGATTCGACCGTTGAATATTGTTGTGGACCAGCTGTGGATCAGTCCCAGGAGGTTTGGTGTCTCAGTGATTAATCGTGTGTGAGATATAACATTTTCGTGTTTCATGGCGAGATGTCAATCTTTGAGGTCTGGCCACGCCCCTTCAGCATGCTTGAAAACTCACCATTTTGATAACTTTTAGTCCCACATGCCTTATGAACAAACTGACCAAGTTTAAAACCTATTGATCAAAATCCCAAGGAGTTCGATCAAATGCAGAGGCTGTAAACAGCCAAAATGGGGTCAAAATCAGACCCTCAATCCAAGACGGCCAACTTCCTGTTTGGTGTAGAGCATGGGTGTCAAGAGTTTTCTGTAGATCTTGGGGAGTTGTATAAGTATACCAAATTTCATGCGTCTACAATAAAGTAAGGTCAATGTGGAGGGTATTTTGAAATTTTCCGGGGGCGCTGTTGAGCAGTTCATGGTGCGACTTTTACGAAACCCTAAGAACATGTAAATTTCACGCACAACTGACACAAGTTTGGTGACTTTTTGAATATATTTAGGCCTCCAAATAGCTAATTTATTTTTGCTAAAAATAATAACAATAAACATTTGAATTACAATAGGCCTTCGCAGCACTTGGCTGCTTGGGCCAAATAAATATTATTTTTTTGCAATTCAGTTAGGTCCTAATCCACTGGCTGTTTTAAGATCAGCCAGTGGATCTTAAAACAGGCTCATCGTCTCCTCCACTGCTCCTCGGACTTCAGAAAAACAAAATGTCCAAAGTTGTTTTTTTTTTTTTTTAATCTTTTAACCGTGACTTTATTCAAAGAAGTTGTAGACTGGTCGAGAGGCAGATGCTGTGGAATTTCGGTGATTAAAAAAAGATACCTGACCTCAGACTCCATTTGTGTTCATGTACAGACCATAATATGTTGCCATTTTGCTTTCAACCATTTCACCAAAGATACTCTTTAACCCATCTTTGATATCACTGTTACTGGTGTATAAAAACCAATTTAAAATAAATAAACAAACAACGCTTAGCTTGGCTGGAGGTGGGGGGCAAATAAAGACTGGCGGTCCAGCAGACTTATGATACACTGGCTGAAACCCTGAGGTAAAATAATTTATAGTAATAATCAATATGTTAAATCATTTTTGGCAGAAGTAGGACTAGATGTTTTTTCAAGCTGTATTTAGAGCAGGTTTTTTTCTTCAAAATACTGCTTCCTGCTTATCTTTGAGGTCAAATCTGCAAATTCTGACTTTAACTAATTTAATTCTTTTCTATCGAAGGACTTAACTCATAAAAGAGAAAGAACCCTCTGCTGCAGATTCTTTATTTATACCCCCAAGCCAGTCATTTCCACTCATGCATCAAAGTATTTGTCCCTAACAGAGCTTTACAGTGCATCCCAGTTATCACTGCAGTATTGATGTGCTCAAAAATTTTACTTGTATTGGGAAGTCTTAGTCTAAGTTTTTAATCTGATTTTTATCTGACTCAAAATAGTTCAACAAACAGTATAATATGACGCTAAAAACATTCACACCCCTGGCAGATTTAAGTGTAAAGTGATCTTCTAATCTGACCAATGTGTTTTCTGACTGGATATAATATTTATGTTTTAAAATGACTCAATAAGAGCCTCAAATTGATTTTGATAGAGAATTTTTAGAGGGAGCAAACTATTAGGATGATGGCTAAGAGGCTGTCGAAACTCGAAGACCTGGAGCTCATCACCAAAATCCTCAAAATACAGGTGTAAAAAGATGGTCAGCAATTATAAGATATAATGCCTGTACTGCCAATAAAGATTTTTTCACTGATTACTGAGAAGGTTATACATAATTTTAAAAAGCCATATGTTTAATAAAATGTAAATAAAGCAAATAAATTATTTTCTTTTTCAAAATTGATTGTTCTTTAACATTATTCTCTTTTGAGTGATACTTGTCTCAATTCCTGTCAAACAAATGTGATAAACATGGTTTCTCTTGTTGTGCTGTGAGAATTTCTTGCTGTCCCATGCCTAATTGCAGATCTCCTCCCTATTTATCTTGAAATATCATTAAGGTAGCCAGAAATCAGGGAAAAACAGATGTGTGGTTCATTAGGATACCCTTTACTTTGCTAGCAATATCCAGACATTACATTTACTCAGTGAGTGAATTTCACCTCATTAACTCCCACACCTCACTGGCATGTATCAATATCAAGCACTCTTTGGGTCCAAGTTTGTTGAAAAGTCTAACTAAAAAAGTAGATTTTCAGTGCAGTGACTCATAAAGAAGCACAGACTGATGAGCATGTGGGGAAGCCTAACAGGTGGTGCTTTACCATCACTTCAGTGTCTGAGTTGACTAATGATGTGGCCACTGGTGGACAGTCTGTTTCCTCCACCGGGGAGCATTACACATTCTGGACATATTTTAACAATTACATCTTTACTCTTCCTTCTTCCCATGGACATGGTACCTTTGCAAAATCTAAATCACTGCTCCGGAGGAAAAAAAAACAAAACATCCAAATGTGGCAAACTGTATACATAGCAGTTGACAGTATCCTGCTGATTGCAGCCAGTAAATGATGCATCTCAGAGGAGTGTGTCATTAACACCCTGGCCATGAGTGAGGGTCACCGTGGCTTAGAACAGGTGCACTCTAATGAGTTGCATTCTCTCTTTTTAAATAAGACCTTTTTTGGTCTGGGTGGAAAGCAATTTCTGAACCAGTCGTATACACACACACACATGCACAAAACAAAGCTGTTAATTATCATCCACAGAAACAATTGATTTGCCTCCAAGCTTTTACTGTTTGTGGAGGTTTCAGACAAAAGAAGGCCAGTAATGCCGGTATTCATGGCTCAAGGAAAACAGAACTGAATAACTGAAATTAACTTTTATGCAGTTTCTTCAGTGCATCAAAATTCTTCAAACGGGGAAAACGGTAATTAGATCAGCCTCTTTTCTTAATGCTTGATGACTGCCTACGGTTGTTTCATCAGCGTTTTGAAATGTTTGCTTTCATCCAAAGAGCAAGATTGGTTTTCAGTGGTAAAAGGCACAAAACCACACCCCCATGAAGGGAAAAATAGTTTTATTCTTGTAACATTGTGGTGCAGGTAGGAAATTGGTTGCTTGCTGGCAGCAGATGAGTTTTCCACTAAGACGCTTGAAGATTACAGTTCTGTTAGACTTTTTTTTTTTTTTTTTTTTTTTTTTTTTTTTGTTGGATGGGCTTTCTGGATTTGTGATAGGTTAGTTTTTAAAAAAGAATTGAATTACAGCTTTGGGAAACTGGGGAGCAAAGATGTAAATTATGTATTATGTAGGAAGCAGGTTGATTGTTGTCCGTGCGGTAGTGAGAGATTAGTATTCATTGAGGAGTCAGAGCCATCCCTGCTCCTTTCTCCTGATGGTTGAATGTCTCGCCAGATGGAGAGGAGGGTTATTATAGCCAGATTAATGCTGTCATCTGGCTGAGGTGTAACCCTTGCAGGCTTCAGGCGTTGTTGTGTGAGGCTAAAGAAGGTGCCTCAGGTCAATCCTGCAGTGAACTGGGGACTTTGACACGAATACTGCCGACATTCAATCTTAGATTAAAACAACATTATGCTGTGCCTCTGCAGAGTCCCTCTATCTCACCTAGATCAATCAGTGGGGAACATTGCACGGAAATGTAAAGATTCTTAGGTGACTTTGCCACCATGAGATTTGTGGTTCAGTGTGTCACTTCTTAACAGGGCGTCTGACTAGGGGATTGAAATTTTATGCACCTTTGAATGAATGTCATTTACTTAGTTTTAGTTCAGAAAACTGAGTATTTATTTCCTCTGACTTATCTAGAGCTAATAAATTGGGTTTCCATTAACGCTGTTTGATATACTCTTTGAAGTTCCTCATTGGAAAAAGATTGATGAAAACTGCAGAATTCATAAACTCCAGATGTTTTTTGCTGCTTGGTTTGGCTGCTTCTGTTTAAAGTGAATAAACATTCATATACCTAGTTGAAATAAAGTATATTTAAATAACTATCTCTATTTTTCTTGTTAACACAACTGTGTGTTAATGTGAAACAACTTTCATTAAAAAAATGTATGCCTTCATTCATCAGTACAACTGTGTTGCAGTCTTGATTACTCTTTATAGACTTAGTGATAGAAAATTGTTATGTTCTTCAAAGTGATATTTTGAATGTTAACTTTCATTTCAGTTCAATTTTATATGTGTATATATAGCTCCAGTTCATAGTAAATGTCATCACAAGAAGCTTTACAAAACAAATGGGTCTAATTCATGCCTCATTATACAGAATCTAATTAGGTTCAGATTCTAATAAAATCCATACATATAATCAGTGTCAGATCCAGTTACATAAAATACAGTTAATTTCAAATTATAACACAACACCGTCAAATTCAGTCAATCATATAATGCCAGTTGGTAAAAAGTTATCAGTCTAAGGAAGAACAGTTGATTCCATCACACATTGAATTTACAGCAATTCCTCATCATGAGCAAGTTTGTGGCAACTCTAAAGGTGAACTACTTTCCATTTCACAAGAAGAAACCCCAAGCATTGTCAGGCTCTGTATGAGCAGCCATCTGTTGCAACCTGATGGTTGAGAAGACATAAAGGAGCCTAAGAAAAAACTTAAACGCAATGGATCAGGAGTGTTTTCAGTGGAATAGAAGAACAAAAAACAAGTACACAAAGTTAATGGCAATGATAGTTCTGTCAGTGGTTTCATCCAGGAAAAAGACAACTAAACACAAAGCACTGGACCAGGAGTACTGTCTGTAAAAAGAAAAAACAAAGATTACATGTGGTTAGTCACAGCAATAACTTCATTAATTACTTCATCCAGGAAAGAGACAGAACTAAAAACTGGGCCAGAAGTACTTTCTTTGAGAACAAAGCAGATAAGGTATCCAGCTATAGTTTTGTCAGTTATTTTATCAAGCTAAATATAGGTTAGGAGTACTTTCTTTGGGAAAGAAAGACAAAGAATACTTATGGTGAATGGCAGCTCTATTAATGCCTTTGTCCATAGATTAGGCCAGGTGGACCTTCTTTGTTAAAAACAAACAAAACAATGACAGCAAACATTGCATTAATGCAGTTTACTCAATTTAATATCTGCTGTTGTCATACATTTTTGTCTCAGATAATTCAGTGTAGGCCTATTGCTTCTTCAGTCTTTGAGTGTCAGACCATTTCTGTTTCAATGATAATACAAGAGTTGTAAAAAGCTGCAGCTTCTGCATTTTACATCACATTACTCCTGAACTTACCTTCCTTCATTTTGGAGAAAGTGACAAGTTTTAAGTAGTCTTATAAAGTATAGCACAACCTCTTCCCTATGTCAATTGTTACTCTTAGTTGTTAGTGATCTATGTATCATGACTGTATGAAGGGAAGTACCTTTAACCCCTGTTTAAAAAGTAGTTTCACTTGGGAAAAAACAATATCAGATAATATTATAGCTGCATACCAATAGTAGTGCGGTTGTTGAGAACCTTTTAGACAAACACCCAACTACACATTACTCACATTCTTTTGGTGACTTCCACCAGCTCCTTCTCTGGGATCGAAAGCCGTTTCTAGGCCAGGTGGAGGATGTAATCCCTCAAACAAAACCTTGGTTGACCGTGGGGCCTCAGCTGGTCAGGCGATTTAACCTCTAAAGGGTAGTTCCAGGAGACATCCTTATCAGGGGCACACCTCAACCTGCTTCTCTCAGTGTGGAGGAGAAGCAGCGGGTTTACTCAGAGCCTCTTACCGATTAATGAACTTTTCACTCTATCTAAGAAAGGAAGCTGAGCCAGCCTGAAGAGCCAGTAATTTCATTCTTCAGCAACATTTTATGATTGTCTTGGCTGTACTCCAGTTACAGTGAATTGGCACGACAGCTTAAGAGTTTATTGTTTTAATCTTGTTGCACTGATTAGCCATTTGAAGTTAAAATGGGGCAAGCCATGTTGTTTTTAAGACAGAACATCATTTTATATGTCATCGTATTGCAAAAGATGAATTTAAACTGACTCAAAATGGTTTGTATAATACAATACATACAGAGTGGACTCATGCAAATAAAAACATTCAGAGAGGACCCTTTTAACTGAGAAAACTGTTCTGTTTGCTTTACCTCATTTTCCTATTGTCTCTATTACAGCAAATCCTCCTGAAACTAGCTTTGCCTTTTCCATAAATCCCCTCGATGTTGGTCCGTTTTTATCCCCCCAGGTGTTCATTGCAGCTGTAACATCAACTTAGTCTATGGATCAAATTTTCTTTGGTTCTTCCAGTGCTGCTGAGACTGTTGCCACTGGAAATAACCCCTTTATATTGGTGATGCTGAAAATAGAAACAATGCCAAGCAGAATAAATTGTTAAGCAGTTGACTGATCTCAGCGGGCTGCTGGACGCTGGTATGACTGACTCTTTAGAATGACTGAGGATTGAACTCAGCCAGAATAATTACTATATCGTCAGCTCTGATACTGCTGATCTTAAATGTTTAGATGTCTTCATATTTTAGTGTGATAAAAGTATAAAAATAAATAAATAAATAAAATTTGTTGTTTTTCAAAGCAGAGAAGTATTTTTTAAGCATTTTTAATGAAAGAAAGAGCTTTGTGCCACACCTATCCAACAAACAGGATGTGAGAACCATATATGGATAATAATGTAACATTCACGGGCATCACATATGTGGAGGATATGGGTGTTTTAACACACTGAGGTTGTCTGCCTTCTCTTCCCTCTTCCACACCTGTTGTTCATTGAAACATGACAATAGCAGAGCTCCAGAGTGCGACGAATTTGGTTGGAATTGCAACTGGATTACTCAATAGCGCACCTGAAAAAAAATTGCAGATCACACCAGTGCAACCAGTGGTTGAGAGGTAAAAAAAAAAAAAAAAAAGTCTCTGCGACACTGAATGTCTCTCTGAGGTTCACAGCAGACTCACTTTGTTCCCATATCATGGTCTAAACCAGTCAGAGATAGGATAGGATGGGACCCCACCTCTTACTGGCCATGGTTCAGCTATCCATTTACGTGTCTACGTCTATATCCTGCAGTCAGAGGTGAATAGGCTATTCTAGTCAGGTAAACGGAGTAGATGCAGCGTGGCTGAAGAGAAAATGCAGATTTAGCCGTCCGAAAAGTCATTATCAATTCTCTGACATGGATCTATCAACATCCCAGGTTATGTCAAACTCTGGTTTGGAAACGGCATCAGATAACGAGCCACATATGATTGACTCCGAGCCAGAGCCACTGGAATTATACAGGGGAAGTGTACTTTCTCCAGCTTCAGACTCAGGTTGAATATGTATCCCATGATGCCACACAGTTGATCTGCACAGCACCTCAGGACCCTGGAGCTGATGCCATATGGACCTGCAGCCCTTCGCACCTTGATCTTTCGCAGCTTGTCCCTCACCTGAAGTGATGAAAGGGACAAGATGGAGGTGGGGGAGGAGGGTTGTGTGATGGAATCCTCTGAAGTGAAGAGGGTGGATGATGACTGAGAGCTGAGAGGTGTGAAGTCCTGAGAAGAAAAGCTGGCAGTTGTTACAGATGAGGGGGCTAACAGCAGGGGGACTGGGCTGAGGGAAGTGTGAGTGACTGGTTAAACCTGTTAAAGAACTGGTTCAAATCGTTCACCCACTTTAAATCTCCTACAACCTGAAGGTTTGGTTTGTGGCCTAAAACTGACTTCAAACTTCTCCAAACCCCACTTATGTTGCTCTGCTTCAGCTGATCCTTCATCTTCTTCCAGTAGATCTTTTTTTCCTTGATTTTCTTTCTCAGTTCCTCCTGGACAGCTCTCAACTCCTCCTTGTTTCCTGATTTAAATGCTCTCTTCTTCCCCTTCAGGAGAGTCATTATTTCAGGGTTGATCCAGGGCTTGTTACTGGAGATTGACTGTATTGTCATGGTTCTCGATGCAGAAGTTGATATAGTCTGTGATGCAGTCTGCGTTGCTTTTAGTGTCCTCCCCATGAGGAGCACAGAGCTCTTCCCACACAGTGGAGCTGAAACAGTCCCTCAGAGCTTCTTCAGTCTCCTCAGACCATCTCTTCACTGTGCGTGTCACAGCTGGTTCTCTGTGTACCAGGGGTTTGTACACAGGCTGGAGATGAACCAGGTTGTGATCAGAGCCCCCCAGGGGAGGGAGAGGTGATGAACTGTATGCCTCCTTGGTGCTGAATTAAAGTAGATCCAGGATTTTGTCATCTCTGGTGTGGCAGGTGACGTATTGAGTGAAGGTTGTGTAGAGTGGAGGACAGGGTGTCATGATTAAAGTTTCTCGGAGATCAGAAAGAGGGCCTGTGGGTGCTGTGTTTGAAGTTTGCTGGTGGTAGTATGAAGGACATCGCAGGCTGCAGCAATGTTATCAGAGGGCGGGACATACACAGTTATTGCAATAACATGAAAACACCCAAGGAAGACAGTGTAGCCTCATGCTAACAGCTAGCAGTTCAGTGTCCTTACTGGAGAGCGTCTCTTTGATGATTAAATGTCCAGAGTTATACCATCTATTGTTCACAAACACAGCCAGACCCCCTCCTCTCTTCTTACTGCTCTCCTTCGTTCTGCCAACACGGAGTAAATGAAAGCTCTCCATGTTTATGAGAGTCCAGAATTAGCGTGGTTAGTCACGTCTTAGTTAGGCAGATAAGGCTGGTCTCCCGGTAGCTCCTTTGATGGTGTGCTAGAGCCGCTAGCTCGTCCAATTTGTTGGGAAGAGATCTCACATTTCCCATGATGATGGATGGGATGATGGAGGACAACCATGTCTGTGTAAACTCGATTTAAAAATATTTATGCTTACTATACAACAAATAAACGGCTCTATGCTCATTTCAAGATGTCCTACAATGTGCTATTGGCTCTGATTGTTTCATGTTGCCAAAAATTTTACCTGCCAGAAATAAAGACACCTTCCTGAGTTCATCACTGACAACAGCTATCGACTATTTCTATAAAACATTTATAGCTACGTAGACCACATGAATGAATCATATTAAATACAAAATGTAGTAAAATAAAAACTTAAAGTGACACCCAAAATTATTAATTCATGGCAGATCTAGAATTAAAGTCATTTGATCAATAAGTAGGATAAGTAGCATCTATAAAACCTATTACATGGCAGCAAACATATCATTGGAGGCTTAGAAGATAAAATACTGCAAAAGAAAAACTTCCCTTCACTAAGTTCAAGTCTGAAAAAAAATTTCAAAGGAAAAATGGCTTTAATTAAATGTTTAGTTTGAGATGTTCATAAGACAATTAGTCCTTAAAACATCTTCTAGGTTTTCTTTTATTTAATTTATCTTGAGATGTTAAAATTTCAACTCGTAAAAGCTATTTAAAAAGCTTTTTAGTTATTCTTCTTCAAATAAAGAACTTTATGTTTACTAGATAGTTATTTAATCATTTACAGGTCAATATTACCTTAATTTGACAGTGATTTTAAAAAGAAAGTGAACTGTAAAACTGCAATGTTAAATAATGCTATGCGGTCGAAAATTTGGATGCACCTAACTTATGTGCTGGTGCACCTTAGAAAAAATGTTAGGTGCACCAGTGCAATAAGTTAGTATAGAATAGATTTGAGAGAGACTGGCCTAATTGGCTACTTCTTCTCTTGCTGTGTTTGTTTGTCATTGAGAAAAACCAGCCTTGATGGTACAGAATAGTTTTGTGATTGGGTAGTGCTTAGGTATCCCTAACACAACCTGGTTCCCCTGCCTGGGTAACACACACTTGGCAGGAAAAAAAAGCACATTTTCATTTTTGAATGTTTTATGGATGCCAAAATATTGATTTTGATTTAGATGTGTAAGTAAGTATAGGCCCCTCTGTTTTATTATTTTCCTAATTCCATATTTTTTTGATCTTAAGTTTCACTTTTTTCATTCTAACCATATTTATTAACCAAAAAAAGGGTGTAATTGGGAAGTATGATTGCATCCAGTCAAAAATTGCTGAAGTATTGCTCTAAGCTTTGCACTAAGCTTAACACTTGGTAATTGTTTAGATGTCTTTGGTGTGTCATTGAGCCTTTTTGCCATGGCTAACCACAACCGGCCTAACCAATTAACGACAGGTATGGGGACTATAGTGACCAAAATGCTACAGAAGCTACGATATGTCTTTCCCTTCTCGTGCAAATTTTGTGAGATTGTATGTTTTGTTGTGGATTCTATTTTGTTTGTTAAATTCTGTGATTCAGTCTGCGATTTCCTCATAGACCTCTACAAGTGCAAATTTTACAGGCTCACAGTCCTTTCAGCCAGACGCACGATACTATTGAACCATTGAACACTGTCTTTTTCCCCAAACAGAATCAGTAAGATGCAGAAAAGAGAAAGGCAGAGAAGATTGATTTCTTTTTCAAGATAAAGCATGTAAGGGAAGTTGAAAGCAGAGACATGAAAATATTTATTGTAAATTATAGTCTTTTTCATTTTTATGATTTTCTATCTTTTAATATTAATGCTTTTACAAGGGTTTAGGCCTGCTCCCTTACCCTGCTTGTTTAGGATAGGCAGTTGCTGGAGGCATCAGTTTCAGAGAGAGCTTTGAGAAGGTTTGGAGTTTAGTAACAAAATACATTTAGTTGTAAAATAACAGCCTAGAGTTTTTTTAAGCTACAGTTTGTCCATATCTGTGGGTGGAACTTGTTTTCTATCCAAGGTGTACGTCTGTGTCTGGTATGCATGTAGTTCTATATAAAATTCTCAATTTTAGTGTAAATGTTATAAGGGTTTATGTGACAATATGGCCAAATTTATGAAAGACAGAGATGATTAGAAAGATGAATTGGTTGAGGGTTCGGCCAGAGAACACAGATGAGACCATTTGTTGCCTACAGTTCAATCAACTAGATAGAAAATTAATCATAAAACAGTCCTTACCCAAAAATACTTTGAGCTTTCAATGTCAGTGGTTCCAGAATTTCCTGTGTAATAAAATATAACACAGAGGAAGTACCAATAGCAATACCAGTTACATTCAAATGAACTAATACATCTCCCACCACATGTCGAAAGCAATCACCCCTACCCAGACAAACCACACCCACCTCTCTTAAAAGCCTGGTTCTCACATACCCTCTATCCTATATCTATTGAAAACACGTGTTGAACCAGGATCGTGAAACCACTTAAATCTTGGTTTTAAGGTAAGGCAGGTTTATTTATGGGACAAGAAAATGCTTTCTTTTACAGTTCTTTTTATTTTTTTGTGTCCTCTGTTCTACATATACAGAATTTCATAGATCACATTAAATCAAACAGTCTTGCTTATTTAATGTTTAATCTCCAAATGGAGAGTGACTGAAATTTAAGTCTGATTTTTTTATATATATTTTTATCTTCCCCTTTACATGGGTAGCATTAGCTTAAAGTGATGTTTCAGGGCCAAAGAAAAGGTCATGGTGGGCAACATAACTGCAAGATCACTGCACCTAGTACTTGTAGGTGTACAAAGTTAATGTCATTAATTTTATTAGCCTATCTATCCAGATGATGTTGTGAGCTATTTCTGTCCCCATGTGGTTGCTCCTCTACTTTCAGCTCTCTCTTATGAAACCCCAAACTTGACAAAAGCTGGATGAAAACATGCTCTTTTTCATACTCTGTGCCACTGATGCTTACACATGCTGAGTCAAGTGTGTTCACACCAGCAGAGAACACACAGAAAAACATGTCGCAAAAACCTGCAAGCAGGCAAAGATATCTGCATTTTTCAAATACGCTGAATTTCGTTTTGATGGGAACACTTACTCTTCTGCAAGTAGCTACAGGGGGTAACTCTCCTACTTCTGGTACATATGGACGTCTAAGTATACAAAATAGCCCAAGTGCTTCATGCCTACTCCTGACACAGAGCTACAATCTAGTCATCACTGAATAAAAGGTTTTGACCTGGCTTGGCTGTCAGTGGGGAAATACACCCCCTGGCTGTATAAGACTGAGCTTGGTACGTAAATAAATGCATGATAGGTAGATATAGAGAGGGTAGAAAGATACAGTAGATAAAGATTGAAAGCTGGAGAGAAACAGAAACAGATAAAAGATGAGATAAAGAGAGAGACAGATGAAATATATATATATATATATATATATATATATATATATATATATATATATATATATATATATATATATATAAATCAAATATCTCGGCGTTCCCATATTCAGGAAATTTTCTTCCAGAAGCCAAGGAGAATACATTGCAGCAATGATGTGACATCGCCACTACTCGTTGACATGACAGAACAATTACAACCTGCCTGACAGCAACACATTCCTGAAAACCTCTCTCCATTTTTCTGGATATGACGTCCATGCTAGTTTTCAACCTCTACTTCCTTTTTATTACAGCCTGGTTGATTCACTCCAGACCAGTAAATGGAAACACACTTAATTTGCATTTTCTATTTTTTTTTTTCTTTTTTGTATTTTAAAAGTTTGCTCAAAATTCACATGATAATTGGATGGAAACATAGCTTCTGTTAAATATATTTTCTTTGTATTACTGGTTGTTACATTGATTACAACAATAAATTGTTCTACAGAGTGATTATAGTTAAGTCTAACCCTAAAAGGAAGCAATGAAAAAATGACGTTTTAGACCAAACCTCTAGGAGAGGAACAAAGTAAACATGAACTGATTAAGTACAGAGAAATGAGAATGCACAACCACTACATGGCTTATTATTAGTGAGATTGGGGTTGACAGGGAGGTGCTGATGCTTGTCTGTGCACATCAGAGTAGCAATGCTAGTCCAAGCCAGAGCAGAAGTTAAGCTGTCTATATGAATGCAGTCAAAACTTCAGTGTTTTGAATTACAGAAGGATTTTTTTTTATCCCTCCACTGGGTGTCAGTTTGTCTCCAAGGGACTGAGTTTAAACCACATTTCTCCTTACGTCTTCCTCCTCCTCACTGGATATATCATATAAATCTTCCCTTCACTTTTTTTTCCTTGAGTAGATATTGTGCTTTGCATTGATGCCAGAGTTAGGTGTTCCATTCTCAACATCATCGCTCTTCTACAACTTTTAGCTGCTTTCGAAGCTGCGTTGTGCTCAAGTTTTTCTTTCACACGTTTCTATGTATTTCTCATGTTTGACTGTGAGCTAAAAGTCTGAAAACAACTGAAAAGAAAAACTTGTAGAAATGATGATAAGAGACTATGGCTTATAAGAAGAAATTTTTACCCTGGCATCTTATATTACAGGACAAGATAAGCGATTACTCTGCGAACAAACACATTTAGGAAATTGCTGTTTGCAGAACCATCTTATATTTATTTTTTTCTCCTTACTATTTCTCTGTGTAAATACATTATTAATATGCAAATCATACTGTGGCAAAAAGCAGTTCAAACAAGATTCATCTCAGACTGAATAAAAATAGATTTTCATCATAAATTTGTTTTGGTTTGCTTCAAATGATGAGGAAGGTTGTCTCTGACTCTGAAATATTACTGTGCCTCGATATTTGTTCATTTAGAGCCAACATTGATGTCTGGATTTAGGCTGGTGGAATTTGAGTTCTTTCCCCTGGTGATGAATATTTTAACTGAACCAATTTTTTAAATGTCATCCCCTTAGAGCGTCCGTATCAATGAGGTCCTATTTTCTTCCTTTTTGGCCGCAGGATTAATTTCCAAGTCAGTTATGCTCTGTTGTTCAGTTGAGGATATTAATTATCTTTTAGGCCTGTCTTGGGACAACCTGCATTTTAGCTTATTTACAAATATTCTCTGCAAAAGAGAAAATTGTTTTCTGTAAGAAACCTTAATGAGAATGCTGGTAGTTTTTTATATCGGCACACATTTCGATCATTTATATAGCCAGCAGAAACAGTTATATTTTCAGTGACTTCTTAGGGTCCCATATTAATAGCTTCTAGGTCTTTAAACTGTTTTAAATTAGGCATGCTTTAAGCACACACTTTACTTCATCATACAGATTTGGATATTGCAGGAATACAAACTTGAGGTAAATTCAGGAGATGCACCAATATGGGTTTTCTTTTTTAAAGAACTATAATACATAAAAGAAAAAATGTGCTGCAGGTTTTAGATAAAGGAAATAGTTTTGGATCCAACAGAAAATGAAGGAATTACACAATTATCCCCACTTATGCATAAAAGCATATACCCCTAACCTTTATCTGTTTGTTTGTTGTTTTTTTTTTTGTTTGTTTTTTGTTTTGTTTTTTTTTTGTTTTTTTTTTTTTTTTTTTTTTTTTTTTATGAAACAAAAACTGCATCATTGTACATGCTGTTGGGTTTATGTGTTTACCGACCAAAAATTGTGGGATATCTTAGTTGTTATTCTTTTAATAAATTGGAAAAAAAAATCAGTATTTAGGGTTCGGATTACAGATCAGAGCCAATCAAATTACATTTGGCTAATTCCAAACTTTCTTATTGGTTGTTGCATCGGTGCTAACTTTACTTCTGTTGCGGAATAATTCCTTCTTCTGATTCACCCAGACCAAAAACAAATAATAATTGCAGTCAAAATGTATCAGATTATGAATTATGCATTCTCTCCAAATATGTATAGAGCAGAGTTCACAAAATATGTTCTCAGTCTGTTATAAAATGTAGAAAGTCTTTCTTTTTGTGCAGAGCCTGAAATTCATTTTTTCAAAAGGAGCGGAATTCCGCCCTTACATGCTTCACTTGGGGGGGATTTATAAACTTTGGTGGAGGGGGAATTGCATATGAGCTTGACTGCGGATCTTATATTGTCTAATGTGCACCTTTAATTTGTTGTCTCTTTTTACCTTCCTAGTTTCATTATAGCTGCTCTCTGTTGTTTATTTACCGGTTTGGTTTCCTCAGCTTCATCTCTTTCACTTAATAACTCAGGGCTTAAAGGTAGAACATATTTGTTAACATGGAAAACTATTCAGGGAGAAATAATAGACATTAACTATAGATCTTGTCACATTTTCACTTTTAGTTGAAGACAGTGATTACCGTTCCGTTTAATGTTCTTCTCTATGGTTGTCTTAGAAGCATCTGTGGCTCTCCTCTCTTTTGGTTCCATGTTCTTTTTTTTCTGTTCTCGTCCTTCTCAGCTGTATCTTCCTCAATAGGAACAACTTCATTGAAATAACATTCCTAAATAGTTAAATTGATCACATGACCTCTGTCTTTGCTGAGCTGGCATCTGAACTACTTGCATTGCTATAATTTATGATTTAAAAAGTGACAGTAAATAAAAAAAAAAAAAATACAGAATATGAAAAAAAAGAAATGCGCTAATAATTAAAAACATTCTATTAAATAAATAAAGAATATGGAAAAATTAGAAAAAAATAATTAGAAAAAGTAAACAAATAAAACTGTAAGATTGGAAATAAAATGGGAAATTAAATAATAGTGATAGTGTTAAGTTAATACTGTTGAAAATGATAAATATTACTTTATGACTAATTGGATAATCAAATAAGTATGAAAAGTTCTTTCTTTTAGATTCAATATTTGCCACATTAATTACTTTATCCAGCCATTTATTTAGTTTTATAGTCATTGTCAAATTTGGTAGGATCAGTCCTCCATATATTCGTTTCAGCACTGTATCTGGGTGTCTTCAGTAGCTTTAACCTTTTCATCCCTGTGAATGTGTGCATGAATGGAATGAATAACTGAATGTAGCGTTGGAGTCCTCAGACTTGATAAAGTGATAGGCAGGTAATTTATCATTTCTTGCTGAATCTGTATCAAGTTTTCTTTTCACTGCTGAATGAGAAACATCTGAGGCGTGGAGTGAAGCATCGGTTAGTTTTTACAAAAAGAGCTGCTGGTTTCACCATTGTTGTTAAAGTCACGGATATATTCTAGACCTGGCACTTTTCTTTGGGTGCCTGGTAACATTAAGGCAGTAAGACAGTAATCGTTGTAGAAAACGAGGATTTGGGTCATAACCGATATTACTGGTATCTGTGCCGCCTATAGCGCCGTTGTTTTTTGGTAGCACCCCCTCTCGCGCTCCTTCAGCTGATAAGTTTACATTTTAAGGAGCGCTCCATGTTTTAATTACCTAACAGTTAAAATCGTTGATTCCGACCACTGTTGGTTTGCTAGCAAGGGATGTACTGGGACAGGGGAGGGAGCTCATACATACTTCAAAGAGAGGAGAAGAGAGCGCTAGAAGTTCTCTTCCTTTTAAATCATGGCTCCGATGCATGCGGGAATTTTCCACATTGTGTGGGAAATGATTTTATATTGCACAGTACCTGCAATCCCGCAGTGAATTTCAGGCCCTGTTATGTTTGTGTTTAAAGGGGCAGTATTATGTAAAATCGACTTTTTTGAGCATTACATCATGTTATAATGTTATTCCCTCATCAAAAACATACCTAGAGTGTTGCCTTGATTCTTTCATGAAGGTTTGAGAAATCCTTTATTCTCCCGTGGCAGCCATTCAGCTATGCAAAACGCCTGGATAGACCTAGTGCTGCCTTTGAGACCCAGCTTCTCCTTGGAGCTGCAGTCTCTAAGCTTCCGGGCTTCCGCCACACAGAGCAGCCTTCCCCCACAACTTCCAGTCAGCCCCTTCAGACTAGTCAGCAGCAATTAGAAAACACCTGGTGGAACTGCACATCTATTGAGCTCATTATACGAGCTGCTTCTCAGTGGAACGCTGGTAAAATGTTGTTAAAAGGTTAGCTGTTGTGATGACTTCCTGAAGGGGGAGTTTCAGAAAGAGCAGGACTTTCTTAAAGAGCTCTTAAAGAGACAGAGGCCTAATTTCAAGGCGTTAAATTACGAAGTCAATTTAATGCCTTGAAATTAAGTCATAATTGATACAGACAGTATTTTGTAACAACTGAAGGTAACATAATTACTTGATTGTACTATAAAATGATTCTATGTGCCTTGAAAACACATAATACTGCCCCTTTAATAGAATTAAAAAGGCAGGCAAATTTTGCTTTGTGCTCTTTTAAATGAGCAAATTTCTTTGTGAATTTTTCATTGTTTTCAGAATTCAGTTTTGCCTCAGCAGTGTCCACTTCCTGCACACATTTTCTAAAGCCATCTTTGCAGGACAAAACATGGTCTTAAAGTACATCATTTTTTTTTCACTGCAGAAGACTATGATGCTTATGACTTTTTATTCTCACTCACTGACTGGTTAAAATCAAGAAGAAGGCATGACACATTCTAAATCCTTATTGATCATTATTGATAAATCAGCAATAAGTCCAATAAATGGATTGAACTAAAAAAAAACAACAAAAAAAACAAGCCATGGAGTCAGCACTGGATAAAGTGTCTGGTGGACTGATGCTGTGTGTTTTGTGAGCTAACACACAATCCTAAAGGTTTTAGGACAAAGGCATTCAGCTGTTGCGTGATTTTTGGTGAGAAAAATAATCAAGTATATTGGTTTGTATTCTATGCTGACTGAAATGAAATTAATGTTTTATGGGTTTTTTTTTTTTTTTTTTACTACATAAGCATAAAGATCTTGCATTCTGAATGTTCAAGGATCATTATTTACCTTTCAAAATTGAAAACATAACTCGTCAAAGTGTGCAGCCAGTCTGTACCCTAAATAACCTATACCTTATTTCTGTTTTTACCAAATACATAAAACTATTTCTTGTTTTTGCATGCATGGCAGTATACCTTATATACCTAGAAGAAAGACACACAAAACAGTGTAGAAAAAACATTATATTTATAAGCTGATATTCATAATATGCTTTGTTTTTGATATTACAAAATGAAATTAAAAAGAACATGACCTGTTCTGTTAAGCGCTCTCCCAAATCTCTGACATCAAAGCAGCAGGAGGGATTCAAGCACGAAATTGCATATATTACGATCTATAGAACCTCACCTATATGATTCTCCCCGCATCCTCTTTTTTTTTTTTTTTTTTTTTTTTTTTTAAGGAGAATTTGCTCATTCCTATTTCAAGCCTGAGGGCTGGTTGGTCCTTTTAAATTGATCTGTTGAGCACAGCAGCTTCTAAGAGACCTGCTCAGACCCGATAAGCTCTGGCACCTTCACCGGCAAAGCTCAGACATCAAATATGCTCCATTTCACACTGGAAGTCACAGAACTTCCTTAGGTAGCAAATCTGACCCCAAAAATGTAGAAATTATTCCGACACACAGGAAAAAGGATTCAGCCTCTAGGACTGCACTTCACTGTGGACAGAAGCTCCAGTGTTATTGAAACTGTCACTGACATATTTGCTAACATTTTACTCATTTCTAAATTCCCTGACGCATCATTCCTTTAGACATGTCTCGTGTTATTGAGCTGGGTTAAAGGGAAAACTCATTGCCTTTTGTGCTGCACATCTCAGATCATTTGCTGCTTAGATTATCTCACCAAAAACATTGGTAGTGATTGCTGGCATTTGTTAAAGGGGCAGTATTATGTATTTTCCAGCCACATAGAATCATTTTATAGCACAATCAAGTAACTGTGCTACCTTCAGTTGTGCTGTATATGCTGTATATATCAAATATGACTTAAAAGAAATTTGACTTTGTAATTTAAAGCCTTGAAATTGGGCCTCTGTCTCTTTAAAAAGTTGTGCTCTTTCTGAAACTTTGCCTTCAGGAAATCAGCACAATAGTGCTCCTCTATTAATCCTTTAATAGAGGAGCTCAGCAGATGCACAGTTCTACCAGGTGTTTGCTAATTGTTGCTGGGTAGTCTGAAGGGGCTGGGTGGGGAAGTTCGGAAGCTCAGAAACCGCAGCTGCAAGGAGGAGCTGGGTCTTGAAGGTAGAGCTGGGTGTTTTGTACATCTGAATGGTTGCCACGGGAGATTAAACAATTTCTCCAACATGCATGAAAGAATCAAGGCAACACTCCAGGTATGTTTTTGATGAGGGAATAACATAAGATGATGTAAAGCTCAAGAAAATCAATTTGAAATAATGCTGCCACTTTAAATAAAAGAAAAAATAAATCTCGAGACTTCAACAAGTAACATAACTTTTTTGCTGGACAAAACAACCTAATTTATGCCTGCAAGTAAAACATTGTCAAAAACTTAATGGAACATCTTCACTTAAATATCTGTTTCCCTGATAGAAAAGCATCTGGCTTTCCTTGGAGTGACTGTGCCTCCCTGCTGTGTTGAATATTTCTTCAGGAACTAACATGTGGCAAACGCACCTCCCCCTGTTGCCCCAGACATTTTGACAGGTTGACATGCTTTTCCAGTTATTTACTTTGGGCAAACAGCATACAGATTCATCTGAGTTGACTCATCCATGTCATCAAAGCAAAAGTCAGAATATTTCTAAGTAAATAAGGAAAGCAGAAAGTAGGAAATTATGCTTCTTTTTCATTTGAAATACCAAAAATGACAGAAAACGTGGTTCCGATTTTACAGCAGAGCAGTAAATGAGTATATTTAAACTATTGTGTACTAAGACATTATAGGAAAATATCTGCAGCGTATAAACACTGCATCTTAAAAGTTTTGGTCAACTTATAACATTATTAATATGAGTGACCCTGACACCCTGACATCATTTATTCTTCTAATATTTGCCTTTATGCTGTATTTTGATGCAAGTCATTGTCATTTCGTGTGTTTTTTTTTTGTTTGTTTGTTTTGTTTTTTTTTGTTGTTTTTTTGGGTTTTTTTTCCCATCAAGGTCTCTGAACTAGTTTATGACCTGATAAAAAGAGAAAGAAAATTGCATGTGAACACATTATTGCACATTGCAGTCATTCTGTTTCAGAAATAATATGAAGCTCTTTGTGTTTCTTTGTGCTTGACTGGTAGCTTTGATTTTTGCACAATAGTGATTCATTGTAATGCAACATCCTGCTTTGACTCTCCTATTTGACCAAAACAACCAGGAGTGAGCTAATCTCATTGTACACTGCCTTCCAAACTATTCCTTTGAATCCTTTCACATTTACTCATATTACAACTACAAACTTCAGTATATTTTGTTTGAATCCTGTTAGATAGACCCCCCGTAAATTGCACATAATTACAAAGTCAAGGAACAATGATAAACAGTATTGGTAATCTGAATTTTAAATATCGGTATTAGTAAAAGCAAAACCTCCGTCAACTAGCCAAATATGTGGAAGAAGGGCTTTGAAGCTTAGAACAAAACTGTTTTTTTCCCTCTGCATGCAAAATATTGTATGTAGATGCAAACTAACATTGCGCATCTTCCTGAACACCTTCTCCATAGTGGCATCATTATGTTGTGGAGATGCTTTGTTTCATCAGGGTCAGGGAAGCTGGTCAGAGTTGATGGGAGGATGGATGTAGCTAAATACAGGGACAGTCCTGGAAGAAAACCTGTTAGAGTCTTGAGGTTGAGGATCACCATCCAACAGAACCTTGACCCTAAATATACAGCCAGAATACAATAGAATAATTTAGATCAAAGGATGTTCTAGCCTTACAATAGCCCAGTTAAAGTCCAGACTAGGGCTGTTGTAAATGATTATTTTAGTAATTGAGTAATCTATAACTTATTCTGATGATTAATCCAGCATTCATATAAAAAATTATCCTGTTCTGTAGTAGCTACTTAAGCTAGTAAAAGAAATATGTGAATGGGAAAATACTAGTAAAAAACAATTCAGTTCCTTCTTTAAAAAAAAAAAAAAAAACATTTTATTGCTTAAAGTGTAACTAACAACCAAATCAACTTTTTTGCTGACAAACTGTCTAAATAGGTTATTTAGGGACCTATCTTTACGTTTCTGTGCAAATTTTTACATTTTTGTGTAAATTTGTTTAGTTTGGCAATATTTTGACTACACCTGTCTATGTTGGCCTCCTTCAGTCGAACGGTTCTTAGGCAGTTGATTGTTCCTATTGGGTACAGCAATACAGCTGGTCCACTCCTTCACAGCCCCGGGTTTGGGTATAAAACCATCTCCCTCAAACACACAGCCCTGCCCACCCGGTGACGAGTCAGGAGTGTCAGGAGTTGGAATAGCGAGTTGGGTGTGACCATGGTGAGCACTGATCAATAGCGTTACTCAGTTTAGCGAATTGTGATTTATTTACAATGTGGACAAAGGGTGGAATGGGTCTCCTCTGTTCTGACTATGGGCGATGGTATGCTGCAGGACGGATGACTGTCAGACTGACTGCAGCGCTTAGGAAGCTGGAAGTGCTCACTGCAGCTCTCTGCTTTCTCATAACACAGCAGTTATCGCCATAAAAGTCTTCAACAACACAGAAAAAAGTCACTAGATTTGTCACTTGTTGGTTTTTTTTTTTTTGTTTTTTTTTTAATTAAAAAGTCATTTAGATATATAGGACGAGCCCAACCCAAACCGATATTCATGCGCGGTCGGCCAAAATTGTATGGTTGAGGGTCAGGTTGAGGCTTCTGTGGCATGTTTTCAATAAGTCTGGAATACATAAAGCACAGATAAAACTAAATGAGAATGCATGATATAAAGATATTTTAGTCTACTTAACTCTAAATAGGAAGTTCACCCTGGTAAGCAAATAAAGAAAATAAGATGCAGATATTAATGAGATTGTAACAAGCATGGCGGATTAAACTTTGTTTCCTGCTGAGGTGTTGCAGCATCGTGGACGTGCTGTCGTGAAACGCCAGTTCTGATTTGCAGTACACACACTCAGCTGTGTTATCTAATCTATGTAGTTTAATGTGATCCCACATGTTTGACACTTTTTGTCTATTTCTTGGTGACGCTTCTTTCTGTCCCTCATTGTCTCCCTTCATAGTTGCTAATAGCACTTAGCGTTTGTCAACAGCTCAGTGGCGGAAGTCCAAGTGTTGTGCAGCACAAATAATTAACCAGCCGGAACACTGAGATAAATAGTAAAACATAATTTAACGAAGCCTCAAGACAGATACTTTGCCTCGAGGAATTTTAAAAATCAAGATATTCAAATCATTTGATCAATCGTTACAGCCCAGTCCAGGCCTCAATCTAATTGAGATTCCATATATTTTTTCTCAAAAAAGATATGTCTTTTATGTTTTTTAATTCTCTTTTTAAAGATGCCTGACTCATGTCCAATCAGAAACAAATTTATTGCATGAATATATTTTTTTTAATATCTGCCAGTGGTATGAATAATTTTTGGGCTTAACTGTACATTGATTTTTATGATTGTAATGTGATAAAATGTGGAAAAGCTCGAACTATATCAATTCATTTGCAAGGCACTGTACATTCTCACAAATATGTATCAGATACATATTCTAATGACAATAATATCTGCAGAAATTTGTGCCACTCAATTTTTAAAAAGTGTAAAGATGTTTTATTTAAACAAAATGAATAGAATAACATCTTGCTGGGTACAAGCTCAGCACAGACTAAACAACAGTTTTGTGTACAACCTTTAAAACAGAGAACTGCAAATTAAGGAATGTGAGGAAAATGTATAATTCTTAATAAGATTAGACATATTTTTGGTCTTGAAATGGTAAAATGATATTATGTTATTTCTTATGGCGTAGTATTTGTGTCATTTATTACACAAATCTGTTTGACACAAATCTTTAGCCAGCAAGCTAATTAGAAATTAGCTTGCTGGCTAAAGATAGAAGTATATAATTTTCTTCTTTGTTTTTTTTCTTTTTCAGCTACTTCGCTTTCAGTGATTACAAATGTAAATGGCCGTTGTCTCCCTATTTGGAGTCACAGCATTGACTTAAAACACAGCAAAGAAATTAACAGCAGCTATTGAACTCTTGTAAGTGCAATATTAATCTAATTAATAAAAATAAATAACAGTGTAGCAAGAAAAAGCTTTCCTGAGCTTAGAAATACCCATTCTTAGTTTTTAGAGCACTGTGAGCCCGACTTAATCATTTTTTTCCTGTTTTACAGGAAAAATTGTGGCATTTAAAACATTATTTCATCATTTATCTGCTCTCCTACATATTGAAACATATACTCAAATGAGGGACTTTTTAAAACTAAGTTTCAAGTATGCATTACATTTTGATCCTCTGATCAGTACTCTTGGATGTCTTCACTGTATTGCAATGAAAACATGAGAATAAATGTTACAGTTGCAGAGACAGAACTATATGATGTTTGAGATCACATCTGTAATCAAGTCAAGGAGCTCAGTTGTTGGATTCATCATTTTGTTGTTATTCATAAACTGGAGTTGCCATTTTCACATTAAACACAGGAAAGTAAGAAAAAACCTACAAATGTATTTATCGACATGCTGGTTAATAATGTATTAATAATTATTAGTTTTACCTGTAAAGTTGAAAAATTTAGACACTTGTCAGTGGATGAGTATTAAAAATTTGTTATTTCATAAAATCTCTCTGTTCACTTTCAAAGAATAAGATGTTTAACTTTGCTTCTAAATAAAATAAAATAAAATAAATTGAATTATTTTCAAACAAAACACCCTGTCAAAGAAAAACGTGATTCTTTGTACCATTCTTGTATTGTACCATATTTCCTCTTGAATACCTTCAGTTCATACATTTCTGTTTCGATGTTCATGTATACTTAGGCAAGGAATTAAGGTCATATTTACTGGGGGCTTTTAATGATTTTTTTTTTGAACAGTTTATAAAACAACGTAAAAAAGAGTATCAGTTCTGAACAAAAGTTTCTGTTATTATTTACTTTTCACTTTAAAATAGCTTCTTAAATGATTTATATCCTTCCCAAAAACTAATGGAAATGCTTCTTTTAGGATTGCAACAATCAAACCCTTCTAATAATTGCTGAGCATGCAGCTATTTGAAACCTTCAAATAGCTGCATGAACTGGTATTGGGATGACTTATCTTTAGTTTTTAGCTGCAAGTCCTTGAGTTTGAAAGACCTCTCTACCAACACCCTAATCTCTCAGGGCTCTCCATAGATTTTCTATCAAATTCAAGTCAGGCATCTGGCTGGGCCACTCCAAACAGGGTCAAAATTATACATACAGATTCAAATATAATCATATACTCCTTCTAATATTTGGATAAATGTTGCTTTTTCACATAGGGCCAGGTCAGTGAACTTATGCTTGTGGTCATTTATGTATAATTTTGAGACTTTGTTGATTTTGGAAAACGAGCTCATAAATCTGCCTCAAAGTATTTCAAACTAAAAGAAAACTAAACATAATATTACATAATGTTGTAGTAAAGCATGTATTTGTACAAGGTTCAACAAATTTGTTGTAGAAAAAGTAACCAGACACGTTATACTTTTATATAGTCGTTTGTTCCAACCCTCAAAAAGTCAAGCATTCAACGGCACGTCAGTGCTCTTCATGAGACTTGTTGCTGTAAGTCAAGATAAAGCTGTTGTCCAGAATAATTAGATTATTTTTAACCTTAAGTCTCAGACAGCTTAAACTGCTTCATATCTCTGGAAAGAATAAATGTTTTATTGTAATACGCTTGACCCAAGATATTCTGTGATCCATGTCTTCGATTTTGTTTCTTTTTTTCTGCTTTTTTTACTTTTCACTCTTGGTTACAGAGTACATTGCAGTTCTAAACCATTTTAAATATCAAAGATGATTCAAAGTATGAAATATTTACAGAGAAAGCTAAAGAGAAGAGTATCTGTTTACAATGGTAGTTATGTCCTTTTGTGCTTCCAAATCCGCAGTGACCTGTTGAGTCATAGACACAGGACCTCTCTCTGCGTGTCTTGCGGTGTCTGGTACAAGGACAAAGACAATGGACTTTACGGATCATTTGAGTGTTGGGAAGAGGATTGTTCAGCTGTAAACACGGATGCTCGATTGGATTGAGATCTGGCGGGATTCCTACGTCAAGTTGGAGCTATTCTTGTTCTAAGTGTATTTTTACTTCTTTTGCATTGACTATTCAGAGTCAGAGATCTGCAGCTATTGTACAAAACCTAATTGGTTACGTGAGAGTCAGGACAGCTGGTTGTGCCCTTGGGAGCATGTAGGAATCAATCCCAGAAACCAGTTTTCTTTGAATGGTGTTTTAAAAAAAGTTACAGATCTATTTTTTCTTTTGTGTGGACATGTTATCCAACCAAAAACTCTGGAATTTTAGCATTTCTTCAAAACAAACTACTGAACATTTTGGAGTGAAGAAATAAATCTTTAAAAACAAGCTACTTTAGCCATGACTCTATGGAGCATGTATAATCATATATGATATGTGACAAGTGATTTTTGGTTGAAGTAAATCATTATTTAAGGGTAGACTCAATTTTTTTTTATGTGAAAAGGAAAGAACATTGATTCCTCATTTAAAGGTGCACCTCAGTAAATTAAAATATAGAAAAGTTAATTTATTTCTGCAATATAATTCAGTAAGTGAAAGTCACATATTCATTTATTTCCTGGATACATCTGAGTGAGGCACTAACTTTTCTTGCTTTATGAATCTTTCCCAAACTCCTAAATAGCCTTTGCTTCATAATCTTCTCAAGTCCATCAATGTTGCTTGCACAGCTTTTTCTATAACAGGTTTTTCTTCCACTCAACTTTTCATTTATATGCTTGGATACAGCACTATTTGCACAGCCAACTTCCTTAGCAATGACCTTTTGTTGCTTATCCCTATGTGGAGGGTGTCAACATCTGCTGGATATAAGCAGTCTTCTCCGTGATTGTGTGGGTCATAACAGAACATTTCTGATATTAAAATCCCTTTTGTGTTGGTCTTATTTAATATTCTAACCTTCAGAGAAACAAACTTTTTGGGGGTTTTTTGCTCCAGATTATGATCTTCAAAATTTACAGAAAAAATGCTTGTAATATAACGCTGTGTTCAGTGAATTGATATATTAGTTTCAGTTTTTGAAATTTATTTACCTTCACCTGCATAAAGACAGGATCTCCAAGTTGTCATTTTTATGTGCTACTTAATAAACATGAAATTGGTTGTAACCTGTGTAAAACATGATAATAATCAGTATGTTGGTTCCAAGATTGGAACATGTTGGCAGATCCTTTTCGTTCTCAGCATCAACTCTGTCTGGCTGTCATAATGCGATTGTCTCTTGATTCGAATGACAGTGGTCGTATTATGATGTCGTCATAAGCAAGCCGTTTGTCCATCCCTATTCTACCTCCCTGCTAAAGCCAGCCTGGGCTGATAATAGGATTTGGAGCGTGGAGAGGCAGCTTAGCGACCTGGCCTAAGAAACAGTGATCATTTATCTGCAAAGCTGTTGCAGATTGACACGAGTGGGTAGGAGGTCTGAGAGCGGAGAGTGGGTGTGAGGCTGCCGGGGTTAAAGGGCAGGAGAAGCCATGCAGTCACACTATAAACGCATCTTAGCAAATCAGTTTGTGGATCTAAAAGCTAAAAACTACAATGGGAGTGGGATTAATTGTCTAAAGCCCCTCACGCAAGCATTTGCAGCTAAACAACAAAGAAAAACAGTGTAGGTTCACTTCATGCGAAGACAAATTATTTGTTTATATCTTCGTCACACCAACTGCAGCTTTCACCTCCATTAGCAGCCTCATTCATCTAAACTAATCAATGCTCTGAGCTGTGGCAGAATTAAAGGCTTAACTCTGCTGCCAAATGTCCACAAAGATCTACAGAAGGTGATTTAATACTCATTGTGAAGCATAAGGTACCTTTGTTGTTGTTCAGATACTAGGATTCCAGTATTTAGAGTATCAGTCAGTTATTTGCTAAACTGTTGTGATATTAAAAGGAAAAGAGCCAATTTCAGGGTTTTGGTGCACATATGTTTTTTTTTTAAGATAACCGTAAAGAAAACCTATACGAAGGTTTTCAGGAAATATGTCAAAATATATCTAATTAACAGTCTCTAAATGTACCATTCAGACTTCTACTGGCCAGTACCAATTGTTTTTGTTTTCAGTGCAGAATTTTGGCAATTCTGATTTTTCTTTCTAGCGACTAAAACACTTGAGGATTCAATCATGTATAATTTTTAAATTCAGCAATGAAACATGACAAACATTAACGATAAAAGAAAAAATATGCTTCAGGTGCCTTAATCGAGGCAGTTTTAATCCAACGTCTATGCTTGAAAGTCTGTAACCTTTTTTTTTTTTAATACTTATAACAAAATGAAGTACATGAAAATCACAGAGAATAGTATCAGTTTAACGCATTTAAAGAACAGTGACCAAAGCTGATAGGGGAAATTGGACTGTTTTAATCATTGGCTAATGGACTGGTGCATCAGTAAAACAGTCAAGACTTAGTTTCATAACTTTATATCACACATTAAGCAAACTCAAGATGTTGTTGCATTTTTTTATTTGTGCAATCACTGCAGATAAAACAGACCAAAACAAGTGAAACACTGTTGTGTATCACTGTCACTGTTCATGGATTTTGTTAAACCAAAAGTTACCATGTTAATACAGTGCCCTGAAAAAATATTCACACCCCAGGAGCTTGTTCTAAATTTGATCATATTACAATGATAATGGGGTTTTACACTGCCTTTAAAAAGTATTCACCCCCTTGGATGTTTTACCCTTTTCATTGTTTTTTTTTAAATCAGTCATGATCAATAAAATGTTTTGCTTTACCTTTTGGAAAGAATTACTTTCAGAAGTAATTTTACTACACAGTAGTTTTTACTTTTACTTGACTAATATTACTATGAAGTATCACTACTCTTAATTGATTAAAATTTCTGGATACTCTACCCACTGTAATTAACTTCACTGAATCAAGAACAAACATGTTTTAACCAAAAATATTGCAGATACAGACACAGCTACAGTTAGTTAAAGTGAGAATTCTTGTTTGAACACAAGCTTTGTTGTTCTGAACTTAGTTTCTATCTGCTGAGCCTGATGGTCAAAAAGATGGACTAAACACTATATATTGTTACTGGAAGTACCTTACCCTGTTCTAACATACATATACATTGTCTACTATATTAGCTTAATACATTCTTTTATTGTTAAAAAAAAAAAAAAAAAAAAAAAAAAAATGTTTCTTCTTTCTTGATTTGTTATTTTGTGCTTATCTATTTGTACTAATTTGTTTTGACAATACCAAACTTTGCACATAACTTCATACTTTTTGTCTGCCTGATGAGGACATTTTTAAATAGAAAATCTGATGTTTTGATCAGTTATTCAGTACTTGAATAGCCTTTTTACCAAATACTTCTTTTACTCGAGTAATTTATTGAATGGATACTTTTTGGGTACTCCATTACTCTGGTTACCAACCTGCATCTGACCAGAGTTGTTACTTTACAACTACATGATTCATTCACAATAACTACTAAATATGGTTAATATGGTTTTCTTATTATCATGTAGACTCATCAGATAACTACAGAATAAACACATATGTTTTTTTTAAGTAAAAAATCTATTTATTTATTTAAAAAATCAAACAAACTCCACCCACATCCTAGAGCTCTGCCAATAACGGTTTACCCAAACGCTCACACACAAGAAACACCCCCCATCTTACTGCTGCAACCCCTACTTGGCTAGTAGTCTTGCAATGAGTGGAATGGAGATCATTTAAGTGCAGTGACTGTGTCTCAAGTGATTATAATATGAAGACACCTGTGTCTGGAAGGTCCATTCATTGGTTAATCAGTATTCCTGGCTACCGCAACAGCATGAAGGTAAAGAACAATCCAGACAAGTCAGAGAAAAGGTTATTGAAAAGTTTAAGTCAGGGGATAAATACAACAAAATCTCTAAGGCACTGAACATCCCGTGGAGTTTAGTTAAATCCATCATCAAGACATAGAAGGAATATGGAATATGTGTAAATCTGCCTTGTCCTCACAAACTGAGTGACCATACATGAAGGAGACTCGAGAGAGAGAGGTCACCAGGACACCTATGACTACGCTGAGGGAGTTCGCTAAACCTAATACTTTACTTTGAATATCTTAAGATTTAGTGGCATAAAATACTTGGTAAAAAGGAGTGCGTGCAACATGTCATACCAATAAATGTTTGCCTCTTTCTAGTGTTTTGTATGTTGTGGTGCAAGATACTACAAGACTGAAAATATCAGAGCCAAGCAAGTCACTTTAAGTAAAGCAAAAACATGGTCAGTTAGTTAAAATACCAGTTTTATTTGTTGACATTGTTTGTTGACATCAAAAATGCTGATATAATTTCAGCTTCATGATCTTTTGTTCATTTTTTTGCAACATTCAACAATTATTTTATAACTTCCACAAATTTGCTGCCAAATGTATTTGTAAATGTGCCTTTCTATTCAATCTGAACCACTTCAAACACATCATTTCTTCGGACTTGAACAAAACGAGAAAAGGCAATTGGAAAACCTGCTACCTATTAAGGAAGAAGCTTTTTATCATTTAACTTTGCATTAGAGAATGGCAAAGTAGCTAAAGAGGATTACACAGAAATCTCTTTCATATGTCTTTTACCATCACAGAGTCAATCTCAAGAGAACAACTGTTCTCAATCTAATCCCAGAACTGAGGGGGGTGCTGTTATAAAATCACAGATTTTAATGCAATCATAGTTTGTGGACCCTCAAGAGGCCTTATAAGCCTCTTCCTAACCCTTATTCTGTCCTATTAGATTGTGTGGTGGGGGGCATCGAATCCTTTTGCACTTTGATATAATCCTTGTTGATTACTGTCCTCTCAACTCTTATGTGTCAAGCGTAGACAAAAATATTATCTTTATGTTGTATAATCCATTTTTTTCCTGTATCACTCACACTTTTTGTAGATTGGAAACAGAGAGTTTAAAGCTATATTACATGCTTTGTTGCGTGTTGCAATTTCTCTCCGTTAGGTTTACAGATCTATTTATTACTCTCTGGCAGCTTATGATGGTGGGGAAAAGGCATTTTTCATCACTTTCAACTTAATCACCCAATCCATCCTCGTCTCTCTCACACACAAGTGATCAGTGGCTGTGAGCAATGGGCACTCCTCTCTGTTGTCAATTTAAAGGAATTGAATGGTCTAAGCAGCCTTGAGGAAGACGCTGCCACCAGCAGAATCTTTGCCACCTAACAACACATTTACAACTTTAACAAATTACTTTTTGTGTTGTTTTCTAAGGTTGTTGGGGTTTTTTTTTTATTGTTGGTTGATGAAAAGAATGTGGAAAAATATCCTTTCAGGTATCTTTAGAATAAAAGTAGGTGAAAAGTAGAAGAAAAGTCACACATATCCAACAGCGTTGGTTCCTACATGATAAAAGTTGTGCAATGGAAAATCATTGGTCATGGCTGATGGCTGCTAACACTGCTTGAGGTTTCTTCCTGTTAAATGGGAGTATACCTTTCCGCTGTTGCCACAAGAATGCTCAGCATGATGGTTTGCTGCAAAATCATCAACTCGATGCAGTCAGCTTTCCACTATAACCGTATGCTCTTTCAGGAGGAGTGATTGCAGCAAAATCAGTGAGTCAATGCAATTGGCTGGGATTCCTTAGACAGAAAACATTTTACCAATTGCCATAATAAACTGACCTTGACAGCAGTTATTTCTAGAGTTTAACTGGAACATTTGTTATTGAATTTTAATCTGTCTATATGATTGGGTTGAATTGTATATATATTTTTGAATATACGATGGGTGGGTGGGTGGATGAATTGTCAAGTGCCTTGAGATGACATTTGTTGTGAATTGGTGCTATAGAAATAAACCAAACTTAACTAAACTTGAAAATGCTATAATTAACTTGAAAGAATATTCTATAGAATTATAAGTCATCTAGTTGATTCCTGTTTTAGTAGAATGCACTTCATAAGGAAAATGACAATGATAGAAACCCACCAAAAAAAGATGACATTGTTTTTTTGCCTCTTGAGGAGCAACTATGGTTTCTTTCAGAGAAATCGTGGCAATTTGGAAGCATTTGAGTTTTAATTCTGGTTTATAAACATTTAATCCTTATACTAAAATTCTATTTTAAATAAGTGTACAGTGCCTGTAAAAATATTCACCCTCTTGGATGTTTCACTCTTTTTATTACTGTAGCAAATCAATAGTGATCAGATAAATGTAACTTTTTTTGACAAAAGATCATGATTGATTTGTTAAAACAACAAAAAGTAAAACATCCAAGGGAGTGAATACTTTTTATAGGCACTGTAATTATACCTTCTGAAATTCTGTCTGAGGTTGGAAAAAAAAAATCTTTGTTATATTCTTTTGCCAGTTTTCCCAGTAGGTGAGAAGGTTAAAAAGTCACATTACAAACCAGCCAAATTGCAAGGCTTCCACCTCAACTAATTGGGGAAACGTAGTGGGAGTGAACTCCAGGCAGTCTTTCGGCAACGCAATGAGCTTGCCGGTCGTCCTTCAATTCCAAGGCCACAAGCCTGAACACCTCGTGTCTGCAACACATCCTTCAACACGACGTTGAACCTTTACTAGCTGCGGGGCTGCTCTCCTATTATTGACCCAGCACTTACACCTGGCTGTGAAGAGAAAATTTCCCTACAGGGATCAATAAAGTGTCACATTAGCACAGTAATGCACAGCAAGGGAGAGAAGCAAGACAGAAATTACCTACACAAATCACTATGCCACATCAGTCATGCTGTGATTTGCGGGCATGCCATACAGCTCCGCGAAGAGTCTGTTCATTCTGCAGGAAAACAGTGTGCACTGAAGACTGCAGCTGCAGATGCACATAGCTGCAACTTACTGTGGAGTAAAACCCATTTTAGAAAAATGCAGTCTAACAGCAACCCAAAAATATTAATAAGGACTTGTATTTGACTTGTAAGTTGTTAATATTGCAATATGCTATATATGGTGCACATAGATTGGAAATTGGAAGAAAATACTTGGTTTTTTAACAATTTTTGTAAATAAAAATCAAATTAGTTTAGCATGCATTTTATTAAGCCACTTGATTTAATACTTTGTACCACATTTTTCAGCAGTTAAAGCTGCAAGTCTTTTTGGGTTTGTTTCTACCAGCTCAGTGAAGATGCTGATTGCAAATGCAAGGCCCACTTTTATAGGCCATATATTATTTTCCCTCCACTTGACAATAATGTACTACTGTGTCCTAACATGACAAAATGTGAAACAGTTCATAAAGTATGAATACTTTTGCATTTTACAATCATAGTTGGAGCAGGATTTAGTGAAACAGCGGCGCTGGATGCAGAAGATGCAGCTGGCATGTCGCTGTTGGAAATGTCCTGTGTTAGATGCCAATTTTGATTCACAACGCTCTGTGTAAGTTCAACTTTTGATCTCGTTTAGATTTGGTCAAAGATGATTCATTTGCACAATCACCTCAGTCACAGTATGAAAATTGCTTTTTTACAATGAGAAACTAAAGAAGCTTCACTCCTCTACAGAAAATGTTTCCACCTATTTAAAAGAAACCATTCTTCAGGAGGTGCAATAATTGCTATTACATTATTTGTTATTGTATGTATTTTTTTTACTGAGGATCTCAGACTGGATTCAGGTTATTTGCCAGTGCTCTCAGCTGCCTCTGTTTCATCTTTTGCTCAGTCCCGCAGCTGTGCTGTAGGTGGACATGTGGGTGGGTGGGCCTGAGGGTCAGCGGGGTTCATCTGTATCTGTCAGACAGCTGGATATAATGAAGAGTAGGATGAAGGCCAGCAGAAACATCACTACTAATCATCTGAGCCCACATCTGAGACTGCCACGTCCAGCAGCTCAGATACATCTAGGTTTTCAGAACTTGCCTCCATGAAACACACGCCAGCTTTTCAAAGGTAATTTATTCCTCTGCACACATCACTATTTTATTCTAGTTGCGAGTTTCCTCATTACAATTCTTATTCTATGTGCATTTGTGAAGTGTTTTCTGTCTCCCATGCCCTGAATGCATGGTAAAATGGCCATCTATTATTAGATATTTTCTAAAATATTGATTCTGGCAATGTAATTAATTCTGCATCTAGGGATTTTAATAATTTATCATATCATTTCTCTGCTCAAGATAAAGATGGACATTGAGGTGTAAGTTGAGATGACCACCGACCTCTTGGGTTTAAGCTAGAACATGTCTAGGTGTATTACACAATAACAGTTTTTTATATGACAACTAAATGATTGTTGATTTGTTATTTACTGGTGCCTTTAAAAATGACACTGTTAAATGTAGATGCTGTTGAGCTTTATTCTTTGAAAAACTAGCACTTTTTAATGAGTTGCTATAATGAAGAAAAGATTATTACTGATATTCTTTTTCTGTAAAAATAACCATGATTGCTGACAGGTAGTCTTGAGTCTTCAAGAGAAAAATGAAAATTACAAGAGATGCACTGATTAGCCTTTTTCTGCCTGGTGCCGTTAACCAGTTTTCAGTGGGGTCTGACCTGCCAAATTTGGATTTAGACTATATCCGTTTTTTCACTTGGATAAATAAAAAATTAAACAGGTTCTTTGATTGAGGTCGGATCTTCAGTGCAATAGAAAAATTAGAAATGACAGTATCTCCCCCATTTATGCATCAAAACTTATGTTTTATTTCATTTATATATTTTTCTTAAAACTTAGAAAATGTGCAAGTGTCTTCTGTTAGTTGACATGTTTTTTAACCAACAATGCTGAGATTTCTTAGTTTTGATGCATTTAATGAATAGAAAGGCAAGTTTTTTGTATTTGAGCAGCTGATTACCAAGGCGAGGCGATTTTATTTCTATAGCACATTTCAGCAACACAGCAATTTAAAGTGCTTTACATAAATAAAACAAAAATAAAACAACAAACGAGGAAAACATGACATTGCATTGGCAAAAAAAAGGAAGGCAATGAGATGTTGAAAAGCAAACTACACTTTATAATGTTCCAGTTATTAATCAAAGGTAACTCTAAACAAATGGGGTTCTAGTAGTTCAGCAGTTTTCCAGTTTTCTGGAAGTTTGTTCCAGGTTAGAGGATCATAAAAACTGAATGCTGCATTTTCATGTTTGGTTCTGATTCTGGGGATGCAGAGTAGACTTGTACCAGGAGACACGAGTGGTCTGGAGGGTTGATACGACAACATGTCTTTAATGTATTTTGGTGCTAAGCCATTAAGTTACTTATAAACTAACAAAAGTATTTTAAAGTCTATTCAGTCAAGTTAACATTGGTAGATTCTGACCTCTGGAGGATGGATTGGTGCAGTTCTATAGTTTAATACAACCAAAATAATTTATTAGTTACATGTACTGATGATGCCTGTACAGGTTTTGGTAAGCACATAGTTTATCAGTGGCAAAATAAATACATTTTGGATGTTGGTGGGAAAAGACAAAGTTTATTGCATGTGTAATACAAAATGCTGTCCAAATATACCCACTAATACCAAATTATATTAAATACATCAGAATTTTCTGGAAGAATGTCCTAAAAATGTGCTAAAAGACATGCTGAATTGAAGTTTTTTCCAAAATTATTTAAATAAATGACATTTATTTGACAGTTTACCAATCTCTCTGTCTAATTTGCTGTTTCAGCTTGTGCATGAAGTCTAATGCAACATTATTGTCCAAGCAATTATTGGTGGGTAATTGAAAAGTAGGAGGCAACATTATTTTTTCTAAACTCTCTATTTATAGTCTGCACAGAAACACCACAAAGGTTTAAAAATCTGTACTTTTGTAAAGCTTTTTTTAAAGTCTTGTTTTTCAGTGTCTGAAGGCAGGGAATTCTGGCGAACATGGAATAGGCATTGTCTGGTTGCTGCAACCAAGGTACATCAAGGTTTTTAAAGTTATGACTTCAACACCACAAAATAGTTTCCATCATACCCTTCCTACAGTTTAAAGTCCTTTTTATTGAGATGTTTTGACAAATCTGTTCGCTGGCTGAAAGAAGGCTCAAACACTGTCCATTTGCTCTCAAGAAAGAAAAAAAAAATTGGCTGTTGAGAAATGTTTGTTGTATTATACGTAGTCATTAAAAAGATTGTCACTCATTTTATGCCTATAAAAGGAGGGTCAAACATTGTTCTTATTAGGGTAATGGTGCTTATAAACTACAGTTTGCAAGCTGCGAGCAGCACGTAACCAGCAACACACACCGGTATGCATCAAAAACTAAGCCCCTATTGTTTTCTATTAAGCATCGCACACCGGCAGATTTTGTGGTCTTGGTGATAAGTCTCATTAAGTAGTTGCATCATGGCCCTTCTCCAAAAAGAAAAGAAAAAAAAAGATTCTGTATTACTGTTGGGGCATCCTGATTATAATCATTTCTTTTTGTCTCTCCAGTTATTTCTTTTTTTTAACCAGTACACAGCTGCAAACACACACACACTATAAATATATCAAAGCTATCAAAATCAGTTCAGCATGCTTACAGTATTTTCCTTTGACATAAATAATGAACAATACAAATAAAAATGTCTGTCAGGAAACCAGTTAATTCTACAAAGTGATGTTTTTTCATTTCCTTGCATAACAGCATCAACTAAACTCAATAAAGCTAACAAATGATTAAAAAAAATGCCCATCTGATGTATTTTTTAGAACCAAGGATAGTACAATAATGATTAATTAGTCTTCGACCCTTTTTAAGTTAAAATATGAATTCAAATTACATTCTCATCCTGCCATTCTCGTGATTAACTCAGAAGGCGTCAGATGATGTTTACAGATCATTAGCTGCAACCTGTAATTCCTCTCTAGCGAGAGCTCAGTGGAAGTCTGAAATCAGATCACTCGGCTTCTTAATTACAGTCTCTCTACATTAAACCCTCCCCGCATCCCAGAAGGCACTAAAGTAGAAGGCCTCATCCGGACTCTGGACAGGAGCAGCCCCTACTCTGTCACTCTTGTCAGCACAGCTTGCCTCATGTTGGTAACACATGACAGATCTGGAAGATAAAACAGCCATGCCGCCTGCCACACTAATGGTTTATAAATATCTTCTTCAAAGAGCCAAGATGATGGGAGGGGTGTGTAGTGCTTATGGGCTCTGTTGTGGTATAACATTGCAGACCCATTTAAGACCTCAGTTGGCTTTTCATTTCAAGCTACTATGACCCAGGAGCCAGCTGGAAGAGGGAATAGAAAAGTCCCTACAGGACTTGTGATGGACAGCTCCTGGTTCACTAGTCTGAGTCAGACTGACCAACTTATCAGAACTACCAGAAGAAATCACTACAGCAGTCATGTCCAGGCACTTTCTACTGTGTATGTTTGTATCAAGCTGGTAAAGCTGTTGCACAAGTTGAGCTTCCCTTTATGTATTCTTAAGACGTGGGAATCACTAGATATTACAACACATTGCACAACGTTTTTTTTAAGATGTTAATTATGTGATAAATAAATAATTACGAGATGTTTATAATTTTCTGGATCAGTATTAGTTCTATCAATGCCCTGATTCAGTCCTAAGAATCTGATCTGGTTTTTAGATCTAAATATCTTAGTCCCCAACTAATCTCAGCTCCCAAACCCCTGTTGTTGGTTTACAATCTATATTTTTTCTGTTACCGCTCGCTTGGTGTTAGAAGGTGTGATGGCATTTTGTACTGCCAAATTAAAAAAAAAAAAAAAATCATTGCTTATTTCAGCAAGAAATGGGCAGAATATTTCAGCTGGAACAACCTAAAAAATGCTAAGTTTCTCCAATCAGTGAACTTACTTTAAGTACTATCAAGTTGCTTTGACAACAGTGTTTGGTGTGGAAGTGTGAAAGTTGTTATTGAGTGAGTCAGTGTTAGCTTTTTCAGTATCAGCGAGGTGCTTTTTAGAAGCAATGTCAAAAGAAGCAATTTAAAGGAAAGTTTTATTTTCTATGAAATGTCTAGACATGTCTGGTATTCATTCAGGCTGCAAGAGAGTGAGATTTTCAGCAGATAACAGAAAGGCTGAACGGAGTACAGCAAAGTTGCCTTGTTTTATCCTTTTTGAACTTCCAACCTCTGTCTTGAAAATACTGGCAGTCTTTTGGGAAACTCAGAGTTAAGGTAAGTATCTGTGTAAGCTGTCTTAGTTGCTAATATAACATAATAAAGATAGATTGATAAAGTGACTCCTGTATTGCACATGGTACAATGCTGCCTTTGCTCCTCATATAAATAATTAGTGACCACTCACAACAGAAAGACCACTGAAATACTTTTAATGCTGTTATATGTTCTGAGAGTGTAGTTTTGAAAGACAAATCAGAATCTGCAGTGCTTTACAAAAGCAAGGAATGGAATACATCTACAAAATTGTGTTTGGTGAATTTGTTTATTTTCTATTTATGCTATTATGCATAGCTTGCAATAATATATTACAGGCCCTCCCATCATTTTGCAAATCATTTTCACTAACAAACTAAACATCTCTACCCTTTCTTGAACCCTTTAGAACAGTGTTCCTCAATTCTGGTCCTCAGGGACCACTTCCCTGCATATTTTAGATCTGTTTCTGTTCCAGAACACGTGATTCAAATGATTGCACAACCTCCTCTGCATGCCATCAAGTACTGCAGGAGCCTGTTAATCATCCACATATTCAAGACAGGTGTGTGGCAGAAGGGAAACACCTAAAATATGCAGGACAGTGGTCCCTGAGGACCAGAATTGAGAAACACTGCTTTAGAAGGACGTTTATAGTGAAAGAGAACATAATAATCTGCTGCATTGTTCTGTCTGTGCCGTGATGTATTTCGAGAATCCTTTCAGTGTTGAGGAAACTGTACAAAGGGCAATTTAAACACTGGTCAATCATTTTCAAGACATTCAAAGCAAGGTGTTACATTTCTAAAGTGGGTAAACAGGTTTCTCTGTAAATTTTATCTGCACACTATTAACTGAAATCACTGAATTATACTTTGAGTTTCAATATGGCTGCTCCTTACATCAACAGTAGTAAGCTTGGGGAAAACGTTTGAGTGCATGTAAAACCAATGTTACATGTAGCACCTAAACTCTAAAATTAACAAATTAAAAGTGGTGTTTGCATGTGGAAAGTACAGCTTAAAATGATGCTCATAAGAGGGACAATGGCTACTTGGGTGTCGCCATGTTGAAATCCCGACTTCTCCAACTATGTTAAATGGAACGCTGTTACATCGGGTGTGACATCAGATGCAGCTCCGATTTCTGAAGTAAATGAAATGCACCATAAATATATGTAGGCTATCTCTGTTAGTCTGCAGTTTAAGGAGGGTCATTTGTAAATGTTAACAGCCACACAAACACAATAATCCAGACCATATAATATTGATGCAAAAGACTATTAATTTCTTGCATTGTAAAGTTACCAAATTCTCACATATGAACATATTAGCATATTGATTTTGTTCATTTAAGTATAGTATTAAATTAGGACTTTGTATTAGCAAAAACTTAATCTCAAGTAATTTAATATTGGATACAAAAATATCTTGATGAAAACATCCTTAATGACCATATAACTCAAAAATTTAATTGGAAAAGCTTGTGTTGAGACCTTATGATCTCATTGCACCACCATATACTAATAGTGGGTGTGTCCAATTTAGGTGCTACACCCTTTGAATGATTCTATTCAGCAACCTAAAAGGTTCCTGTTTTATTAAATTTTAGGTCTAAATTTATTAAAGTGAAAAAAACAGAATTTTCTGTTTATCCAGTCAGTATTTAATACAACTGACAAAAAAATTGTTAAAATATAATGTTTTTTTTTAAATAAAAAATTCAACATATGAAAAATTTAGCCCTTCATGTTTTGGAATGGCTGCCGCCCCTCTGATACAAGAGAAAACTCAGGTTTTTAGGAATACTGACGCTAAGAGATGGGATGAGAATCCAATAAAGTGTGGTTAAAAACAGAGAGCTTCATTACTAGGACACAATTAGAGTGAGGAACAGGTAGGTGTAATTACCTAAATGTGCTGCTGCTGTCGGGGGAACATCAACTGAGGCAATTAAAGGAGGCTGAGCTGGCAGAAAAACGGAAGATAACGAAATACAAGTGAGCACTAAGAAAAAACACAAAATAACTAACATGAACCAGAGAAATAATTCACAACACAGATAAAACTAAGCTCAAAGTCCAATAGATCAGAACAAATTATTTTGTCTCTCTGCATGTTTGAACTATTTCCATCTGCTCAAATCCTCATCCAAGAGCATCCTTCTTTCTTAGTTGCTGTTTAATTTTTTTGTTGCACTTCCATCATCTCAGATATCATTGTGTTTGAATATGCCAGATGTTAGGAAGCCATATAAGCTGTTAAGCATGTAAACACAACCAATCCTTCATGTTGAAGCGCATAACCACACTTTACAATAAACACTGTAAGGAGAGTCCAGAGCACAAACGAGTAACATGTCAGCTCTTGTAAGCCACTGTTGTTGAGAAAGGAAAAGGACTTAAGTGGTCAGGGAGTTGCTGTTGTCACCCAAGAAATCTGATTCTGATGATTAAATACTCATGAAATTAGAAATATAAACAGTTTTGACCTAGAGCAATTAGAGGTGTTGTTTTTGCTTGGATGTGAGGAGGTATTGAGTATTGTTTGCCTTAAGCATTGATATCAGAATCAAACATAAATCCTTGTCTGTCCCCCTCAGAAAACAACTATTTTTATAAGAAACTGAAGTGTCAGTGAGAAGTTAGGGTTTCCTTGCTTTTCAAAGTGCTTGTTTTAGGAATAACAATATTTCATTTAATCCACACTTTTCCTGCCCTTTACTAAACAAGTGTGACAAGTGCCAGGCTGTCATAGTAATTAAAATCAAATGAATTTTTCTTGCTTTACAGAATAAAGTTGTAACTTTAGGGCAAACTGAAAAGAAAATGCTGAAGTGTGGATTTCTCAAGTGCTTTTGTTGAGGTTTAAACAAAGAGTTTAGAGTGTTTGTGTCTGTTGATGGTAAAAATATGTGATTAGCTAAGCTCAGCTTTCAGCTAGAAACAACAAAACAGCTCTGTTTGAAGAAGGTATAGTTTTGAAGCTTTATTTGATCCGCTCAGAAACAGAAATCTGAAAAGGTCACTGTGAACTTCAGGCATGTTTTAACATTTTCTTGGCAAACTACAGCTTGTCACCCTGTTTATTGCTTTGCAACCAATTCATAAGCCAAAGATGCTCGGAAGTACTGTAAAAGTGGAGGAAGGGTTTTAGCCATGCAAGTGTCAGTATAAAAAAAATTCAGGGGATATTAAATTGATATGTAACATTAGGCCCCAGACTGTTAAGTATCATAAATTTAAGAACCCAAGATAAACAATTGGCAGAAGTACATTTCCATTAAGAGGTCCCTGAACAGCCATGAGAGTAATGTAATCAAATGTAATGTAATCAAAGCGGCGTCACTGCTATCAAACGGTGGAACAAGCCTTAATATGAATTTTGTCCTTATCTAAACATTTTTAGCACAGAATAAAGACAGTTATGCAAAATGATGATGAGCACAGTTATACAAATATTCCTTGAGTGAGCACACTGATCAGATCATAACAAGAGCATCAGATTATGTTCAGGCCTAACCTAATAGTGTGTGCTGGTCCCCCTTTTCCAGGCAAAACAGCGCTGATCTTTCGAAGTATGGATGTTAGCACCAGATCTTGTACAGATGGATTTGTTTGTCCAGTACATCCTACAAATGCTTGATTGAGATCTGAGATCTCCAGAATGTAGAGGACAAGTCAACAACACAAACTCGCTGTTGTGCTGATCAAACTGTTCCTAAACTGCTTTCTTTGCTGAAAAAGGGACACAGCCATTAGAGGTTACAGTTTAAGTTACACATTGTCTGCAAAAGTGCTTTGGTAGGTGGTGCCTATCCAAGTAACATCCATATGGAGAATCACATCCCCTACACATGTTTGCTTTCTTCTTGTGATGCTTCCTGATGTCATGTGTTCTTCTGGTATAAGATGCACACACACTATCCATTTCGAGTAAAAGAAAACATGATTAATCAGATCAGGCCACTTTTTCCATTGTTCTGTGGTACAGAACAATGGCCATGGTATTAGAGTACAACAGCAAGTATTAGAGCATTGACCATGCTGGACAGAGGTCAGCATGGGTGTCCTGATTGATCTGCAGCCATGCAGCCCCAGACACAATAAACTCCAATGCACTTTGTGGTCTGACATCTTTCAGAACCATCATTAACATGTCAGCAAATTGAGCTACAAAACTTCATTTGTTGGATCACACTATATGGGACAGCCTTCAATTCCCACGTACATAAATAAATCTTGACCACTCATGAACATTCTTAATTGTTTCATTAAATACTTTCATATCAGTTATTTAATGTGAATGTCCAAACTGCAGTAAAGCTGAAGGTAGAACTACGTGATTTCGCAGTGAGAGCCAGAAGTTGTATGTGAGTTTGCAATAATCTGAGTGCAATCAAAAGTTTAGAGGGATTAAAAACTGTAATGAAATAACGCTCCACAAATTATTTAAAATAGCTGCAGAGATTACATTAATGTAATCCAATTTAAAGGCGCCTTCCCCAAATATTTATTATTCAAGCACCATCTGTTTAAAGGCTGCCGGGTCAGTTCAATGCGCAGTTCTACAGCAACAAGGCAGTTTTGTTGTCCCACATTTCTGTCTGCCCTGTGTGAAACTCAACAAATAATCCATTTTCTTTCTGGCTCAGTTATTACCCTTGTTTATGTTTATGCTCGTTTAACATCTGGAAAATAACTTTCCAACTTAAATTCCTTTTTGAAGTCTGTTGAAGGTCAGCCTGAAATCCCAACCAGTCTGACTAATGAGAGTATTTAATGAGCCAAAGGATTTTGATACTTAAATAATTCATGATTGTGTTGTTCTTTCTTTCTTTCAAAGGCGTTTATGGGGTAATTTTAAGACTTTGTTAGCACCACTCTGACACAAATCCCAGCTCAGCGTACATAAAACATGCAGAGAGGAGCTCAAATGATCACTTTTATCCACAGCAGAAATGATCTGCTTTTCAATTAGTCATGCAGAATAACAGATAACATAAATCTGCACAAAGTGATAAGATGTTGATTACACTGAGAAACATGAATCTGGAGAATATTTACAGGGTTTACTGGAAAAAAAATATATTTATTATTATTTATTTATTTATTGTTGCCTAAATGTTTTCATTGTTCTGTTAATTTTTGAAATAAATGTATTAAAATATGACCAATACATGCTGATCAAGTTAAAAATTGTGTCTTTTGTTTAGCAAAGATATTACGCCCAGGATGTGGCTGTCATATTTGCTTCACATGAATGTGATTAAATAAAACTTATATGGTTGCTTTAGATCTTTTAGATATCAGTGTGAATAATTTTAAAGACCAAATGACAGCCTTCAGAAACATTTACAATTTATTAATTGTTTGCCAATGGATTTGTTGATGTGTGTAAAAATTATGCCCACGTGTACAACGAATGCAGTTTTCTGGCTGATCGCTGATCTTCAAAAAGCCTGACCTGCTGGTTCTGATTTTGGCCGATACCATTTCTTTTTTGTCTGAAAAGTCACTAAGTTGGCAACAGTAGGGTGACTATTGTTAACCATCTGCATGTGCAGAGGTGACCTGATGGCCGGGTCAGTGAGCCATCTCTCATGGCAGAGCAAAAGGGGACAATGGCTGATTTTTAGACCTTTGCGGAAGTAGATAAGATCAGTTTCAGATGTAAGTATCAGCCAATCACTGATATCCCAAAATAAGGAAATTGGGAGCATAATTTTGGAAAGGAGGCTATGACTGATTTCCGAATTTGGAATTTAGGAAGGAGTAGGAACAGTTGACTAGATCTTTAGCCTTGCACAGTTGCTGAGGGGGCTGTGGGATTTTGATTATCCATTCTAGATATGTTTTGTGCATCTGGATAAGGTTTAGGACTTTGTTCACCTAGGTAAAATGTGAGGGGTTCTGCTGGGGTATGCTTGTAAGACCTATCCAGTCCTTGTATACCAAAGTTTAGCTTGTTCCCACTGCAGGTTGGACTCTGTCAGGTGTTTTTTTTTTGGAACCTCTGGATCTCATCTTTGCATTTTTTTGTGGAGGATGTGGTTCAGTAAATTATGCTTCAGGATTCCCTGGAATGGTTTACAGCTGAGTGTGAAGAGACAAGGATGAGAGTCAGCTTTTTTTTTTTTTTTTTTTTTTTTTATCTCTGAAACCAAGACTTTCAACCAAAAAAGGTGGATTGCTCCCTTCAGGTTAGGGGTCTGTCTTTGCCTCAGAGTATTATGTTGCTTTGTGAGTTACGGCAGAATTATTTGGGCCTCGTCTGCAGTAATGCAAGCACTGCTCTGGCCTGTTGTGGTGAAGAAGAAGCTCTCACTTCAGCAGTTCTTCCAGACTGACCCTCAACTATAGTCATAAGATGTGGTTCATAATTGAAATGATGGGATCATAGATACAAGCGACTGAAATGAGCCTCCTCTGTTGGGTATCGGATTCACAGTTTTAGAAGGGGTGGATCCAGTGTGGATCAAAAAGTAGAGCCGCTGCTCTTCTGAATCTAAATGAGTTAAGACAAGTTGTGTCTTGGGTTAGTCAGTTTGGAGGTTTTCCAGGCACGTCCCACTGGAGGAAGATGCAGAACTCCTTAGATGGAGTATAAGTCTTGCCTGGTTTGGGAACGCCTTAAGATCTCTCAGAATGAGTCAGAGTATATTGGATGGATGAATGAATGAATGACATATTGAGTTGTACCTTGCCTTATTGGTAGGAAAATCATGTATGCCATTATCTTAGGTTAGGGTTAGGTTAGGTTAGTAATGGTTTTGTTAGAATTTCTTAAATCTGTTCGACTGCAGGGAAACCGTAAACTGAATCAGTACATTTAAATACAAAATGTACAATTTGTAAGCTCAATTAGGCAATATACAAAGTTGCATCAGGTGGTAACACGAGAACAGTGCAAAGATCATTTTTAACTGCTGCTTTTTCTCAAATTTCTTAAAATTCCCCCTTCCTCTCTCTAACATGCTCGTTGTAATGTAAATCCCTATAGTTTCCCCAAAGAAACAAAATAACAGATTTATCTTCAGCTATTGTCTCAGTATTTGATTGTTACTATAGAACCTGATGTGTGAACAAATTATAAGTATTGACTAAGAAACCATTTCTGATTTGGTATATTGATTGAATGATTAACTATAACAAATTAATATTCATTTATATTTTACTAGTATTACTGTATACATAAGAAAATATAGTAATATGGGCCAGGAAAAGTTATGGTAGAGTTTAAAGTATTATGCAGTTGTTTGAGTGAAGCTTTTTAGGTGCTCGAAGCTTGAACGAGTTTTGGCAGTGCTCCATAATATGAGCGTGTAGGATTTGGTTTGGAAAGAATTAGGTTGTAGAGAAGGAATCTGAAAAAAAGGAGGTCAGCAATCGGTTGTAGTCTACAATAGAACTAAGACAACATACAGGTCCTCGACTGTGGCTTGGTACATTTATGGCATCCACAGCTCCCATCCATGAGTTCTTCAGAGAATTACTCACTGAGTTCATCCTCGGCCCAACAACAAATATACCCCAAAATAAGGGAATGAAAATGCAAAGCTTGTTGCGTAAAACATCAACCACACTGAATATAGTACAATATGTGCATAAAGTAAGAACATGCCGTGCAGAGTGTTTCTGAGAGAAGAAAGGGACTAAATCTGTGTGTGCCTTCCTCCAGTATCTTTCTAAAACCCTTTTTAGTCACATCTCATTTTTTTCTTACTGAGAGGCACTAGATGAACAAAAATACTGAGGTGTAGAGTTTGGTATTTTTAAAAGCAATAACTTTACTCTAAAAACTCTTATACATTTTAGACCTAAACAACAGCATATTTTATGTTGTTTGGTATCTATTTATAAGGTCTCTCTGCCTTTCTTTCTGTCAAACTACTAGTGAATAAAGGCTGGAACCAAAGCTATCAGCTAGCTAGTAAGACATACACACCTGTTACAGCTCACTTTAGCCATTTAAATCAACTCAAAATGAAAATGTTCATTTTAGTAGGATAAACTGCTTTGTTGCTATTAACAGTCTACAATTTCACAACATGCTGTTACTATGGTTGGAACTGCTTTTTAAAGCCAAACAATGTCCGCTTTTCCCCATTGACTGAGCCTTAGATCAGCAAATCAGAACAGTTCACAGTACTTCTATGTTTATTTTATGGGAACATGTTTTAATCAATTATGTATTTTTAATATCTTATGAAATTGGATAACCCTGGAGCATAACTGGGTAGTCTGCATGGAAGCCATGAGCTGCACAGGAGGTTGTTGTTGATTCTATCTTTACATTTCTGCTTTTAAGTGTGCTTTTATGGAGATTGTGGGTGGTTTATATTTTGGAGGCAACCAAAGATTTAATCCATCCTGAGAGGAAAGTGGAGGTACTAAGATATTTGCGAATCAGTAATTAGAGTAATTCAAGATTTCTGTAAAATCTAAAAAAGTCACAGTGGTAACAAACAACTAGCTGTAAAACTATTTCAGCAATGAACAGAACAGCTGTTTGTTCTGCTGAGAAAACAAGATTGCAGATAACCGAGGTTATGCACAATTGATGATGCACAAACAGCACTGTTTTCACCCTAAATACAACAAAGCTTTTGGGTTATTCTTTCAGAACAGGCTGGTTTGCACGCATGTTTCAAAAAAGTTAACACCATGCGAGACATGATGGCAAAGAACCGTTTTTTGCTGACTGATTAAAATGTTAACTGCTAAACAGCTGGGTTCAATAGAAGTGAAGAAACAGATGCAGTGAAGCATTAAACTAACCAATAACTGCAGCTGTAACAATATAATTCAGATAGAAAGCAGATCTTGTCTTACAAAGCCAAAAGTTTAACGCCAACACCTAAAAGGAAATAGAAGCATAATCTCTAGGTTTAATACCATTTTTTGCCTTTTAAAACTCATTTTCTGTAAAACTGACAAAAATATCAGCAAATGAAATCCTCAGTCAACAGGTAAATGCAAAGGTAGCTTTTTCATATCTGTATTCATGCCATATATTTTCAATCTGTCTCATTCACCTTATTGATCATCACAGAATAACTCTCACCAACAGACACAAGGTGTCTTTTCTGTATTACAATATCTGTATAAACAGGCCTGTCTAGAAAATAAGACTGCCTGTGTAGAGAAAAAAATAAGAAAAATAAAATACATTCTAAGATTAACAAATTGGGGGTGCATCGTGGTGTAGCAACAAATTTAAAACTCATTATGTTACAGGTATACTGACTCCAGTGTGCTGTCTTCCTTGCTCAACAACTGATCAATGTTTTATGGTTGCACATGACGAGAAACACATTTCCTTTTTTTTTTTTTTTTTTTCAAAATAAAACTTAATAAACTTATACTCACTATTCTCTGTACACTTTAAAAGCTAGTATCTCTTCTCCTGTCCCTGTCTCTCTTTTCATATCTTTATGTCCTCTGTCTGAGTGTTCACAACAAGCTGGAGTTAATCAGTGACACACTATTGTCATGACTTTGATAGGTCCTTTTCCCTCACTGTACATATTTTTATATGTCAAATTCTGCAATTCAGCCTGCGTGTTCCAACACCTGGCCAGGATCCAGATTGACATGCCTTTTGGTCAATGAGTGTACTTTGTGAAAGGCTGATGTAGAGACGATGTAAAAAGAATGGTTAGAGATCTCTCCTTCTATATGCTCCAACCTTGTGATTGTTGTAGGAGTAGATCAAGAGTTCTTTTATTGGTGAAGGAAGTTTGTTCTAAGTATTGACAGCAGGGGTACCAACAATTGTAACAGTAGTGAGTTTGTTAAAAGAAAAGAAATTGATTTTTTTTTCTCTCCACTGAATAATTGTGCTCAAAAGTAAAACTTGGATTTTTCTAAAATTTTCAGCTCGAGCTTATGCTACGGCTATAAAAAAAGTATTTATTGTAAGGCTTTTTACATAACTTTACCAGCAGTAACAATAAATGTGACTGCAACTAAATATCAACCTCCAAGCCTGATTTTGTTTTTGATAATTCCTGGAAAGTGTTAAATATATGAAAACTGATGCATAATCAGTGTCTCTTATTGCCTTTCTTAATCGAGGTTGGCAGTTAATTTCCAGGGAGACAGCTGTTTGCATCAATGGGAGAACGGACGGGTACGGGTGTAAATAGAGAGTCAGTCTGAACCTCAGCCAAAGCTTTAGCTTCACAGACCGACTCACATGAGGGAAAGACATGGGTGGAAGCAGAGATTACTGTGGGAGATAGAGTGCGGCTGGTTAAAGAGGATCAGTTTATCTTCACTGAGGCCTACATGACTCCCTGAGGGCTTTGAGAGAGCGGCTGACTTTTTATCCTTCATTTGATCAGAATAGTGCAGCAGCATCTAGCTTGGATGTGAATTGTGTAGATTTCTATTTAAAACTAGACACACATTGCTCATTTTTAGATTCCTTACAGGATTATTTTTAAACTTTTTTTATAGAAATCACACAAATGTCATCCATTCATTTGTGACTCTTAATTCCTGACATTTACTGTTCAGCTGATGGGTTTTATCCCATAACCAGACAAAACACTTGTCATGATAATCTGTCTCCCCCTGCAGGTAACACAGGATACTACAGCAAATGCACATTGGGTTTGTGAGTTGAGCTCGAGCTCAGACAGTCATAACATGCCTGACTACTGATTATTCTGTCAAGTCCTGTCCCTGCTGTCCAAAATCCTTCTGCAGCCCAAAATCTCATACACATGATGCCCCACAGCAAAATAAAACAAGAAGAAAAAAGTGTTTATTCTGAAGAAAGGAATCCTATTAGCACATGTAAAGCGTGGCTGGACAAAATTGTAGCCTGCAGCCAAGAATAATTAGGACAGAGCTGAATGAGGCGGCATAGTATCATAACATCATCTTCTCTATTAGCATCTCTGGATTTTTATTTCATTTTACCTTTGAAGGATTTAAGTTGACTTTAATTCCATATCCACATCTTTAACTCCGGTTTCTGCACAAACACACGCACTCACTCACACACACACACACACTTGCAACCCAGATAGAGAGAGCTCCGGATTAGTGAAGATTTTTCTTCATTTAATAAACAATTGGGTGACACAGTTGTGGGGATAAACCTCAAAGATACACAAGAACGGTGTGGAACGAGGACGCCGCAGGACATTATCCTACTTCATCAGAAGTATCATTCAGACAACATGTGTGCATGCTGCTGGTTTCTTGCAGGAGGTATGCATACAGTGCCCTTTAACTGACCTAAAGATAAAAATCTGATCTTTAAGTCTCACCTACAAAGTGCATATTAATCACCACACATTGCATCTAAAGTGTGATGATTTCCTCGAGATTGTTGTGACAGAACATGTATCAGTTTGTGTTTTGGTTCAACAGCAAGGTCAGTTGGAGGAGACAGCGAAATCAGAGCACCGTCAGGATTTGTGTCAAAAATCTGAAAATAGATGATTTATCTGCATCCTGGGCTGCTGTACATTATCAATCAACGTCAGGCTAACAAGACCGTGATGATAAAGATGTTAATCTCATGCATACATGACTAGTTGATGGCTTCATTTTTCGACAGCTCCGACATGGGCAAACTGAATATAAAGCCCCCGAGACTGGACAAGCGGAAGATGTTTGCATTTGGACCCCCACATTTAGATTGATGATGAAGGTGCCATAAGCAGTTGTTAATGCCCTACTTTGTTTTCAACAGGTTCTATTTAAACTTCATAGATCAACTTGGCAAAAAAAACTTGAAAATATGGGGGAAACGCCAACTTTTTCACATCTTGTTAAGCTACAACCATGAAATGCAGTACATTTTTTTTTTTTTTTTTTTATTTTGTCATAGACTATCCCATCATTGTGAAATGGAAACAAACTTCTAAGTTTTGGTCTTTGGAAATTGTCTCCATCTGGTGTCCACATTTTGAGACTAAATTTTATGCCTATTCTTTTTTGCAAAATAGCTCAAGCTCAGTCCGACTGGATGGAGAGTGTCTGTAAACATGAATATGCTTCTATCTAAACCATTCGATTGTATGTCTGGCTGTTTATTTAAGGTCATTGCCTTGTTAGAAGATCAACCTCTGCCCCAGTCTCAAGTCTTTTGCAGCCTCTGACAGGTTTTCTTCCAGGATTTCCCAGTATTTGGCTCCATCCATCTTTCTATCAACCCATCTTTCCTGTCACTGTTTACTAAAAGCATCCCCACAGCATGATGATACCACTACCATGCTTCATAAATTATGCAACAGTCATTGTTCCTCTCCTGATTTTTGAAGCTATTTATTATTTTGGTCTGAGTTGAACTGAGCATTTCTCAGTTAGACAGAGAAATGGTTCTGGGTTCATGAAGTTGTTTTTTGTGAAAAATGTCACTCAACTGATGAATTTAAAACATTGTTTTGGCCTTATTTTAAAAGGCCAACACAATGGCTTTTCAATGGCTGGTTTAGGTAAATTTAGGCTTTTATTTCAAAGAGCATCTTCAAGCTATATTTTGAAAGGTGAGGAGATTTCCTTCTTCTTGACTGCTGTAGGTAACTTGAAAATCACCTTTTTCCACGGTTAAAAAAATTATCAAACTTTTATTTTGAAAAGTGTCTTTTAAGATTTATTTTGAACTTTCATCCTCATTCTGTTTTTCATTACTGGTTAAATTTCATTAGTAATGTGCAGGCTCCTCTTGCAATAATAATGTCCTCTATCAAATTTTGAGACTTTTTTTAAGAATATCTCTAAGCTGTATTTTGCAACAGCATCTTTAATCCCTTTTTCATGGCTGGTATAGTTCCATTAGTAATGTAAAATCTCCTCTTTTTTTTATAATATCCTGTATGAAATATTGAGGCTTTTATTTTGCTAATTAGCTATAAGCCTTATTTTAAAAAGCCAAAATAATCCCCTTATCATGTTCCATTAGAATATTGAAACTGATTTTGCTGTAGTCTTATCTATGAAATATTGAGGCTTTAATTTTGAAGAATTTCTGTAAGATTTGCTTTGAAAGACTAGCATACTCCATTTTTTTAGTTCAACACTCTTCATTCATTTCTGTGGCAGGCATCAATAATTGCTTCAGTTACAGATGCACCAAGAAATCTGATGCTGACTAGATTTGGATAATTTTACTCTTGACCACCCCTAATTTGTGATTGGAAACCAAAAACCTGGTCTTTTTTCTGAACAGTGAATGCACCATAGCAAACTCCCGACTAACTTTTTGCACTTTTTGCCTTACTTTTCTTTTTTTCAAAAGTTAGGAGCACCAAATTTTTGACTGCATCACATTTAGCATCACAACTTTAAAGGTCTATTTTTTTTTTTAAATTGCTGTCAATAAAGACCGCATTGACTTGTAAATGATTTACTAACTGTCTAATAAACATAAAGCTCTTTATTTGAAGCAGAAATGTAGAAGATGGGTAGCTTACTGAAGAAGTGTTTATAGTGCTTCAATGAGCGAAATTGAATGAATGAAATTAAATGTCGGAATAAAGTAAAATCTAAATTATAAGTGCTTATGTTTAAAGGGCTAAACATCTTATGCTGACAGGCAGTGGAGAGAGGGGATACTTGGGCAGTGCGTTTATTCTGGCATGTAATGTGTTTTACAGATGCATTGTGCCCTTTCAGCATTTCAATTCGAAATGTATTAGAAGAGTCACAAATGCACTGTTGCCAGTCATGGTCCTCCCACACTCCTTTCAATAAATGCAGTGCATCTTAGCCACGGAGACTGGTCAAGCCACTGTCTTCGAAATGTGTACACTTTTCCCCTTTTAATTTCAGTGGCTCTGGCTCAGAGCTGTATGTGGCTCATTATCTGATGTCATCTCCAAACCAGGGCTTAGCATAACCTGGGAGGTTGATGGCTCCATGTCAGAGCATTGGTAATGATTGTTGGACTGCTCAGGCCTCAACTTGACAAAGAAGTTGTTCTTTTCATCTTCTCTCCTCATCTGTGCTGCATCCATTCTGCTTATTTGAACTAGCCTAGCCTACGCACTTCTCTCTGTTAACTGCAATTATTTTGGCTTTGTTTAGAAATATGAATGAAAGGTTGTTAAATGTAGCTGTGTAAGATTGACTGCTAGCTCTCACACACACAATGTGAAGACAATTCATAAAACAACTGTGATAAATAAGTTGAATGTTCATTACAAAAAGACTTTCCTGAGACTCCTGTACAAACTAATTATTTGAAAATCTAACACAGAAAATAAATCAAAGGTTTTGGCTCTTAAATGTTAAACTTTGCAGAACTGTAATTCATCATGAATGGATCTTTGAATTTAATTTTAAAAAGGAAAAAATATTTTATGATATGGGGTGTTTTTATGTTTTGAGGTGTGTGACAAAAAAATCATTTATGAGTCCTGTACAGCAGTAATTCAAGTAATTATACTGAGATTAATTTTATTTACGCACATCCATCTATCCCACACTCTGGAGAACCTTGCTGTGCTTATAGATTTCTACTGATCCAGAGACAGATAGCTCTGTAGTTTTTTTTATTTTGTTTTTTTTTTTTTATTGTGTTTTTTATTACAGGTATTAGTCAAGTCAAGTTTATTTGTACAGCACATTTTAGCAGCAAGGCAGTTCAAAGTTCTTTACATCGTAAAAACATCAAGCTAATACACATCAAAATCCTCAAGCAAGTATACAGCAAAATCATCAAGCAATTATCAATGCATCAAAATCATAAAGATCATCAAGAAAATATAATTCCAAAATATTGATCAATGTTCCTCTTACTACTAATCAACTCTAAACAGGTGGGTTTTTAGCCTTGATTTAAAGGAGCTCAGTGTGTCGGTTGTTTTGCTGGAAGTTCGTTCCAGATTTGTGGTGCATAAAAACTGAGTGCTGCTTCTTCATCTTTGGTTCTGGTTCTGGGGATGCAGAGTAGACCAGAACAAGAAGACCTGAGTGTTCTGGAAGGTTGATACAGTGACAACAGGCCTTTAATGTATTTTGATGCTAAGCCGTTCAGTGATTTATAAACTAACAGAAGTATTTTAAAGTCTATTCTCTGAGCTTCAGGGAGCCAGTGGAAGGACTTTAGAACTGGGGTGATGTGCTTTATTTTCCTGGTTTCAGTGAGAACACGAGCAGCAATGTTCTGGATCAGCTGCAGCTGTCTGATTGATTTCTTCGGCAGACCTGTGAAGACACTGTTGCAATAATCATTGTGACTAAAGATAACTGCATGGATGAGTTTCTCTAGATCTTGTTGAGGACATTAGTCCTTTCATCCTGGAACTGTTCTTCAGGTGATAGAAGGCCAACTGTGAAATAGTCTTTATGTATCTCTGAAGGTTCAGATCTGAGACCATCACTACATACAGATTTCGGGCCTGATCACTAGTTTCTAGCTGTAATAACTGAAGCTGTGTGCTGACTCTAGATCGCTCCTATTTAGGTCCAAAGATAAAAACTTTAGTTTTGTTCCTGTTCAGCTGGAGAAAGTTATGGCACATCCATGCATTGATTTGTTCTAAGCATCTGTTCAGTGCATGGATGGGTTCGGAGCCACCTGGTGACATCGTAATGTAGAGCTGTGTATCATCTGCGTAGTTATGGTAACTAATTGTATTACTTGTTATAATCTGAGCTAGTGGGAGCATGTAGATATTAAATAGGAGGGGTCGCAGGATTTAACCTTGGGGTACTCCACATTAGGGCTGCTACTAGCAGTATTTTAGTAATCAATTATTCTGATTAATCGGTTAATTGGATAAAACAAATTGGAACATTCTGCAGATTTTCAGTATATCCTCTGGCTTTTTGATACAGTATCAGAAATGCAGAGGGAAATAAACAAATAATTATTATTTTTTTATTTTTATTTTTTTAAATAGAAAAATAAACATTTTATTGCCTAAAATGCAAATAGATTTCCTTTAGTGAATTTGAACCTGGTGAAGCTAAAACTGCCACTTTAGAAGTACTGGGTAGGGCACATTTATAGACAAAGGTTTCTTTTTTTGTTTGTTTGTTTGTTTTTCTGACCTTAAATGCAAAATGTTAATATAGTTTGTACAGTTTTGGCTTAATTACTGCTCTGGGTTTGCTATTTTTTCAGCAAATGGCCTCTTTTAGAGTCTGTATACTCCAATTAACAATTAATCGATGACTAAATTAGTTGACGATTATTTCAGTAATTGATTAATAACAGTTAATTTGATTAATCGGTGCAGCCCAACTCCACATGTGACTTCTGTCTGCTCTGATGAGAAGTTGCCTATTGACACAAAGAAATCCCCGTTCTTTAGGTAGGATTCGAGCCAATTAAGTACTGTACCAGAGAGTCCGCTCCACTCGCTTTAATAATATCTGATGGTCAGCAGTGTCAAATGTTCGCTGAGGTCCAACAGAACCATCACTGTGGTTCTTCCACAGTCTGTATTTGTGTGGATGTCATTAAACCCTTTGACGAGGGCAGTCTCAGTCCTGTGGTGAGCATGGAAAGACATCAAAACAGTTTGCCATTGTTAACAAGCTATTTAACTGTTGAAACACAGCTTTTTCAATA